>CM055120.1:26660403-27260403 GCA_029206835.1 Rana muscosa | reverse complement strand
GTCCACAGTGGTGAGATTTCATCAGAGGGTGATTGGGGGATTTTTTTCTTAGACTCATACCTCGGTAACTTCTGTGGCCAACTATTATCATTGCGGCCTTAACAGACTTCCCATAACATAACCATATGAGGCCTACTGGGACATCTCAACAAAAGTGAGGTCAAAAGGAAGGTGTTTCTACTGGCCCTGGTGTATTTCTCTTGAACAATTCAGGGCGGGCGGGGCTCTTTTCTTATTGGCGCAGAGGCTTCTGTTGCATTGAATTAGTGACACCATCTGAAGATTTCCCCTCTATTCCTGTTCTGGTGACAGACAAACTTAGGGATTTTCTTTCTTTTTCCCTCTCGGTGATAATGGTAAACTGGACAAATAGAGAGGATGAACAGACAGCAATAAATAACCTGGCAGGTGTTCTAATACCTCCTTATTCTATCCAAAACTAAAACTAAAACTAAAAAAATTGCCTACTAATTTTCTGCAACCTCTTTGCAGCCCTTCCCGGTCTACAAGAGCTTTAACAATGCCTGCATGACATATCTTAGGGGGAATTTCCTGATGGTGACCACAGTGGACCATACTTGTGTAATGCATGTGCAAAATCGCCACTTGTGGTCTCCACTGGAAGCCCATGTACCAGGGTGACGACACAGGAGGACAATTGGGAGGCCAGGACACAGTGTGGTCACCCTATAACAGAAAGTACTTGATCAAGGATCTTCATGGTGGGATCTGTAAGGATTATTTTAATGAAAACTGCAGATTTTTAAGCATTAAAAATATTTCTTTTGAAATTACATTAACATGAGATAGCTTGCATAACATTTTAGTGATTGGGTTTACATCTACTCTGGGCTCTAGAACTCCATCGCAGACATTACCGAAAGAAAAGTGTCAATTTCAGGCTGTCACCAGAGTCGCCCGTCTCTTACCCGCACGTTTGGCCAAGTTTCAGGAAACAGCAACTTCCCGTTAACAACTTTCCATTAGCAGACAGGCGGGAGAATAGGGCTCAGGAAGTCTCGCTGTCTATCTCCGCAAGTGAACATATGTTTTCATTTCAAACACATCAAATTGGAATCATATTAAAACACTTCCAACCACAGAATCTATTCTTCTGTTCCTTTTATCTCCCATTTATCTTTGAAACTTGAGGACAGTCATCCATTAAAGCATCTCAGGCTCCCAGGGTGGCTTCATAAAAACGCCACTTCTGACTGTCATGACATGTGGAGACAAATGGTGGCTGAGATCGAAAGTCCTCCAAGAAATCAGTTTTCTTTCTGTCAAGTAAAGTTTAGCAAAACACAAACACACTTCTTGAACCAGACCGGGCATTTGTAGGCTTGACCAGTGTTCCCGAGTACAAGATGTTTGAGCTATGTCACCGGTCTCTAGTGAATGGATAGGCTGCTTTCTCAGTGATGTCACTGGCTTCTAGTGAATGGATAGGCTGCAGTTTCAGTGATGTCACCGGTCCCTAGTCAATGGATAGGCTACACCCTCAGTGATGTTACCGGTCTCTAGTGAATGGATAGGCGGCATTCTCAGTGATGTCACCGGCTTCTAATGAATGGATAGGCTGCAGTTTCAGTGATGTCACCGGTCCCTAGTCAATGGATAGGCTACACCCTCAGTGATGTCACCGGTCTCTAGTGAATGGATAGGCTGCTTTTTCAGTGATGTCACCGGCTTCTAATGAATGGATAGGCTGCAGTTTCAGTGATGTCACAGGTCCCTAGTCAATGGATAGGCTACACCCTCAATGATGTCACCGGTCTCTAGTGAATGGATAGGCAGCATTCTCAGTGATGTCACCGATCCCTAGTCAATGGATAGGCTACACCCTCAGTGATGTCACCGGTCTCTAGTGAATGGATAAGCTGCATTCTTAGTGATGTCAACGGGCTCTAGTGAATGGATAGGCTGCATTCTTAGTGATGTCACCAGTCTCTAGAGAACGAATAAGCAGTAAATTTTGGCTTTACAATACTACCAAAGCAGTAAAGGTTTAAAGGCCATCTACACTGTTTGTACAAAAGCTCACGCACACACTTCTGAATGAATGAGTTCAGCAGTTTCCAGTGAAGGGTCCTGTTAATGCTACAACATACAAAGACAATTATGCTTTTCTAACTTTGTGGTAACAGTTTGGTGAAGACTCTTTTCTGTTCCAGCATGACTGTACCCCTGTGTACAAAGCCAACTCCATAGAGACATGGTTTGATGAGCATGGGGTGGAGGAACTTGAGTGTCTGGCACAGAGCCCTGACCTCAACCCTACTGAATGCCTGGGAGATGAATTTGAATGGCAATGGCAAGCTAGGTCATGCCACAGAGCTTCAAACTATGGTAAAAGTTTGGTGAAGAACCTTTTCTGTTCCACCATGACATTGCCCCTGTGGACAAAGCCAGCTCCATAAAGACATGGTTTGATGGGTTTGGTGTGAAAGAACTTAAGTGTCCTGTACAGAGACCTGACCTCAACCCTACTGAATGCCTGGGAGATTAATTTGAATGGCAATGGCAAGCTAGGTCATGCCACAGAGCTTCAAAATATGGTAAAAGTTTGGTGAAGACCCTTTTCTGTTCCACCATGACAGTACCCCTGTGGACAAAGCCAGCTCCATTGAGACATGGTTCCATAGAGACATGGTCTGGCGTGGAGGAACTCATATCGCCCACATGGTTTCCTGACCTCAATCCTATTGAACACCTTTGGGATGAAGTGGAACATCAATTTCGAGCCAGACACACCCCAAAATCTTGTGGAAATCCTTCCCAGAAGAATTGAGGCTTACAGCTGCAAAAAGGGGGGGGGGGGGTACTAATGACCATGGTTTTAGAATGGCTGATATAGGTGTCATGGTCAGGTGTCCACAAACCTTTGACCATATAGTTTGAGCCATCTACAACCTACAGCCAGGAAATATCAAATGCTTCCTTCCTCTTCCCAGGAAATCTCTCATCCAGACTTGTCACACTGGCTGCAGCTAATTGAGCAGTTACAATAGAGCTAGCGCGCCGTTCCCAGTTGGATACACATATGGCGACACACATTTACTGTACCATCCCTCTAGACTGTGCGCTGCCCATTCCGGTAACGCGATGTAAGTTAAATGAAACGGTACAAACAAATCTGGCATCGAAAAAAAAATCAACTTGTTATTGAATTCCCTCTATAATTCATGCACTAAAGAGCACCTGTCACGCACAGAGAGTGGAATTCTGAGCAGCATCCAATCTGTAGCTAAACATATCTAATTTTTACGGTAAGGACGGTGTTGCTGGTGCACTCTATGGACTTCATGGTCCCCAGTGTCCCTTATCACTGATGATATTGCTTATCTCAGAGGAAGGTCAGTGGCATTTTTGAAGGTGGGTCTTGAGAATTAAACTTCCTACAGACCTCAGATGACATCCCAAGTCGACATGCTTGATGGGGCTTCTGCCGAATTGTGCACTTGTTCTTGTTGCTGAAGGCACTTTAAAGCTGATCTTTCAGCAACAAGTCTTGCACAGTTGCACAGACTCCTCTCCTGGACTGAAACTGTTTACTCTGATATCACTGCACACTGTGAGCTTCTCACAATGTGCATCAGAGATGCACAGAAACCCAGCGATGACATCACTTGGTTAACAAAAATTAGCATATTATTGAGGGTGACAAAATTATTAAGAGGGAAAAGAGGAACCAAGGAAGGCAAAATAAAGATTAAACTTCAGTTTTAGGCCTCATGCACACAGAATATTTTTTATTAGCAAAGGCATCCAGGGGAGGAAAAATCAGTGTTAAACGAACGCATTTAGGCGAGCTTTGAGCCCGGCATTTTTTTTTGGGGTCATGTGTGTCCACTGCGATGGATGGAGCTAAAGGCAGTGGATAAGAATACTCGCCATGCTACAATCGGATCTGTTCTAGGAAGCTTTCATTTAAAGAACAGAAAATCTTCTGTTAACAATGTTTCAATGTTTCCTCAAAATCCTTTTGAAGAATGGATTAGTAGAATTCCTGCACAATGTTACCCTTATGACAAGTTCCTTTAGGTTTAGGAACCGATTCCCCCAAACAGTGTGTGTGCTTTCGTGTCTACTTACATGCGTCGTTACACTGTTAGCTGGGTTTAATAAAAGAAACGCATCCATCCAGATCAACCAAAAGAATTGATCCAAAGAAAGGCAAACCCTGTTTATAAAGCATGGCCCAACCTGCTCCAACAGTAATAAAGTTCTTTCCTGATCCCAATTGCAATTGGATTCTCTCTGGGGGGTTAATTACCTGACACAACCCCCAACCCCTTTTACCAGTCCCCACCAACTAATCGGCATGTTGGTTTAAACAGAAATCTTAATCTTCCCTTATTTTGTGGTCACATGACCCCTGGGTTCCAAGTTGCAAAGTGAGTCCTTCTTCAGATGCCCCTTTAAGGATGAGATAGACACTTCCCCTTTGGGTGTACATTGGTGATGTCCTCAAGGCTCCAGAAGACTGCACAGTGGCAGCTATCACAACAACGGGATCAGTTGGCGTTGGAATACATTGCTGGATTGCCGGTCCCAACATTCAGAAGAGGTGGCAAGTAACATGTGACAATGGACATGGGTGGTGGCAGGGTTGGTGGTGTTTAACTTTGCAGGAGATGGTCTTTAATTCTAATTTATTTACCCACATATTCTTTGGCTTGAGGTGACATACTGTTCTTGGCTGAAGAACTCCTAATCTGCCATTATTGTTAAAAAATAAATAATCTAATCTTACCTAAAATATGGGGTCATGTGACACAACGGGTCCAGACTCTTCTCTTTTTCAAACTGCAGATTGGGAGAATCCTTCCTTACTGGCATCTATCACTGTCTGGGTGGCATGGATACTTCCCATTGCAATCAGTGATAGACAATAGACACTTCCCATCTGAATCAGTAATGGACATTATCCATGAGTGGAGCCCTCAAGACACCAGAAGGGTAAATGTTGTGAGACATTACAAAAAGGGGGCTAGTTGGCATGGGAGAATCCTTCTTCACTGGCCTCTATCACTGTTTGGGTGACAGGGACACTTTCCATTGGAATCAGTGATGAACATTGGATACTTCCTATCTGAATCAGTAATGGACATTGTCTATCAGTGGGGTCCTCAAGGTACCAGAAGGATATACAGTGTGAAACATTACACCAAGGGTTGGCATGGGCACATTACACTAAGGGTTGGCATGGGCACAGATTGCATATTACAAAAAGGGGGCTAGTTGGCATGGAAGAATCAATCTTTGGTGGCCTCCATCACTGCCTGGGTGGCATGGACATTTCCCGTTGCAATCAGTGATGGACACTGGACACTTCCCATCTGAATCAGTAATGGACTTTGTCCAATAATGGGCCCCTTAAGACACCTGCAGGCTACATGGTGTGAGACATTACAAAAAGGGGGCTAGTTGGCATGGGAGAATCCTTCTTCACTGGCCTCTATCACTGTTTGGGTGACATGGACACAGGGCCGTCGGAACAGGACAGGCAAACCAAGCAACTGCTTGGGGCCCCCAGCTGGCCTGGGGCCCCAGCAGAGCTGCCTCCCCTCCCGCGATTGGCGGCCCCCCCACCCGCGATTTGGCAGCCCCCCTCCCGCGATTTGGCGGCCCCCCCGTGATTTGGCGGCCCCCCCTCCCTCGATTTGGCGGCCCCCCACCCGCGATTGGCGGCCCCCCCTCCCACGATTGGCGGCCCCCCCTCCCACGATTGGCGGCCCCCCTCCCACGATTGGCGGCCCCCTCCCATGATTGCCGGCCCCCCCCTTCCCGCGATTGGCGGCCCCCCTCTCGCGATCGGCGCCAATGTCCCGCGTTAGCACCCCCCCTTCTGAATTAAAAAAAAAAAAGTAAAAAAATTGTGTAGCACCCCCCCCCACTTCTCCAAAAAAAATCAGTAGCACCCCCCCTTCGGGGCCCCAAATTCTCAATCTGCTTGGGGCCCCCAAATTCCTTCAAACGGCCCTGCATGGACACTTTCCATTGGAATCAGTGATGAACATTGGATACTTCCCATCTGAATCAGTAATGGACATTGTCCATCAGTGGGGTCCTCAAGGTACCAGAAGGATACACGGTGTGAAGAATTACAGCAAGGGGACTGGTTGGCATGGGCACAGATTGCAGCACTGGACCTCTTTTGGAGGAAGTTCTGGCAGTGCACACGTGACTATGGACTAAAATGGGGCTTAAAATTTTTATTTAAGAAAAAAATGAGTGGGGGTGAAATGCAGTAGAGCTCGGGGTTCACCTTTACAGGAGATGGGCTTCTAATTCCAATTTCTTTACCCACATATTATTTGGCTTCAAATGACTGCAGAACTCCTAACCTGAACACTTGTCCTGAGTCAATGACTCAAAAAGTACTGAAGACAGAGGATCAGAATGACAGTCAAGCGGCTAGTACTAAAAGAATGGCAAAATGTTTCAATGTGAACCCATGTTTGGCCAAACCCGGAAGGAAGCTGTCAGTGCTGGACCAATCAAATGCGGTCGAGGCATTCCCCGGCCCATAGCTGCTTGTACATGAAGGGATGGGGATACTCATGACATTGTTGACCTAATAGGCGGCCATGGCATCATTGACCTAATCATTAACATCGTTGAGCTAATATGTGACAGCTTTGACTTAATAAGTGGCCACGTCATCACTGACCTAATATGTGTCCTTGTTGACCTAAATTGTGGCCATGGCATCGCTGAACTAATATGTGACATCAATGACCTAATATGTGACATCATTGATCTAATATGTCGCCATGGCATCATTGACATCGTTGACTTACTATGTGACTGTGTTGACCTAATCATTGACATTGTTGACCTAATATGTGGCCACGGTATCATTGGCCTAATATGTGACATCATTGAACGAAATTTTAGCCATGGCATCGCTGACCTAATATGTGACATCAATGACCTATGTGACATCATTGATCTAATATGTGGCCATGGCATCATTGACATCGTTGGCCTAATCATTGATATCGTTGCCCTAATATGTGGCCACGGTATCATTGGCCTAATATGTGACATAATTGAACCAAAGTGTAGCCATATGTGACATCATTGATCTAATATGTGGCCATGGCATCAATGACCTAATACTGGGCCAAATTAAGTCAATGATGTCATCCTTGCCGTACATGCAGCTATGGCCACAATTGATTGCCCCAGCACTAACAGTTTTCTTACGGGTTAGAGGGAACCCAAGCCAAACTCAAGCTCATCCCTACTTACCCTCACTGCTCCACTCCACCACCATGTTCTCTGCCCAAGGGTGGAGTCATAAACGGCATGGAGTGGCATGGAGGTTCTAGACCTTTTACCCACTCCATCATGACGGTGCTTAGGCCAGGCTATTGGTAACTGAGGCCTGAGCATTGCATCATAGCAGAAAGTTGAGAGGGTTACATACTCTTCCATACCTGCAGATATCACACTTGAGCTGCAGAGGTTCATGTAACCCCTCTCAAACCCATCTCTGCTGCTGGACACATCTGTAAGCAGCCAGGCAAGACTTTAACTCAGTGGCGGTGCGTCCATAGTGGGCGCAGGAGCGCCGCCCCCTCTCTCCCCTGCACCGTCAACAATACATACATTCATGTATTGCATGAATGTATGTATTGTCGCCGGTGCCACTGCCGCCCACTATTCAGATGGTCGGCCCCCTGGCGAGCGCCGGCCATCTAAATAACAGCAGTTGGTTGGTTTTTGTCTATCAGAGCCAGCAGCTTTGATAGGCTTCCTGATTACAGCCTGTGGGCTATAATCGGCTTCCAAATAGTTAACCAGAGGACGCACGGGCTGTGCGTTCCCTGGTTAACACTGACACGCATCTCAGCCAATCAGGTTCACCGGGTCTGGTTACCAGTAACCTGATTGGCTGAAGCGACATCAAGGGAGGGAGCGTGGAGTAGGACGGCGCTGACCCGAGGAAGGTAAGTGCAGGGCTGGGGGGAAACTGGCTGTATTTGGTGGGAAACTGGCTGTATTTGGGAACAAACTGGCTGCATTTGGGGACAAACTGGCTGCATTTGGGGGGGGGGGCAAACTGGTGGCGTTTGGGCACAGTGGCTGGGTTTAATGGGCACAGTGGCGGCAATTGATGTTTTTTTTTTTCAGTTTGTTTACGCCCCCCCAAAAATTTTAAGCACCAGCCGCCACTGCTTTAACTAAAAGACAAAGGTAAACCAAAAACTTAAAAATGTGTTTTGGTATTGCCCTACTTTACCCGGCTACCCCCAGGCACTGGCCACATAGTCGACATCCCCATGCCTGTATAGCTAATGGTTTTTCATGCATTTTCCTCAAATTTCTCTGGACTAGTGACCACCTGGAAAGGGTTAAATGGACTCCAGATGGACGTGTGGCATAATTGGGTTGGACGTTCTTGCTTTGTGCCAGCTTTGCCTTTGCAATTAGCCGCAGAAGCCAATAAGTCAGACACCGAGCCCATTAAGAATTTTTTAACAGAGGCCCCGATACAGTCATCAGATGGCGCGCACACAGAGGGCACGATGGCAGTCTGCGGACGTGCTCGGAGGTTGTGGGTTACGGGAGACAGACAGCATCTGGTTTAAGTGCTTTCAAGACGCCTCCTTGCCGCATCGCAACTGTTGTGCTGGGAACGCACAATATGGGCTGCCATACTGCACTGTGCCCGCTCGTCATGTCATCTTATGGAGCTCACAATCCAACTTGAGCGAATAACTGCTCACATATGTCCGCTTTAGATTTTTTCGAACAGCCACTCTTTGGAAGTATACTCAATACAATAGATGAGCTCACATCTCGGAGCGGCTGGCATGAATTCACAAACCACCATTCATCTACCAAGGCAGTACAACATTATTATTTTGGGAAAAATTTGCCATAAAAACGAGTAAAAACAATAGTAAGAACTATTCCTAAACCATTCGATGTATAAATTCAGAGTATACGCCCATCAATAGGTCGTTTTTAGTTTTGGATAGGTTTTGCTTTGTGCACTGGTCCAAATCATTTGGTGGAGGGGGGATTATGGTGTGGGGGTTGTTTTTCAGGGGTTGGGCTTGGCCCCTTAGTTCCAGTGAAGGGAACTTTTAAGGCGTCGGCATACCAAGACATTTTGGACAATTTCATCCTCCCAACTTTATGGGAACAGTTTGGGGGACGGCCCATTTCCTGTTCCAACATGACTGCGCCCCAGTGCACAAAGCAAGGTCCATAAAGACATGGATGAGCGAGTTTGGGGTGGAGGAACTTGACTGGCCTGCACAGAGTCCTGAGCTCAACCCGATAGAACACCTTTGGAATAAATTAGAGCGGAGACTACGAGCCAGGCCTTCTCATCCAACATCAGTGCCTGACCTCACAAATGCTCTCCTGGAAGAAAGGTCAAACATTCCCATAGACACTCCTAAACCTTGTGGACAGCCTTCCCAGAAGAGTTGAAGCTGTTATAGCTGCAAAGGGCGGGGCCAACTCAATATTGAACCCTACGGACTAAGACTGGCCATACACTATACGAAAAATCGGCCAAAATTCGATCATTTAGACAGTTTGTTCGTTTTACGGACAGTTAATGGGCACAAAATCGATAATCGTTGGGACATTTTTGAGCCGATAAAAACGAAGGACAAGTTTGGAAATTTTCTGCCAAACGAACGATAAATTGAAAGGTTAAAGCGGAGCTCCACCCGCAATTTTTTTATTTATTTTTTAAAGTCAGCAGTTATTAACACTGTAGCTGCTGACTTTTCATAAGGACACTTACCTGTCCTACTCTCCCGCGCTGATGGCCCCCCCGATGCCGATCCCTCGATCGGTGCAGGTCCCGCGACACCATCCACACTAAGGGAAACAGGCAGTGAAGCCTTACGGCTTCACTGCCCGTTTCCTACTGCGCATGCGCGAGTCTCGAGCCGACTTGTGAATGGGCGGCTGCTCTCTGGGATTACACACAGTTCCCAGAAAGCAGCACGCCCCATTCACTAGAAGACGATGGGGAAGAAAACAGACCGCGGTTACGGAAGAGGCAGATTACGGACTTCCGCATAGCAACAGGTATTTCGGGTGAGTAAAAAATATATATATTTTTTTATTTTATTTTTTTTGTCTATTTTTTTTAGGATTTTTTGTGGAAAAAAAAAATTCTGGGTGGAACTCCACTTTAGGCCCCTTTCACACTGGGGCGGTTCGCAGGCGCTATTTTTAGCAAAATAGCGCCTGCAAACCGAGCCTAAACAGTGGCTCCTGTCTCTCCAATGTGAAAGCCCCGAGGGCTTTCACACTGGAGCGGTGTGCTAACAGGACTTAAAAAAAAGTCCTGCTAGCCGCATCTTTGGAGCGGTGAGAGGAGCGGTGTGTTTACCGCTCCTTCCCATTGAAATGAATGGGATACCACTGTAATACCGCCCGCAAACTGCGGCTGTAGCCGCGGGTTTGCGGGTGGTATTAACCCTTTTTCGGCCGCTAGCGGGGGTTAAAACCGCACCGCTAGCGGCCGAATACCTCTGCAATCCCGACGGCATAGCGCCGCTAAAAATAGCGGCGCTATACCGCCACCGCCCCCACCGCCCCAGTGTGAAACCGGCCTTAATGTGCTTCCCGTCCGAACTGTCTGCACTAGGTATATGTAAAGAAAACGAACCAAATTTTTTTTATTTATGTCCTGTGAACGATTTATCGGTCATTACATGATGGCACCATCGTTTGCGCTCACGGTCGAATGTTCGTTTTTCGAAAATGGGTTTGGCCGATTTTTCGTATAGTGTATGGCCAGCATTAGATTGGAATGCCATTAACCTCCCTAGCGGTAATCCCGAGCGTGACTCGGGGTTGTTTTTTTATGCTAGGATCGGTAACCCCGAGTCACGCTCGGGGTAGACATTGCAGAGCTCGCAGCGGAGTTTCCCTACCTTCTCCTGGCGATCCAGCGATGATGTCCTCTGCTGTGATCGCCAGCGAGATCTCCGGCGAGTGTCGGCACTTTCGACCCCATCTGACTTCCTAGTTCCGTTCCCTGCGAGCCGCAGCGGCGCAAGGGAGCGGAACTGGGCGCCAAATTCAAAAAGGTAAACACATAGTATACATACAGTATACTGTAATCTTACAGATTACAGTACTGTATGTAATAATTACACACCCCCTTGGTCCCTAGTGGTCTGTCCAGTGTCCTGCATGCACTTTTATATAATAAAAATCGTTCTTTCTGCCTGTAAACTGGAGATTGTCCATAGCAACTAAAAAGTGTCCCTTTATGTCAAAAGTGGTTTTAGACCAACTAGAAAGCAGCGATAATAAATTAGAATCACTCGCAGAATTGAGCGATAGCGATTTGTGGGGAAATTCGTCATCAAACACTAAATCTAATGACAGCGACAATTCTGCAACTGAGCAAATTTCAGTGTTTTTGATTTGATTACATTATTGAATAATTTTTATTATAATTAGATTACTATTTTTTATAATTATTTATAGTTATTCATTATATTATAATTTATAATTTTGTGTTTCATATTTATCATACCCGGGATGTCTACTAGACTCTGGTTTGCTTAGGTTTAAGTAAGTAATTACTAAGAATCGCAGGCCTATAATACATAACACCAAATTTTCATGCAAAATAATTGTACCGCTTTTGGTACATAATTCCAGAAAGAATCATACCGCCAGGGAGGTTAAAGTTCATGTGTGTGTAAAGGCAGGCGTCCCAATACTTTTGACATTATATATATATATATATATATATATATATATTTATTTATTTATATAAATATTATCAGTATAAAAACATAAGAACGGAAAAAAAAACATATTTGAACTAAAAACGATTCCAGATTCCCTTCAAGTGTCTGTGTGTGGATCCAGTGGGTCGGGTCCCCGGAGTTCCTGGGGAAACACTCTGAGGGTTTTGCTGTTTATAGGTGGCAGAAAACCCGGGAATGCCGTCCAGAACAGCGGTGGCCCAGCGTGAAAACAAGGAGCGGATTACAGAGTGACACGAGGCACTGGGCCGCATTTTTTAATTGGCGTTTATGTGACGGTGGAAACTGTTGCCTCAAAACAAAATACAGCGTTTTGGGAAAGTGTAAAAAATGCAGATGACAAAGTCTTTCCATTTAATGTTGGTTTCATCTGCTTAGATTTTGCCTTCCCTGGTTTCTCTCCCCCCCCCCACCACCAACATGCTAATAAAATGTAAAAATAAACCCTTTCCCATTTTATCACACACCTTATTTTGGACCCAGTGATGTCATTATTGGGTCTCTGTGCTTCTCTATGAAATGCAGGTAAGATCAAGGCTGGTAGGAGGGGCCAGCAGGTCACTGTGACTAAGCCCTGTGGGCGGGGCAAAACATGTCCTGGGAGGAGTCGGGCTGAAGCTGCTTTCACTTTTTCCTACTTGGGCTGAGTGTGGCATTCCATCTTCTTCTCCCCACATATGTATGTAGAGCCGGGACTGGCTCTCCTAACGGTGGCACCTGCATCCAATGTGGGTCACCAGAGCATTACAGGGTGACGGCTTGGAGCGGCACCCAATGTTTGCAAAGTCTAAGAAAATACTGCATTATAGCCACTAGATAAGTATTTATTTCCTTTGATCATCAGCCCCATCTAGTGGAGGCTGAGGCTGTTTTTTACTATTTGATACACGATAAGGTGATGGTGTGCGACGTATCGCTCCATCTACTGGCCATAATTAGGTATTTTCCTTTTTCACATTGAGGTGACGGTGTGCGGCGCCGTCCATCTAGTGGCCACAATGGGGTATTTTCCTAATACACATTAACTACTTAGGCCCCGGACCATTTTGACTGGTTAAAGACCAGGCCCCTTTTTACGATTCGGCACTGCGTCGCTTTAACTGACAATTGCGTGGTCGTGCGACGTGGCTCCCAAACAAAATTGACGTCCTTTTTTTTTTCCCACAAATAGAGATTTCTTTTGGTGGTATTTGATCACCTCTGCGGTTTTTATTTTTTGCGCTATAAACAAAAATAGGGCGACAATTTTGAAAAAAATTCAATATTTTTTACTCTTTGCTATAATAAATATCCCCCAAAAAATATATAAAAAAACATTTTTTCCTCAGTTTAGGCCGATACGTATTCTTCTACATATTTTTGGTAAATCGGCGTTTATTGATTGGTTTGCGCAAAAGTTATAACGTCTACAAAATAGGGGGTAGTTTTATGGCATTTTTATTATTTTTATTTTTTTACTAGTAATGGCGGCGATCAGCGATTTTTTTCCATGACTGCGACATAATGGCGGACACATCGGACACTTTTGACACATTTTTGGGACCATTGTCATTTTTACAGCGATCAGTGCTATAAAAATGCACTGATTACTGTAAAAATGACACTGGGAGTGAAGGGGTTAACCACTAGGTGGCGCTGTAGGGGTTAAGTGTTCCTTGCATTGTGTTTCTAACTGAGAGGGGGTTGGGCTATGTGTCACATGACACTGATCTTCGCTCCGAGTACACAGAGCCGAGATCCGTGTCATTGTCACTAGTCAGAGCGGGGAGATGCTTGTTTACACACAGCGATTGAGTCCACGGGACCCGCGGTCCGACTCACGGGGAAGGCGGCAGGGTCGCGAGCGCGCCGCCTCCGGCGCGTGCGCGACCACACGGCAGGCATTTAAAGGGCCACGTACAGGTACGTGATTATGCCTGTTCGTGCCATTCTGACGACGTATATACACAGTGGGCGGTCGTTAAGCGGTTAAGGTGATGGTGTGCGGCGTATCGCTCTAGTGGCCATAATGAGGTATTTTCCTGATACACATTAAGGCATAGGTGCTCAACCTGCGGCCCTCCAGTTGTTGCGAAACTACAAGTCCCATCATGCCTCTGTCTTTGGGAGTCATGCTTGTAACTGACAGCCTTGCAATGCCTCCTGGGACTTGTAGCTCTGCAACAGCTGGAGGGCCACAGGTTGAGCACCCATGCATTAAGGTGATGGTATGTGGCATATAGCTCCATCTGGTGGCCATAATGAGGTATTTTCCTGATACACATTGAGGTGATGGTGTGAGGCGTACCGCTCCATCGACTGGCCATAATGAGGTATTTTCCTGATACACATTAAGGTGACGGTATGTGGCATATGGCTCCATCTAGTGGCCATAATGAGGTATTTTCCTGATACACATTAAGGTGACGGTATGTGGCATATGGCTCCATCTAGTGGCCATAATGAGATATTTTCCTGATACACATTAAGGTGACGGTATGTGGCATATGGCTCCATCTAGTGGCCATAATGAGGTATTTTCCTGATACACATTAAGGTGACGGTATGTGGCATATGGCTCCATCTAGTGGCCATAATGAGATATTTTCCTGATACACATTGAGGTGACGGTGTGAGGCATACCGCTCCATCTGGTGGCCATAATGAGATATTTTCCTGATACACATTGAGGTGACGGTGTGAGGCGTATCGCTCCATCTACTGGCCATAATGAGGTATTTTCCTGATACACGTTGAGGTGACGGTGTGCGACGTATCGCTCCATCTAGTGGCCATAATGAGGTATTTTCCTGATACACGTTGAGGTGACGGTGTGAGGCGTATCGCTCCATCTGGTGGCCATAATGAGATATTTTCCTGATACACGTTGAGGTGACGGTGTGCGACGTATCGCTCCATCTAGTGGCCATAATGAGGTATTTTCCTGATACACATTGAGGTGACGGTGTGAGGCGTATCGCTCCATCTACTGGCCATAATGAGGTATTTTCCTGATACACATTGAGGTGACGGTGTGCGACGTATCGCTCCATCTAGTGGCCATAATGAGGTATTTTCCTGATACACATTGAGGTGACGGTGTGAGGCGTATCGCTCCATCTAGTGGCCATAATGAGGTATTTTCCTGATACACATTGAGGTGACGGTGTGCGGCGTATCGCTCCATCTAGTGGCCATAATGAGGTATTTTCCTGATACACGTTGAGATGACGGTGTGAGACGTAGCGCTCCATCTACTGGCCATAATGAGGTATTTTCCTGATACACATTGAGGTGACGGTGTGAGGCGTATCGCTCCATCTAGTGGCCATAATGAGGTATTTTCCTGATACACATTGAGGTGACGGTGTGCGGCGTATCGCTCCATCTGCTGGCCATAATGAGGTATTTTCCTGATACACGTTGAGATGACGGTGTGAGACGTACCGCTCCATCTACTGGCCATAATGAGGTATTTTCTTGATACACGTTAAGGTGACGGTGTGCGGCGTATCGCTCCATCTGGTGGCCATAATGAGGTATTTTCCTGATTCGCTCTATTATGTACAAAAGAACAACATTCATCCTGGAGAAAATAAAAAGGCCAATAACATTTGATTTTGCCCCTGTTTGCACAGAACTGATGTACATGTAGTTTTGTAGTTTCACAGGACGAATAGCTCTGCAGTTTTTATTTTATAAACACGCCCATTTATGTATTCCTAATAAAAGGTGGAAAGGCCCCCTGGGATTTCTGGTGACTTCTTCATGACGTGGGGGGGGGGGGGGGGGGAGTCTCAGGCAGAGGAATTGCTGGATAATCCAGTGAGAGTTACACAGTGCTGATAAATGGAGGAAGTTTTACCAGACGGTTTAATCCCCTCATTTCCTGTCCTGTAATCAGGACCTGACTGATGCCTCCAAATTAGAACCACACCGCGCTCTGCTTCGCATTTAGGACAGGTGAACGCAAGTCCGCCAGAAAAAAAAAAAAAAACAACGCACTTCCTTTTTGTTTTTTTTTAATTCATTTTTTCCCAGCGATTCATTGAAGATCACGTCTTCCTATGGAGAGATATATATATATACAGTATATTGGGTATTTTTTCTATGAACCTCAAAAGACCGATCTCCAACATCAGCCGCCATCATATAGACCAGAGATGAAGTCCGACACCTTAATACACAGATGACACACATACTGTACAGCGCCTTGAAAAAGTATTCATACCCCTTGAAATTTTCCACATTTTGTCATGTTACAACCAAAAACGTAAATGTATTTTATTGGGATTTTATGTGATAGACCAACACAAAGTGGCACATAATTGTGAAGTGGAGGGAAAATGATAAATGGTTTACAAAGTTCTCTACAAATAAATATGTGAAAAGTGAGGGGGGTACATTTGTATGGCGCCCCCCGGAGTCAATACTTTGTAGAACCTCCTTTCTCTGCAATTACAGCTGCAAGTCTTTTTGGGGACGTCTCTACCAGCTTTGCACATCTAGAGAGGGACATTTCTGCCCATTCTTCTCTACAAAATATCTCAAGCTCTGTCAGATTGGATGGAGAGCGTCTGTGAATATCAATTTTAAAGTCTTGCCACAGATTCTCAATGTGATTTAGGTCTGGACTTTGACTGGGCCATTCTAACACATGAATATGCTTTGATCTAAACCATTCCATTGTAGCTCTGGCTGTATGTTTCGGGTCGTTGTCCTGCTGGAAGGTGAACCTCTCCCCAGTCTCAAGTCTTTTGCAGACTCTAACAGGTTTTCTTCTAAGATTGTCCTGTATTTGGCTCCATCCATCTTCCCATCAACTCTGACCAGCTTCCCTGTTCCTGCTGAAGAAAAGCATCCGCACCACATGATGCTGCCACCACCATGTTTCACGGTGGGGATGGTGTGTTCAGGGTGATGTGCAGTGTTAGTTTTCCGCCACACATAGCGTTTTGCTTTTAGTCCAAAAAGTTCAATTTTGGTCTCATCTGACCAGAGCACCTTCTTCCACGTGTTTGCTGTGTCCCCCACATGGCTTCTCACAAACTGCAAACGGGACTTCTTATTACTTTTTTTCAGCAATGTCTTTCTTCTTGCCACTCTTCCATAAAGGGCAGATTTGTGGAGAAGCACGACTAATGCCCCATACACACGATCGTTTTTCATGCCGTTAAAAATGCCATTTTAAAAAATGGCCATTAAAAATGATCGTGTGTATGCTCCAGAGCATTTTTAACGACGTGAAAAACGGCCATTAAAAATTCCGGACATGCTCTCTTTTTTCACGTCGTTTTTCATGTCGTTTTTTTTAACGACGTGAAAAACGATAGTGTGTATGCTTTCACGACGTGAAAAAAAACACGCATGCTCAGAATCAAGTATGAGACGGGAGCGCTCGTTCTGGTAAAACTAGCGTTCGTAATGGAGATAGCACATTCGTCACGCTGTAACGGACTGAAAAGCGCGAATCGTCGCTCAACAAACTTTACTAACATGAAGGGTGGCGCCATTCGAGCGGAACTTCCCCTTTATAGTGCCGTCGTACGTGTTGGACGTCACCGCGCTTTGCTTGATCGTTTTTTTTAATGATGGTGTGTACGCAAGGCAGGCTTGAGAGGAAACATGAAAAAAAACGAGGAGAAAAATGTCGGTTTAAAAAATGACATTAAAAACGATCGTGTGTACGGGGCATAATAGTTCTCCTGTGGACAGATTCTCCCACCTGAGCTGTGGATCTCTGCAGCTCCTCCAGAGTTACCATGGGCCTCTTGGCTGCTTCTCTGATGAATGCTCTCCTTGCCCGGCCCGGTCAGTTTAGGTGGACAGCCATGTCTTGGTAGGTTTGCAGTTGTGCCATACTCTTTCCATTTTCGGATGATGGATTGAACAGAGCTCTGTGAGATGTTCAAAGCTTGGGATATTTTTTTATAACCTAACCCTGCTTTATACTTCTCCACAACTTTATCCCTGACCTGTCTGGTGTGTTCCTTGGCCTTCATGATGCTGTTTGTTCACTAAGGTTCTCTAACAAACCTCTGAGGGCTTCACAGAACAACTGTATTTATACTGAGATTAAATTACACAGGTGGACTCTATTTACTAATTAGGCGACTTCTGAAGGCAATTGGTTCCACTAGATCTTAGTTAGGGGTATCAGAGTAAAGGGGGCTGAATACAAATGCCCCCCCCCACACTTTTCACATATTTATTTGTAAAAAATATTGAAAACCATTTATCATTTTCCTTCCACTCTGTGTTGGTCTATCACATAAAATCCCAATATAATACATTTACAAAATGTAGAAAATTTCAAGGGGTATGAATACTTTTTCAAGGCACTGTATACAGGAGCTGCAAAAGGAGTTGTATTTCTGTCCATCCAGTCCTGAGATTTACACTGCTCTGCTTGACAACACTGTCCTGCCTGGAAGAGCAGGGAGCATGAATTTTCTTTTATATTCTGCCGTTTAGTAACACGTACAAGTCTTGTCCCTTCTTCCAGCCTGTAACTGGACAGTGAAAGGAGAAGCAGCATATTGATGAACTCATCTCTCTGCTCCCATCTCCATCTTGTGCTGCTTCTTTCTTTCCCAGTCTGAGCCCTGCTGTACAGGGACAGCAAGCAGCTGATGCCAGGTCATATTCAGGTGCTTACAGTTACGGAAGCAGCAGACTGATAATCTTATCTCCTTGTCACTCTCCTGTCTCCTCCTATCAGCATTCTCCTTGCACTGTAAGCCAAACTGTCTGGCTCCTTTTGCTTCTTCCTCTCCCAGTCTCCTAGTCTGAGCTCCACTGTATGGGGACTGTGATTGGTCAGGGAAAGAAGGAGCAGCAGACTGAAAGCGTCATGTTGCTGGATGATTAGTACAAAATATTTATTGATTAAGAATTACCAACGCGTTTCGGGCCCCTCCCCCTTCTTCGGGGCTTTGAAAATATGGAATGTAATTATAACCAGGGGACGTTCATTAGCCTGTTTTGGGGGTTGGTGAAACTGAGGTGTCCTCATAGAGAAAGGCTGACTGTGTCCCTTACATTTTAACCTCTTGCTTACCAAGCACTCTCACCCCCTTCCTGCCCAGGCCAATTTTTTAGCTTTCAGTGGTCACACTTTGAATGACAATTACGCGGTCGGTCATACAACGCTGTACCCAAATTACATTTTATCATTTTCTTCACACAAATAGAGATTTCTTTTGGTGGTATTTAATCACTACTGTGGTTTTTATTTTTTGCTAAACAAACCAAAAAAGATGGAAAATTTAGAAAAACTAAAACATGTTTCATAGTTTGTTGTAACATTTTGCAAACAGGTAATTCTTCTTCTTCATTCATATACACTGATGAGGCTGCACTGATGGGCACTGATGAGGCTGCACTGATGGCCACTGATGAGGCTGCACTGATAGGCACAGATAAGGCGGCACTGATGGGCCCTGATAGGTGGCACTGATGGGTGGCACTGATGGGAACTGAAGGGCACTGATAGGTGTCCCTGATAGGTAGCACTGATAGATAGCACTGATGGGCACTGATAGGTGGCACTGATGTGCACTGGTAGGTGGCACTGATGTGCACTGGTAGGTGACACTGATGGGCAGCACTGGTGATGAGGCACTGATTGGTGACATTGATAAGGTGGCACTTTGGGCACTGATGGGTGGCACTGTGGGCATTGGTAGGTGGCACTAATGGGCACTGGTAGGTGACACTAATGGGCAGCACTGGTGATGAGGCACTGATTGGTGACATTGATAGGTGGCACTGATGGGCACTGGTAGGGGACACTGATGGGCAGCACTGGTGATGAGGCACTGATTGGTGACATTGATAGGTGGCACTGATGGGCACTGATAGGTGACACTGATGGGCAGCACTGGGGATGAGGCACTGATTGGTGACATTGATAGGTGGCACTTTGGGCACTGATAGGTGGCACTGTGGGCACTGATGGGTGGCAATGTGGGCACTGGTAGGTGGCACTGATGGGCACTGGTAGGTGACACTGATGGGCAGCACTGGTAATGAGGCACCGATTGGTAACATTGATAGGTGGCACTGATGGGCACTGATAGGTGACACTGATGGGCAGCACTGGGGATGAGGCACTGATTGGTGACATTGATAGGTGGCACTGTGGGCAGCAATGTGGGCACTGGTAGGTGGCACTGATGGGCACTGGTAGGTGACACTGATGGGCAGCACTGGTAATGAGGCACCGATTGGTGACATTGATAGGTGCCACTGATGGGCACTGATAGGTGACACTGATGGGCAGCACTGGGGATGAGGCACTGATTGGTGACATTGATAGGTGGCACTTTGGGCACTGATAGGTGGCACTGTGGGCGGCAATGTGGGCACTGGTAGGTGGCACTGATGGGCACTGGTAGGTGACACTGATGGGCAGCACTGGTAATGAGGCACCGATTGGTGACATTGATAGGTGCCACTGATGGGCACTGATAGGTGCCACTGATGGGCAGCACTGGGGATGAGGCACTGATTGGTGACATTGATAGGTGGCACTGATGGGTGGCACTGTGGGCACTGATGGGAGGCAATGTGGGCACTGGTAGGTGGCACTGATGGGCACTGGTAGGTGACACTGATGGGCAGCACTGGTAATGAGGAACCGATTGGTGACATTGATAGGTGGCACTGATGGGCACTGATAGGTGACACTGATGGGCAGCACTGGGTATGAGGCACTGATTGGTAACATTGATAGGTGGCACTTTGGGCACTGATAGGTGGCACTGTGGGCGGCAATGTTGGCACTGGTAGGTGGCACTGATGGGCACTGGTAGGTGACACTGATGGGCAGCACTGGCAATGAGGCACCGATTGGTGACATTGATAGGTGGCACTGATGGGCAGCACTGGGGATGAGGCACTGATTGGTGACATTGATAGGTGGCACTGTGGGCACTGATGGGTGGCACTGTGTGTACTGGTAGGTGGTGCTGGTGGGCACTGGAAGGCAGCACTGTTGTGCACTGGTAGATGGCACTGGCAAGTGGCACTGGTGGGCACAGATGACTCCACGGCTGCTCTCCTTGATCGGGACCGATGTCCCTCTGACAGCCGCCGGTGATCGGCTTTTTTTTTTCTCCTCACGCTATCAGTGCGAAGAGAAAAAATAGCCAATTATCGGCTCTGTTTACATCACATGATCAGCTGTCATTGGCTGACAGCTGATCACATGGTAAGGGGTCGGGATCGACCCCTTACTCCGATCTGTGATCAGCCAAGTCTCATAGACTCGCTGATCACAGAGCGTGTCGCGCTGTAGCCGTCATTTGGCTATAGCATGGACAGGAAGGGGTTAAGCCCTGAGGACCAGTTCCCACCACCTGCAGTCCAGTGCGTCTTTTTTTTTCTGCATCAAAAATGCATGGATAGTAGGTTATATGGTTTCCAATGGCATAGTTCACACCAGTTCCAGTGCGTTCCGGCTCCGGGAAAAAAAAAAAAATACAACATGCTGCATTTTATTTTCTACACTGAACTGTAGTGGAACGCATCAAAAATGCATCAAAAACGCACCAGAACAGTGACGTAACACATACAGTATATTCAGCCACACTGAACCGGGCTTTTTTTCCCCCCCGTGGGGGCCAAATATATGTGCATCTCCTACCACAGTGCGCTCCCAGCACAGAGACCACCCCCGGGCCCCATACTAACAATCGGGACCTGGAACTTCCGATCCCGGGTCACCTGACCGCTGTGATAGCCTCTGATTGGCTACGGTAGTGATCAGTCACTGTGAGACCGGCCCCTGTGTTTCTCTCTCTGTGAATGGAGAGGAAAGATACATTGTAACTCTTCCTTCTGCTTGTAGAGAGAAAAAAAAGAAGTGAATGTAAAAAAATAATAATAATAATAATAATAAATAATAAAAAAATAAAATAAAAAATAGCTAGATAAAGGTTCAGTGCCAGGGTCAGTGTTTGGGTCAGTGCCAGGGTCAGTGCCAGGGTCAGTGTTTGGGTCAGGGCCAGGGTCAGGGCCAGGGTCAGTGCCAGGGTCAGTGTTTGGGTCAGTGCCAGGGTCAGTGTTTGGGTCAGTGCCAGGGTCAGTGCCAGGGTCAGTGTTTGGGTCAGTGCCAGGGTCAGTGTTTGGGTCAGGGCCAGGGTCAGGGCCAGGGTCAGTGCCAGGGTCAGTGTTTGGGTCAGGGCCAGGGTCAGGGCCAGGGTCAGTGCCAGGGTCAGTGTTTGGGTCAGTGCCAGGGTCAGTGTTTGGGTCAGTGCCAGGGTCAGTGTCAGGGTCAGTGTTTGGGTCAGTGCCAGGGTCAGTGCCAGGGTCAGTGTTTGGGTCAGTGTCAGGGTCAGTGTTTGGGTCAGTGTCAGGGTCAGTGTTTGGGTCAGTGTCAGGGTCAGTGTTTGGGTCAAGTAAGGGTCAAGGTCAGTATATTTTGGGGAGGATATTTTATTTTATTTTTTTAGCTAGTATCAGTGTACATTTTAAAGTAAAATTATATATTTTTTTTTTTTGAGTCACTGACCGATTTCCATCTAAAAATGCAAGTGGCCTGGCTGTTTTACTAATCCAGTAGCTTCAGTCAGCGCCCATGGCAAACATGCCAACCCCCCCCCCCCTCTTGCCCTTACATTCCCTTAGGGTCAGGGCCCCCCCTCCATCCCTGCAATAAACCAATGCGCCCAGGGCAGCCGTCCCTCCTGCCCACCCCTTGTCCCAGCCCTGGGCACAGTACTTACTGAGTCCCTGACTTACCGCAATCTGAAAATGCTTGTGTCCTGGCCATCAGGCTAGGCCAGCAGCTCCAGTACTTTCTAAGTCACTGACCGATCTCCATATGAAAATGCAAGAGGCCTGGCCATCTTACTAATCCAGTAGCTTCAGTAATTACTGAGTCGCTGACTTATCTACATCTAAAAATGCTTGTGTCCTGGCTGTCAGGCTAACCCCACAGCTCCGGCACTTCCTGAGTCACTGACCGACCCGAAAATGCAATTTCCTGGCTGTCTTGATAATCCAGCAGCTACAGTACTTACTGAGTCACTGACTTATGGGTCCTTTCACACGGGGCGGATCCGTGCAGATCCGCCCCGTGAAGCTCCGCTTGCTCAGCGGGGATCGCTCCGTTGATCCCCGCTGAGCCGACGGATGACTGGGCGGTCCCCGCACACTGTGCAGGGACCGCCCTGTCAGAGCGCCGCTCTCCCCTATGGGGAATCGGATGACGACGGACCGTAGAGTCCGTTGTCATCCGATCCGCTCCGCCGACGGAAGGAAAAATAGGGTTTTCCTCCGTCACACTTTGGCGGAGCGGAGCGGGTCGGATGTCAGCGGACATGTCTCCGCTGACATCCGTGCCTCCATAGGGGTGCATGGAGGATCCGTTTCAGGTCCGCCTAAAAAACTGACAGGCGGACCTGAACGGACCTCCGTGTGAAAGAGCCCTATCTCTGTCTAAAAATGCTGGCTTCCTGGCCATCAGGCCAGCCACTCCAGGACTTCCTGAGTCACTGACCGATCTTCATCTGAAAATGCAAGTTGCCTGGCTGTCTTACTAATCCGTTAGCTTCAGTACTTACTGATGCCCTGTACACACGATCGGATTTCCGATGGAATAAAATCCGATGGAATTTTCCGTCGGAATTCCGATGAAGCCGACTTCCATCAGTCTTGCCTACACACCATCAGACAAAATTCCGACCGTCCAAAACGCCGTGACGGAAAACACTCCGAGAAAAATGAAGTTCAATGCTTCTGAGCATGCGTGGGGTTTTTTTCTCCGTTGGAGTTCCACACAGACGATCGGAATTTCCTATCGGTTTTTTTTTTTCCATCGGATAAATTCAAAACATGTTCTATTTTTTCTCACCAATGGAAAAAAGTCCGATGGAGCCCATACACGATCGGTTTGTCTGATGAGAAAAGTCCATCGGATTTTTTCCATCTGAAAAACCGACCGTGTGTACAGGGCATAAGTCCCCGTTTTATCACCTTTTAAAAAATGCTTGTGTCCTGGCTGTCAGGTTAACCCCACAGCTCCAGTACTTCCTGAGCCACTGAACAGTCTCCATCTGAAAATGCTTGCGTCCTGGCTGTCAGGCTAACCCCACAGCTCCAGTACTTCCTGAGCCACTGAACAGTCTCCATCTGAAAATGATAGTGTCCTGGCTGTCAGGCTAACCCAGCAGCTCCAGTACTTTCCGAGTCATTTACTGATCTCCATCTGAAAATACAATTTCCTGGCTGTCTTGATAATCCAGCAGCTACAGAACTTACTGAGTCGCCAGCTTATCTCTGTTTAAAAATGCTTGTGTTCTGGCTGTCAGGGTAGGCCAGACACTCCAGTACTTCCTGAGTCACTGACCGACCTTCATCTGAAAATGCAAGTTGCCTGGCTGTCATGCTAATCCAATGGCTTTATTTCTTCCTGGCCCGGAACGAGTATGCGGATCTGCAGATTCGCTGTCCGCATCAGTAACGTAAAAAAAGTACAGACGCCAGAAAAAGCCAGGCAGCTGGCATTTTCCAAACAGTCTTCTTCTCTCGTGACAGGTGCTCTTTATCCTGAAGATGGTCCGAACTCCAACCCAACCCCCCCCCCACCCAGATGTTTGTGAACCTCGCCCCCCCCCGCTTTAATTCACCCCGGCCCATGCCGCTTAGCGGGAGCGGAAAACGAAAGCGGTCGGGGGCTCGGGGGAAGCCAACGCTTAATATATGTAATAACAGGAGACATCAAACGCACGCCAAATGAAAGCCGCGTTCACCTCCTTCTGCCCGGTTTACGTAAATAAACATCGGCAGCCACCGGCCAGTGACAGCGCTGATTCTCATCATTGTTCTGCGGCGGAGGGGAAGAGGAGAAAAAAAAAAATGTTTTAATATGATCCAGATAAGGGAACCCAAGAAAGAATAACACAGCTGCGGTTATCACAGAATTTAATAGCAGACCGGAGACCAGGCAGCCCCCCGATTGATTTACACGATGGGGCCTTTGGGAAGATATTCTGTTACACAAAAAGTTACGCCGATAACAATACGCTGGAGAGGGGCGAGACGGCGCGCGGTTCTACCGCGTCATTCGCCAATCACAAACCTGTTGTGGAGGCTTAAAAGTGTCTGGAAGCCCGAAAAACGGACTTCCCCCAAAATCGAATCTGCGTGGATTTGGGTCTTCCTTCCTTTCCCACCTCATCAACCCACTAATGAAATACGTGCCTTCCGATATCATGACATCCCTTATTCTGGATTCACATCACTGGGTCTCTATGCGTCTCTATACCAGTGGCCTCCAATTTGGACAAGATCCAATTAACCTACCAGCATGTCTTTGGAGTGTGGGAGGAAACCAGAGTACCCGGAGGAAACCCACGCAGACACAGGGAGAACATGCAAACTCCAGGCAGATGGTGTCGTGGTCGGGATTCAAACCATAACCGTAAGAATAGAAGATAAAAGTCTTAAAGGAAAGAAAACAAATGCAGCAGCCACATCGAAGGGCTAGTAAGTAGCAATAGAATACATTTTTACTAGGTTTGCATAAAGCAAAATCTGGTGTCGATGCCATAGAGCTGATTTTGGCTGTCGGAAGCCAGGCAAAGAAGGGTTAACAGAGGAACAGGTGTAACCATTCTTATTGGTCAGCGTTGGCCAATGAGAGAACTACAAACAGGTACTATAGCCAGGCTATGAACATCCAAACATTTACATATTCTTAAAAAGCTTTAGACATATCCACTGCCGAAAAATTCATTCGTTTTTGTTTCATTCGTTTTTTTTTTTGTTTTTTTTTTTGCTTCGTGTTTCGGGTTATCCGTTATGATCGCAATTCGTAAATTCGAAAATAAGAAAGAAAATCCGAAAATCCAAAAGAATAACTAACTAATAATAACTATTAAATTATAGGTATTGGAATTTCCTTTCAAATTTATGCATCGCCCAGTAGCCCATTATGTGTCACTTACCTGAAACCGAAGCCTGCGATGTCACCGCTGTCCCCTCTGGCAGCGAGCGTCAATCTTCACCCCTCTTACTTTTCCGTCCGGAGTCGCGTGACGTCACTCCGTCGCATGCGCGCGGGAGCCGCCAATCACGGCATGACCCCTTTAGAAAAGGCACGATCTGCCCTTTCTGAAGTGCGCATGCGCCGATGACATCGGCGCACAGCTTTTTTTGTAAATATCTCCTAAACCGTGTAGGTTTAGGAGATATTTCCAGCACCTACAGGTAAGCCTTAATCTAGGCTTACCTGTAGGTAAAAGTGGTTGTTCAGGGTGTACAACCACTTTAACCGCTTCAGCCCCGGACCATTTTGGTGGTCAAGGACCAGGCCCCTTTTTGCGATTCGGCACTGCGTCGCTTTAACTGACAATTGCGCGGTCGTGCGACGTGGCTCCCAAACAAAATTGATAGGGCTGTAACTGATTAAAATTTTCGTGTTCGATTAATCGATTTTTTTTTAAAATCGATTAATCGATTAATTTCGATTAATTATAACGCACATAGATCCAACTACTTTTAGCTGATCTCCTTGCAGGCTGATTCCCAGTGCAGCTCCCAACCACTGGAAAAATGGATAGCAGGATACAAAAAACACACAAAGGCAGCGCTCGATGGGAATAGCATTAAAACTTTTATAGTCTTCAAGTAGGTAACAAAATAAATATTGCACTGAAGATAAAAATAAATGTAGCTACATAAACTGTAAAAATGGTGCGAGGAATACCAAACGGTAGCAAAAGCAGTCATAAAAACATGTAGCCAAGTATGATACTGCTATAAAAATGTGTACAACGATACCACTGCTGAATCCAGATGAGGAGGGGTTAACATCAGTCCGTCGGCATGTAGATGTTCCGTGAAGGGAACTATCACAAATCCCAGTGGATGGCTGTAGAATCCCAGGTTGATAGAGGGAAGTGTAACAGCCCTTGCGTGTGGCAGATAGTGAGGTCCCGCCGGCATGCAGATATGAAGGCACAGCAAAGGAGCCCTTCAGATGGACACGGCAAGCCCAAAGAATTTTGATCGATCAAAAGAATTTTGATGGCTCAAAACAATTAATCGATTAATCGAGGAATTAATAGTTAATTTCCAAAGCCTTGTTGTCCCCACAAATAGAAATTTCTTTTGGTGGTATTTGATCACCTCTGCGGTTTTTATTTTTTGCGCTATAAACAAAAATAGGGCGACAATTTTGAAAAAAATTCAATATTTTTTACTCTTTGCTATAATAAATATCCCCCAAAAAATATATAAAAAAACATTTTTTCCTCAGTTTAGGCCGATACGTATTCTTCTACATATTTTTGGTTAAAAAAATCGCAATAAGCGGTTGATTGGTTTGCGCAAAAGTTATAGCTTCTACAAAATAGGGGACTGTTTTATGTCATTTTTATTAATAATTTTTTTTATTACTAGTTATGGCGGCGATCAGCGATTTTTATCATGACTGCGACATTATGGCGGACACATCGGACACTTTTGACACCATTTTGGGACCATTGTCATTTTTACAGCGATCAGTTCTATAAAAATGCACTGATTACTGTAAAAATTACACTGGCAGTGAAGGGGTTAACCACTAGGTGGCGCTGCAGTTAAGTGTTTCCTAGGGAGTGATTCTTACTGTGAGGGGGCGTGGCTACACATGACACATCACTGATGACCGTTCCCAATCACGGGGAATGGTCATCAGTGAGAGTGTCACTAGGCAGAATAGGGGAATGCCTTCTTTACAAAGGCATTGCCCTGTTCTGCTCTTGCCGACCGCAATCGCGAAACTCCCGGGAACATCGAGTCACGCGGCATTTAAAGGGACGTACCTGTACGCTCATCTTCCTGCCTGTGCCATTCTGCCGACGTACATCGGCGTGCGGCGGTCGGCAAGTGGTTAAGTTATCAGTTAGTTATTATTTCAGAATTTAAAATTTTCAGGTTTTCAGGTTTTCGAATTTAGGAATTTATTCGGAAAAATTTGTTAAACAGGTTTTAGTTCATTTGGATATTTCCGAATTAACGAATTTGTCGAAATTAGTTAAAAAACTAATTCGGAACGAAACGAATTGCACCTGTCTACTTAAAAAACGAGCCAGCTCCAACCACTGTAGCTGCGGGCATTGTGGAGCAATTCATCATCAAAATTCACAAGAAAATCCATGAAGTCATTCAAGTGGGGTCTCGGCACTCAGTTCTTATTTTTTAACCCCTTACCACCTGCCCTGAAGTCCCTTTAAAAGGTTGTGAAGGCCCAGGGGGTGGGAAGGATCGACAATCATGTGACCACTGTGATTGGCTGTCACAGTGGTCACCTGATCTGGAGCCTGGAAGACAAGAGCTGTCTTTGACAGCAGAGACCGGCCGAGATTCGATCCATCTATGGGCAGGCTGGTTGCACTGAAGTCGATCCTGTCGGATTTTTTTTACTATCGGCGGCTATAGCCACCAGCAGTGACCGATATTTTCTGGAAGGCTCCCCGCCGGCAGAACACAATAGCGCTGCCGCCCCCATCAACCCTGACTGTGTTGTTGGGGGAATCAAGTGATTTTCTTTCCTGCGATCCGAGATTGCAGGAAAGAAAATCGCATCATCTTTCGGAGTTTAGCCAATGGAAAAATCATTGTGGAGTGAAGCTTTTCCATAAGATGATTTTCTGTCTATGGTGAGATGTCAGGGATGGATTCATACAGACTGCTACATTTACTGAAAGATCTATTTTATATCAAAGAGCAACATAGGCGGTCTGGTGATCATTTCTCTTTTCTTTTCAAATCTAATCTGCAGCTCATATGTTTATCCTCAGAATGCCGGGCGTGTTTTTCCTGCAGCCATTCTTTATATTAGAATTTGGTCCCGCCGGCTGTAAAGTAAAGCAGATTCTGTTCAATCCGACCTCCGGCCTTCCCATCAGTCTTGTACAGTTGTGGACTAGGGATGAGCTTCGTGTTCGAGTCGAACATACGTTCGACTCGAACATCGGCTGTTCGATCGTTCGACGAAGATCGAACGATTTGGGCCGTTCGCGCCAAATTCGAGTGACGCGAACGGCCCACAATGCACTACGCCATCGCAGTGTCATCCAGGCGCTGTGATTGGCCAAGCATGCACTGTGACCCCGCATGCTTGGCCAATCACAGCGCCGGCAGCGAGGAGAGCAATGATTGGCCACAGGCAGGATGCCTGTGGCCAATTATTGCTGAGGGTGTTTAGTACACGCCCCACACTATAAAAGGCCGCCAGCACGGCGGCCTAGTGTAGTGTGTTCCGGAGCAGGGAAAGAGAAGCATAGGCAGGGACAGTGACTGTTATTTCTTTCTTGCTTAACCTGGATTCCTTTAGTTTAGGGAAAGAGAAGGATAGGTAGGGAGAGTGTCAGTGTGTTTTGTGCTTGTGCTATAGTGTGCTTAAAAAAAAACATTTATTCTAGGGACAGAAAACTGTAGGTAGGGACAGTGTCAGTTTCTTTCACTCTGCAAGTCCTTGTTTCCAGGGACCTGGAAGGACAGTGAGTGAATTGTCCTTGTGCTATATTGTGCTTAAAAAAACATTTATTCTAGGGACAGAAAACTGTAGGTAGGGAGAGTGTCAGTTTCTTTCACTCTGCAAGTCCTTGTTTCCAGGGACCTGGAAGGACAGTGAGTGAATTGTCCTTGTGCTATATTGTGATTAAAAAAAACATTTTTTCTAGGGACAGAAAACTGTAGGTAGGGAGAGTGTTTTTTTCCTTTCACTCTGCAAGTCCTTGTTTCCAGGGACCTGTAAGGACAGTGAGTGAATTTTTCTTGTGCTATATTGTGATTAAAAAAAACATTTTTTCTAGGGACAGAAAACTGTAGGTAGGGAGAGTGTTTTTTTCCTTTCACTCTGCAAGTCCTTGTTTCCAGGGACCTGTAAGGACAGTGAGTGAATTTTTCTTGTGCTATATTGTGATTAAAAAAAACATTTTTTCTAGGGACAGAAAACTGTAGGTAGGGAGAGTGTTTTTTTCCTTTCACTCTGCAAGTCCTTGTTTCCAGGGACCTGTAAGGACAGTGAGTGAATTTTTCTTGTGCTATATTGTGATTAAAAAAAACATTTTTTCTAGGGACAGAAAACTGTAGGTAGGGAGAGTGTTTTTTTTCTTTCACTCTGCAAGTCCTTGTTTCCAGGGACCTGTAAGGACAGTGAGTGAATTTTTCTTGTGCTATATTGTGATTAAAAAAAACATTTTTTCTAGGGACAGAAAACTGTAGGTAGGGAGAGTGTTTTTTTTCTTTCACTCTGCAAGTCCTTGTTTCCAGGGACCTGTAAGGACAGTGAGTGAATTTTTCTTGTGCTATATTGTGATTAAAAAAAACATTTTTTCTAGGGACAGAAAACTGTAGGTAGGGAGAGTGTTTTTTTTCTTTCACTCTGCAAGTCCTTGTTTCCAGGGACCTGTAAGGACAGTGAGTGAATTGTTCTTGTGCTATATTGTGCTTAAAAAAACATTTATTCTAGGGACAGAAAACTGTAGGTAGGGAGAGTGTCAGTTTCTTTCACTCTGCAAGTCCTTGTTTCCAGGGACCTGGAAGGACAGTGAGTGAATTTTTCTTGTGCTATATTGTGATTAAAAAAAACATTTTTTCTAGGGACAGAAAACTGTAGGTAGGGAGAGTGTTTTTTTTCTTTCACTCTGCAAGTCCTTGTTTCCAGGGACCTGTAAGGACAGTGAGTGAATTTTTCTTGTGCTATATTGTGATTAAAAAAAACATTTTTTCTAGGGACAGAAAACTGTAGGTAGGGAGAGTGTTTTTTTCCTTTCACTCTGCAAGTCCTTGTTTCCAGGGACCTGTAAGGACAGTGAGTGAATTTTTCTTGTGCTATATTGTGATTAAAAAAAACATTTTTTCTAGGGACAGAAAACTGTAGGTAGGGAGAGTGTTTTTTTTCTTTCACTCTGCAAGTCCTTGTTTCCAGGGACCTGTAAGGACAGTGAGTGAATTGTTCTTGTGCTATATTGTGATTAAAAAAAACATTTTTTCTAGGGACAGAAAACTGTAGGTAGGGAGAGTGTTTTTTTTCTTTCACTCTGCAAGTCCTTGTTTCCAGGGACCTGTAAGGACAGTGAGTGAATTTTTCTTGTGCTATATTGTGATTAAAAAAAACATTTTTTCTAGGGACAGAAAACTGTAGGTAGGGAGAGTGTTTTTTTTCTTTCACTCTGCAAGTCCTTGTTTCCAGGGACCTGTAAGGACAGTGAGTGAATTTTTCTTGTGCTATATTGTGATTAAAAAAAACATTTTTTCTAGGGACAGAAAACTGTAGGTAGGGAGAGTGTTTTTTTTCTTTCACTCTGCAAGTCCTTGTTTCCAGGGACCTGTAAGGACAGTGAGTGAATTTTTCTTGTGCTATATTGTGATTAAAAAAAACATTTTTTCTAGGGACAGAAAACTGTAGGTAGGGAGAGTGTTTTTTTTCTTTCACTCTGCAAGTCCTTGTTTCCAGGGACCTGTAAGGACAGTGAGTGAATTGTTCTTGTGCTATATTGTGCTTAAAAAAACATTTATTCTAGGGACAGAAAACTGTAGGTAGGGAGAGTGTCAGTTTCTTTCACTCTGCAAGTCCTTGTTTCCAGGGACCTGGAAGGACAGTGAGTGAATTGTCCTTGTGCTATATTGTGATTAAAAAAAACATTTTTTCTAGGGACAGAAAACTGTAGGTAGGGAGAGTGTTTTTTTCCTTTCACTCTGCAAGTCCTTGTTTCCAGGGACCTGTAAGGACAGTGAGTGAATTTTTCTTGTGCTATATTGTGATTAAAAAAAACATTTTTTCTAGGGACAGAAAACTGTAGGTAGGGAGAGTGTTTTTTTCCTTTCACTCTGCAAGTCCTTGTTTCCAGGGACCTGTAAGGACAGTGAGTGAATTTTTCTTGTGCTATATTGTGATTAAAAAAAACATTTTTTCCAGGGACAGAAAACTGTAGGTAGGGAGAGTGTTTTTTTTCTTTCACTCTGCAAGTCCTTGTTTCCAGGGACCTGTAAGGACAGTGAGTGAATTTTTCTTGTGCTATATTGTGATTAAAAAAAACATTTTTTCTAGGGACAGAAAACTGTAGGTAGGGAGAGTGTTTTTTTCCTTTCACTCTGCAAGTCCTTGTTTCCAGGGACCTGTAAGGACAGTGAGTGAATTTTTCTTGTGCTATATTGTGATTAAAAAAAACATTTTTTCTAGGGACAGAAAACTGTAGGTAGGGAGAGTGTTTTTTTTCTTTCACTCTGCAAGTCCTTGTTTCCAGGGACCTGTAAGGACAGTGAGTGAATTGTTCTTGTGCTATATTGTGATTAAAAAAAACATTTTTTCTAGGGACAGAAAACTGTAGGTAGGGAGAGTGTTTTTTTTCTTTCACTCTGCAAGTCCTTGTTTCCAGGGACCTGTAAGGACAGTGAGTGAATTTTTCTTGTGCTATATTGTGATTAAAAAAAACATTTTTTCTAGGGACAGAAAACTGTAGGTAGGGAGAGTGTCAGTTTCTTTCACTGTGAAAGTCCTTGTTTCAAGGGACAGAGAAGGACACCTGAAGGTAGCCCTTATTGCTTTTTTCCCATCTCCGTGCAGGCCATCTATTAGAATGTCTGGAAGGCAAACAAGGAGAGGCAGACAGTCAGGAGGCAATAAAAGAGGGCAAGCAGGCTCTGTGTCTGGGGGCAACAGTGCTGGTCGTGGACGCGGTGCATTGTCATCAGCACATGGCCATGGGACACGCTTGTCCTTCTTTTCGGCAGCTGGACATGTTGAGCCACATCATGCCGAAGACTTGGTAGAGTGGATGACCAAGCCCTCCTCCTCCTCCTCATCCTCTCTCACCCAGGCTCAGGGTACTGGAAAAGCAGCTGCCAAAGCGTCGTCTTCCCTGGTATCAATGTCAGACAAATCATCAGTCACTCCTTCCCTAGACCCACCATGTCCTCCTCCTGAGGAGTCCCCCGAACTGTTTCAGCACAGTGTTGGGTACATGCTCCAGGAGGATGCCCAGCGTTTCGAAGGGTCTGATGATGAAACCCAGCTAGAGGAAGGCAGTAGCGTGAGAGCAGACAGAGGGGATGCTCAAGAAGGACACCAATCTGGCAGTCATGTTCCAGCAGCTGCAGCATACTGCCAGATTGGCTCCAGTGATGAGGAGGGAGGGGATGATGAGGTCACTGACTCCACGTGGGTGCCTAATAGGAGAGAGGAGGAGGAGGAGGATGAGGAGGAGGCACATCTCCAACGAGGCAGGATGCCCTTTGGTGGCCAGCGTAAGGGCAGTACACCGACGGAATCACACCGCAGAGCTCCGCCTGTGCAGGGCGCTGCCTCTGCCCGTCATTCAAAAAGTTCTTTGGTGTGGGCCTTTTTTGAGGCTAGTGCATCAGATCGCACAGCTGCTGTTTGCAACATATGTCTCAAGCGTATATCGCGTGGCCAAAACATCAGCCGCTTGGGTACCACATGCCTGACCAGACATATGTTGACCTGCCATGCAGCTCGTTGGCAAGCCTACCTCAAAGACCCACACCAAAGAACAAAGCGGACCTCTCCTTGCACCGCATCAGCTGGGATCTCCAACCCCACTATAACTTCAGTCCTCTCTGAAACATGCACTGAGAGGAATGAAGGTGTAGAATTAGGTGTGTCACAGCCAAGTACTTGCGCCCACTCTGCTAGCAGTACACCGACGTCCGATTCTAGCAGGCAAATTTCCCTGCCCCAGCTGCTGGACCGTCGAAAGAAGTTCACTCCCAGCCATCCACATGCCCAGCGGTTGAATGCTAGCTTGGCTAAATTGCTAGCGCTTCAACTGCTGCCTTTTCAGTTGGTAGACTCGGCCCCCTTCCGTGAGTTTGTGCAATGTGCGGTTCCTCAGTGGCAGGTTCCCAAACGCCACTTTTTCGCACGGAAGGCTATTCCGGCTCTCTACCGGCATGTGGAAGGCAATGTCTTGGCCTCGCTGGACAGGGCGGTCAGCGGTAAGGTGCATATTACCGCTGACTCATGGTCCAGCAGGCATGGACAGGGACGTTACCTTTCTTTCACGGCCCATTGGGTCACTCTTTTGGCAGCTGGGAAGGATTCAGGACAAGGTGCAGTAGTGTTGGAGGTTGTCCCACCGCCACGCCTCCAAAATGCTACTACTGGTTGTGACACACCTCTCTCCTCCACCCCCTCCTCTTCTTCTTCCTCCATGGCCTCTTCCTGTGGTTTGTCCTATGAACCAGCGGTGCTCCGTAGCCGTTCACGGGGCTACGCAAGTACGCAGGCAAAAAGATGCCATGCCGTGCTTGCGCTGGTGTGTTTGGGGGACAGAAGCCACACTGGGGCAGAGGTCCTGTCTGCTCTGCAGGGCCAGGCCGAGAGGTGGTTGACGCCACGCCAGCTTAAGCCAGGAATGGTGGTTTGCGACAATGGCACCAACCTCCTCTCCGCCCTCCGACAGGGACAACTGACCCATGTGCCCTGTGTGGCTCACGTCCTTAACCTGGTGGTGCAGCGCTTCTTGGGCAGGTACCCGGGCTTACAGGATGTCCTGAGGCAGGCCAGGAAAGTCTGTGTGCATTTCCGCAGATCTTATAATGCCAGTGCTCGCCTGGCTGAGCTGCAAAAGGAGTTGAACCTGCCCAAGAACCGCCTTATATGTGACATGCCCACCAGGTGGAACTCAACGTTGGCCATGCTGCAGCGGCTGCACACGCAGCAGAGGGCCATCAATGAGTACCTGTGCGACTACGGCACCAGGACAGGGTCAGGGGAGCTTGGTTTTTTTTCTCCACGCCAGTGGGGCATGATCAGGGATGCATGCACTGTCCTGGCACCATTTGAGGAGGCCACGAGGATGGTGAGCAGTGACAGTGCATGCATCAGTGACACTGTACCTCTTGTCCACCTGTTGGAGCACACGCTGCGTGGAATAATGGACAGGGCACTTGAGGCAGAACAGAGGCAGGAAGAGGAGGACTTCCTTGCCTCTCAAGGCCCCCTTTACCCAGACAGTGTTACTTCTGTCCCACCCATCGCACAGGAAGAGGAGGAGGAGGAGGAGGAGGAGGAGGAGGATTGTGTCAGCATGGAGGTGGAGGCTGGCACTCAGCATCATCAGCAGCAGTCTTTTAGGGATGATTTACAGTCCCAAGAAACCAGTGGACTTGTACGTGGCTGGGAGGAGGTGGCTGCGGATCATGTCGTCCTTAGTGACCCAGAGGACTCCGGAGCGAATGCCTCAGCAAACCTACGCTGCATGGCCTCCCTGATCCTGCAAAGTCTGCGGAAGGATCCTCGTATTCTTCGGATCAAGGAGAGGGACCATTACTGGCTGGCCACTCTCCTTGATCCACGGTACAAGGGTAAGGTTGCGGACCTTATGTTACCGTCGCAGAGGGAGCAGAGGATGAGACAACTCCGGGAGGCCTTGCAGAAAGGTCTGTGCAACGCGTTCCCAGAAACTGGGAGGTTGCAAACTCCTGGTCCTGGACAACGAGTTGCTGAGGCTTCGGCCAGTCAAAGAAGGAGCGGTGGGGAAGGTGGCCGTCTGACCGATGCGTTCAGACAATTCTTTAGTCCGCAGCCCCAAAGTATGATCGGTTCCAGCAACCATCGCCAGCGTCTGATAAACATGGTGCAGGAATATCTAGGGGCAAGGTCAGACTTGGACACCTTCCCCACCGAAAATCCTCTGGCTTACTGGGTCTTGAGGATGGATCACTGGCCAGAGCTTGCACAGTATGCAATTGAGCTACTGGCCTGTCCTGCATCCAGCGTTCTTTCGGAACGCACATTCAGTGCTGCTGGAGGATTTGTCACGGATCACAGGGTGCGCCTGTCCACCGACTCGGTTGATCGACTGACTTTCATCAAGATGAACCAGTCTTGGATCACCACCAGCTACCACACACCTGATGCTGATATAACAGACTAATTGATTTTAACATGTCACATCCCTTCAAGACTGATGCTGATGCTGAGTGCCTGTGCTGTTATGTTGACTGGCTATCCTCCTCCTCCGAGTCCTCAATGATACGATTGATGATGATAGCTTGGAAGATCATTTTTGTTTATGGGTGCCGCCACCAGTGCCTAACGCCCAATTTTTCAGCCCCTGTTTAACAGGGGCGTGTAATTACAATTTTTGAAGCAATACTTTGCAACAGGGCTCATTGCTGTACTCCAAGTACAGTATCTGTGAGGAGTTGCAGTGTTGTGCCACCAGTGCCTAAGGCCCAATTTTTCAGCCCCTGTTTAACAGGGGCGTGTCATTACAATTTTTGAAGCAATACTTTGCAACAGGGCTCATTGCTGTGCTCCAAGTACAGTATCTGTGAGGGGTTGCAGTGTTGTGCCACCAGTGCCTAAGGCCCAATTTTTCAGCCCCTGTTCAACAGGGGCATGTAATTACAATTCTTGATCTAATAATTCACAGCAGGGCCCATTGCTGCACCCACCAAGAGTAACTGTCAGGGCTTACAGTGTTGTGGCACCAGCACCACCATCAAAGGCCCAATTTTTACTACCACTGTTCAACAATTATATGTAATTAAAATTCCTGATATAATAGTTGACAGCAGGGCGTTCCAGCACCAACCAAGAGTAACTGTGAGTGCTTACAGTGTTGTGCCAACACCAACAACTAAGGGGCCTATTTCTGCAGAGTATATACGGCAGGTCCCTACTTTCAAACATCCAACTTACAAACGACTCCTACTTGCAAACGCAAGAAGACAACAGGAAGTGAGAGGAAATCTACCACTAGGAAGGAAAATTCTCTCCTGTAAGAATAAATATGGGAGAAAGGTGTCTCCTCTGTACTGATGCTTTATCAGCAATCCTTGTTTCAAGAAAAAGACCACATTTCAAAAAGAGTTGTCATTGGGACGGAAAGTGAGGTGAAATGTTCTGAACAGGGGCACAGACAGCAAAACAAATGTTACAGGGGTGATAACCCTTACCTATGTTTTCCAAAAAGTTTAAAAATAGATTTTTGGTCTGGAGCTACACTTCAACAATGTACCTGTTCAAAATTACAAACAGACTCTACATAAGAACAAACCTACAGTCCCTGTCTTGTATGCACCGCCTGTATAGGGCTGTTCAGAGTATATAGGGCCTTTTTTATTTTATGTGCGGGGTTCCCCTTAATATCCATACAAGACCCAAAGGGGCTGGTAATGGGCTGGGGTAGGGGGGGGGGGGGGTCATGGGGTAGCTATGCCATTTTTCTTAAAGAATTTCATCCATATTACCGGGACCAGACATTACATTAAAGCCGCAAGCAGTTTTAAATGGCTTTTTTTTCCTTTAGAAGTGTCATTTTGTGCAGGGACAGTTCTAAACACGGGAAACACGTGGCACTTCACAGGCATACTTTAGACACCCCCCAGGTACGATATTTAAAGGAATATTTGACTTTTTTTTTTCACTTTATGCATCATTAAAATGACTGCTCCCGAAAAACGACCGTTTTTAAAACTTCTTTTTGCATTGATACATGTCCCCTGGTGCAGAACCCGGGTTCCCAAACCCTTTTTAGGACAATAACATGCATAATAGTTGTTATAATTAGCACTTTAGAATTCGAACGTTCGCATCCATTCTATTTAATAGGGTTCTAATGTTCGTTCGAACTTTCGGTCCGTTCGCGGGTTCTGGTGCGAACCGAACAGGGGGGTGTTCGGCTCATCACTATTGTGGACTGAAACTGCTTACTCTGATTTCACCGCACACTGTGAGCTTCTCACAAACCGTTCTGCCCCCCACTGTGAACTGATCTGCCCCCTACTGTGAACTGATCTGCCCCCCCCCCACTGTGAACTGATCTGCCCCTCGCAGTGAACTGATCTGCCCCCCACTGTGAACTGATCTGCCCCCCGCAGTGAACTGATCTGCCCCCACCCCACTGTGAATTGATCTGCCCCCCTACTGTGAACTGATCTGCCCCCTACTGTGAACTGATCTGCCCCCCACTGTGAACTGATCTGCCCACTACTGTGAACTGATCTGCCCCCCGCAGTGAACTGATCTGCCCCCCCACTGTGAATTGATCTGCCCCCCTACTGTGAACTGATCTGCCCCCTACTGTGAACTGATCTGCCCCCCACTGTGAACTGATCTGCCCCCCACTGTGAACTGATCTGCCCCCCCACTGTGAACTGATCTGCCCCCCCACAGTGAACTGATCTGCCCCCACTGTGAACTGATCTGCCCCCCTACTGTGAACTGATCTGCCCCCCACTGTGAACTGATCTGCCCCCTACTGTGAACTGATCTGCCCCCCACTGTGAACTGATCTGCCCCCCACTGTGAACTGATCTGCCCCCCCACTGTGAACTGATCTGCCCCCCCACAGTGAACTGATCTGCCCCCCACTGTGAACTGATCTGCCCCCCTACTGTGAACTGATCTGCCCCCCACTGTGAACTGATCTGCCCCCTACTGTGAACTGATCTGCCCCCCACTGTGAACTGATCTGCCCCCCACTGTGAACTGATCTGCCCCCCCACTGTGAACTGATCTGCCCCCCCCCACTGTGAACTGATCTGCCCCCCTGCTGTGAACTGATCTGCCCCCCACTGTGAACTGATCTGCCCCCCACTGTGAACTGATCTGCCCCCCGCAGTGAACTGATCTGCCCCCCCACTGTGAATTGATCTGCCCCCCTACTGTGAACTGATCTGCCCCCCTACTGTGAACTGATCTGCCCCCCACTGTGAACTGATCTGCCCCCCACTGTGAACTGATCTGCCCCCGCAGTGAACTGATCTGCCCCCCCACTGTGAATTGATCTGCCCCCCTACTGTGAACTGATCTGCCCCCTACTGTGAACTGATCTGCCCCCCACTGTGAACTGATCTGCCCCCCACTGTGAACTGATCTGCCCCCCACTGTGAACTGATCTGCCCCCCGCAGTGAACTGATCTGCCCCCCCCCACTGTGAATTGATCTGCCCCCCTACTGTGAACTGATCTGCCCCCCACTGTGAACTGATCTGCCCCCCACTGTGAACTGATCTGCCCCCCGCAGTGAACTGATCTGCCCCCCCCACTGTGAATTGATCTGCCCCCTACTGTGAACTGATCTGCCCCCTACTGTGAACTGATCTGCCCCCCACTGTGAACTGATCTGCCCCCCACTGTCAACTGATCTGCCCCCCCACTGTGAACTGATCTGCCCCCCCACAGTGAACTGATCTGCCCCCCACTGTGAACTGATCTGCCCCCCCACTGTCAACTGATCTGCCCCCCCCACTGTGAACTGATCTGACCCCCCACTGTGAACTGATATGCCCCCCACTGTGAACTGATCTGCCCCCCACTGTGAACTGATCTGCCCCCCACTGTGAACTGATCTGCCCCCCCACTGTGAACTGATCTGCCCCCCCACTGTGAACTGATCTGCCCCCCACTGTGAACTGATCTGCCCCCACTGTGAACTGATCTGCCCCCACAGTGAACTGATCTGCCCCCCCACTGTGAACTGATCTGCCCCCCCCCCCCACTGTGAACTGATCTGCCCCCCCACTGTGAACTGATCTGCCCCCCCCCCACTGTGAACTGATCTGCCTACCCCCACTGTGAACTGATCTGCCCCCCACTGTGAACTGATCTGCCCCCCCCACTGTGAACTGATCTGCCCCTTACTGTGAACTGATCTGCCCCTTACTGTGAACTGATCTGCCCCCCACTGTGAACTAATCTGCCCCCCCACTGTGAATGGATCTGACCCCCCACTATAAATCGATTTGCTCCCCACTGTGAACCAATCTTCCCCCACTGTGAACCGATATGCCTCCCCCCATGAACCAAATCAATCTGCCCCCCACTGTGAACCAATCTGTTCCTCACAGTTGACCAATCTTTCCCCCCCCCCGTGAACCAATGTGCCTTCTCCCATGAACCAATCTGTCCCCCCCCCACTGTGAACTGGTCTGCTCCCCACCGTGAATCAATCTGCCACCCACAGTGAACTGATCCGTTCTTCATAGTGAACCGCTCTGCCCCCCCACTGTGAATTGATCTGCCCCCTCCTGAATCAATCTTCCCCCTCACTGTGAACTGATCCTCCCACTGTGAACTGACCTGCCCCCCCCCCCCCCAATGAACCAATCTGCCTCCCACTGAAAACCTGAATTGAACAATGAACAAAGCATATCCTTCTATAGCGTGTACTTGCCTCAATCCAAAGAACTTAGTGTGGTTTCTGTCTCTTCTCTCATTCTTCTGCTATCTGCATGAGTCACTTTTGACAGTCTATGCTAATGCCGAGCAATCCGAGAGATGCCCCCCCCCCCTTCCAGCATAAAGCCTATGACTGACTGCGTTTCCCTATGAGACTGTGTACAGGGGTGTGTGTCCATTCCCTCCACTCAGGTCTTAGATTACACTTAGCTCTATGCTCTATGCTGTGCAGTGTGTGACATCAGATCCCCACCCCCTGTCTTCTGGAGCTCAAAAATGAGGTGTACATTTTGTACTTTGAATGGATGTGGAGGAGAGAGAGAGTGCTGCAGATAAACAGGTGCAACTTATGTAGGAGGATTTGATTACTGTTCTCTGTGTATCATCTGAGGAAAGTCACTTCATTGGGTACATGTAGGGGTTTATTGCTTAGCGGTACTTTACCAATAATGGGCAAACAGATTCATCCCCTCCACTGCGCTTCCTCTTTACCCTGATCTGCCAAAAGGCTCCAAAGAAAAACTCAGTACTTCCGGGTATGGGGGGGGGGGGGGGACACGTGACCCTCTCTCTGCCTCCCACAATACACTGTTCTGCCCCTATAGCTCTGTCACTTGGGGGAGGGGGGGCAGGAGTCACAATCATGGCCCAGCACTCTCTGCAGTTACGTCACAGGCAGTCTGCCGTGAATTCACAGTGTACTGTGCATGCGCAAGTGATGTCAACCGTCTCTATCTACTTGGTTCAAGTAAGGAAAACCTAATATAAGCTTACCTGTAGGGCAAAGGTAAAAAGTTGCATTAAAGAGGAACTTCACCCAAAAGAGGAGGTTCCACTTTTCCTACCCCCCCCCCTTCTTGGTTTTGACAGGTACCCCATCCCACTTCCGGTCGAATAACCGGGGTGGATCCACCAGAAGTTCTCCTCCCCACGTCACAGGTCTCAGAAGGCTACAGGACCATTCGCAAAGCTTAATGTGGCTCGAGCATGCGGTGTGGGAGCCGGGACTGAAGCCACAAGGAGTTATAGCCGGCTTCCTCAGTTAAAGTGGTTCTAAAGGTGCAAAAACTTCTCTGTGCAGCATCCCCCCTCCCCTCCCCCAATACTTACCTGAGCCTGATCTTTCTCCAGCGATGTGCACGGTAGCCTCGACACTGCTGGGTCTCTCCCTGCTCATTGGCTGAGACAGCAGCGGGAGCCATTGACTCCTGCTGCTGTCAATCACAGCCAATGAGGATAGAGAGGGGGTGGGACCGAGCCGTGGCTCTGTGTGTGAATGGACACGCAAGCAGCGGCTCATGGGGCCGGGACAAGGGGTAGGCAGAAGGGGCGGCTGCCCTGGGCACTGTGGTATCATGTGAGGTGGGGGGGCACCACAAGGAGATTTGGGGGGAGGGGATTTGTGTTGGAAGGGGGACTTTGGGGGGCTGCAGGGGGTATTGTTCTAGGAGGGGGGGATGCTAAGAGTGGTGATTTACGGGATTTGTTTAGGGAGGGGGACGAGGCGGAAGAATATTTGTGCTAGGAAAGGGGATTTGGGAGAAATTTGTGCTGGGAGGGGGGATTTAAAGTGGTGGGGAGCAGATGTGTAGGGGAAATTTTCGGTGTATAAGATTTGTGCTAGGTGGGGTGAATTTGAGCTGGGGGGATATGGGGAATGAGGGGGGGGCAAAGATTTGTACTAAGAGGTTTTCAGCGAGGGAGTGGATGTTTACTGGCAGGAGGGTGAATTTATACTTATGTTTTTGTGGGGAGATTTTGGCTGACACATAATGCTCATATCTTGTGGGGAGGCGCAGTTTGGCATGTTCACCCTGGGCTCTAGATGATCTTGTCCCAGCACTGGCGGCCTCGGGTGCCCCCTGCTCTGCGGGCACTCAGCAGGAGGGACCAGGTGCGCCAATGGGGGGACCTGAGAAGAGGAGGATCAAGGCTGCTCTGTGCAAATCCACTGCACAGAGCAGGTAAGTATAACATGTTTGTTATCTTAAAAAAAAAACGAAAAAATATTGTTTTTAATATCACTTTAACCCCTTCCATACCGGGCCATTGTAAAATGACGCCGGCAGGAACCCTCTCTCCCTCCGGGTGGACGTCATATGACCTCCTGGGCTTTGTGGGGGGATATCTGAATGATGGGTGCAGCTAGAGGCATCATTCAGATATCCTTCTCTTCTGCCGGCGATTCTGTGCACCATAAGAACAATCATAGCGGCGGTTCCACCGCTTGATCGTTCTTATAGGCGGCGGGACATCCCCCCTCCCGCCGCCATCCGGTGCTTCTCCGGGCTCTCCCGTGCCATCGGGGGCCCGGAGAAAGAACCGTCCGGCGCCAGTGTCTGGTCACATGACGAGCATAGAGATGACTGGTGACCAGATGGTCACCAGTTATCTCTATGACCGTCGGAGGCCCGGGCGCGATGTGATGTCGTCACGCCTGGGTCTCCAAAAGTAAGCAAAGCCGCGATTGCGGCTGAAAGCATGAGATCAGTGATTTATTTTTCCCGATCTCATGCTTTCTAGCCCGGAGGAGAGATGTGGGGTCTTATCTCTCCATTAAGAGGACCTGTCACACACATTCCTATTACAAGGGATGTTTACATTCCTTGCAATATGAATAAAAGTGATCAAAAAAAAAAGAAGTGTAAAAATAAAAAAAAATTAAGGAAAATAAAAAAATAAATAATAAAAAAAATATTAAAACGCCCCTGTCCCCAATAGCTCGTGCTCAGAAGCGAACGCACACGTAAGCCCCACCCACATATGTAAACGCAGTTCAAACCACATATGTGAGGTATTGCCGCGTGCGTTAGAGCGCGTGCAACAATTCTAGTACTAGACCTCCTCTGTAACTCTAACCTGGTAACCTGTAAAAAATTTCAAAGCGTCGCCTATGGAGATTTTTAAGTACCGAAGTTTGGCGCCATTCCATGAGTGTGCGCAATTTTAAAGCGTGACATGTTAGGTATCTATTTACTCAGCGTAACATCATCTTTCATATTTTACAAAAAAATTGGGCTAACTTTACTGTTTTGTTATTTTTTTAATTCATGAAACCATTTTTTTCCCAAAAAAGGGCATTTGAAAAATTATTGTGCAAATACCGTGCAAGATAAAAATTTGCAATGACCATCATTTTATTCCCTAGAGTGTCTGCTAAAAAAACATATATAATGTTTGGGGGTTCTGAGTAATTTTCTAGCAAAAGAATGATGATTTGTACATGTAGGAGAGAAGTGCCAGAATAGGCCCGGTATGGAAGTGGTATAAAAAGCCCTGTATTGAAAGGGTTAAGATACCGGCACCGGAGAATGGTGAAAAACCGGGCCAGGTGAGGACGGCGCTGGATCTTCAAACAGGTGAGTGACTGTTTATTTTTTTTTTAGCTGCTGACTTTTATCGTTGCCTGAAGCTCCTCTTTAACTCCTAGGCACCGAGCGCACGTAAATATGCAGTCTCTTGGCGGCCGAGCCTTAGCGCCGAGGGGCCACATATGTGTGTGCATTAACGCCAATAGAGCTGTGCTGAGAGAGTGAGTCCTGCGCGTTCCCGGCACAGTGACCGGTGGCTCAAGTAAAGCTCCTGATCGCTTTTTTTTTTTCTTTTATTGGTTGAACTGGATGGACTTATGTCTTTTTCAACCTGACTAACTATGTAACTATGAGTTTTCCGATCATGTGACCACCATGACAGCCAATCACGGCGGCCACATGGTCACATGCCCCGCCTCCCGGAATGCTAAACCCCTAAAAGGGCCAGTCGGAGCCGGCGCAAAGGGGTTAAATACCACTTTAAGGGTTCAGTAAAGAGGTTAGGTTTAGGAGGTTAGGTTTATGTGACTAGGTTGAGGATTAGTAAGTGATTATTAATTCTTCGGTTGAGATAAACTAATATCATGTACAGTATGTGTGAAGAATCTGAATGCAGGTCGCTTTCAGAGGGGCGGCAATTGATCTGCACTTCTAAACGTAGCCTAAGAGAAGGAAAAGCTTTGGCTAAACATACACTTCAAATCTATACCCAGTAAGGAGGTATACTGCTCCCTGATTGGGGAAATGGCGTTATCATGAGGGACAGCAAGGCAAGCAGGGGCGGCCTATCCATTAAGGCCCCCCTTCTATCCACACCACCCCCTATATGGTTAATGGATAGATTCATGCATAGCACCCCCTATTCATGCGTCTGCTCCCTTTTAGGATGCCAGGCGCGTGAATTACAGTGGCGGGGGTGTTTTTTGGAAGCAACTAATTAGAGCCATAGGCAATAGGGTGGGCTCGTGGCAAAAAGCATTGTGCTTGGAGCCCACCCAGGTGTGTTATAAAAGCAAATTAAAATTTGCTTTTCTAACACTGAATCGCCCCTCCGCCAATCAGGAACTGCAGGTCTGTTACCCATTTCCTGATTGGCTGAAAGGTCAGGCGATCCTATTGGACGCCTAGGAGGAGGGGAGGGGACGCGCGGCGGAAGCCGCCGTAATCGCAGAAGGAAAGAGGACACTGGAGACGCTGCCAGATGCCCGCCGCAGCCTGATCCCATGCCCGATGTGCCCGTTGATCTCCGATGTGCCCGCCGATCCCCGATGTGCCTGCCGATCCCCGATGTGCCTGTCGATTCCTGCCGCCGATGAGGTAAGTGCCGGTGGACCGGCAGACAGCAGGGGGGGTTTGAGGTGCCGCGGGGGGGATTTGTTTGCCCCCCCAAACAAAAAAACACCAGCCGCCATTGAAGGAGAGTGTCAGCCATTGAAACTGGGAATTCCCAATGTATTCGTCTCCCTAAAGGAGGCGAAAAACCTTATGTTCCTGGTTTTGGGGGGAGTGTTAGATTCAGGACTGACAAAGGTCCAGATGGGACCCCTTTACTGTTTTTAGTTCATTCGATTTTTTCCTTTAATTCTGAGCAACCAAACGTTTTTGTCAAAGTGTGTCAAAATAATGGAATTCGGTCAGTTTTCGGTATCTAATACCTATAGCCTGAAAACATCAAGAAAAATCTACAATTTCGTTGTATCCTTCTCCTTTGCTTTTCATTACTCAATCTTCCCTGAGATTCATGGCCCTACTCATCTCATTATTATCTGGCAGCACCATCTGTAATTTGCAGACATATAATTTTCTTGGTAAAGCAAGTCATAGGTACTTAGGAAGGGATATTTTATACCAATTTCTGTATAAGAACACGATGAACAGACTTTTCAGTCTACTCTTTAGCCATGTTTTACATTACAAGAAGCAACTCAATGAGAGGTCATATTACCCAATTTTTTTCTTTTTCAATCACAAGCTGTCAATGGTTAATAAAAGTACAGCGGCAAGTCACATGAGGAGCCCCAGGACCGGGGCAAGTAACATAAAGGGTTAAATGACAGAAGCTAAAAATAGTTCTGTTTACCATCCTGTTTTTAATTATCTCTATAACTGTTTTGCCTCTGAATTTTTTTTTACATTTTTTTTTTTTATATGATGGATAGATATTCAAGACTGAAATAGACTGTCAAAATGGAAAATGAAACCCTTTCTTTACCAATAAGTGTAATTTTTCGTTGTTCCCCCAACGGCCTTGTCACTCACTGGACTGGGACCATTCACTGTCCTACAAAGTCACTTGAGACAGATTAACTCCTGAGCTCCTATTAACTCCTTTTGACTTTTCAGAGTACTTTTTGAGAAACTTTGTCTTTCGGGCAAGACCTTTCTTGACCTTTTATAAAGCTCACCCTCCAATGAGTGACGTCCAGGTCATGGTATAGCTAGTCATAATTAGTCACCTTCAACTGGACCTGAAGAAGTGGCTTGGAGAAACTACAGAAAGTCTTCAACATTAAGAAACAAGTCCTGTTGAAAGTGACTCCTTTTGACTATTCTGAGCACTTTGACTTTTGAGTGATGTCCAGGTCATGGTATAGCTAGTCATAGTTAGCCAACTTCCACTGGAACTGAAGAAGTGGTTTGAAGAAACTATGGAAAATCTTCAATGTTATAAAACAAGTCCTATTGAATATGACTTCTTTTGACTATTCTGAGCACTTTTTTGAACTACTTTGAATTTGTGGGCAAGACCTTTCTTGACCTTTTATAAAGATGACCCTCCAATGAGTGATGTCCAGGTCATGGTATAGCTAGTCATAGTTAGCCAACTTCCACTGGAACCGAGGAATTGGTTTGAAGAAACTACCGAACATCTTCAACATTATAAAACAAGTCATATTGAATTTGACTCCTTTTGACTATTCTGAGCACTTGGGGCAAGGCCTTTCTTAAACCTTTTATAAAGATGATCCTCCAATAAGAGAAGTTCAGGTCCTGGTATAGCTAGTCGTTGTTAACCACCTTCAGCTGGAATGAAGAAGTGGCTTGGAGAAGCTACGAAACATTTTCAACAATGTGTGACGTTTAGGTCATGGTATAGCTAGTTGTAATAAGTCACCTTCAACTGAAACTGAAGAAGTGCCTTACAAAATCGATGGAACATCTTCAACATTATGAAACAAGTTCTATTGAAAGTGACCAACTACTACAAGCTTGGGATTCAGACAGAATAGCTTGTCATAGTTCATCACCTTCAACTGGACTAAAGAAGTGGCTTGGAGAAGCTACAAAACATTTTCAACAATGTGTGCAGTGCAGGCCATGGTATAGCTAGTTGTAGTAGGTCACCTTCAACTGGAACAGAAAAAGTGCCTTGAAGAATCTACAGAACTTAGTCAACATTACAAAACAAGTCTCATTGAATGTGATCAATTTCTACTAGTTTGGGCTTCCAACGGCATAGCTAGTCACTGTAAGTCACCTTCAACTGTAACTGAAGAAGTGGCTTGGAGAAGCCACAGAACATATTAAACTTTATGAAAAAAGTCCTATTGAATGTGACTAGCTTGGGATTCCAACGGCATAGCTAGTTGTAGTTCATCACCTTTAACTGGACTGAAGAAGTGGCTTGGAGAAGCTATAAAACATCTTCAACATTACGGAACTAGTCCTATTGGAGATGACTAACTACTACTAGCTCGGGATTGTCAACAAATAATTTGTTGTGAGGAGTGATGGTGTCTCAAAGGACTAAAGAACTCTTTATTTACCGGTGTATCGTGACTGGTGAATTGGTGTTTTACTTTTTTTTTAACTTCTACAATTGGTTCTCAAGAAACATTGATCAATGGAAATGAAAAGATGGTAAGAACAAAACTTAAAAAAGTAAAAAAGACAGGATTTTTTTTATTTTTGGAAAGCCAAGGATATTCTCAGGGACATGCAAAATTCAGAAAAGCTGGTAGCTAGGTGTTTAGTCAACAAAGTCAGCTTTGCACATCACCAATACTCTTTGCAATGCCGGAATAAAACTTGTGAGATTTTTCATTGTTCTACAACCTTAAAACATACTATCCATTGCATGTGTAACAATCAGTAGACCCCCCTCCAAAAAAAAAAAAAAAAAAAACCTCCATAATAAAGTACAGCTCGCTCACCTCTGGCCTACACATTACAAGTTACAGGTACGCTAAGCCATACATCAAATTTTAACATTGCAACTACACTTTTAGCAAGTCTATCCATTGAGCTCTTCGTTATCCTCAACTCATGTTACAACAAAAGAGAATCGGACTATGATACCTCCTTTTCTTTACTATAAACAATGACATCATTTTATTGCAATGGGAAATCAAACAACTATCATCTCATGCATACAGTATTAGAAAAAAAAAAGAAAAAGAGATGGATATAAAATTATACTCGACCACACGCCGCCTGCTAAGACAATAGGAGGACTAGACGAATGTGTGAGTACAAACATACAACAAGCACCAACTTTTTACATTGTATACAGTCAATGGAAACTTTCGGTGAATGGGAATGTATAGAATGGACAACGGTAAGTACAAAAGTCAACAAAATATACATTTTATGTATTGCACTTTCTGTAGGTATAAATAAGATAGATTGATAGATAGATAGATAGATTGATTGATAGATAGCTAGATAGATAGATAGATAGATAGATAGATAGATAGATAAATAGATATATAGATAGATAGATAGATAGATAGATAGATAGATAGATAGATAGATAGATAGATAGATAGATAGATAAATAGATATATAGATAGATAGATAGATAGATAGATAGATAGATAGATAGATACAACGTTTTGCAGAAACATTTATTATAAATAAAGCATATGCATTTTTTTTTGAACAGTAAAGTACATCACCAAAGACTTCTATCATTCTCTAAAGTTAAGAATCTGTCACTTGCAAAACATACTGCAATTCTCTCAATATTTATTCAATTATTATTAAAAATCTACTATAGGGTGCTGCCATTTTGAATAATTCCAACGCCAAAAAAAAAAGCCAACTTTTTCGGAGCTTCTATGTAGCTCAGTTGGAGGCACCCAAGCAGCCAACTTTCCACAGCAAATCACTCAGCAACAGCAGCACACGTTTCAAAACAGGTAAGATAATTAGTGCGCTGCCAACGTCCGCTCCACGACAGAGGCGTGATCTGGTCTCGCATGTGACAGATTCTCTTTAAGCCTTCAATCAGTCAAATCACAAGCATCATTAAGGTGGCAATTCCTTTAGCCCAAAAAAAAAATTAAAAAAAAATTGACAGATAACGTGATACCGTCCACTACTTTGAACGACCATTTCCACTTAACATTCCAATACAGGAAGCCGTTGAAACGTAATAATAATTTAATGAAACGGACATGACAGCTGAAGCCAAAGAGCATGACAAATGGGAAGAATCTGTTTTCTCTCTTTTTTTTTTTAATTGGAAGTGTCAGGTGTAGCAAGAATTTTTTTTTTTTGGTAAACGTCTCTAAATAGTTACCCAGCATGAAACCAGCAAGCAGCCTTGTTAAACCTATAATATATCAAACTTCAGAGGATAGGCAACTCAATAAAACCCAAGAGAGCATCCAACGGCAATCTTAAAGTCAGAAGGAACAAGATGCAAAAGTGCCCAACAAAAGGAAGTGCCACGCTTGGGCATAAAATAATTCACGCCTATCCCGTCATCATTAGCAATCCAAATATTTGAAGGACAGCGTCAATGGTACACAAAAAAATAAAAATAAGAAAGGAAAGAAAGCGGCAGCCGTCGTTGGATGGGGTACAATGAGAGTGACCAAGTCTTGTTTTGGAATCTCGACTCAGCAGCCTGTTTGAACTGATATCTTGAGTGAAAGGCAGTGCAGTTCACGGTCTAGTTAAGAATGAATAATGCGTCCATTGTCCCTCTCGCAAAAAAAAAAAAAAAACTTTCTCTCTCCCTCGAAGAATTCACGCTCGCACCGAAGAATAATAATTACGACCCACTCCGAAAACTGCTGCGCTAATGAATTAATCCCTAACGGACAACACTCTTAATGACTAGCAGGGCACATCAACGATCTGACGGCTCTCTTCTCCCCCCCCCTTTTAAAAAACAAGATGCGTATCTGGTCCCCAACAATAGCCAATTGTCAACGCGGCTCTCCCTCTCTATTTTCGCCCCGACGGCTTATGGACTGGAGATGTCAAAGGTGACCCGGCCTGGGCTGACCATGGAGCGCGAGATAATTCGGTTCCCCCCCCACCGGGAATTTTTTTTTTTTAATTAAGCCAAAAAACCCGCCGAGAGTGAGAGAGGGAGCCAGATTACGAGAGATCTTTAACACGAAGATCCGGAGTATTATAGCGCCGTAACCTGCTCAAATGTAAACAAAACTAGGAAAAGAAAGGGGGGGGTGGCAAAAGGAGAAAATAGTTCAAGAGAACTCGGGATGAAAGCAGGCTTGCTCCTGAGACTTAATTAGCTAGAACACAAGAAGATTTTCCCAGCAACACCTAGGCTGCTTTACATCCGCCTCGCCAAAACTTTAACCTGTTCCAAAACCCGTGGAATTTTTTTTTTTAATGCAAAGACAAAACTTTTTTTTTTTTAATTGAGCTCCCAACGAGATCTTAAGACTATCACTCATTCTTTTTTTTTTTTTTCTTTTGTAGCAGCAGGACGGTGCATCCGCTGGCAGGCATCAATAGCCCCCTTGTTATTAAGTGGCACGGAGGAAACCAAGAGGGGCAAACGCGAGGCGGACTCATTGAAGAGCGAGAAAAAAAAAAATCAAAATGTTAATTTGATAAATGTGAGGTCTGGGACATTTTGTCAAAGAGGGAGGGAAAAAAAAAAAAAAGAAAAAGAGAGAGAGAGAGAGAGAGGGAGAGAGAGAGAGAGAGAGAAAAAAAAATGCAGTTCGTCTGCCAACTTACCATCCACCAAGTTCTGGCTGAGATGTCATAGCAGAGTTGCCATTTGATGGAGCCATCAGAAGTTTTCCCCGCCATTATGCTGTCAGCAAGCCTCATCTGATGCTAACTCACAGGAGATAAGACACCTAATTGAGAAAACATTTGCACTGGCATGTTGGGCAACATGTAGCCGGGTCCATACCATATGGAATCATGGGTAAAAAAAAAAAAAAAAAAAAACTCCTTGACAATGAACCAATCTCTCACAGACCCAGTGGCAAGGTGAAGCTGAGATGAAAAAGTCATCAGCTAAGAGCGATGTCTTCTGCCTCCCCCCCCCCTTTTTTTTGTCCGTGTTTTTTTTTTTTTTTTTTAAATAAGAGCCCACTGATCCACATCAAAGTGAGGCGGCTAAAATTAGGACTTCAGCTCTCTCATGAATTTAGCAATTTTGTCCGTAAAGGTTCCCTCTTCCTTTTTTTCGATCTTTTTTTTTTTTTTTTAACCAAAGTAGAAAGAGAAGATTTAATAGGACAAGAAATATAAAAAAAAAAAAAAAGTCAGGTAGTGGACGGAAAAGAAAAAAAAAAGAGAGAAAGAGAAAGAGAGAGATCGCCACAGGCTATTAGCCTAAGATTTCAGCTTGACAGATGGAATTGCTTACAGACTATCATGCAATGTTTGGATTTTTTTTTTTTTTTCTCTCTCTCTCTTCTCTCCCGACTTTCAGAGCTGATGCTGTATCTGCTTTTTTTTACAGTCACGGCTTTATAGCTGCAATCAGGAGGGGGGAATAAAAAAATAAATTAATAAAAAAATAAATAAATCATAGGCGATAGAATTTTAAGACGTACGTGATATTGGGCAACATTTAATTAAAACATTTTTGGACCTTTGGCCGTGGAAAAAAAAAAAATCATGTAATGAATTTTGCAACATTTTGAGGTTATGATTAATTCAGTATTTTTAACTTTATGTAAATCACATGATGTTGTGCAGAAAATTTATGCATATGCTGTTTGTTTTTTGTTTTTTTTATTTGTTAAATATTTCAGGAAAGATTTATTTCAGAAGAAAAATAATTTTATCTGTCTAATCTAACCAATTATTTATGCTATGCATGTAGATGTATGTATGATAGTATGTACAGAATTATATCGTTATCTATCTCAGTAGATATCAAAGTATTATTACTTTACATATATAAATCAAAAATATCTAAAAAATATTTATTTAAAAAAAAGCTATATTTTTAATTTAGTTTAATGAATTTTTTTTTTGTACTAAGGCTCCATGTACACAGAAGCTGATAAACTGCAGTTTATTGGCGTTTTGGCGTTTTTTTAAAAAGCCCATTAACTGCACTCTATGTTAGCCTATGTGTTCATGTACACATAACTTTTTTTTAGCTTTAATGAGCAGTGGAGTTAATGGGCTTTTTTCTGAACGCAAGAAATTCGCGTTCAAAGTGCAGTTTTTTGGCAGAAAAACGCAAAACGCAGAAAAACGCTCAAAAACGCTGGCCGCGAGCGTTTTTGAGCGTTTTTTGGTCCATTGAAAAAAAGAAAAGCTAAAAAAAGCTACACTAAAAAACGCTAATAAAAGCTAGTAAAAAACGCTGATAAGAGCTAGCTTTTTCTGCTGCTTTAAAATGACCGTTTTTGAGCTTCTGTGTACATGGAGCCTAAGCTGTTCTACACGCATGCATTTTGGTTTGCGTTAAATCCTAACTTAAAGGTACACATTTGCTACAAATGCTCGGTATATAAAATGTATTTGTTATATGAAAAAGAATATATACTGAAATACTAAAACATACAAATGACTCGTTCCCTGGCTGTTTAAAAAGTGGCTTATAAATTGGACTGACTGTGTCCTGAACTCTGAGTCTTGAACAGTCAAACACACACACACACACACACACACACACATATATATATATATATATATATATATATATATATATGTGTGTTTATCTGTTCAAGACTCAGAGTTCAGGACACAGTCATTCCAATTTATAAGCCACTTTTTAAGCAGCTATATATATATATATATATATATATATATATATATATATATACTGTATATAGTTCCAAGAGTAGTCATGGCACTCTATCTATGTTTAAAGTAAATGCCCAGGTGCTCACCCACAAAGAAATCCATATAAATCCAAAACTGGTTTAGAGACACTCATGGGTCTTGCAGAGGAGTAAGATAAAAAAACAGCAGTATTTTTATAGTCAACATTTCGATGAAGCTCAGTCCATCTTTCTCAATATATAAAATGCAAAAAATTATATATATATATATATATATATATATATATATATATATATATATATATTGTTTTTTAAATGGCTTATAAATTGAACCTAAAAAGTAAAATATACCAGCGCAAAAAGATAATAAAAAACAGATCAAAACAGCTGCTGAACACTCCAGGCAAATTTACAAAAAAATCCCAGATAATGAATGTAAAAATAATATAGTGCAGCACTAAAGTGACATCATCAAATAAGTAATTTGAATCTTTATAAATTGAACTGACTGTGTCCTGAACTCTGGGTCTTGATCAATAAATAAATAAATAATAAAAAAATATATATATATATATATTTCACATACACATAAAAAAAAAAATATAAATATATATAAAATATAAATATAAAAAGATATGTATATATTATATATAATATACATAAATATATATATAAAAATTGGACTGACTGTGTCCTGAACTCTGGGTCTTGAACAGATATAAACACACACACGCACGTTATATATATATATATATATATATATATATATATATATTATTATTATTATTATTATTATTATTATTATACAGGATTTATATAGCGCCAACAGTTTGCACAGTGCTTTACAACATCATATATATATATATATATATATATATATATATATATATATATATATATACCGTATATGTTAATATATATATTCCACATAGACATAAAAAAAATTGAAATATATATATATATAAAATAAAAATATAAAAATAATATATTATATACATAAATTTAAATAAAAAAAAAAAAACAGCGGCTGGGCGCGGTCAGGCTGGGGATTTTTAAGGGGATTGGCAATGCTGAAATGCAGGTAACTATTCTTGTGATGTATTTCAGGGGATATGTAACAGAAAAAGTAAAAAAAAAAAAATGATTGGTAAGTATACATATACCCACATAGACTACAGTTATCTTGGAACCTTATTTTGGTCCTGCCCCTCCTCCAGACATAAGATTTTATCATTACAGTAGTGCTCCTAGCTCTGTTTTATGTGGATGGTCTTTGAACCTGTTTGAATATTTTAGCACTCCTTTGTGTGTTTTATATAGGCATTTATCCCACCACAGCTGGCGAAGAAGGTGTTAAATTTCACCAGTGCGGGCAGCAGAGCGGACGGGGTACCAGGACACGCCAGTGTGACGGTCGGGAAAAGCATTCATCGTCTTACATTACTTATGCTTCGTTAACAAGACACATTTTTTTCCCCCTTTTTTTTCCAATGTTTTTCCTTTTCTTTTTCCATCCATGAATACAAAACTTGGGAAGGAACCCAAAACAGAGAGCGAGCGCCCTGACCCTGCACTGTTATATCATGTACCCCTCAGAATTTACACCCTGACCTCTCCTATTCTTGTGCTGGATTGTTCGTCATCAACTACTGCACCGCGCTTCACACCTGCAGTGCAGGAACACGTGCTTCCCGGTGTAGGTGTCCAATGGTGTCTTGTTGTTTTCCTCTTTTCTCTGCCGGAGAGTGCAAAGCTGGTTCAACATGTGCGATCCAATGCATAAAGCTCTTGCAAGACATTTCCCCTTCCGGTCTGCATACATGGGCACTTGTCTTTCGCAATTTACCATCTTTGAATATAGAAAGAAGATTTTGTGTAAGTCCCTTCTTGACGTTGATTAGGAACCCAAGACCCTTTCTAAAAGTTATTTTTCGAGATAATGACACATTAGGAATCCCAATCGCTACAATCCAATACAAACCTTAACATGTTCATATAGTAACATAGTCAATATATTTAATATCTGCAGATTTCATTAAAATAATCCCTGGTGACCACACCATGAAGGTCCTTGCTTAGGCACTTCCTGTTAAAGGGTGACAACGCTTGGTCCTTATCTCCCAACCTGGTCACACAAGCTGACAAGTGGCCATTTCAACACACATTATGCCGTAGTCAGAAAACCCACCTTGAGTGTGTGTAGACAGGAAGTTTTTTAAACAGGCGACAGGAGATCGGCAGCATTGAGATGTAACAAACATTAAAAAAAACATGAAATTAAGTATTTTTAATTTTTTTTTTTTTTTTTTTATACACAGTGCTTTAGCAAGCAAAACATCATTCAGTTAGGGTTTACATAGACTTTACTGCTCCTAAGACGCGTCTTAAATGTATTGTTAATTTTTTGCAGGCAATATATTACACTACGGGGGTGTCGCTAGGTGCCCTAAAAGACTCCTGGGCACTTGTGAGGGACATTGTGATGTATAAGTAAAGACCAATGGTGGACAAATGACTATGGAATGGAGTGGAATGGAGGAACCAGTCTGTCCAATTCAGGAGCCAGCAGGAATGTTTTTGGAAGCCAGATCCATTGATGACAACTAGAGGAAACCTCAAATGTTGGGTGCCATATTTAATTTTTAGGGAGCCTTGGCTAACTTGGCTCCTGGGATTTGTCCAGCTCTGGGTAAAGACATAAAGCCCACCATTTAGTCCAATGCCAGATTGTCGAATCCAGTGATCATAACTCTAAATAACTATGCGGTTGCTCGCGACAATCGATGGACAAGGTAAACCAAAGTTCAGCAAAAATTGAAGTAAGTTGGATTGTACTAAGCTTGCCCTAACTAAGATCTCGACAGGAGACCGGAGACACAAGCCATGAGGGCCAGAATTTAGCATTGCGTGCCCGGTGTTTGGCGCAGTTTTACATCTGACACTTGTGTATGCCGAGTCTGAGGGTGGATACAGTGCACTTCCTGTGCATTAGTGCTAAATTGCCTCAGACATGAGTGTTTGTTTTTTTATGTGTCACAATGTGCAAGAAAAAATACATTTTTAGTTTTTTTTAGATTTGTCTAGACCTTTTTGTTAACCATGTAATTGTATTTAACAAAGCAGAGCATACGTTTTTTTTTAGCCATGTAATTGTATTTAACAAAGCCCAGCAAAAGTTTTTTTTAGCCATGTAATTGTATTTAACAAAGCACAGCAGAAGTTTTTTTTTTTTTTTGCCATATAATTGTATTTAACAAAGCACAGCAGAAGTTTTTTTTAGCCATGTAATTGTATTTAACAAAGCCCAGCAAACGTTTTTTTTAGCCATGTAATTGTATTTAACAAAGCCCAGCAAAAGTTTTTTTTAGCCATGTAATTGTATTTAACCACTTAGCGGACCATTTAGCTGGCCAAAGACCAGACCACTTTTTGCGATTCGGCACTGCGACGCTTTTAATGACAATTGCACGTCACATTCATAAACAAATTATACAAACAAACTATACAAAAACAACAACATCAACAGAAAAGGAAAAGAAAAAAAAAAAAGAGGGAAAAGGGAGAAAATTATATTTCTCCCTTCCCCTTTTTCTTCTCTCTTCCCCTCTCCTCCCTCCCCTCCCCCCCAAAAAAATTGTACAAAAATTTCTCCCCATATGGGGATTCCCCTTTTATATTTCTTGTGCACTTATCATGTTTATGTGTTTCTATTTCCAAACGTAAGTAACCCCATTATTTAATATAAAATAAATAATTCATTTTTTTTTAGATTTAAGACCATTCCCTTTTTATTTATTTTATTATTTTCCTTTTCTGTTGATGTTGTTGCTTTTGTATAGTTTGTTTGTATAATTTGTTTAGCTCACACAGGGGCGGCACGACTTGTCCCGCGACTGTGCCGGGCGATCTTCACACGACTTCAGAGGTGACTTCAAAAATGACTTCTGTATTGAAGTCAATGGAAGTCGCCCTGAAGTTGTCTTGAAGTAGTACAGGAACCTTTTTCTAAGTCGGAGCGACTTCAGTCGCTCCTTATAGAACGGTTCCATTGTACAGAATGGGACGCGACTTGTCAGGCGGCTGAGTCTTATGAATGTGATGTATTTTGTCCCTGTTATGGTGGATGTTTTGTATACATGTACAGTATGTGATATATAGAAAAAATAAAGAATTATTTAAAAAAAAACTGACAATTGCGCGGTCGTGCGACGTGGCTCCCAAACAAAATTGACGTCCTTTTTTCCCCACAAATAGAGCTTTCTTTTGGTGGTATGTGAACACCTCTGCGGTTTTTATTTTTTGCGCTATAAACAAAAATAGAGCGACAATTTTGAAAAATTCTATATTTTTTACTTTTTGCTATAATAAATATCCCCAATATATATATATATATAAAAAAAAATTTCCTCAGTTTAGGCCGATACGTATTCTTCTACATATTTTTGGTAAAAAAAATTGCAATAAGCCTTTATTGATTGGTTTGCACAAAAGTTATAGCATCTACAAAATAGGGGATCGTTTTTTGGCATTTTTATTAATATTTTTTTTTTTTTACTAGTAATGGCGGCGATCAGCAATTTTTATCGTGACTGCGACATTATGGCGGACACTTTTGACACATTTATGGGACCATTGTCATTTTTACAGCGATCAGTGCTATAAAAATGCACTGATTACTGTAAAAATGACACTGGCAGTGAAGGGGTTAACCTGTAGGGGGCTCTGAAGGGGGTTAAGTGTGTCCTAGGGAGTGATTCTAACTGTTAGGGGGCGTAGCTACGAGTGACACGTCACTGATCGCTGTTCCCGATGAGAGGGAACAGACGATCAGTGACATGTCACTAGGAAGAACGGGGAGATGTTGTGTTTACACTGACATCTCCCCGTTCTTCAGGTCTGTGACCCGATCGCGGAACACCGGACAGGGTCGCGAGCACGTTGCCGGTGGTGCGCCCGTGACCACACGGCGGCAAATTAAAGGGGACGTATATATACGCCCATTTGCCCAGCCGTGCCATTCTGTCGACGTATAAGTCCGTGCGGCGATCGGCAAGCGGTTAACAAAGCACAGCAGAAGTTTTTTTAAGGCCATGTACAGTGGAACCTTGGTTTACGAGTAACACGTTTAACAAGCGTTTTGAAAGACGAGCAACATTTAAAAAAAATTCTGACTCGGTTTACGAGTGTTGTCTCGCAAAACGAGCAGAATTCAAGCTAATGGGGTGTGCAGTACCGCACTTGGCCATGAGTAAGCACTACAATAGTGTGAAACGCGTTAGCCAGATGTGATCAGTTTATTGTGTTGCACAGTGTGTGTTTTGGTTTCCTGAACCTTTTTTTGGAATAAAGGCTTTTTAACCGGAGTGCTGCTATCCAGAAGACTCTCCTTTCTTTGATTGCATTTGCATTTTGCTTGCACCCTTGGTTGCTGGGAGGAGGTAATTTCAAGAATTCCCACACCTGAGCGGCTTCCTTTCTCCCACTTGGCCAGAGTTGCAGGGGCGCAGGTGACATTCAGAACAGTTTGGAGACGTTCGGAGCCGTTCCGAAATACTTGGAATCACTAGGAAATACTTCCCAGGTGTTTTTGAGCCTTTCCGAGGGTTTCCAAGATCAGCCGAGCTGTCCCCGAGTATTTCTGAGGCTCTGCGGCGCCCCACCACCTCTGGCCACATGCGGTATTGCATGCCATACAAGTCAATGCGGAACAAATTATCTTCGTTTCCATTGACTTCTATGGGGAAACTCGCTTTGATATGCAAGTGCTTTGGATTACAAGCATTCTCCTGGAACGGATTATGCTCGTAATCCAAGGTTCCACTGTAATTGTATTTAACAAAGCCCAGCAGAAGTGTTTTTTTAGTCATGTTTAACAAAGCCCAGCAGAAGTGTTTTTTTAGTCATGTTTAACAAAGCCCAGCAGAAGTGTTTTTTTAGTCATGTTTAACAAAGCCCAGCAGAAGTGTTTCATAAATGCAGACTGAACTCATTCAAAACTCATCCATATCCTAAATGCAGCTAATGCTCTTGTACTGCATTAGCAACGAGATTTATTGAACAGGTTGTTTATCCTGATTGGTTGGTGTCATTTTAAGGGGACTTATGTGCTTCACTATGCTTATGGCCTGTATACACGATCCGAATATCGTACGACAGATCGTACGACTTTTTTATCTTAATAGTCGCAAGTAGAAATTAAATAGGGTACTAAAGTCACGAAAATTCCTTTACGACAGAAAAAAAACCCGGAAGTGATGTCATGTGTTGTAATGTATTTGTATTGTATTTTTGGATGACAACTATACTGACTAAACGGTATCGTACGAGGAAAATTTCCGTGCTTGTCCGATCGAATAATATCGGATGAACTGTTGTGATTGGCTCTCGAAAGTAGTGTACACACGATCCGAAAATTGTACGATTCTTCCTCGGACGACAGTTTTCGTCCGATATTCAGATCCTGTGTACGGGCCATAAGACTTGCAGCAGTTCACTAAACAGGTAAAGTTCTCTGTTGTAACCAAGCCCATTAGTGCTTAGGCCAACGTGTATCTGTAGGCAAACCCTTTTTTTCTTCTTTTCTTACGGGAGATTTCCTCTAACTTCCTGTTGCGTCTCTGGGATAGAAGGTGAAGGGAAATTTCCGCAATGGTACAGATAGCAAAAAAATAACCTGATGGGGTTTTTAATGTGATACAAAGATCACTCCGTGGTTACCCGTTGTTTGCAGTGTTGTGGCACAACTAGCGGTAGTCTCTGCTAGTAAAGGAGCGATCTATCAAAGTCGATCTAGAATGTAATTTATATATCTATCTATATTATGTATGTATCTATAAATCTATCTATCATTATAAAGCTATCTATCTATCTATCTATCTATCTATCTATCTATCTATCTATCTATCTATCTATCTATCTATCTATCTATCTAGCTATCTATTTATCTGTCCATCATATTGTCAATCTATAATGTCCTTTACATATCTATCCTTTTATCTATATTATCTATTTTTGTCGATATAGAATGCGATTTATATATCTATCTACCGTATATACTCGCGTATAAGCCAACCCGAATATAAGCCGAGGCACCTAATTTTACCACAAAAAACTGGAAAAACGTATTGACTCGAGTATAATGCCGCGTACACATGGCCGTTTTTCTCGTCGAGAAAAACGAAATTTTTTCCTTTCGACAAGAAAAACGATCGTCTGTGGGCTTTTTGACGTTTTTTTCGACAAGAAAAACAGCATTAAAAACGACGACATGTTTTCCGCGGCAGTTTTCCCATAGGGAAACACTGCCGCGGAGCCCACAGACGGTAGTTTTTCTCGTCAAGAAAAAATTACGTGAAAAACGACCGTGTGTGGGGAACAAGCCGTTCCCTCGTTTTTAATGTCATTATTCACGGCGTTTTTTTAACCGCCGTGAATAATGATCGTGTGTACGCGGCATAAGCCTAGGGTGTCCATGTGCATGAATCACTTTGCCTCACTGTGCCCACGCCTCACTGTGCCCACGCCTCACTGTGCCCATGCCTCACTGTGCCCATGCCTCACTGTGCCCATGCCTCACTGTGTCCATGACTAGACTGACATGGGAGTCTATGGAAGGGGTGCCCGGCTTTGAAAAATCAGTGCTCCCCGGCCGTAGGTTCTCCTAGACACCAAACTTTGCACTATTGTAGAGGAGAAATGGGGCTACATGTGTGCCAAGTTCCGGGTCCGGGGGACCTATGGTCGGCCGGTACCGGGTCCCCAAAGTCACCGGAGAAATTACAGTTTAACATTGGAGTCTATGGAAGGGGTGCCCGACTTTGAAAAATCGGTGCTCCCCGGCCGTAGGTCCCCTGGACAACAACATATGCACACTTGTAGAGAAAGAGTGGGGCTACATGTGTGCCAAGATTGGGGTCCAGGCGACTTACGGCCGGTCGGTACCGGGTCCCCAAAATCCGAGAGATTAGGCGCAAAAAGGTGACTCGAGTATAAGCCGAGGGGGGCATTTTCAGCACAAAAAATTGTGCTGAAAAACTCGGCTTATACTCGAGTATATACGGTATCTATATTATGTATGTATTTATCTGTCTATCTATCTATCAGTATAAAGCTATATACCTATAATTATCTATCTATCTATCTATCTCTATTTATCTATCATTATCTATCTATCTATCTGTATATCTATTTATCTTTCCCTCATATTGTCACTCTATAATGTCCTTTACATATCTATCCTTTTATTTATATTATGTATGTATGTATCTATCTATCTATCAATGTCGATCTACAACGTAATTTATCTATTCTATCTATCTATCTATCTATCTATCTATCTATCTATCTATCTATCTATCTATCTATCTATCTATTTAGCTACAGTATGTATGTATCTATGTATGTATGTATCTATCGTTCTCTTTCTCTCCGTTCTTTTCTATGTCATCTCTCTCTCTCTTTCCGTCTCTCTCAATCTCTAATTCAATGTTTTCTTTGTATAGAAAGTTTTTTTTTTTGACCCATTAAAGATCAGAATTCATTTTGTGGTGAAAACATAGGAGGGAAATATTACATCTAAATTGATTCTCTCTTCTCTCCCTCTCCATCCACTGACAGATGCTTCACTGAGAATAATAATCCAAATATAACCGAGTGCGGTTGGCCGGGGACAGGAGGATTGGCTTGGTATGGAATCCAGGTCCCCCCAGCCTGTGTGTTCTGCAGAGAAGAGCCCTCGATGGATGACACACACCAGCTTAATCACATTCTTTTTGTCCCTTTTAAGTGATGGCTCCCCCCCCCGGCCCCCGCACTCCGAGGGCCAAAGAGCTGACAGTCGTAAAAAAGTAATATGGCGCTGTAGGTTGGCATTGATTGCCGGTAAGATGGGAAATTGTTTATTTTACACGTTTCAGCCCAGAGCAACAGAGGAAAACTTGCCAGATACTTTTTTTTTCTGCTTAACAATGGTGATAACAATTCCGTTGAATGTTATTAGACCGCAACGTTTGCCAGAAAACCAACCGTGCGTTTGAAAATGCTTACACACGTCGTAAAGGTGTTGGCCACGCTGTTGTGGGTTTGTTATCTGTCGGAAGTTGTGTATGTATAAAACCGGTCCATTGCTCTCATGGAAAGTGAGGGGGAGACCTGCTCAGGTTTTTCTCTCTGAATTCAAAATTTTGTCTCTGGAAATATCCACATCCCCGAAAAAGCCGCTATTCTATTGTTTGGAAGCACTCAATATCTCTGGCAAGACAAAAGTAGAACTCCGGCTAATTTTATTATATATGTATAGTGACCACAATTTTCTCTGCAGCTGTTAAGAAATGCAGTGTGGTTCCTGAGCGACCTCTACAGCAGGGGTCTCCAAACTTTCTAAACAAATGGCAAGTTTATTGTCCTTCAGACTTTAGGGGGGCCGGATTTTAGCCAGTGGGAGAAGAAAATGTACTGGCATCAGTGGGAATAAATAATGTTCCATCATTGGTGTTAGGGGGAGGAATAGTACCTCATTGTTGATATCAATGGGAGGAATAGTGCCTTATCACTCTTTCAGTGGCAGGAATACTGCTCCATAATTGGTGTCAGTAGGAGGAATAATGCTGTATCTTTGTTGTCAGTAGGGGGAGTAGTGTACCATCATTGGTGGTGAAGCATTGGACCCAATGGTGGAGATAGAGCACTGGATCCAATGGTGGTGGAGCATTGAACCCCATGGTGGAGGTGGAGCATTGGACACAATGGTGGAGGTGGAGCACTGGATCCAATGGTGGAGGTGGAGCACTGGATCCAATGGTGGTGACGGAGCATTGAACCCCATGGTGGAGGTGGAGCATTGGACCCAATAGTGGAGGTGGAGCATTGGACCCAATGGTGGTGGTGGAGCATTGAACCCTATGGTGGAGGTGGAGCATTGGACCCAATGGTGGTGGTGGAGCATTGGACCCGATGGTGGAGATGGAGCACTGGATCCAATGGTGGTGGTGGAGCAGTGAACCCCGTGGTGGAGGTGGAGCATTGGACCCAATGGTGGTGATAGAGCATTGGACTGCATGGTGGAGATGGAGCATTGGACCCAATGGTGGTGGTGGAGCATTGAACCCCATGGTGGAGGTGGAGCATTGGACCCAATGGTGGAGGTGGAGCATTGGACCCAATGGTGGAGGTGGAGCATTAGACTCAATGGTGGTGGTGGAGCACTGGTCCCAATGCGGACACCTTGCTTGGAATGTACTTATGGTATGCTAACTATCAGTGCCAGAGAGCTCACATTCAGCACAAATATTTAAGGGCAAAGTCCAGTATAGATTTATTAATCCTAATAAAGTCAGTAGGTAAAAGCAACGTATTTCAGGGACTCACAACTCCCTTCATCAGGGCTAACTGACAAAACAATGTAAAACAATATCAATAGAAGTCAAATTAGTAGTAAATAAAAGTAATCTCAACTAGGAAAAGTTATATACATTTTGGAGATCAAAATCGAAACGATATGACCTCCATAGTACAAATAAATAAATGCAAAGGTAGGAATAATGGCAAAAAAACTGTAAAAAAAACAAAACAAATACATACAGAAAACTACAATATCCTTTTGTTTTATTTAGTTATTGTTGTTTTATTGTTTTTCTTATCTTTGCGTAAGTTTTTTTTGCACTATGGAGGTCAAATAATATTATATTAATCTCTAAAATATATATATAACACTTTCCAGATGGGATTGCCTTTGGGTACCTCAACTTTTACTTCTACTGATATTGTTTTACGCTGTTTTGTCTCTTGCGTTGGTTTTACCTACTGACCTTTTTACAGTTAGTAAATCCATACTGGACTTATAATATTGTGGTGCTCCTATTCTTTACGCTTCGTTTGTTTGATAAGCAACAAGCCAGAGAAGAGTGACAGGCCGGAGATGGGTGACAGGCCGGAGATGGGTGACAGGCCGGAGATGGGTGACAGGCTGGAGATGGGTGACATGCTGGAGATGTGCGACAGGCTGGAGATAAGCAACATGCCACAGATGAGTGACAAGCTGGAAATGAGTGACAGACCGGAGATGAGCGACAGGCTAGAGATTAGCGACAGACCATTTTCCCCTTTGGATAGAGTAAGGGAGGGTTATAACCCTTGTCCAGGGGTGGACTGACAACTCATGGGGCCCCCGGGCAAAAGGAGATTATGGGGGCCCCAGGCGTACAGATGGCCACGACGTGGCAGCCATCTTTTTGATGCAACATTAATGTGGGTATACCCATGTGGAGGGGCACCATGCTCAGCGACATGCAGAGTGACAGTGGACTCCTAAAGACACCAGTAAAGGCGCCAGGAGCCTCTCATGGGCTGTGCCACCTTAACAGCATCATGGGCCCCTGGGCCCATTAATGCACTGGGACCCCTACCAGGGAAATGATGCCTGCGGCACGCATAGCACGCCATGGCAAACAATGGGCATGGCCAGTGGGAGAGTCTTAAAGGAGAATTTGAACAGAATCTGCATCTGCTGTATACAATCCAAACATACCACAGACTTTGTACCCATAAAATTTAAATTACTGTGTCACATTCCAGATGGTTTTTTCCTTCTCTTTTCCTGTTTTTTTTCCCCCCACTTTACTGGGGTCCAGTGCGTATTTGATGCGTTCCAGTGCATTCCGATGTGTTTTTGATGCATTTTACAGCGTTTCAGTACAGTCCAGTGCAGGAAAAATGCAGCATGTTCTACTTTTTTTCTGGAACTGGAAAGCCTTGAAACTGACCGCACTGGTCTGAACTATGCCATTGGAAACCATGTAACCAAATATCCTTGCATTTTTGATGCAGAAAAAAAAACGCACTGGACTGCATGTCGTGTGAATTGGCCCTTACTGAGGCTAACTTAAAGAAGAACTTAATTAAAACCTACAACTGTTGAGTCAATGAACACCTTGGTCAGGTCTATGTACAGTATAATGTACAGAGGTCAGGTAAGTAACAAACAAAACAACATATAGAGTACAGCAGTCAGGATGAGCGCCACGCTAACAGCAGAGTCCTCCCTTACATCAAAGTCCCGATATTCTCCCTATACATCATTGTATGCAGAGTCCCCCCTTACATCAGCGTCCCACCTTATGACAGAGTGCCACCCCAGGGCAAAGCCTCCAGAGTGCCACCCCAGAGCAAAGCCCCCAGAGTGCCACATAACAGCAGAGCCCCCAGAGTGGCACCTTACGGCAGAGCCCCCAGAGTGGCACCTTACGGCAGAGCCCCCAGTGTGCCACATAACGGCAGAGCCCCCAGAGTGCCACATAACAGCAGAGCCCCCAGAGTGCCCCATAACAGCAGAGCCCCCAGAGTGCCCCATAACAGCAGAGCCCCCAGAGTGCCCCATAACAGCAGAGCCCCCAGAGTGCCCCATAACAGCAGAGCCCCCAGAGTGCCCCATAACAGCAGAGCCCCCAGAGTGCCACATAACAGCAGAGCCCCCAGAGTGCCACATAACAGCAGAGCCCCCAGAGTGCCACATAACAGCAGAGCCCCCAGAGTGCCACATAACAGCAGAGCCCCCAGAGTGCCACATAACAGCAAAGCCCCCAGAGTGCCACATAACAGCAGAGCCCCCAGAGTGCCACATAACAGCAGAGCCCCCAGAGTGGCACATAACAGCAGAGCCCTCAGAGTGCCACATAACAGCAGAGCCCCCAGAGTGCCACATAACAGCAGAGCCCCCAGAGTGCCACATAACAGCAGAGCCCCCAGAGTGCCACATAACAGCAGAGCCCCCAGAGTGCCACATAACAGCGGAGCTCCCAGAGTGGCACATAACAACAGAGCCCCCAGAGTGGCACATAAAAGCAGAGCCCCCAGAGTGCCACATAACAGCAGAGCCCCCAGAGTGCCACATAACAGCAGAGCCCCAGAGTTCCACATAACAGCAGAGCCCCAGAGTTCCACATAATAGCAGAGCCCCAGAGTTCCACATAACAACAGAGCCAACAGAGTGGCACATAACAGCAGAGCCCCCAGAGTGGCACATAACAGCAGAGCCCCCAGAGTGGCACATAACAGCAGAGCCCCCAGAGTGGCACATAACAGCAGAGCCCCAGAGTTCCACATAACAGCAGAGCCCCAGAGTTCCACATAACAGCAGAGCCCCCAGAGTGCCACATAACAGCAGAGCCACCAGAGTGCCACATAACAGCAGAGCCCCCAGAGTGGCACATAACAGCAGAGCCCCCAGAGTGGCACATAACAGCAGAGCCCCAGAGTGGCACATAACAGCAGAGCCCCCAGAGTGGCACATAACAGCAGAGCCCCCAGAGTGGCACATAACAGCAGAGCCCCCAGAGTGGCACATAACAGCAGAGCCCTAGAGTTACACATAACAGCAGAGCCCCCAGAGTTCCACATAACAGCAGAGCCCCCAGAGTGCCACATAACAGCAGAGCCCCCAGAGTGCCACACAACAGCAGAGCCCCCAGAGTGGCACATAACAGCAGAGCCCCCAGAGTGGCACATAACAGCAGAGCCCCCAGAGTGGCACATAACAGCAGAGCCCCCAGAGTGGCACATAACAGCAGAGCCCCAGAGTGGCACATAACAGCAGAGCCCCCAGAGTGCCTCATAACAGCAGAGCCCCCAGAGTGCCTCATAACAGCAGAGCCCCCAGAGTGCCACATAACAGCAGAGCCCCCAGAGTGGCACATAACAGCAGAGCCCCCAGAGTGGCACATAACAGCAGAGCCCCAGAGTGGCACATAACAGCAGAGCCCCCAGAGTGCCTCATAACAGCAGAGCCCCCAGAGTGCCTCATAACAGCAGAGCCCCAGAGTTCCACATAACAGCAGAGCCCCCAGAGTGGCACATAACAGCAGAGCCCCAGAGTTCCACATAACAGCAGAGCCCCAGAGTTCCACATAACAGCAGAGCCCCCAGAGTGGCACATAACAGCAGAGCCCCAGAGTGGCACATAACAGCAGAGCCCCCAGAGTGCCTCATAACAGCAGAGCCCCCAGAGTGCCTCATAACAGCAGAGCCCCCAGAGTGGCACATAACAGCAGAGCCCCAGAGTGGCACATAACAGCAGAGCCCCCAGAGTGCCTCATAACAGCAGAGCCCCAGAGTGGCACATAACAGCAGAGCCCCAGAGTGGCACATAACAGCAGAGCCCCCAGAGTGCCTCATAACAGCAGAGCCCCAGAGTGGCACATAACAGCAGAGCCCCCAGAGTGCCTCATAACAGCAGAGCCCCCAGAGTGGCACATAACAGCAGAGCCCCCAGAGTGCCTCATAACAGCAGAGCCCCCAGAGTGGCACATAACAGCAGAGCCCCCAGAGTGCCACATAACAGCAGAGCCCCCAGAGTGCCACATAACAGAAGAGCTCCCAGAGTGGCATCTTCCATCAGTGTCCCTTTACACACACTTGTTGCAGGCTCTGAACTGCGCACAGGCATTTTTCTCCTCTCTGTGGACAGGTGGCAACACAGCCACTGATTATTCCAACATGTCTGTTCAACAGAAGTCGATTGTTAGATCGACTTCTGTTGAGCGGCAGTGGGCACACGTGGATCATACAGTATACACACACATAGACATACACATAGTATACACAGACATACACACAGTATACACAGACATACACACAGTATACACACAGTATACACAGACATAGACACAGTATACATTACACAGACATATACACAGTATATACACAGTATACACAGACATAGACAAAGACCTACACACAGTATACACAGACATACACACAGTATACACACAGTATACACAGACATAGACACAGTATACATTACACAGACATATACACAGTATATACACAGTATACACAGACATAGACAAAGACCTACACACAGTATACACAGACATAGACAAAGACATACACGCAGTATACACAGACATACATCTATCTATCTACACAGACATACACACAGTATACATTACACAGACATACACACAGTATACACACAGTATACACACACATAGACATACACACAGTATACACACAGTATACACACACATAGACATACACACAGTATACACACAGTATACACACACATACACATAGTATACACACAGTATGCACAGACATACACACAGTATACATTACACAGACATACACACAGTATACACACAGTATACACACTAGGGATGAGCTTCGTGTTCGAGTCGAACATACGTTCGACTCGAACATTGGCTGTTCGATCGTTCGACGAAGATCGAACGATTTGGGCCGTTCGCGCCAAATTCGAGTGACGCGAACGGCCCACAATGCACTACGCCATCGCAGTGTCATCCAGGCGCTGTGATTGGCCAAGCATGCACTGTGACCCCGCATGCTTGGCCAATCACAGCGCCGGCAGCGAGGAGAGCAATGATTGGCCACAGGCAGGATGCCTGTGGCCAATTATTGCTGAGGGTGTTTAGTACACGCCCCACACTATAAAAGGCCGCCAGCACGGCGGCCTAGTGTAGTGTGTTCCGGAGCAGGGATAGAGTAGCATAGGCAGGGACAGTGACTGTTATTTCTTTCTTGCTTAACCTGGATTCCTTTAGTTTAGGGAAAGAGAAGGATAGGTAGGGAGAGTGTCAGTGTGTTTTGTGCTTCTGCTATAGTGTGCTTAAAAAAAACATTTATTCTAGGGACAGAAAACTCTAGGTAGGGACAGTGTCAGTTTCTTTCACTCTGCAAGTCCTTGTTTCCAGGGACCTGTAAGGACAGTGAGTTAATTGTCCTTGTGCTATATTGTGCTTAAAAAAAACATTTATTCTAGGGACAGAAAACTCTAGGTAGGGACAGTGTCAGTTTCTTTCACTCTGCAAGTCCTTGTTTCCAGGGACCTGTAAGGACAGTGAGTTAATTGTCCTTGTGCTATATTGTGATTAAAAAAAACATTTATTCTAGGGACAGAAAACTCTAGGTAGGGACAGTGTCAGTTTCTTTCACTCTGCAAGTCCTTGTTTCCAGGGACCTGTAAGGACAGTGAGTTAATTTTCCTTGTGCTATATTGTGATTAAAAAAAACATTTTTTCTAGGGACAGAAAACTGTAGGTAGGGAGAGTGTTTTTTTTCTTTCACTCTGCAAGTCCTTGTTTCCAGGGACCTGTAAGGACAGTGAGTTAATTGTCCTTGTGCTATATTGTGCTTAAAAAAAACATTTATTCTAGGGACAGAAAACTCTAGGTAGGGACAGTGTCAGTTTCTTTCACTCTGCAAGTCCTTGTTTCCAGGGACCTGTAAGGACAGTGAGTTAATTTTCCTTGTGCTATATTGTGATTAAAAAAAACATTTATTCTAGGGACAGAAAACTCTAGGTAGGGACAGTGTCAGTTTCTTTCACTCTGCAAGTCCTTGTTTCCAGGGACCTGTAAGGACAGTGAGTTAATTTTCCTTGTGCTATATTGTGATTAAAAAAAACATTTATTCTAGGGACAGAAAACTCTAGGTAGGGACAGTGTCAGTTTCTTTCACTCTGCAAGTCCTTGTTTCCAGGGACCTGTAAGGACAGTGAGTTAATTTTCCTTGTGCTATATTGTGATTAAAAAAAACATTTTTTCTAGGGACAGAAAACTGTAGGTAGGGAGAGTGTTTTTTTTCTTTCACTCTGCAAGTCCTTGTTTCCAGGGACCTGTAAGGACAGTGAGTTAATTTTCCTTGTGCTATATTGTGATTAAAAAAAACATTTTTTCTAGGGACAGAAAACTGTAGGTAGGGAGAGTGTTTTTTTTCTTTCACTCTGCAAGTCCTTGTTTCCAGGGACCTGTAAGGACAGTGAGTTAATTGTCCTTGTGCTATATTGTGCTTAAAAAAAACATTTATTCTAGGGACAGAAAACTCTAGGTAGGGACAGTGTCAGTTTCTTTCACTCTGCAAGTCCTTGTTTCCAGGGACCTGTAAGGACAGTGAGTTAATTTTCCTTGTGCTATATTGTGATTAAAAAAAACATTTATTCTAGGGACAGAAAACTCTAGGTAGGGACAGTGTCAGTTTCTTTCACTCTGCAAGTCCTTGTTTCCAGGGACCTGTAAGGACAGTGAGTTAATTTTCCTTGTGCTATATTGTGATTAAAAAAAACATTTATTCTAGGGACAGAAAACTCTAGGTAGGGACAGTGTCAGTTTCTTTCACTCTGCAAGTCCTTGTTTCCAGGGACCTGTAAGGACAGTGAGTTAATTTTCCTTGTGCTATATTGTGATTAAAAAAAACATTTTTTCTAGGGACAGAAAACTCTAGGTAGGGAGAGTGTTTTTTTTCTTTCACTCTGCAAGTCCTTGTTTCCAGGGACCTGTAAGGACAGTGAGTTAATTGTCCTTGTGCTATATTGTGCTTAAAAAAAACATTTTTTCTAGGGACAGAAAACTGTAGGTAGGGAGAGTGTTTTTTTTTTTTTCACTCTGCAAGTCCTTGTTTCCAGGGACCTGTAAGGACAGTGAGTTAATTGTCCTTGTGCTATATTGTGCTTAAAAAAAACATTTATTCTAGGGACAGAAAACTCTAGGTAGGGACAGTGTCAGTTTCTTTCACTCTGCAAGTCCTTGTTTCCAGGGACCTGGAGAGACATTGAGTGAATTGTCCTTGTGCTATATTGTGATTAAAAAAAACATTTATTCTAGGGACAGAAAACTCTAGGTAGGGACAGTGTCAGTTTCTTTCACTGTGAAAGTCCTTGTTTCAAGGGACAGAGAAGGACACCTGAAGGTAGCCCTTATTGCTTTTTTCCCATCTCCCTGCAGGCCATCTATTAGAATGTCTGGAAGGCAAACAAGGAGAGGCAGACAGTCAGGAGGCAATAAAAGAGGGCAAGCAGGCTCTGTGTCTGGGGGCAACAGTGCTGGTCGTGGACGCGGTGCATTGTCATCAGCACATGGCCATGGGACACGCTTGTCCTTCTTTTCGGCAGCTGGACATGTTGAGCCACATCATGCCGAAGACTTGGTAGAGTGGATGACCAAGCCCTCCTCCTCCTCCTCATCCTCTCTCACCCAGGCTCAGGGTACTGGAAAAGCAGCTGCCAAAGCGTCGTCTTCCCTGGTATCAATGTCAGACAAATCATCAGTCACTCCTTCCCTAGACCCACCATGTCCTCCTCCTGAGGAGTCCCCCGAACTGTTTCAGCACAGTGTTGGGTACATGCTCCAGGAGGATGCCCAGCGTTTCGAAGGGTCTGATGATGAAACCCAGCTAGAGGAAGGCAGTAGCGTGAGAGCAGACAGAGGGGATGCTCAAGAAGGACACCAATCTGGCAGTCATGTTCCAGCAGCTGCAGCATACTGCCAGATTGGCTCCAGTGATGAGGAGGGAGGGGATGATGAGGTCAATGACTCCACGTGGGTGCCTAATAGGAGAGAGGAGGAGGAGGAGGATGAGGAGGAGGCACATCTCCAACGAGGCAGGATGCCCTTTGGTGGCCAGCGTAAGGGCAGTACACCGACGGAATCACACCGCAGAGCTCCGCCTGTGCAGGGCGCTGCCTCTGCCCGTCATTCAAAAAGTTCTTTGGTGTGGGCCTTTTTTGAGGCTAGTGCATCAGATCGCACAGCTGCTGTTTGCAACATATGTCTCAAGCGTATATCGCGTGGCCAAAACATCAGCCGCTTGGGTACCACATGCCTGACCAGACATATGTTGACCTGCCATGCAGCTCGTTGGCAAGCCTACCTCAAAGACCCACACCAAAGAACCAAGCGGACCTCTCCTTGCACCGCATCAGCTGGGATCTCCAACCCCACTATAACTTCAGTCCTCTCTGAAACATGCACTGAGAGGAATGAAGGTGTAGAATTAGGTGTGTCACAGCCAAGTACTTGCGCCCACTCTGCTAGCAGTACACCGACGTCCGATTCTAGCAGGCAAATTTCCCTGCCCCAGCTGCTGGACCGTCGAAAGAAGTTCACTCCCAGCCATCCACATGCCCAGCGGTTGAATGCTAGCTTGGCTAAATTGCTAGCGCTTCAACTGCTGCCTTTTCAGTTGGTAGACTCGGCCCCCTTCCGTGAGTTTGTGCAATGTGCGGTTCCTCAGTGGCAGGTTCCCAAACGCCACTTTTTCTCACGGAAGGCTATTCCGGCTCTCTACCGGCATGTGGAAGGCAATGTCTTGGCCTCGCTGGACAGGGCGGTCAGCGGTAAGGTGCATATTACCGCTGACTCATGGTCCAGCAGGCATGGACAGGGACGTTACCTTTCTTTCACGGCCCATTGGGTCACTCTTTTGGCAGCTGGGAAGGATTCAGGACAAGGTGCAGTAGTGTTGGAGGTTGTCCCACCGCCACGCCTCCAAAATGCTACTACTGGTTGTGACACACCTCTCTCCTCCACCCCCTCCTCTTCTTCTTCCTCCATGGCCTCTTCCTGTGGTTTGTCCTATGAACCAGCGGTGCTCCGTAGCCGTTCACGGGGCTACGCAAGTACGCAGGCAAAAAGATGCCATGCCGTGCTTGCGCTGGTGTGTTTGGGGGACAGAAGCCACACTGGGGCAGAGGTCCTGTCTGCTCTGCAGGGCCAGGCCGAGAGGTGGTTGACGCCACGCCAGCTTAAGCCAGGAATGGTGGTTTGCGACAATGGCACCAACCTCCTCTCCGCCCTCCGACAGGGACAACTGACCCATGTGCCCTGTGTGGCTCACGTCCTTAACCTGGTGGTGCAGCGCTTCTTGGGCAGGTACCCGGGCTTACAGGATGTCCTGAGGCAGGCCAGGAAAGTCTGTGTGCATTTCCGCAGATCTTATAATGCCAGTGCTCGCCTGGCTGAGCTGCAAAAGGAGTTGAACCTGCCCAAGAACCGCCTTATATGTGACATGCCCACCAGGTGGAACTCAACGTTGGCCATGCTGCAGCGGCTGCACACGCAGCAGAGGGCCATCAATGAGTACCTGTGCGACTACGGCACCAGGACAGGGTCAGGGGAGCTTGGTTTTTTTTCTCCACGCCAGTGGGGCATGATCAGGGATGCATGCACTGTCCTGGCACCATTTGAGGAGGCCACGAGGATGGTGAGCAGTGACAGTGCATGCATCAGTGACACTGTACCTCTTGTCCACCTGTTGGAGCACACGCTGCGTGGAATAATGGACAGGGCACTTGAGGCAGAACAGAGGCAGGAAGAGGAGGACTTCCTTGCCTCTCAAGGCCCCCTTTACCCAGACAGTGTTCCTTCTGTCCCACCCATCGCACAGGAAGAGGAGGAGGAGGAGGAGGAGGAGGAGGAGGATTGTGTCAGCATGGAGGTGGAGGCTGGCACTCAGCATCATCAGCAGCAGTCTTTTAGGGATGATTTACAGTCCCAAGAAACCAGTGGACTTGTACGTGGCTGGGAGGAGGTGGCTGCGGATCATGTCGTCCTTAGTGACCCAGAGGACTCCGGAGCGAATGCCTCAGCAAACCTACGCTGCATGGCCTCCCTGATCCTGCAAAGTCTGCGGAAGGATCCTCGTATTCTTCGGATCAAGGAGAGGGACCATTACTGGCTGGCCACTCTCCTTGATCCACGGTACAAGGGTAAGGTTGCGGACCTTATGTTACCGTCGCAGAGGGAGCAGAGGATGAGACAACTCCGGGAGGCCTTGCAGAAAGGTCTGTGCAACGCGTTCCCAGAGACTGGGAGGTTGCAAACTCCTGGTCCTGGACAACGAGTTGCTGAGGCTTCGGCCAGTCAAAGAAGGAGCGGTGGGGAAGGTGGCCGTCTGACCGATGCGTTCAGACAATTCTTTAGTCCGCAGCCCCAAAGTATGATCGGTTCCAGCAACCATCGCCAGCGTCTGATAAACATGGTGCAGGAATATCTAGGGGCAAGGTCAGACTTGGACACCTTCCCCACCGAAAATCCTCTGGCTTACTGGGTCTTGAGGATGGATCACTGGCCAGAGCTTGCACAGTATGCAATTGAGCTACTGGCCTGTCCTGCATCCAGCGTTCTTTCGGAACGCACATTCAGTGCTGCTGGAGGATTTGTCACGGATCACAGGGTGCGCCTGTCCACCGACTCGGTTGATCGACTGACTTTCATCAAGATGAACCAGTCTTGGATCACCACCAGCTACCACACACCTGATGCTGATATAACAGACTAATTGATTTTAAAATGTCACATCCCTTCAAGACTGATGCTGATGCTGAGTGCCTGTGCTGTTATGTTGACTGGCTATCCTCCTCCTCCGAGTCCTCAATGATACGATTGATGATGATAGCTTGGAAGATCATTTTTGTTTATGGGTGCCGCCACCAGTGCCTAACGCCCAATTTTTCAGCCCCTGTTTAACAGGGGCGTGTAATTACAATTTTTGAAGCAATACTTTGCAACAGGGCTCATTGCTGTGCTCCAAGTACAGTATCTGTGAGGAGTTGCAGTGTTGTGCCACCAGTGCCTAAGGCCCAATTTTTCAGCCCCTGTTTAACAGGGGCGTGTCATTACAATTTTTGAAGCAATACTTTGCAACAGGGCTCATTGCTGTGCTCCAAGTACAGTATCTGTGAAGGGTTGCAGTGTTGTGCCACCAGTGCCTAAGGCCCAATTTTTCAGCCCCTGTTCAACAGGGGCATGTAATTACAATTCTTGATCTAATAATTCACAGCAGGGCCCATTGCTGCACCCACCAAGAGTAACTGTCAGGGCTTACAGTGTTGTGGCACCAGCACCACCATCAAAGGCCCAATTTTTACTACCACTGTTCAACAATTATATGTAATTAAAATTCCTGATATAATAGTTGACAGCAGGGCGTTCCAGCACCAACCAAGAGTAACTGTGAGTGCTTACAGTGTTGTGCCAACACCAACAACTAAGGGGCCTATTTCTGCAGAGTATATACGGCAGGTCCCTACTTTCAAACATCCAACTTACAAACGACTCCTACTTGCAAACGCAAGAAGACAACAGGAAGTGAGAGGAAATCTACCACTAGGAAGGAAAATTCTCTCCTGTAAGAATAAATATGGGAGAAAGGTGTCTCCTCTGTACTGATGCTTTATCAGCAATCCTTGTTTCAAGAAAAACACCACATTTCAAAAACAGTTGTCATTAGGACGGAAAGTGAGGTGAAATGTTCTGAACAGGGGCACAGACAGCAAAACAAATGTTACAGGGGTGATAACCCTTACCTATGTTTTCCAAAAAGTTTAAAAATAGATTTTTGGTCTGGAGCTACACTTCAACAATGTACCTGTTCAAAATTACAAACAGATTCTACATAAGAACAAACCTACAGTCCCTGTCTTGTATGCACCGCCTGTATACGGCTGTTCAGAGTATATAGGGCCTTTTTTATTTTATGTGCGGGGTTCCCCTTAATATCCATACAAGACCCAAAGGGGCTGGTAATGGGCTGGGGTAGGGGGGGGGGTCATGGGGTAGCTATGCCATTTTTCTTAAAGATTTTCATCCATATTACCGGGACCAGACATTACATTAAAGCCGCAAGCAGTTTTAAATGGCTTTTTTTTCCTTTAGAAGTGTCATTTTGTGCAGGGACAGTTCTAAACACGGGAAACACGTGGCACTTCACAGGCATACTTTAGACACCCCCCAGGTACGATATTTAAAGGAATATTTGACTTTTTTTTTTTCACTTTATGCATCATTAAAATGACTGCTCCCGGAAAACGACCGTTTTTAAAACTTATTTTTGCATTGATACATGTCCCCTGGTGCAGAACCCGGGTTCCCAAACCCTTTTTAGGACAATAACATGCATAATAGTTTTTATAATTAGCACTTTAGAATTCGAACGTTCGCATCCATTGTATTTAATAGGGTTCTAATGTTCGTTCGAACTTTCGGTCCGTTCGCGGGTTCTGGTGCGAACCGAACCCGGGGGTGTTCGGCTCATCACTAATACACACACATAGACATACACACAGTATACACACAGTATACACACACATAGACATACACACAGTATACACACAGTATACACAGACATACACACAGTATACACACAGTATACACAGACATACACACAGTATACACAGACATACACACAGTATACACAGACATATACACAGTATACACAGACATAGACAAAGACATACACACAGTATACACACAGTATACACATAGTATACACAGACATACACACAGTATACACATAGTATACACAGACATACACACAGTATACACAGACATACACACAGTATACACACAATATACACAGACATATACACAGTATACACAGACATATACACAGTATACACAGACATATACACAGTATACACAGACATATACACAGTATACACAGACATACACACAGTATACACAGACATATACACAGTATACACAGACATATACACAGTATACACAGTATACACACAGTATGCACAGACATATACACAGTATACACAGACATATACACAGTATACACAGACATACACACAGTATACACATAGTATACACAGACATATACACAGTATACACAGACATACACACAGTATACACATAGTATACACAGACATACACACAGTATACAGACATACACACAGTATACACACAGTATACACAGACATATACACAGTATACACAGACATACACACAGTATACACATAGTATACACAGACATACACACAGTATACACACAGTATACACAGACATATACACAGTATACACAGACATACACACAGTATACACATAGTATACACAGACATACACACAGTATACACACAGTATACACAGACATATACACAGTATACACAGACATACACACAGTATACACATAGTATACACAGACATACACACAGTATACACACAGTATACACAGACATATACACAGTATACACAGACATACACACAGTATACACATAGTATACACAGACATACACACAGTATACACACAGTATACACAGACATACACACAGTATACACATAGTATACACAGACATACACACAGTATACACATAGTATACACAGACATACACACAGTATACAGACATATACACAGTATACACAGACATACACACAGTATACACATAGTATACACAGACATACACACAGTATACACACAGTATACACAGACATATACACAGTATACACAGACATACACACAGTATACACATAGTATACACAGACATACACACAGTATACACATAGTATACACAGACATACACACAGTATACAGACATATACACAGTATACACAGACATACACACAGTATACACATAGTATACACAGACATACACACAGTATACAGACATATACACAGTATACACAGACATACACACAGTATACACATAGTATACACAGACATACACACAGTATACAGACATATACACAGTATACACAGACATACACACAGTATACACATAGTATACACAGACATACACACAGTATACACACAGTATACACCGACATATACACAGTATACACAGACATACACACAGTATACACATAGTATACACAGACATACACACAGTATACACATAGTATACACAGACATACACACAGTATACAGACATATACACAGTATACACAGACATAGACACAGTATACACATAGTATACACAGACATACACACAGTATACACATAGTATACACAGACATACACACAGTATACAGACATATACACAGTATACACAGACATAGACAAAGACATACACGCAGTATACACATAGTATACACAGACATACATCTATCTATCTACACAGACATACACACAGTATACACAGACATAGACGAAGACATACACACAGTATACACATAGTATACACAGACATACATCAGCACTTTCCATCTAGAAATCAGCCTGATTGAACACACTGCTGCTACCCCCATCTCCTGGCATCAGTGCCGGGACAAAGTCATCTAGAGCCCAGGGCGAGCATGCCAAATTTCCCCCCCCCACTCCCAAGATGTATAAGCACTATGTGTCAGCAACAATGACCCCCTCTGAAAAACATAGAGCGCTAATCTGCGTGCTTAACTCAAATACTCACCCCCCCCATTAGCACAAATCCTCTACCCCTCAAATTTCGCCTTCGAGCACAAAGCCCCCCCCCCACTCCAGAGACCCCCTTCCAGCACAGATTCTCCTCCCTGAATCCCCTATCCTAGGACAAATCCCCACCCCCCCAAAAAAAAATCCCCTCCTAGCACAAATGCCTACCAATCATCCCTACTAGCACAAATCCTCCTTCCAAAAAATATCCCCTCTTAGCACAAATCCCCACACCATTCTAGTACAAATCCTCTCCCCCTTCTCCCCTCTCAGCACAAATACCTCCCAAATCCCCACTCTTAGCACACCTCCCCAAATTTCCCCTCCCAACACAAAACTCCTCCCCCAACACAAATCCCCTCCCCCCAATCTCCTTGTGGTGCCCCCCAACCTCACATGGTACCACAGTGCCCAGGGAAGACACCCCTTGTCCTGGTCCTGCCTGGCATGCTGGTACTTGTAGTGCCCCAGGAGCTCACAGACACACAAGGTAGTAATACAGGAGAGGAGGAGAATGTGCCTGTGTAATGGTGGGCAGGTAATGATTAGGGTGGTGTAGTAGATATTGGGGGAGACATTCAGAACCTGCCCTTCCTCCAGAAGCAGTGCACTTCTCCCACAGAAAAACAATCTAACATCCTCAGTGAGAGGAGGAGCCCTGCTAGAGGAACCCCCCCTCCCCCCACCAAGGTAAGCACTGACAAGAATACATTTAGTTCAAATTATCCAGCTTACCTTCTTCTATCAGACAGAAGCCCCTCCCACACTGCAGGCTGTCCCCTCCTCCTTTTCCTGTCCTCCAGCATCTCCTACTCTGAAGTTAAATAAGCTGCGCTGGAGAAGGGGGTGTGTACAGTGTTGTTCCTATTGGCTGAGGAGGTAGTAAAGAGGCGGGGCAGCTATAGCATCCGGATTTTTACAGCAAAAGTATGACGGTAAGGGACATTTCAGGGACAGATGTAACAAAAAAACTGATTTTTACATACTGTCCCTGCTTTTACTGAGGCTGACAACCCTGTTGGGGCCCCCTAGTGGCCCCAGGCCCTCGGGCAGTGCCTGAATGGTCAGTCCGCCCCTGCCCCTGTCAGATTTTTTTTCCCGCCATCTGTGTCCCATTGGGGAGATTTCCCTTCACTTCCTGTCCCATAGCCAAACAGGAAGTGAGAGGAAATCCCTGTAAATACAGAGAATACCTCAGGGACCCCCCCCCCCCCAGGTCACCAGAACTGGTGTCTCCATTGGAAGATTTCCCCTTTATTACTTTTCTGGGGACAACCCAAAATTTGGGATTTTCTTTTACTTTCAATTTTTAATGGTAAACAGGACCCATTGAGAGGATGAATCTCCCTAACGGGGGCGCAGACAGCAATGAAAACTGACGGGGGTTCTAATCCCTCTCCAGTCTTTCCATAACTAACAAAAAAGTTTTGCAAGTAGTTAATGTTTAAGGCATGTGAAGTATAGAAATGATTTTTTAAACCACTGAATCAGCCAGTTGCAGATATAATATAACATTTTAAGAGGATTTATCTTATAGGAAAAAAATTACACTAAGTATTGTTTGTATCTAAAAAGAACATTGTATTAGGCGCTTATATGTTACCAGCGCTCAGATTGAAAGACAAGACATAGAGAAGAGATGAGAATCCTGCTGATTGCAGAACACTTAATATCCTGATTTTGTTACAAATAATAATATCATTGTGAACATTTTCCATGGAGGCCAATGAAATGTCACCCGAAATAACAATACATCTTCTCCATACTGCTTCCAGTCTGCGGGATCTACATACAGCGCCGTGCGCTCCATGTGCCTCATTATCAATGCATGTATGCAATCACAGATTTCACACTTGGCCCCCAGGAAGATAGAGGAGTATGTTATAAGAGGGTGCCGGAGATTTCTACATCTGTTCTATATCCGAGGATGAGAATCCTTCCCATCTATCTATTCATATCTATCTATCTATCTATCTATCTATCTATCTATCTATCTATCTATCTATATCTACCTATCTATCTATCTATCTATCTATCTATCTATCTATCTATCTATCTATCTATCTATTCATATCTATCTATCTATCTATCTATCTATCTATCTATCTATCTATCTATCTATTCATATCTATCTATTCATATCTATCTATTCATATCTATCTATCTATCTATCTATCTATCTATCTATCTATCTATCTATCTATCTATCTATTCATATCTGTCTATCTATTCATATCTATCTATCTGTCTATCTATTCATATCTATCTATCTATCTATCTATCTATCTATCTATCTATCTATCTATCTATCTATTCATATCTGTCTATCTATTCATATCTATCTATCTGTCTATCTATTCATATCTATCTATCTATCTATCTATCTATCTATCTATCTATCTATCTATCTATCTATCTATTCATATCTATCTATTCATATCTATCTATTCATATCTATCTATCTATCTATCTATCTATCTATCTATCTATCTATCTATTCATATCTGTCTATCTATTCATATCTATCTATCTGTCTATCTATTCATATCTATCTATCTATCTATCTATCTATCTATCTATCTATCTATCTATCTATCTATCTATCTATCTATCTATCTATCTATTCATATCTATCTATCTATCTATTCATATCTATCTATCTATCTATCTATCTATCTATCTATCTATCTATCTATCTATCTATCTATCTATCTATCTATCTATCTATTCATATCTATCTATTCATATCTATCTATCTATCTATCTATCTATCTATCTATCTATCTATCTATCTATCTATCTATCTATCTATATCTACCTATCTATCTATCTATCTATCTATCTATCTATCTATCTATCTATCTATTCATATCTGTCTATCTATTCATATCTATCTATCTGTCTATCTATTCATATCTATCTATCTATCTATCTATCTATCTATCTATCTATCTATCTATCTATCTATCTATTCATATCTATCTATTCATATCTATCTATTCATATCTATCTATCTATCTATCTATCTATCTATCTATCTATCTATCTATCTATCTATCTATTCATATCTGTCTATCTATTCATATCTATCTATCTGTCTATCTATTCATATCTATCTATCTATCTATCTATCTATCTATCTATCTATCTATCTATTCATATCTATCTATTCATATCTATATATCTATCTATCTATCTATCTATCTATCTATCTATCTATCTATCTATTCATATCTATCTATTCATATCTATCTATCTATCTATCTATCTATCTATCTATCTATCTATCTATCTATCTATCTATCTATCTATCTATTCATATCTATCTATTCATATCTATCTATCTATCTATCTATCTATCTATCTATCTATCTATCTATTCATATCTATCTATCTATCTATCTATTCATATCTATCTATCTATTTATCTATTCATATCTATCTATCTATCTATCTATCTATCTATCTATCTATCTATCTATCTATCTATTCATATCTGTCTATCTATTCATATCTATCTATCTGTCTATCTATTCATATCTATCTATCTATCTATCTATCTATCTATCTATCTATCTATCTATCTATCTATCTATCTATCTATCTATCTATTCATATCTATCTATTCATATCTATCTATTCATATATCTATCTATCTATCTATCTATCTATCTATCTATCTATCTATCTATTCATATCTGTCTATCTATTCATATCTATCTATCTATCTATCTATCTATCTATCTATCTATTTATCTATCTATCTATCTATCTATCTATCTATCTATCTATCTATCTATCTATCTATCTATCTATCTATCTATCTATTCATATCTATATCTATCCATATCTATCTATCTATCTATCTATCTATCTATCTATCTATCTATCTATCTATCTATCTATCTATGTATGGATGTATGTATCTATCTATCTGATCACCAGTCATCAGGGGGGCAGCTCTGACACGAGGAAACAAAGTCCCACTCCTCTACCAGGATGGTGGCACCCACACAGAAAAACAGTGCAGGTAAAGTCATGGTAGGTCAGTAAATGGGGGGGGGGGGAGGGGGGGTGGTGTACGACAGGAATTTTGGCCTTTGCTTCCTTTTTTGACACACACTCCATAGTACAGGTCCTCTTTAAAGACATGAACTAGCCACATGGGAATGAATGAGATTACATTAGGAAATTTTTAAATTGACAATTATTCACAGGTCTCAATGTATGAGCAGACCTGACCCTGTGACCTGATCATGTAAAAATGTTCTGTTTTTTTTTTTTTCTTTTTTTTTATTGATTTGCGCAGGAATGGAGGTTTTACAACCCAATGTGGGATGTGGCCCCAGAGGGTAAAGGGTTGCAAAGGTCGCACTTGCGACCGGGTCCTGGTGTTCAGCAACCGTGGGGATGACCCGCTGCAGAACATGTGAAAGGGTCCCACTGTGGGGCAGTACTAAAGGGGTAAAGGTCACAAGGCTCAGAGAGAGAGGCCCCTGGGACTAGAGGAAAGGGCACCAGGACCTATGGAAAGGGCCCCAGGACCAGTGGGTCAGGGGGGCCCTTCATGGTTTCTTGCACTCGGCCCCTGAAGGTTCTAGTTACGCCTCTGGTGCTTACTATAAACACTCTGCAATGTACCCTTTAAACTCCTTACCAGTGGTGGACCTACTAGGGTCGCAAAGGTCGCACTTGCGACCGGGTCCTGGCATTCAGCCATCGTGGGACTGACACGCTGCAGAACATGTGAAGGGGTCCCACTGCGGGGCAATAATAAAGGGCCCTGTGACAGGAGTAAAGGGCCCCAGGCTGAGAGGGAAGGGCCCCGGGACCAGAGGAAAGGGCAAGGGCACCAGGACTGATTAAAAGGGCCCCAGGACCAAAATAAAGGACCAATAGGTCAGGGGGGCCCTTTATTGTTTCTTGCACTGGGTCTCTGAAGGTTATAATTACTTCTTTGGTGCTTACTATAAACACTCTAACATGTCCTCTTTAAACTACAATGCCAGCAAGTTCTTCACAACAGCTGAAATTTCAAATCAGTGACAATCCCTGCCTGGTTGTCAAATTAGGAGGAGATGGCAAGGAGGCATATGTTATATGTTACATAGTTACATAGTAGGTGAGGTTAAAAAAAGACACAAGTCCATGAAGTCCAACCTATGTGTGTGATTATATGTCAGTATTACATTGTATATCCCTGTATATTGTGGTCATTCAGGTGCTTATCTAATGTTTTTTGAAAGTCATGCCAATGAACATCTAAATGATTCAGAGAAGGATTGTGAGAAAGTTCTGTGGTCAGATGAGACCAAAATTTTGCTCTTTGGCATTAACTCGACTCGCCGTGTTTGGAGGAAGAAAAATGCTGACTATGACCCTAAGAACACCATCCCTACTGTGAAGCACGGAGGTGGAAACATGATGCTTTGGGGCTGTTTCTCTCCTAAAGGTGCAGGCCAACTTCGCCTCATTGAGGAGCCAATGGACGGGGCCATGTATTGTAAAATCTTGGATGAGAACCTTCTTCCCTCAGCCAGAACACTGAAGATGGGTCGTGGATGGGTCTTCTAGCATGAAAATGACCCAAAACATACAAGCAAAGCAACAAAGGAGTGGCTCAAGAAGAAGCACATTAAGGCAGTAGTGTATTTAGGTTTTGTGCTGCCCTAGGCCTGACTAAACACGTGCACCCCTTAATTTAAATGTGACCCACCCCTTCCTGTGAAGGCCACACCCCTTTCTGTTTAAGACCAACCCTGAAATTTTCGAGTGGTGACACTAGTTCTGAGGGCCTGGGGGGGCAATGGATTCCCTTAATTTGCATAGATTTCCTCTCACTTACTGTATGGCTATGGGGTAGGAAGTGAAGGGAAATCTCTGCAATGGGTCAGGGATAGTAAAAAATAAACTGACAGGGGCTATAACCTTCCCTTAATCCAGGGGTGCCCAACCAGTGGCCCGGGGGCCACATGTGGCCCGCAGAGCTCTCTGATGTGGCCCGTGACCTCCTGCTCTGGAATGGAATAGAATAGAATACTGTTATCAAAGATAAGTTTATTACTAAAATCACAGTGTATATCAGTGTTCTGCAGTGGTTACTGGGCTGCTTTTAACTGATCTGCAGGTGCAGAGCAATGCACCTGTGGGTTACCTGCACTGAGCCATAGACTTCTATTACCTGCAAGTAGGGATGAGCTCGGTGTTGGAGTCGAACATACGTTCGACTCGAACATCGGCTGTTCGATCGTTCGACGAAGATCGAACGATTTGGGCCGTTCGCGCCTAATTCGAGTGACGCGAACGGCCCACAATGCACTACGCCATCGCAGTGTCATCCAGGCGCTGTGATTGGCCAAGCATGCACTGTGACCCCGCATGCTTGGCCAATCACAGCGCCGGCAGCGAGGAGAGCAATGATTGGCCACAGGCAGGATGCCTGTGGCCAATTATTGCTGAGGGTGTTTAGTACACGCCCCACACTATAAAAGGCCGCCAGCACGGCGGCCTAGTGTAGTGTGTTCCGGAGCAGGGAAAGAGAAGCATAGGCAGGGACAGTGACATTTTTTTTTCTTGCTTAACCTGGATTCCTTTAGTTTAGGGAAAGAGAAGGATAGGTAGGGAGAGTGTCAGTGTGTTTTACTGTGCTAATCCTTGTTTGTAGGGACAGGGAAGGACAGTGAGGGAAATTCTCCTTGTGCTATACTGTGCTAAAGCATTGATCATCAACCATCTTTAAAAAAACATTTTTTATAGGGACAGAAAACTATAGGTAGGGAGAGTGTCAGTGTGTTTTACTGTGCTAATCCTTGTTTGTAGGGACAGGGAAGGACAGTGAGGGAAATTCTCCTTGTGCTATAGTGTGCTAAAGCATTGATCATCAACCATCTTTAAAAAAAAATTTTTTATAGGGACAGAAAACTATAGGTAGGGAGAGTGTCAGTGTGTTTTACTGTGCTAATCCTTGTTTGTAGGGACAGGGAAGGACAGTGAGGGAAATTCTCCTTGTGCTATAGTGTGCTAAAGCATTGATCATCAACCATCTTTAAAAAAACATTTTTTATAGGGACAGAAAACTATAGGTAGGGAGAGTGTCAGTGTGTTTTACTGTGCTAATCCTTTTTTGTAGGGACAGGGAAAGACAGTGAGGGAAATTCTCCTTGTGCTATAGTGTGCTAAAGCATTGATCATCAACCATCTTTAAAAAAAAAATTTTTATAGGGACAGAAAACTATAGGTAGGGAGAGTGTCAGTGTGTTTTACTGTGCTAATCCTTGTTTGTAGGGACAGGGAAGGACAGTGAGGGAAATTCTTCTTGTGCTATAGTGTGCTAAAGCATTCCTCATCAACCATCTTTAAAAAAACATTTTTTATAGGGACAGAAAACTATAGGTAGGGAGAGTGTCAGTGTGTTTTACTGTGCTAATCCTTGTTTGTAGGGACAGGGAAGGTCAGTGAGGGAAATTCTCCTTGTGCTATACTGTGCTAAAGCATTGATCATCAACCATCTTTAAAAAAACATTTTTTATAGGGACAGAAAACTATAGGTAGGGAGAGTGTCAGTGTGTTTTACTGTGCTAATCCTTGTTTGTAGGGACAGGGAAGGACAGTGAGGGAAATTCTCCTTGTGCTATACTGTGCTAAAGCATTGATCATCAACCATCTTTAAAAAAAAAATTTTTATAGGGACAGAAAACTATAGGTAGGGAGAGTGTCAGTGTGTTTTACTGTGCTAATCCTTGTTTGTAGGGACAGGGAAGGACAGTGAGGGAAATTCTCCTTGTGCTATACTGTGCTAAAGCATTCCTCATCAACCATCTTTAAAAAAACATTCTTTATAGGGACAGAAAACTATAGATAGGGAGAGTGTCAGTGTGTTTTACTGTGCTAATCCTTGTTTGTAGGGACAGGGAAGGACAGTGAGGGAAATTCTCCTTGTGCTATACTGTGCTAAAGCATTGATCATCAACCATCTTTAAAAAAACATTTTTTATAGGGACAGAAAACTATAGGTAGGGAGAGTGTCAGTGTGTTTTACTGTGCTAATCCTTGTTTGTAGGGACAGGGAAGGACAGTGAGGGAAATTCTCCTTGTGCTATAGTGTGCTAAAGCATTGATCATCAACCATCTTTAAAAAATAAATTTTTATAGGGACAGAAAACTATAGGTAGGGAGAGTGTCAGTGTGTTTTACTGTGCTAATCCTTGTTTGTAGGGACAGGGAAGGACAGTGAGGGAAATTCTCCTTGTGCTATACTGTGCTAAAGCATTCCTCATCAACCATCTTTAAAAAAACATTCTTTATAGGGACAGAAAACTATAGATAGGGAGAGTGTCAGTGTGTTTTACTGTGCTAATCCTTGTTTGTAGGGACAGGGAAGGACAGTGAGGGAAATTCTCCTTGTGCTATACTGTGCTAAAGCATTGATCATCAACCATCTTTAAAAAAACATTTTTTATAGGGACAGAAAACTATAGGTAGGAAGAGTGTCAGTGTGTTTTACTGTGCTAATCCTTGTTTGTAGGGACAGGGAAGGACAGTGAGGGAAATTCTCCTTGTGCTATAGTGTGCTAAAGCATTGATCATCAACCATCTTTAAAAAACAAATTTTTATAGGGACAGAAAACTATAGGTAGGGAGAGTGTCAGTGTGTTTTACTGTGCTAATCCTTGTTTGTAGGGACAGGGAAGGACAGTGAGGGAAATTCTCCTTGTGCTATACTGTGCTAAAGCATTGATCATCAACCATCTTTAAAAAAAATTTTTTTATAGGGACAGAAAACTATAGGTAGGGAGAGTGTCAGTGTGTTTTACTGTGCTAATCCTTGTTTGTAGGGACAGGGAAGGACAGTGAGGGAAATTCTCCTTGTGCTATACTGTGCTAAAGCATTGATCATCAACCATCTTTAAAAAAAAATTTTTTATAGGGACAGAAAACTATAGGTAGGGAGAGTGTCAGTGTGTTTTACTGTGCTAATCCTTGTTTGTAGGGACAGGGAAGGACAGTGAGGGAAATTCTCCTTGTGCTATACTGTGCTAAAGCATTGATCATCAACCATCTTTAAAAATAATTTTTTTATAGGGACAGAAAACTATAGGTAGGGAGAGTGTCAGTGTGTTTTACTGTGCTAATCCTTGTTTGTAGGGACAGGGAAGGACAGTGAGGGAAATTCTCATTGTGCTATACTGTGCTAAAGCATTGATCATCAACCATCTTTAAAAAAAAATTTTTTATAGGGACAGAAAACTATAGGTAGGGAGAGTGTCAGTGTGTTTTACTGTGCTAATCCTTGTTTGTAGGGACAGGGAAGGACAGTGAGGGAAATTCTCCTTGTGCTATACTGTGCTAAAGCATTCCTCATCAACCATCTTTAAAAAAACATTTTTTATAGGGACAGAAAACTATAGGTAGGGAGAGTGTCAGTGTGTTTTACTGTGCTAATCCTTGTTTGTAGGGACAGGGAAGGACAGTGAGGGAAATTCTCCTTGTGCTATACTGTGCTAAAGCATTGATCATCAACCATCTTTAAAAAAACATTTTTTATAGGGACAGAAAACTATAGGTAGGGAGAGTGTCAGTGTGTTTTACTGTGCTAATCCTTGTTTGTAGGGACAGGGAAGGACAGTGAGGGAAATTCTCCTTGTGCTATACTGTGCTAAAGCATTCCTCATCAACCATCTTTAAAAAAACATTTTTTATAGGGACAGAAAACTATAGGTAGGGAGAGTGTCAGTGTGTTTTACTGTGCTAATCCTTGTTTGTAGGGACAGGGAAGGACAGTGAGGGAAATTCTCCTTGTGCTATACTGTGCTAAAGCATTCCTCATCAACCATCTTTGAAATCTTTGTTTTTTGGACAGTCAGGGAAATTGTCGTTGTGCTATTCTGTGCGAAAGCAATCATCCTCAACCATATTTAGAAATCCTTAAGTAAAGGGACAGAGAAGGACACCTGAAGGTAGCCCTTATTGCTTTTTTCCCATCTCCCTGCAGGCCATCCATTAGAATGTCTGGAAGGCAAACAAGGAGAGGCAGACAGTCAGGAGGCAATAAAAGAGGACAAGCAGGCTCTGTGTCTGGGGGCAACAGTGCTGGTCGTGGACGCGGTGCATTGTCATCAGCACATGGCCATGGGACACGCTTGTCCTTCTTTTCGGCAGCTGGACATGTTGAGCCACATCATGCCGAAGACTTGGTAGAGTGGATGACCAAGCCCTCCTCCTCCTCCTCATCCTCTCTCACCCAGGCTCAGGGTACTGGCAAAGCAGCTGCCAAAGCGTCCTCTTCCCTGGTATCAATGTCAGACTCATCATCAGTCACTCCTTCCCTAGACCCACCATGTCCTCCTCCTGAGGAGTCCCCCGAACTGTTTGAGCACAGTGTTGGGTACATGCTCCAGGAGGATGCCCAGCGTTTCGAAGGGTCTGATGATGAAACCCAGCTACAGGAAGGCAGTAGCGTGAGAGCAGACAGAGGGGATGCTCAAGAAGGACACCAATCTGGCAGTCATGTTCCAGCAGCTGCAGCATACTGCCAGATTGGCTCCAGTGATGAGGAGGGAGGGGATGATGAGGTCACTGACTCCACGTGGGTGCCTAATAGGAGAGAGGAGGAGGAGGAGGATGAGGAGGAGGCACATCTCCAACGAGGCAGGATGCCCTTTGGTGGCCAGCGTAAGGGCAGTACACCGACGGAATCACACCGCAGAGCTCCGCCTGTGCAGGGCGCTGCCTCTGCCCGTCATTCAAAAAGTTCTTTGGTGTGGGCCTTTTTTGAGGCTAGTGCATCAGATCGCACAGCTGCTGTTTGCAACATATGTCTCAAGCGTATATCGCGTGGCCAAAACATCAGCCGCTTGGGTACCACATGCCTGACCAGACATATGTTGACCTGCCATGCAGCTCGTTGGCAAGCCTACCTCAAAGACCCACACCAAAGAACAAAGCGGACCTCTCCTTGCACCGCATCAGCTGGGATCTCCAACCCCACTATAACTTCAGTCCTCTCTGAAACATGCACTGAGAGGAATGAAGGTGTAGAATTAGGTGTGTCACAGCCAAGTACTTGCGGCCACTCTGCTAGCAGTACACCGACGTCCGATTCTAGCAGGCAAATTTCCCTGCCCCAGCTGCTGGACCGTCGAAAGAAGTTCACTCCCAGCCATCCACATGCCCAGCGGTTGAATGCTAGCTTGGCTAAATTGCTAGCGCTTCAACTGCTGCCTTTTCAGTTGGTAGACTCGGCCCCCTTCCGTGAGTTTGTGCAATGTGCGGTTCCTCAGTGGCAGGTTCCCAAACGCCACTTTTTCTCACGGAAGGCTATTCCGGCTCTCTACCGGCATGTGGAAGGCAATGTCTTGGCCTCGCTGGACAGGGCGGTCAGCTGTAAGGTGCATATTACCGCTGACTCATGGTCCAGCAGGCATGGACAGGGACGTTACCTTTCTTTCACGGCCCATTGGGTCACTCTTTTGGCAGCTGGGAAGGATGCAGGACAAGGTGCAGTAGTGTTGGAGGTTGTTCCACCGCCACGCCTCCAAAATGCTACTACTGGTTGTGACACACCTCTCTCCTCCACCCCCTCCTCTTCTTCTTCCTCCATGGCCTCTTCCTGTGCTTTGTCCTCTGAACCAGCGGTGCTCCGTAGCCGTTCAAGGGGCTACGCAAGTACGCAGGCAAAAAGATGCCATGCCGTGCTTGCGCTGGTGTGTTTGGGGGACAGAAGCCACACTGGGGCAGAGGTCCTGTCTGCTCTGCAGGACCAGGCCGAGAGGTGGTTGATGCCACGCCAGCTTAAGCCAGGAATGGTGGTTTGCGACAATGGCACCAACCTCCTCTCCGCCCTCCGACAGGGACAACTGACCCATGTGCCCTGTGTGGCTCACGTCCTTAACCTGGTGGTGCAGCGGTTCTTGGGCAGGTACCCGGGCTTACAGGATGTCCTGAGGCAGGCCAGGAAAGTCTGTGTGCATTTCCGCAGATCTTATAATGCCAGTGCTCGCCTGGCTGAGCTGCAAAAGGAGTTGAACCTGCCCAAGAACCGCCTTATATGTGACATGCCCACCAGGTGGAACTCAACGTTGGCCATGCTGCAGCGGCTGCACACGCAGCAGAGGGCCATCAATGAGTACCTGTGCGACTACGGCACCAGGACAGGGTCAGGGGAGCTTGGTTTTTTTTCTCCACGCCAGTGGGGCATGATCAGGGATGCATGCACTGTCCTGGCACCATTTGAGGAGGCCACGAGGATGGTGAGCAGTGACAGTGCATGCATCAGTGACACTGTACCTCTTGTCCACCTGTTGGAGCACACGCTGCGTGGAATAATGGACAGGGCACTTGAGGCAGAACAGAGGCAGGAAGAGGAGGACTTCCTTGCCTCTCAAGGCCCCCTTTACCCAGACAGTGTTCCTTCTGTCCCACCCATCGCACAGGAAGAGGAGGAGGAGGAGGAGGAGGAGGAGGATTGTGTCAGCATGGAGGTGGAGGCTGGCACTCAGCATCATCAGCAGCAGTCTTTTAGGGATGATTTACAGTCCCAAGAAACCAGTGGACTTGTACGTGGCTGGGAGGAGGTGGCTGCGGATCATGTCGTCCTTAGTGACCCAGAGGACTCCGGACCGAATGCCTCAGCTAACCTACGCTGCATGGCCTCCCTGATCCTGCAAAGTCTGCGGAAGGATCCTCGTATTCTTCGGATCAAGGAGAGGGACCATTACTGGCTGGCCACTCTCCTTGATCCACGGTACAAGGGTAAGGTTGCGGACCTTATGTTACCGTCGCAGAGGGAGCAGAGGATGAGACAACTCCGGGAGGCCTTGCAGAAAGGTCTGTGCAACGCGTTCCCAGAGACTGGGAGGTTACAAACTCCTGGTCCTGGACAATGAGTTGCTGAGGCTTCGGCCAGTCAAAGAAGGAGCGGTGGGGAAGGTGGCCGTCTGACCGATGCGTTCAGACAATTCTTTAGTCCGCAGCCCCAAAGTATGATCGGTTCCAGCAACCATCGCCAGCGTCTGATAAACATGGTGCAGGAATATCTAGGGGCAAGGTCAGACTTGGACACCTTCCCCACCGAAAATCCTCTGGCTTACTGGGTCTTGAGGATGGATCACTGGCCAGAGCTTGCACAGTATGCAATTGAGCTACTGGCCTGTCCTGCATCCAGCGTTCTTTCGGAACGCACATTCAGTGCTGCTGGAGGATTTGTCACGGATCACAGGGTGCGCCTGTCCACCGACTCGGTTGATCGACTGACTTTCATCAAGATGAACCAGTCTTGGATCACCACCAGCTACCACACACCTGATGCTGATATAACAGACTAATTGATTTTAACATGTCACATCCCTTCAAGACTGATGCTGATGCTGAGTGCCTGTGCTGTTATGTTGACTGGCTATCCTCCTCCTCCGAGTCCTCAATGATACGATTGATGATGATAGCTTGGAAGATCATTTTTGTTTATGGGTGCCGCCACCAGTGGCTAAGGCCCAATTTTTCAGCCCCTGTTTAACAGGGGCGTGTAATTACAATTTTTGAAGCAATACTTTGCAACAGGGCTCATTGCTGTGCTCCAAGTACAGTATCTGTGAGGGGTTGGAGTGTTGTGCCACCAGTGCCTAAGGCCCAATTTTTCAGCCCCTGTTTAACAGGGGCGTGTCATTACAATTTTTGAAGCAATACTTTGCAACAGGGCTCATTGCTGTGCTCCAAGTACAGTATCTGTGAGGGGTTGCAGTGTTGTGCCACCAGTGCCTAAGGCCCAATTTTTCAGCCCCTGTTCAACAGGGGCATGTAATTACAATTCTTGATCTAATAATTCACAGCAGGGCCCATTGCTGCACCCACCAAGAGTAACTCTGAGGGCTTACAGTGTTGTGGCAACGCCACCACCACCACCACCACGAAAGGCCCAATTTTTCAGCCCCTGTTCAAAAGGGGCATGTAATTACAATTCTTGATCTAATAATTCACAGCAGGGCCCATTCCTGCACCCACCAAGAGTAACTCTGAGGGCTTACAGTGTTGTGGCAACACCACCACCACCACGAAAGGCCCAATTTTTCAGCCCCTGTTCAACAGGGGCATGCAATTACAATTCTTGATCTAATAATTCACAGCAGGGCCCATTGCTGCACCCACCAAGAGTAACTGTCAGGGCTTACAGTGTTGTGGCACCAGCACCACCATCAAAGGCCCAATTTTTACTACCACTGTTCAACAATTATATGTAATTACAATTCCTGATATAATAGTTGACAGCAGGGCGTTCCAGCACCAACCAAGAGTAACTGTGAGTGCTTACAGTGTTGTGCCAACACCAACAACTAAGGGGCCTATTTCTGCAGAGTATATACGGCAGGTCCCTACTTTCAAACATCAAACTTACAAACGACTCCTACTTGCAAACGCAAGAAGACAACAGGAAGTGAGAGGAAATCTACCCCTTGGAAGGAAAATTCTCTCCTGTAAGAATTAATATGGGAGAAAGGTGTCTCCTCTGTACTGATGCTTTATCACCAATCCTTGTTTCAAGAAAAACACCACATTTCAAAAACAGTTGTCATTGGGACGGAAAGTGAAGTGAAATGTTCTGAACAGGGGCACAGACAGCAAAACAAATGTTACAGGGGTGATAACCCTTACCTATGTTTTCCAAAAAGTTTAAAAATAGATTTTTGGGCTGGAGCTACACTTAAACAATGTACCTGTTCAAAATTACAAACACATTCTACATAAGAACAAACCTACAGTCCCTGTCTTGTATGCACCGCCTGTATACGGCTGTTCAGAGTATATAGGGCCTTTTTTATTTTGTGTGCGGTGTTCCCCTTAATATCCATACAAGACCCAAAGGGGCTGGTAATGGGCTGGGGTAGGGGGGGGGGGGGGTCATGGGGTAGCTATGCCATTTTTCTTAAAGATTTTCATCCATATTACCGGGACCAGACATTACATTAAAGCCGCAAGCAGTTTTAAATGTTTTTTTTTTCCTTTAGAAGTGTCATTTTGTGCAGGGACAGTTCTAAACACGGGAAACACGTGGCACTTCACAGGCATACTTTAGACACCCCCCAGGTACGATATTTAAAGGAATATTTGACTTTTTTTTTTTCACTTTATGCATCATTAAAATGACTGCTCCCGAAAAACTACCGTTTTTAAAACTTCTTTTTGCATTGATACATGTCCCCTGGTGCAGAACCCGGGTTCCCAAACCCTTTTTAGGACAATAACATGCATAATAGTTGTTATAATTAGCACTTTAGAATTCGAACGTTCGCATCCATTGTATTTAATAGGGTTCTAATGTTCGTACGAACGTTCGGTCCGTTCGCGGGTTCTGGTGCGAACCGAACCCGGGGGTGTTCGGCTCATCACTACCTGCAAGTTTAGTGAGCTTTCTGAAAGTGCACCACACCTACAGGATATAATAGAATTCGATGGCAAAGTGCAGCTAAACTGCAGCAAAGCCACGGGTAAACAACAGTGCATCAGTGTGAAAGCAGCCTTCGACCCCTTTCACGCGCTCAGTCCCACCCAAATCGGACACTCCATTCACCTCTAAGGAGTGACAGACGTAAATGGACTTCTGTCCGTTTACAAAGGCCTACCTCCAATCCGATCCGCAAAAAAAAAAAAAAAAAGTTCAGTGGGCTCTATAGAGTGAGCTGCCATCCACCCGCTCCGTTTATTGTGGCCCACGACCTGTTACCAACCCGCTTAAGTGGCCCCCGCTCTTCAAAAGGTTGGGCACCCCTCCCTTACTCTATCCAAAATGAAAAAAAAAAGTGTTGCCTATAGTTCTACTTTAAGCACACATTTCTGATAATTTTATGGAGAGAACTAAGAAGATCTAACCATGCTAATGGTGCAGCAAAAAACATATAGCACAGTGAGGAAGGTTTGTGGTCCAGGATGATAGGACAGTCAAAATTAGATGCAGCAACCCACCCCCCACAGTTGCGGAATGATGGGCGCCCTCATACCGGAAGCAATGCGGCCACCAAGACTGGCGCTACACTCTTTCCATGCTGCCCCCCTGCAAAGTGCTGCCCTAGGCCTGGGCCTTGTTGGCCTAGGCCAGGATACAGCGTTGCATTAAGGTCATGGAGTGGCCTAGGCAGTCTCCAGACCTTATTCCTACAGAAAATGTATGGAAGGAGCTGAAACTTCAAGTCACCAAGAGACAGCCAAGAAACCTTAAGGATTTAGAGAAGATCTGTAATGAAGAGTGGACCAAAATCCCTCCTGAGATGTGTGCAAACCTGATCACCAACTACAAGAAACATCTGACCTCTGTGCTTGCCAACAAGGGGTTCTCCGCCAAGTACTAAGTCATGTTTTGCTTGGGGATCAAATACTTGTTTTACTCGCTGAACTACAACTCAGTTTATAACATTTGTATTGTGTGTTTTCTGGATTTTTGGTTGATATTCTGTCTCTATCATTTAAAATACACCTATGATAAAAAAACTATAGACCCTTTTTTCTTTGCAAGTGGGCAAACTTACAAAATCTGCAGGGGATCAAATAATTACACAGTACATATATATATATATATATATATATATATATATATATATATATATATATGTGTGTGATATATAGACAAGTGGTGGCGCACAATATCCACAGAAACATGTATTACCCAAAGTAATCAATATGAAACAGGGGGAAAAAAAAAATTGAGAAGAAAAAATGAAAATGAATAATGAATATAAAAATAAAAATAAAAATACAATGAAAAAATACCATACAACATATGTATATATATAGACAGTCTTAGAGAAAGTCCTTAGAAGTCTGTTTACACACTGCAGTGTATATGGGTGAAGCAGGGCGGCCATCATGGATGAACAGAAACCATGTTCAGGGGTAACTGGAAGACAAGGAGAGAGGCGCCTCTAAGTGCAATAGTGTAAACAAGGTTTTAATAGTAGATACAAATACACTCATGTTTAGGTGAATTAACATAGGCGTTTAAAATGTCAGGATGACAATCATCAGCAACAGGTCACAGGGGGTTCTCTCCTCTGCGTAGAAAAACAGGAGTGTCTCTGAAGATGGAGGGCCGCTCCATCTTCAGAGACACTCCTGTTTTTCTACGCAGAGGAGAGAACCCCCTGTGACCTGTTGCTGATGATTGTCATCCTGACATTTTAAACGCCTATGTTAATTCACCTAAACGTGAGTGTATTTGTATCTACTATTAAAACCTTGTTTACACTATTGCACTTAGAGGTGCCTCTCTCCTTGTTTTCTATATATATAAGTGAAAATGTCCAAATTGGGCCCAGAGGTTGTCTTTGGGAAATAGACGTATGAGTGCTGCCAGCATTGCTGCAGAGGTTGAAGGGGTGGGGGGTCAGCCTGTCAGTGCTCAGACCATACGCCACACACTGCATCAAATTGGTCTGCATGTCTGTCGTCCCAGAAGGAAGCCTCTTCTGAAGATGATGCACAAGAAAGCCTGCAATTACTGGAACCATGTCCTGTGGTCTGATGAGACCAAGATAAACTTATTTGGTTCAGATGGTGACAAGCGTGTGTGGCGGCAACCAGGTGAGGAGTACAAAGACAAGTTTGTCTTGCCTACAGTGAAGCATGGTGGTGGGAGTGTCATGGTGTAGGGCTGCATGAGTGCTGCCAGCACTGGGGAGCTACAACTCATTGAGGGGACCATGAATGCCAACATGTACTGTGACATACTGAAGCAGAGCACGATCCCCTCCCTTCAGAGACTGGGCCGCAGGGCAGTATTCCAACATGATAACGACCCCAAACACACCTCCAAGACTACCACTGCCTTGCTAAAGAAGCTGAGGCCGGTAAAGGTGATGGACTGGCCAAGCATGTCTTCGGACCTAAACCCTATTGAGCATCTGTGGGGCATCCTCAAACAGAACGTGGAGGAGCGCAAGGTCTCTCACATCCACCAGCTCCGTGGTGTTGTCATGGAGGAGGGGAAGAGGACTTCAGTGGCAACCTGTGAAGCTCTGGTGACCTCCATGCCCAAGAGGGTTAAGGCAGTGCTGAAAAATAATGGTGGCCACACAAAATATTGACACTTTGGGCATTTTCACTTAGGGGTGTACTCACTTTTGTTGCCAGCGGTTTAGACATTAATAGCTGTGTGTTGAGTTATTTTGAGGGGACAGCAAATTTACACTGTAAGGCCCCTTTCACACGGAGGTCCGTTCAGGTCCGCCTGTCAGTTTTTTAGGCGGACCTGAAACGGATCCTCCATGCACCCCTATGGAGGCACGGATGTCAGCGGAGACATGTCCGCTGACATCCGCTCCGCTCCGCCAAAGTGTGACGGAGGAAAACCCTATTTTTCCTTCCGTCGGCGGAGCGGATCGGATGACAACGGACTCTACGGTCCGTCATCATCCGATTCCCCATAGGGGAGAGCGGCGCTCTGACAGGGCGGTCCCTGCACAGTGTGCGGGGACCGCCCAGTCATCCGTCGGCTCAGCGGGGATCAACGGAGCGATCCCCGCTGAGCAAGCGGAGCTTCACGGGGCGGATCTGCATGGATCCGCCCCGTGTGAAAGAGCCCTAATACAAGCTGGACACTCACTACTTTACATTGTAGCAAAGTGTAATTTCTTCAGTGTTGTCACATGAAAAGATAGAATAAAATATTTACAAACATGTGAGGGGTGTAATCACTTTGTGAGATACTGTATATATATATAATGTTATAATTATTTAATGAATTATTCTATTTAAAAAAAATAATATTCTAAGCTCTTTAAAAACACAGAGAACATAATACATGATAGGAAAGATTTTGTGTAGTTATCTCTTTTGTGCAGATGAGTTTCACTCCAGCCAGCTTGGAACGCTGCATATGTACGCTTTGCTGCAGCTGCCATGTGTCAGGATGCACGCTGCATCGCTGCCAACATCCAAGGGCAGAAATCCGGAGAGCCGCATTCAATCACATCGCTAAACGGGGCATTGGTACAAGCGAACGCCGTGGATGAATTCTCTGCCTTAATCCCGTTCAAATCTCCCTTCCCTCCTCTCCAAACCAGAATAAATGATTGCAATTTGTGCCGTAATTACAATCTGTTTCACTGTTCTGTGTGGCAAGTCAACTGGAATAATGGATTTACTTCTACAATTCAATGCATTACAGTTTTATTACGTTGTACAAGCTTGATCTATTAGTTTTATGCACGGATTAGAAAATGTTGTGTCTGTTTTAGTTTACCGCTGATTTAGTCCATTTACATAGAACCTGACAGATAATATAAAATTCTTAACACAAGACTGCAAGAGCAGGTGGCACAAGACGTTCCTGATTCCCTGCACCTGGTCGTCCCAGCCACCAGCTATATGGAGTCCCTGAATTTTGCTCCCGGATGCAGCTCCAGGACTGATCATAAATTTTCACCACCGCTATTTTGGCACTAGTGGTTCTTGACAGGACCGTGGCATGGGAGTGTTAGCTTTGGGTACCCAAATGTTTGACACATAAGGTATATATTCTCCCGATTGAATGAGGTTAAGTTTGCCCTTGGGAGTGGGTTTAGGGCTATTTTATGCTTAAACCTCGTACACACGACCGTTTTTCTCGGCAAGAAAACTGCTGGGAGAGCTTTTTGCCGAGAAAACCGTTCGTGTGTATGGTTTCTCTTCAGGAAAACTGCCAGGAATCTTGACGAGAAAAATAGAGAACCTGCTCTCTATTTTTCTCTTCAGGATTCTCGGCAGAGTTTTCCTGCCGAGAAAACCGGTCGTCTGTATGCTTACCTGTCCGAGGTAAACCCGCGCATGCTGGAAAAGACTTTGACGCATGCGCGGTAGCATACAAGGTTAGTGTGGGGTGTAGCAAGATGGCGGCGACGGCATCGAATATGACGAGCGCCGGCTCGGCGTAATCGATGACATCACCGCGTTCTTGCCATTCAAAAGAACGGCGGTTCTTTTGAATGGCTGTCAGTACACAGGGCTTGGCAAGACAAGCTTGCCAGGAATCCCATCGAGAAAACCAACGGGTTTTTTTTTCGACGGGATTCCCGCCCGTGTGTACAGGACTTTAGGCTTAGAGCTTTGTGTGCATTTGTTCCCTTCAGAACTGCTTTTCTCCCAAAACAAGTCTATGGGAATGCATAGGAGACTTAAAAGTGAGAAGTAGGTGAGAGGAAGGTCAGAAGGAGTTAAGAAGTGAACCAGACAGTGGTCAAAAAAGGCCAGAACAGGTTAGAAGGAGGTTGAGATATTAGAAGGTTGTAAGTAGGCCAGAAGTTTAGAAGTGTTTTAAAAGCAGGTCAGAAGGAGGTCAGAACAGTTTAGAACAAGACCAGAAGAAGGTCAGAACAAGTTGAAAGGAGTTTGGAAGATTAGAAACAAGTCAGAAGGCTGTCCAAAACCAATCAGATGATCAGGATGGGTTTGAAGGAGGTGAGAAAAAGACCAGAAGGTGGCCAGAAGAAGGTCAGAATGGATTAGAAGGAGGTCAGAAAAAGGTTAGAATGGGTTAGAGGAAGGATAGAAGGTGGCCAGAAAAAGTCAGAACAAGTGGTTAGAAAGATCAGAAGTAGACATGTGCAATTCGTTTAGTTAAGAATTCGTTATTTGTCAAAATTCGTTATATTCGTTAATTCGTAAACCTAGGAATGAACGAACAGTTTACTAAAATTACAAACGAAAAACTAATTATCGAAAAGAACGAATATGGAAAACAACAAAAATACGAAATTATTAAATTAGAAACAGCGAAAATATGAAAGAGTGAAAAAACGAAAACATAGAAACAACGAAAATACCGAACAAAGATTCAAAATAACGAAAATCAAAATGAACGAAAACTCGAAATTACGAATATTCGGAAAATGGAAATCAAAACAATGAAAATACCGAACAAAGATTCAAAATAACAAATATCAAAATGAACGAAAAAAAAAAAAACAACAACTAAATTACGAATATTTGGAAAACGGAAATCAAAACAACGAATTTGTTAGTTCTGAAATATTTCTGGACGTTGGCCAATAAGCTTGTCCCTTCCCCTGAAGAGGTTGTCCCTTCCCCCAATGAGCTTGTTTCTTATTCCCTTGTGTGTTTTTCTGTGTTAGACTGCAGTGCATTCCATCCACAGTCCAGATAGGTTGTGGTTGGGTAGGTGGCACTGTTTTGGTGGCTTTGTGAGTTAAGTTGTCACTTGTGAGAGAGAAATTCTTTGTTTCTTAAGCATACTCTGTCTAGAATCTAGTTTCTATATTACGAATTATGCCCCGATTACGAATCTACGAAAACAATGATACGAAAGTACGAATAAATGAGCCGGTCAATCTCACGAAAATACGAATTACAAAATTACGACGAGTAGTGTTTTGAATAAACGGAAAATGTATTCTAACGAAAGTACGAATGTAATTAAATCTACAAAAGTACAATTTTCCAATCAACGGAAATTAGACACGGAAATACGAATCATTGCAAATCAACAAAAATATAGTTCTTACGAAAATACGAATGCGGCCGAATATAAAATATAACAAAAAATACGAATTTAGAATCAACGAAAATTAGACTAACGAAAAAACAAATCAACGGAAAAATAACCCTTACGGAAATACGAAAGAGTCCGAATACGATAACTCACATCTTACAAAATTACGAATCGTTACGAATCAACGGAAACGAACAGAAACAAAACAAAACTAAACAAATTTTTATGTTGTGCACATGTCTAATCAGAAGTTAGAACGAGGTCAGAAGTTTAGAAGTAGGTCAAACGCGGGTCAAAAAGAGGTTCAAGGCAGACCAAAAGGTGGTCAGAAGGAGGTCAGAACAGGTTAGAAGGAGGTTAGAAGAAGACTATAAGACTATAATAAGAACACGTTAAAAGGAGGTCGGAGGATTAGCAGGAGGTCAGAGATTTAGAAGTAGGTTCAAAGCAGACCAGAAGGTCAAAATGAGGGTCACAACAGGTGAAAAGGAGGTCAGAATGAGGTTAGAAGAAGACCAGAAGGTGACAAGGAGAAGGTCAGCACAGGTTAGAATGAAGCCAGAACATTAGAAGGTTAGAAGTTTTGAAAAGGTCGAAAGACCAGAAGTCAGAAGGAGGTCAGAACAGGTTAGAAGGAGATTAGAAGAAGACCAGAAGGTAGCCAGAAGAAGACCAGAAGGTAGCCAAAAGAAGGTCAGAACTAGTTAGAAGGAAGTTGAAAAATTAGAAGGAGGTCAGAAGTTTAGAAGTAGGTCAAAAGCAGGTCAGAAGGAGGCCAGAACAGGTTAGGCCTCTTGTACACTGCTGCTAGTAAACTGACGCAGTTGGGCATTTTTTTCAACTGCTCCTGAACTCTCCTGTATGTTATCTTATCTGCTCATGTACAAAGGGTCGTTTACAGTCGTTTCTAGGCAGTTGAGTTGAGAGGCTTTTTTTGGAACGCAAAAAAAGGGTTCAGAAGCTGAGTTTAGAGGCATTTCAAGCGCCAAACACTTCTAAACGCGGTAAGTCGCATTTAGCCGCATTTAATTTACAGGCGTTTTTCAATTTTGGCTATTTTGAAAAAAACAGAAAACATTTTTTTTTTTTTTTTCAAAATGCTTCTAAACGCAAACGCATCAAAACGCCGCTAAACGCGGCATGTAAACGTGGCAAAACTGACGTTTTAAATGTGGGTTACTATCTGTCAAGTTAAATCTTTCAGGAGAGGTTGTAAAAACGTCCCGTGTACATGAAGTCTTTAGAAGGAGATTAGAAGAAGACCAGAAGGTAGCCAGAGGAAGGTCAGAACAAGTTAGAAGGAGCTTGAAAGATTAGAAAGTTAGAAGGAGGTCAGAAGCAGCACAAAAGGAGGTTGGATGAAGATCAGAAAGTCAGGAGGAGGTCAAAGGCAGATCAGAAGCATCTTAGACTAATGCAAATGTACCCTTCATTATCCCATTTACACAAGCCCTTAGTATCAGGGGTTTGGGGAATAAATTTAAAGGAAACATGTTAGCTAACATTTCTGAGGTCCTCCGTTTCAAAATACCTGTTGCTTGGCTGTAATGGAGGTTAGAAAGGCCTCAGTATATTCTAAGTCAATGACCAGGATTAAAAGAGAAGTATGGTAATTTTTTTTTCTGAATCATACTTACCTAGATTAGGGTGACCAGGCATCCCCGGTTTCAGGGGACAGTCCCCGGATTGAGGACACTGTCCCTGGACCAAGTCTGTCCCCGGTTTTGTCCCCGGATTGGATTTGAACAGGGGCTGGGGCAATTTCAAAGACAGTCAGTGCAGAATAAAAAAAATAATTCTGAAATACACACCCCCCGCTCCGCCGCTCCTACTAGCTTATGGGGGGTGTATTTTTTTCCATTATCAGTGCCCCTTTCTGATTATCATGTGCTGGTCGGAGCGGAGGGAATATTTCTTCAGTTTCGGGTGCCCATTCAGCTCCACTCGCATGTTCTTCTGCCTTGGCTCAAGTCCCGACCAGTCACCTGCCTGCTTATCTCCTTGCCTTCCCTGGTGGAGTGATCTTCCTCCGATCTCCACCCAGTAGTAGCCGGGGCCTGGAGAGTAAGACTTGACAGGCTGTGAGGCGGCGGCGACGGGCAGAGAGTCGCTGATTGCCGCCATTACTAGTAAAAAAAAAAATATGTCCCCGGATTTCATTTAAAAAATCTGGTCACCTTAACCTAGATGGATGCAGCATTGGTCCAATGCTGCATCTGGTCCCCCACAGGCTCTAACACTGAGAACTGAGCGATCAAACAGCGCTGATCTCTCGGTTCTCTGAGCTCCCTCAACTATACTTTCGCATCAACAACAAAAAAGATCAATATTACGGACTGGAAAAATGCCTTACATTGATCAACAATTGGATGAAAAAGAGCTCCCTCAAGCTTAATGGATCCAAAACAGAACTGCTAATTTTCCACGCTAACCGAAAGAAAAACGCCAGGACCACATGGACGCCGCCCACCATCCTGGGACAAAACATAACCCCAAGCACCAAAGTTAAAAGCCTGGGAGTTATCTTTGACTCAGACATGACTATGGACGCACAAATAGGATCAGTAGTCAGTGGATCCCACCACCTTCTCCGCCTGCTACGAAGACTCATCCCGTTCATCCTGGAAAAAGACAGAGCAGTAGTAGTCGGAACCATTATCAACTCACGGCTTGACTACGCTAACTCACTTTACCTAGGACTACCCAAATACCAAGTTGCACGTCTACAAGTCGTCCAAAACACAGCGGCCAGACTGGTAACAGGGAAAAAACCCTGGGAATCAATCGCACCGTCCCTGAAAAGCCTCCATTGGCTAGCCGTAAAGGATCGGATCACATTCAAGACCCTCTGCCTCACCCACAAATGCGCACAAGGAAACGCTCCTGAATACTTATGCGAGAAAATAAAACACTACACCACTACTCGTTACCTTCGATCAACTAACCAAAACCTCCTCCACATCCCCAAGACCCGCTACAAAGCCAAGGGAGAACGAAGGTTTGCTGTCCAAGGACCAAGGCTATGGAATGCGCTACCCACGAATATCCGCATGGAAGAAAACCATCGGGCCTTCCGGAAAATACTAAAGACCCATCTCTTCTAACGATCTCAACGACACTGGATGCAAAGCGCCTTGAGGCGATTTAGTTCGCAATTGCAGCGCTATACAAGTTACTCACTCACTCACTCACTCAGAGAGCTGATGACTGTCAGTCACCTGCTCTCTGCTCTGCCCCCCCACCTCGCACTCACTGGAGCACTGGGCTGTGGAGGGGGTGGGAGTGACCAGCTCAGGCTCTTAGCAGCTCGCTGAGAGGCTGAACCAGGTGCCGGTCCAGGCATGTGGGTGGATCCCAACTTTATTGTTACGATTTTGCCTGAGCCTGGAACCAGCTCTGTGACATCAGCTGACAGTGGGCTTCAGCCCGCAGTCTGCTGAAAACTGGTCACAGGAGTGCAGAACAGACTGCACTCCTGTGATCCAGCTTTGGCTGTACTTCTCTTTTGAGTCTCCTGTGAAATCATTGGCTGCATGTTTTTTGCAGGCCAGTGCTTCAGAAAGGATGTAGGCCAAGAACTAGCATTTTCAGGAGGGCAGTGATGGCAGCCTCAGGTTCTCAGTGTTGGATTCCTTTAAGGATTAGGGAAGAGGGAGAGAGATGGTTGTTTGTTAGGGATAGCTTAACTGAGTTCAGGATCAGGAAGCATAAAGGGCTTATTTTAAGAATCAATGGTACCGCAAGCGCAATGTGCATTTTTTGTGCAGTCTTGGAATGTGCAGAAGTTATTGCAGCTTTAGGAGTTGATTTACTAAAACTGGAGAGTGCAAAATCTGGTGCAGCTCTGCATAGAAACCAATCAGCTTCCAGGATTTATTGTCAAAGTTTAATAAATCAAGCTGAAGTTAGAAACTGGTTGGCTACTATGCACAGCTGCAAAAGATTTGCACTCCAGTTTTAGTAAATCAACCCCTTAGCAGTGGCGGCTGGTTCTCAATTTTTTTTGGGGGGAGGGGTGCAAAAAAAAAAACAAAAAAACATCAATTGCAACCACTGTGTCCATCAGACGCAGCTACTGTGACATCAATTGCCGCCACTGTGCCATCAAATGCAGCAACTGTGCCCATCAAACACAGCCACTGTGCCATTAATTGCTGCCACTGTGCCATCAAATGCAGCTACTGTACCCATCAATTGCCGACACTGTACCCATCAATTGCCGAAACTGTGCCCATCAATTGCTGCCAGTGTGCCCATCAATTTCCGCTACTGTGCCCATCAATTGCTGCCAGTGTTCTCATCAATTGCCGCTACTGTGCTCATCAATTGCTGCCAGTGTGCCCATCAATTGCTGACACTGTGCTCATCAATTTCTGCCAGTGTGCCCATCAACTGCCGCTATTGTGCCCATCAACTGCTGCCAGTGTGCCCATCAACTGCCGCTACTGTGCCCACCAATTGCTGCCAGTGTGCCCATCAATTGCCGCTACTGTGCCCATCAAATGCTGCAAGTGTGCATCCCTCGCCCGCCCGGCACTTACCTGTCATGGTGGGGCAGCGGGTCACGGTGGGGCAGCGGGTTACGGCAGGGCATCGGGTCACGGTGGCGATGTCCTCCACGCTCCTCGATGTCTTCTCTCGTCCTCTCTTCCCATCCTCTGCTATGATTGGACACCTGATAGGCGGCATCCAATCACAGCGCCTGTCGTTTCAGCCAATCAGGTGACAGGTAACAGACCCGAGCACCTGATTGGCTGAGAGGCGGTTCAGTGTTAGGAAAGCGAATATTCATTCGCTTTCCTAACACAACGCTGAGTGAACAGCGAGCGCTGTTCACCTTTTTGGACGCCCATTAAAATATATGGCTCTAATCAGGTGCTTCCGAAAAATACCCCACCGCTATAATTCAGGTGCCCGGCGCCCGAAAAGGGTCGGGCACCTGAATAGGGGGTGGCAGCGGCGACCATAGATAGATTCATGCAATGCATGAATCTATCTATGGTGATAGAGAGGTGGCAGGAGAGAGGAGGCGGTGCCCGTGCGCCCTTTATGGACGCACCGCCACTGCCCCTTAGTGTTAAAACCCAACTGAGCTTTCAGTTTAAATCTGCTAATTACATTCCAGATGCAACAAAACAAAAGCTGTGAAAAGTCTTACAGCTCATTTCCTTTATAAAGCAGCCACAGCATGAGTGCGAAAGCATGTCCTCTGCTAGCATACAGCGGAGGAGGACCCTTGCTCCATTGCTGGAAGCAGTGGTCTTTCTGCAGAGATTCCCCCCCCCCCCCACTCTAAGTCACAACTAGAGCTCTCCAGTCAGCAGGAAACATGAGCTTTGCTGATTTCAGAACTAAAGGTCTAACCTACGGTCTGTCCTCTGCAACTTGCTGGAAGGGGACATGCTTTTCTACTCAGACTGTGGCTGCTTTCTAAACAAAACCAGCTAGGCTTTAAGGTTATGGGATGGGAAGGTCACATGGTAGGGTGCCAATATCTGTAAGGATAATTGCAATATTTGGAGGGGGGAATGGTAAAGTTAGAAATGAAAACACCAACGAATCAAACCACCATTGCCAAAGCCCCCTGCTGACATGTTCTACTGTGGGTTCCTCATGGCAACACCCAACATTCCAGCTTCACTTCACCCCTAGTTCCCCCTTTCTGCAGTACAGACACCTTTCTGTTGGCAGATGAGCTGCTCATATTGTGTTGGTGGATGCCATGGAGGCATGTTAGGACTTAAGTCAAGGATCACATGCATTGTGCACTGGTGCTAGGGTTGCCACCTGTCCAGGATTGACCCGGACAGTCCGGGTTTTAAATCGTGTGTCTGGGTTTCAGATCGCCTGAAACCCGGACACATTATTCAGAATGGACTGCTGTTCCCCAAGTAACTGAGTACCACAGCCACCAAATACATAGGTGTGCACATGAGCCCCATCCCCCATACATGGACAGGAGAGGAAAGAGGGCTCAATCTGCTCCTCCTCCTCCCAACCTTACCTCTCTGTCTGCCCACCCACACTCCAATTGTCTGTGTGTGTCTGCTAGTCCGGCCCCCTGTCACGTCCACGATGTGGTCGTCGCCGTCATTCTGTGTCTCCCTCTCTCCATGCGTCCGCCGCGCGGCGATGACGTCAGACGCCGCCGCGTCAGGGATGGATTTAAAAACGGCTCATGCGAGCCGCAAACCTTCTGTCCTTCCCCCTGAGCTGGGGATAGAGATTACATCTCCTCTCCTGCTGTCGTTCCTCCGTGAGCTGGAGACAAGGACTACATCTCCGCTCACATTTGTAATCCTTTTATTCAGGTATGTTTATATTTTCCCTATACCTTCAATCTGGACTGCAGTTTTTTCCTTGCTGCATGAATCTTTACCCATTAATATGTACTTTGGTCTATCCATATTAATTATAGGGTCTCCCTCTTCACCTTTGGGCCAGCCAGGGCTTTTCCCTTGATATTTTCGGGTCCCTTGCTCTGCCCGCTGTATGGACTGGGTCTGCAATTTTGGATTCACCGGCGCATGCAATGTCCTATGCAACTGATTCTATTTAAAGGTATTAACCCTTTTAATCTGCCTTTGACCCACTTCATTTCACTTAATCTCTGATCTACCTCTAATTTCATTTTGGGGTGTTTTCTCCTAGTGAAGTCACCCGCTTCCTTTTCTTCCATCTGCAGGATTATATGAGATTCCCATTTCCCTTGGAGGGTCCCTGGTGGGCTGTGGACAATTTTCTTGGCACCTCCGTGTGTTTTTTAATGAATCAGATTTTCTATATAGATGACTGGTAAGAGTTTGACCACATCGTTCATTTCCAATAAAATGCAGTGATATGCAACTACATATAGTATGCCCTTATTGTTTGATTTAATTGATTTATGGACTCCGTCTGTATGCTGCTTGCATCCAAATCCCTTACATGGATGCCTATTAAATGTGTATTCATATAAATGTATTTCTTTTAATGCATTCACATGAGTGTTCATATTCTTCTCTTTGTTTCTTCCAGTACATTAATACGCCGTAAATTCATCTCCTGAAGAAGCTCTTTTAGGAGTGAAACATGTCGAGAAAAAATGGTTTTGTACATGAACTTCTTTAGAAACAATCAATCTGTTGGATATGTAATATCTCATGTTTTTATTATCTCTTGTAACATTGGGGGATGTCTAGCTCAGTGATAGATGTGTTTTAAGTGAGTTCACAGCCAACAGGAACTAAGGTTTAAGGGCGTGGTAGCCCACTTTTATTGAAAGAAACAAAAAGGAAAGTTCATACGTGCATTTGGTTTCCCACACAGGGGTTCCTCTCCCAAAAACAACAACAAATGAAAAAGGCCAATCCACCTGGCTCTTAAGGCTCACTCAGCCTTGGGCGCAGTTCCTTGCTGCACAGGCCCACTCCTGGCCTCTAGGAAGGGGCTCTCCTGATACTCCAGGCCTCCACACTCCTCCAAGACTTACAGTCCCCTCTGGTCCCCAAGACTCTCTCTTCCAGTTTTCGCAGCTATAGTCTCCCCGACTCTCTCAGCTAGCCCAACTCTCTTAGTCCACTGACCTGGAATCTCTCCCATATGGAGAACCGTCTCAAGGATGTTGCCTGAGTTCTTAAATGGTAGCACACTTCCCTCTTGTTTGCAGCAACTGCTGGCACACCAACTCCTTTCCCACACACTCTGAGCTATGCTCAGCTCTGCACCCGGACACACACACAACCTGCAGAGCTTCTGGAAAACCCGGACACATGACTGAAGACTCCATCCCTCCCAATGCACTTTGAAGTCTTCAAGTTTCCAGCCCCAATCCAGACTTACAAAATCCAGAGAAAACTTAAAGCATAGTTCTCTGCTCACCAACCTTTTGCTGGAACTTCTCAAACTGCTTCTTTGAGAGTCCTGTGTCCATGTTCCACATATTTTCACTAAGCCAGGGGCTCTCACTCTCACACTCTGTAATAAAATTATTTCTATTTTCCTATATATTTTTGTGCTGATCATTTATTTGGTCACAAATATTTTTGACACCTTAAAAGTCCCGAGGCATGTGACCTCCTGTCCCTCCTTTCTTTTTTTCACCTCAGGAAAAGGGATGGATGAGCTAGAAATGTGAAGCTCCACAGCCAGCAGATACATGGTGGATGAAAGGTGTCGATGCCTGAGCCTCCATCCTCGGGTGAGTGAGCTCACCATCCAATGTCTGTGACTGAAGTCTTCCCCCTTCCTTTCCATCTCTCTCCTATCTCCGAGTGAGTGAGTACACAAAGGTAAGGGGGACTCAGATGTAAGGGGTTCCCTGTGGACTCTGATATAAAGGGGGCTTTGGGAGCCCCGATTTAAGGGGGAATGCTGGGAACTCTAAAGTAAGTGGGAGCTTTGGTGAGCAGAAACACCCTTACATCAGTCAGTGGTGGCTGCTCATATATTATTTTTTTTGGGGGGGGGTGGCAAACAATTTGCTTTCTGAGCCCACCCTTTTTTGAAGCCAATTTGAGCCTCGGGCTCTAATCATGTGCTTCTGAAAAAAAATAAAAACCCCATTGGAATCCGTCACCCTGCAAGTAGATTAGGGGCTGGGCGCATGGATTAGGGTGGCAGCGCCCCTGCCCCCCATATGGACAGGCTGCCACAAATCAGAGTTCCCCTTTACACCAGAGTCCACAGCGTTCTCCACTGCGTCGCTAAAATGTTCGGGTTTGACTTGAAGAAAAGATAGCAACCCTAACTGGGGCATGTAGAATCACATGGCATATACACAATGCTCACATGTGCAAGGAAGTGCTAGAACTCCTAGGCTCAAATGGAATACAATCATGAATTATATTCTCCAGTGGAGGAGATTATGAAGACCTCAATCGGAAGTCCATGTGATCAGGTGACAAAGCACAATTGAGAGAACAGGACAATTGGCTGACCTGACCCTGATCAAGTTACGCTGACAATCAGCTTCAATCCAGTCTCAATTCAGGCTACTTATCCTATTTTATCTTGTATTTATCAAAAAACTATTGCTCAAGCCCTAACGAAGGGAAGGTCTATCTCTCAAAATTTGTTGGGTGTATTTGCCAATTTGAGAGACCGGGACAATTGGCTCACCTCATCCTGGTAGTTACACTGACACTCAGCTTCAGTCCAGCCTTAATTCAGGCTCCCTAAACTACGATATCCTGAGTTTATTGAAAACCATTGCTCAAGCCCTGACGAAGAGGAGTCCTTCCACTCGAAACGTGTTGGCTGTATTTGACAATTTGAGAGACCAGGACAATTGGCTGACCTCACCCTGTATAAGTTACGCTGGCATTCAGGTTCAATCTAGTCTCAATTCAGGCTCCTTATCCTATTTTATCTTGAATTTATCAAAAAACAATTGCTCAAGCCCTAATGAAGGGAAAGTCTGTCTCTTGAAACACGTTGGTTGTATTTGATGATTTGAGAGACCAGGACAATTGGCTGACCTCACCCTGATCAAGTTACGCTGACACTAAGATTCAGTCCAGCCTTAATTCAGGCTCCTTATACTATTTTATCATGAATTTATTGAAAACCATTGCTCAAGCCCCGATGAAGGGGAGTCCTTTCACTCAAAACGGTTTGGATGTATTTGATGTTCTTGTTTAATAAATGCATTAAATGAATTTCCAAGTGAAATGACCATTTTTACTAGGTCTTCCCAACCCCATATTCAGTATAAAGCTGGTAATACATGGTTAGATTTTTATATGAACGTTCTTATGGAAATTCTGAAAAGTTGTGCATCAGAACATTAATTCTTCCCATCATTAAGTCAACTAATTATGTAAAAAAGCCTTCAAAATTTCATCCAGACCTGCTTATTGATTAGAATATTAGACCTACAGATTTCATTACACTATGTATGATTTGGTTTCCCCAATAAAAACCACATAACCAGTTTGAATTCTTATAGTTTGAGGAAAACGTCCAATCCTCCTACTTCAAATTTTCTTGCAGCTACAGTCCAAAAAAAAAAGAAAAGTTGATTTGATACCACTAACCATTAGAAAATTGAATGAAGATTCTGAAAACAAAATGTTCCTGGTGCCAACATGGCAGCACACCTGTGTTCTATGGATTGGTGCCAGGAAAAGAAATACGGTAAGTAATTGATGCAATTTTTCCATTTTCCTGGCGCCAATCCATGGCAGCACACAGGTATGCTGCTACAGATTGGCACCAGCAAAGGAAAATTTTGGTAAGTAATTGATACAATTTTCCATTTTCCTGGTGCCAATCCATGGCAGCACACAGGTATGCTGCTATGGATTGGCACCGGCAAAGGAAAATTTTGGTAAGTAATTGATACAGTTTTCTGTTTTCCTGGCCCCAATATATGGAAGCATACAGCTATGCAACCAGGGATTGGCACCAGTAAAGGAAAATTTTGGTAAGTAACTGATACAATTTTCCACTTTACTGGCCCCAATCCATGGCAGCACACAGGTATGCTAATATGGATTGGTGCCAGCAAAGGAAAATTATGGTAAGTAATTGATTAAATGTTCTGTTTTCCTTGCCCCAATCAATGGCAGCACACATGTATGCATCAAGGGATTGGCACCAGTAAATGAAAATTATGGTAAGTAACTAATACAATTTTCCACTTTCCTGGCACCGATTAATGACAGCACACAGGTATGCGTCGAGGGATTGGCACCAGGAAAGGAAAATTTTGGTAAGTAACTGATACAATTTTCCACTTTCCTGGCCCCAATCCATGGAAGCACACAGGTATGCTGATATGGATTGGTGCCAGCAAAGGAAAATGATGGTAAGTAATTGATTACATTTTCTGTTTTCCTGGCTCCAATCCATGGCAGCACACAGGTATTTAGCCAGGAATAGGAACCAGGAAAGGAAAATTTGATAAGCAATTGATACAATTTTCTGTTTTCCTGGCCCCAATCCATGGCAGCACATAGGTATGTATCCAGGGATTGGCACCAGGAAAGGAAAATTATGGTAAGTAACTGATACAATTTTCTACTTTCCTGGCACCGATCCATGGCAGTACACAGGTATGGATTGGCACCAGCAAAGGAAAATTATGGTAAGTAACTGATACAATTTTCCACTTTCCTGGCACCAATTCATGGCACCACACAGGTATGGATTGGCACCAGCAAAGGAAAATTATGGTAAGTAACTGATACAATTTTCTACTTTCCTGGCACCGATCCATGGCAGTACACAGGTATGCAGCCAGGGATTGGTGCCAGGAAATTGTGGTAAGTAATTAATTTCCATTTTTTTTTTTTAACAAAAAGCTTTAGATTGAAACATCTTGAAAATGGCTTACATTAACGTATTAAAGCTTGTATGAGATTAAAGGGGATTTAGATCAACTCTAATGCATTCCTAGAAAAAGAAACAATGTTGCGCAAATACGTTTTCTTCATATTATGCAGTTCAAAAATAAAACGCTGCGACTCAGATCCAAAAATGTGTTGAAGTCTCCATCAAAAACCTGTTTGATAGGGTGACAATGCAGGAGCACAACTGGAAGGCAGGAACCAAGCGCTGTCACTCTATAACATGAAGGACCTTCATGGCAGGATCACCAGGGATTTTTTTTATTAAAAGCTGCAGATTTAAAAGGATTCAAAATGAATTTTGAAATGCTATTAAGCTTTTCTCCCTGGTATATCGCACATAAGTGTCAGCACAGCAGGTGAGCCTTCACACCAGCAGGAGGCATGCATGTATCAGGATCACCAGGGGTTATTTTAATAAAAGCTACAGATTTAAAATTTTACCCTTGAAATAACATGAACCTCTTCCCAACAGCATAACACACGTGGGGGAAATTTACTAAAACTGGAGCGTGCAAAATCTGGTGCAGCTCTGCATAGAAACCAATCAGCTTCCAGGTTTTATTGTCAAAGCTTAATTGAACAAGCTGAAGTTAGAAGCTGATTGGCTCCCACGCACAGCTGCCCCAGATTCTGAGTGCTCCAGTTTTAGTAAATCTCCCCCATGGGCTTCTAATGCCGGTTGTACTCGTCATTACGATCGAGAGCCGATAAGTGGGGCTCCTGATCATGTGACTGCTGCAACAGCCAATCACACTGATCACATCAGCAGGAACTCCAAAGCCCGTCTTTCAGAACCCATCATAGGGCAAGCGGGAGCTGGCGCCAAGGGGTCACCATGTTAAAAACTACATGAGACTTTACTGCTTGGGTTTACTATTTTATGCAATTTTCCAGTTGGAGAAGTCTGTGCGGTTGTTTATTACTACCACTTTTATTGTTATTATTCTTAAAGTGGAAGTAAACCCTCCTATCATTTTCAGCCAAGGAAGCTGCCATCTTGGCCTTTGTTTAATCTTCAACTGCCATGATGCTGCACATGTGATCAGTTATGAGACCAGCCATTGGATGGTTTAAAATTTGGTTGAGAGCACAACCAATGTGACAGTTGGCATTCCTGGCAGGCCGGGAATGTAACTGCTTTTTTAAACTGTTCAATCGAAGGGTTTACTTCCACTTTAAGAATAATAATATAAATGTTATTATTGTTGGTATTATTACTAATATAATTGTAGTAGGAATAATAAGAATACTTTATTTATCATTATTATTAATTGTTTTATTATTCCTTCTAACATCTTGCTTGCCTCCCATGTAACGCATAGGTGCGGTGGCAAAGAGGGTGGAGTCTAGCGCCCACACGCCGCACAGATGTGTCCATGGGCAGCAGAGCTTTCTGTGCTGAGAGTACGCTCACAGTGACCAAGCCATCTAAAACAGCTCTCGGTCTCTAATAATGATTGGGAGCCGTGGGAACTGTCTCTCGATCATGTGACCACTGTGACAGCCAATCACAGTGATCATGAGGTTTGGACGGTCCTTCCTGCCCCCCCCCCCCCCAGCGTAAAAACCCTGTTAAAGGGATGCCAGTCCTGAATGGGAAGAGATAACATTATTATTACTTTTCTTCTTTTTCTTAATAATGTTATTATTATTATGCCGTGTACACACGGTGAAAACACTGTCGAGAAAATCGACGGGAAAAACGAGGAACGGCTTGGTTCCCCTACACACGGCCGTTTTTCCCGACATTTTTTCTCTTGGTCGAGAAAAACGACCGTGTGTAGGCTCCCCGGCAGTGTTTCCCTATGGGGAAAACTGCCGCGGAAAAAAATGCCGTGAATCACGACGAGAAAAATTAGAGCATGTTCTAATTTTTCTCGTCGTGATTAATGCCGTTTTTCTCGTCGGGAAAAATGATCAAAAGCCCACACACGGTCGTTTTTCTCGTCAAAGAGAAAAAATTTCATTTTTCCCAACGAGAAAAATGGTCGTGTGTATGCGGCATTAGGGTTGTTATTAATTGTATTATTATCACTTTTATTACTATCATTATTAGAACTTTTATTATTATTATTAATAATGTTATTATTACTATTGTTGTTATTAATTGTATTATTATTATTATTATTACTTTTATTACTATCATTATTATAATTTTTATTATTATTATTAATAACGTTATTACTGTTGTTGTGATTAATTGTATTAATAATATCATTATTATTTTTATTACTATCATTATTATTACTATTATTATTATAAAGTTTTCTATTATTGTTATAATTACTTTTCTTTTCCTTCTTCTTCTCTCACTGTGACCAAGCGGTTAAAAACAGCTCTCTGTCTCTACTAATGATAGGGAGCCATCTGAACCTACTCTCGATCTGTGACAGCCAATCACAGCAATCACGTATTTGGCCAGTCCTTTCTGCCCCCCCCCCCCCCCACCCAGCCTAAAACACCCTGTTAGAGGGATGCCAGGGCTGAGTGGGAAGAGATAACATCATTATTACTTTTCTTCATCTCTTTATTATTATTATTATTATTATAAATAATGTTAATAATATTATTCGTTTTATTAATTATTGTATGAATATTATTACTTTTATTATTACTATTATTGTTATTATTAATAATGTTATTATTATTATTATTAATAATAATAATAATAATAATAATAATATACTTATTGTTATTAATTTTATTAATAATATTTTTATTACTTTTATTATTATCATTATTATTACTATTATCACTTTTTCTATTATTGTTAGTATTATTACTTTCCTTCTTCATAATAATAATAATAATAATAATAATAATAATAATACGAATATCACTATTGTTGTTGATATTATTTGTACTAATATTGTTATTATTATTACTTTCATTACTATCATTTTTATTTATATTAATACTTTTACTATTATTATTATTATTACGTTTCTTCTTCTTCTTCTTAATAATAATAATAATAATTATTATTATTATAATGGTTTTATCATTATTGTTGTTATTAATACATTTTGTTACTAATTTTGTTATCACCATTAGTATTGCAAAAAATAGAACACCACTAGTAAAGCCACATCCGTATGGGATTGAGTTTATAGAAAAAATGAAGAGTCAAAGACTCTAAATCGGACTTTGTAGGCAAGATGGACGAGAGTATAATAAAACCATTATTATTGTTATTAGTATTATTATTACTTTTACTGTTATTGTTATTATTATTATTACTTTTCTTCTTCTTTATAATAATAATATTAATAATATAACAAATAATAATGGTTTTTATTATTCTTTTTGTTGGTATTAATTGTATTAATATAAAATTGTGTGATTAATGCTATTATTACCATTATTATTGTTATTAGTATTATTATTACTTTTACTGTTATTGTTATTATTATTATTACTTTTCTTCTTCTTTATAATAATAATATTAATAATATAACAAATAATAACGGTTTTATTATCATTTTTGTTGGTAATAATTGTATTAATATAACATTTTGGGATTAATGCTATTATTACCATTATTATTGTTATTAGTATTATTATTACTTTTACTGTTATTGTTATTATTATTACTTTTCTTCATCATAATATTAATAATAATAATAATATAATAATAATGGCTTTATTATCATTATTGTTGTTATTTTTTGTATTATTATTGTTATTACTATTATTGGTATTACTTTTATTCTTCTTATTCTTATTACGATTATTATGATTATTATTATTATCACTAATATGATATTTTTTTTTCGATTGACTAAGGCAGCCGATGCCGCTATTGGAAATCTCACGGCCAGGACAGCGGCTGATCCAGATTGTGGCATATGTCGTCGCCGCCGATGATAAAATAAAATGGAGAACGCTGTTTTAAAATAAAATAATAAAAAAAAAAAAAGAATCCTTAAAACGGAAGGAAAGGTTAATATATTCTAAATAGACATTATGTATAGAATGTCATATCTGTCAGCTTTGATTACGGCGCTGTGCTCAGCGAGGAGGATTTGATCTCTCTTGCCACTGTCCTAGCATATCCGAGTCATAGACAGCCAGCAGCGACCAGCCATCCACCACAGGCTGGCACCGAATGTACCCGAGTGAAAAGGCAGCCGCAAGAACCATCTGTTACAGATTCCTAGCGGAGCCAAGATGTTCAGTGAAGTGCACGGCGTCCTCGCTCGCCGGCCCCGTCTCCTGCGCAACTTATTAGTGTTACAAGTGAAATTATCTCCTGCAAACAGTGGGGGAGCCATAATCCTTATGGAGCGAACGACTTCCACCGGCTGATCCGGACTTCTTTTGTTCGACTTACAGAAAAGGAGCACTTGTAAATTTAATTACGACCTTCGAGTGGGAATATAACGTATGTTTTATTAAGCGCCAGAATCTCCCGAGCCGCGGCTTGATGTGCGATTTGCGTTACGCGGCGGCTTGCGCCTTACACTGTCGTGTCGTGTCAGTTTTTCTTCTCTTTATGTAAAAAATAAATAAATGTGGATGTTTCCGGAGTCACACCGGCCTGACCATGAAAATGTAGAGAACACCAGCCTGACCATGAAATGTAGAGAACACCGGCCTGACCATGAGATGTAGAGAACACCGGCCTGACCATGAAATGTAGAGAACACCGGCCTGACCATGAAAATGTAGAGAACACCGGCCTGACCATGAAAATGTAGAGAACACCGGCCTGACCATGAAATGTAGAGAACACCGGCCTGACCATGAGATGTAGAGAACACCGGCCTGACCATGAAATGTAGAGAACACCGGCCTGACCATGAAAATGTAGAGAACACCGGCCTGACCATGAAAATGTAGAGAACACCGGCCTGACCATGAAAATGTAGAGAACACCGGCCTGACCATGAAAATGTAGAGAACACCGGCCTGACCATGAAATGTAGAGAACACCGGCCTGACCATGAAAATGTAGAGAACACCGGCCTGACCATGAAAATGTAGAGAACACCGGCCTGACCATGAAATGTAGAGAACACCAGCCTGACCATGAAAATGTAGAGAACACCGGCCTGACCATGAAAATGTAGAGAACACTGGCCTGACCATGAAAATGTAGAGAACACCGGCCTGACCATGAAAATGTAGAGAACACCGGCCTGACCATGAAAATGTAGAGAACACCGGCCTGACCATGAAAATGTAGAGAACACTGGCCTGACCATGAAAATGTAGAGAACACCAGCCTGACCATGAAAATGTAGAGAACACCGGCCTGACCATGAAAATGTAGAGAACACCGGCCTGACCATGAAAATGTAGAGAACACTGGCCTGACCATGAAAATGTAGAGAACACCAGCCTGACCATGAAAATGTAGAGAACACTGGCCTGACCATGAAAATGTAGAGAACACCGGCCTGACCATGAAAATGTAGAGAACACCGGCCTGACCATGAAAATGTAGAGAACACCGGCCTGACCATGAAAATGTAGAGAACACCGGCCTGACCATGAAAATGTAGAGAACACCGGCCTGACCATGAAAATGTAGAGAACACCGGCCTGACCATGAAAATGTAGAGAACACCGGCCTGACCATGAAAATGTAGAGAACACCAGCCTGACCATGAAAATGTAGAGAACACTGGCCTGACCATGAAATGTAGAGAACACCGGCCTGACCATGAAATGTAGAGAACACCGGCCTGACCATGAAAATGTAGAGAACACCGGCCTGACCATGAAAATGTAGAGAACACCGGCCTGACCATGAAAATGTAGAGAACACCGGCCTGACCATGAAAATGTAGAGAACACCAGCCTGACCATGAAAATGTAGAGAACACTGGCCTGACCATGAAATGTAGAGAACACCGGCCTGACCATGAAATGTAGAGAACACCGGCCTGACCATGAAAATGTAGAGAACACCGGCCTGACCATGAAATGTAGAGAACACCGGCCTGACCATGAAATGTAGGGAACACCGGCCTTCCCTCCAGTCTTGCACAGTTGTAGCGGCTCCTCTCCTGGACTGAAACGGCTTCCTCTGATTTCACCGCACACTGTGAGCTCCTCACCATGTGCATTAGAAAACTGAGGCAAGTCAGACAGAGCCCCGCCCCATTTCCTGGCTGGAGGACGCCCAGCATCATCTAGCGCTTTCCTCCCCAGCCTAGCTGTCCCTGAACCGCCCCGTTCATTCTGTAGAATTCGGTTCTTTCAATCATGGAGGCTCAGTGACAGCTCCCAACTGTCCCTGATTTGAAAGGACTGTCCCTGATTTCGAGGGACTGTCCCTGTTTTGGAAGAACTGTCCCTGATTTTGAGGGACTGTCCCCGATTTGAAAGGACTGTCCCTGATTTCGAGGGACTGTACCTGATTTGAAAGGACTGTCCCTGATTTTGAGGGACTGTCCCTGTTTTGGAAGAACTGTCCCTGATTTTGAGGGACTGTCCCCGATTTGGAAGGACTTTCCCTGATTGGAAGAACAGTCCCTGATTTTGAGGGACTGTCCCTGTTTTGGAAGAACTGTCCCTGATTTTGAGGGACTGTCCCTGATTTGGAAGAGCCGTTTCTGATTTTGAGGGACTGTCCCTGATTCGGAACAAAGTCCCTCTGTTTTACTTTCAATGATAATAGTAAACAGGACACATAGAGAGGGTGAATCTCTTTAACAGACAGCGATAACAACTGACAGGGGTTCTAATCCCTCTCCACTCCATCCAAAGCTAAAAGAAAAAGTTTTGCCTTTAGTTATACTTTAAGGCTCCATTCACCCCTAGGCGATTTGAATCGCAGCGGTCCTGCCCGTGATTCCAAATCGCGACAAAACGCGGGACGCATTTGCAATGCCTTTACTTCTTAACCACTTGCCGACCGCCGCACGCATTTTTACGTCGGCAGAATGGCACGGATAGGCAAATGGGCGTACAGATACGTCCCTTTAAATTATGGCGCCGTGTGCGCGCGCCCCTGCCGCGAGTTCCGTGCCTGCGGGACCCGTGGACTCGATGTCCGCCTGTGTCCCACCATCGTGTCACGGAGCGGCAGAACGGGGGGGGGGGGGGGAGATGCCTGTGTAAACAAGGCATCTCCCTGTTCCGCCTAGTGACAGGACACTGATCTTCTGCTCTCTGTCATCGGGAAAAAGAGATCGCTTTCGTGTCACAGTAAGCCCCGCCCCCACACAGTTAGAATCCCTCCCTAGGACACACTTAACCCCTTCCTCGCCCCCTAGTGGTTAACTTCTTCCCTGCCAGTCACATTTATACAGTAATCAGTGCATATTTATATCAAATGACAATGGTCCAAAAATAGCGTCAAAAGTGTCCGATGTGTCCGCCATAATGTCGCAGTCACGATAAAAATCGCAGATCGCCGCCATTACTAGTAAAAAAAAAAAAAAAAAATAATAAAAACGCCATAAAACTATCCCCTATTTTGTAGACGCTATAACTTTTGCGCAAACCAATCAATAACCGCTTATTGCATTTTTTTTTACCAAGAGTATGTAGAAGAATACGTATCGGCCTAAACTGAGGAAAAAAACGTTTTTTATGTATTTTTGGGGATATTTATTATAGCAAAAAATAAAAAATATTGATTTTTTTTTTTTTTAAATCGTTGCTCTATTTTTGTTTATAGCGCAAAAAATAAAAACCACAGAGGTGATCAAATACCACCAAAAGAAATCTCTATTTGTGGGTAAAAAAGGACATAAATTTTGTTTGGGAGCCACGCCGCACGACCGCGCAATTGTCAGTTAAAGTGACTCAGTGCCGAATCGCAAAAAAGGGGCCCCGGTCATTTGGGGCTGAAGTGGTTAATGGCACCCCCAACCGCGGTGCGTGTTTTTGCAGCGACGGTCACGCGATAAATCACTCTGCAATCGCCCAAAAGAAGCCCCTGCTCCTTTGCAAGGGACAAGCTTTTCGCGTTTTTAGATTTCGCCGCGATTTATCGCGCGGCAATCGCAGGAAAATCACACCGCGGCTGGGGGTGCCATTAAGAAGTAATCGCGTGCAATTACGGGGCAGAATTTGGGTGATTCCGCCCGCGATTCAAGTCGCCTAGGTGTGATCGGAGCCCAAAGTGTCAGCTTTAAAGCAGAAACTTTTTGTTCATTTCGGATAGAGTGGGGAAAGACAATATCCCCCTAAAACCCCCCCCCCCTCATCAGTTTATGTGTGTCGCCTTTGTCCCATTGCAGAGATTTCCCTTCACTTCCTGTCCTATGAACACAACAGGAATAGAAGAGAAACCTTCCGACGGGGACACCTAGAAAAATGGGAACATCCTAAAAATAACTCACAAACTCACAACTCACATAAAGAACTGAAAACAGAAACAAAATTGAACAGGAATTCTAATCCTTCCCGACACCATTCACACTTGTGTGACTTGTCACTTGACTTGTCGCATGGCAAGTCGCAGCCCATTCTTTTCAATTGGCACCCGTTCAAAGCGCGACTTAGGCCCCTTTCACACTGGGCGTGGGAGGCGCGGGAGGAGCGCTGGCGGTATAGCGGCGCTATTTTTAGCGCCGCTATACCGTCGTTTTTGCCGCAATATTTGGCCGTGGTTTTAACCCCCACTAGCGGCCGAGAAAGGGTTAAAACCGCCCGTGATGCGCTGCTGAAGCAGCGCATTTTGGGGGCGGTATAGCCGCGCTGTCACATTGATTTCAATGGGCAGCAGCGGTAAAGATGCGGCTAGCAGGACTTTTGGAGCGGTCTTGCTAGCGCACCGCTTCAGTGTGAAAGCCCTCGGGCTTTCACATTGAAGACTGCAGGGGCAGAATTTTTTCAGGCACTATTTTCAGGGCCAAAACGCCTGAAAAACGCCCCAAAGTGAAAGGGGCCTAAAAGTCGCAGCGACTTTGAAAAGGTGCCTGCACTACTTTGATGAAACTTTTGATGCGACTTTGATCCAAAGAGTGTAAAGTCGGATCAAATTTGCGCTCTGGAAATCGTGCGACTTTATAGTCGCGTAAGTGTAAACGGAGTCTAAAGCCCTGTACACACGATCGGATTTCCTATGGATTCTAATCCGATGGATTTTTCCATCGGATTTCCGATGAAGCTGACTTCCATCAGTCTTGCCTACACACCATCAGTCAAAAATCCGACCGTCCCAACGTGACGTAAAACACTCCGACAAGCCGAGAAAAAGGAAGTTCAATGCTTCTGAGCATGCGTCGACTTGATTCTGAGCATGCGTGGATTTTTTGTCCGATGGAGTTCCACAAAGACGATCGGAATTTGCTATCGTTTTTTTTCCCCCATCGGATACATTTAAAACATGTTCTATTTTTTCTCACCGATGGAAAAAAGACCGATGGGGCCCACACACGATCGGTTTGTCCGATGAAAAAAGTCCATCGAACTGTTTTCATCAGTAAAACCGATCGTGTGTACACGGCATAAGAAATGGTTAAAATCCATCAGATTTTTTTTTTTTGCCATCTGTGTCCCAGTGAGGAGATTTCCCTTTACTTCCTGTCCCCCCCCCCAAAAAAAAAAACAACAGGAAGCAAGAGCCCCTTTTTTCCTAATACCCCCTCTTAAAGCAGATGTCCCCATTGGAACATTTCCCCTCACTTCCTGTTCTGGTGGCATGATTTTTTTTTTTATATGATTCTGAGACAATGGTCACCAGGACAAATGTAAAGAGTGAACCTCCCCATCTGGGACACCGACAGCAGTAATAACCTGACAGGGGTTCTAACCCTGTCCCTACTTTATGCAAGACCAGTGTTGGCTGTGCCTACACTATAAAACCAACTTTTATATGATCGCTTCTCCTCTCGGGTTATCGCGCTCCTCCCGCTTTCTGATTGGTCGGGAGGAGAAGCAGGAAGACAATAGAGCATTTTAATTCGCGATTAATTAGCATTTATAACGTGATTTGACGCAAGTGGCTAATCCTGTGAATTGCCCCCTTTAGCATCAATGACAAGGTGCAGTCTTCTGTAATAGTTGTTTATGAGGCCCCCGAATTCAGGGGTATAGCTGCCCATTCGTCTGTGGAAAATGCCTCCAGGTCATGCAAAGTCTTTGGTCGCCTCGCATGAACCGCACTTTTGAGATCTCCCCGGAGCGGCTCGATGATATTAACCTCAGGAGACTGTGATGACCACTCCAGAACCTTCTTCACCTTTTTCTGCTGTAACCACTGGAGGGTCACCTTGGCCTTGTGTTTAGGGTCATCATCGGTGCTGGAAAGTTCAAGAGCGTCCCATGAGCAGCTTTCCTGCAGAAGAATGCAAATTGTCTGCCGGTATTTTCACAAGATTCCCTGTGTCTTTACAGCTCCCATCCCCCCCCCCAAATCATCAGTGAGCCACCACCATGCTTCACAGTTGGGATGGTATTCTTGTTACTATAGGCCTTGTTGACCCCTCTCCAAACATAGTGTTTATGGTTGTGACCATAAAGCTCTATTTTGGTCTCGTCACTCCAGATTTCAGTGTGCCAGAAACTGTGAGGTGTGTTAATGTGTTGTTTGGCATATTGTAACAGTTTTTTTTTGTGGCATTGGCGCAGTAAAGGCTTCTCTCTGGCAACTCGACCATGCAGCGCATTTGTGTTCAAGTATCGTCACATTATGCTCCTTGAAACAACCACTCCATCTTTTTCCAGAGCAGCCTGTATTTTTCTTGAGGTTACCTGTGGGGTTTTTCTTTGTGTAGCAAGGTCCCGGACCTCTAGAGGCCTAATGGTGACCTCCAGAGTCATGGAGAGCTGACATTCCATCTTTGTAGAGCGGCTTACAAGGCATGGTGGGTGTGATGCAAGATGGAGTGATGGGCGCCAGACACTTTTTGAATGCAAAGAGATTTATTGTTTCTTGAACAAGAACTGTGGGAGAGAGGGTTAGGGCCTGGACACCCTTAAGTAGATGCAATGACAATTGGCAGACTCCAAGACTTCTATAGGTAGACAGTTATACAGTGGAAGGCCTCCAGCCGGACACCACTTCTGTATAGGCAGGACCGCTGTCTTCTATGGCAACAAGTCACTAAGGGTAGTTGTATTTAACTATTGGTAACACAAATAGTTCTCCTCGTCCTTTACAGTCTCTCACTGTAGAGCTTCACTCACCGAGCTCCTAGTCTCTCACTAGATTCTTAGACCCAATCGCCACTGGGTCCCCTGAGCTCTTCCACTTCCATAATTCGGTATCCCCCTTAAGTGTCACCCCTGCTGACCCACTAGGTCCCTGGCTTGACACTCACTGATGCTCCTCAAGCGTCACCTCCCCTGTCCCGCTGGGTCCCTGGCTTGGCACTTGCTCAAGCTTTCCCACTAATTCCCCGGCTGGTGAGAAGTCTGCTCTGGTACTGGCTCCAGGTTACTCACAGTGGTCTCCGATAACAAGGTGGAAGGTCCCTTAGTGGCGACAACTTCCCCTCTACCTCCGACCACGACTGGTTCCCCATCCGGCGGAACCGTTACTCTTGGTTGGACTCCAATCCTGCAGTCCCAACCCTGCGCTGCTTCTCCTGCTTCTGGATAGGCCCACAGACAGCCTAGCAGCCAGATGTCCACATGATAGGCCTCAGGCTTCCGGCCCAGCAGCCTGGGGCAGCATAACACACGTCCACCCAGACAGCCATCCAGGTGGCACAGAACACCGATCACCTGACTCCACCCAAATAAATAGGTTCTCCCAGTAGGCCCAGGGGCTAAAGAAACCCCCGCCAATTGGCTGAGACAGCCTATCCATTCATAACCTGACCTTGCAAAACCCTTGTCTATCCAATGTCACCAGCATGACGCCACCTAGCGACAGAAGAGAGAAGGTGCAACAAGTCCAGAACTAGAGATGAATCAGTGGATCTACTAACAATTAACCAGGGAAACTTACTGCCTGGCAAACTAAATTTACTAGCAACCCTTCCTAAACACCAGGGTGCTACATCTGTATCCCAAACAATTCTTCTGGCAGTTGCAATCTTTCTTCTACCTGACCTATGCGCGTCGGGACCCTTCGGGGTAAGACCGCGCTATATTAAGATACCTCTCAACTCAACTCAAGAACCCCCTTACTTAGAGTAATTAAACAGTACTGACTGGCATATTCAAGGCTTTGGATAGCTTTTAATATCCTTTTCCATCTTTATAAAGTTCCATTACCTTGTTACGCAGGTCTTTTGACTGTTCTTCCACGTGAGAGCTAACAAACTCATTGACAATTTATACACAGACCCTAATTGCAATTTTAAAAGCCACAGATGTGGGAAATTAACCTTTAATTGCCATTTAAACCTGTGTGTGTCACCTTCTGTGTCTGTACCAAGGCCAAACATTCAAGGGTATGTAAACTTTTGATCAGGGCCATTTGGGTGATTTCTGTTATTATTATGATTTAAAAAGAAGCCAAACAACTACAGTTGGTGCCGGTTCACACTGGGGCAGCACGACTTGCCGCGGGACTCGGCAAGGCGATCTGCACACGACTTCAGAGGCGACTTGCAAAATGACTTCTGTATTGAAGTCATTGGAAGTCGCCCTGAAGTCGCCCCCAAAGTAGTACAGGAACCTTTTTCTAAGTCGGAGCGACTTGAGTCGCTCCTATTAGAACGGTTTCATTGTACAGAACGGAGCGCGACTTGTCAGGCGGCTAAGTCGCCTGACGAGTCGCCCCCTGTGTGAACCGGCACTCAGGTTCATATATATTTGGACACAGATTTTTCAGGTATTTACTGAAACATATTCAAGTTATAGTTATATAATGGATATGGGCTGAAAGTGCCCACTCTCAGGTTTAACCGCTTCAGCCCCCGAAGATTTTACCCCCTTCCTGACCAAAGCACTTTTTACAATTTGGCACTGCGCCGCGTCAACTGACAATCGTGCGGCCGTGTGATGCTGTACCCAAACAAAACCTGTGCCCATGCAGGATCTGTGTCCCAATAGACATCAATGGGACTGCCTGCCCAGGGATGCACAGAACACCTGTACATCCCTGTGCTGTATATATATATATATATACATGTTATAACGTTATTGTACACCCCGTGTGAATGAGGTCCGAAGCAGGGTTCAATATGGGAAAAAAAATCTTCCTGATCCCTTAAGGAAATCAGATATTCCCTGGATCGTCAGGTGTTATCCCTAACAAATACGAAAATATCCGGAAGAATTTACCCTCTTCCTGACCAGAGCCTTTTTTGCAATTCGGCACTGGGTCGCTTTAACTGACAATTGCGCGGTCGTGCGCCGTGGCTCCCAAACAAAATTTACATCCTTTTTTTTCCCACAAATAGAGCTTTCTTTTGGTGGTATTTGATTACCTCTGCGATTTTTATTTTTTGCGCTATGAAGAAAAAAAAAACAATAAAAAAAAAAAAACACAATATCTTTTACTTTTTGCTATAATAAATATCCCCAATTTAAAAAAAAAACAAACATTTTTTCCTCAGTTTAGGCCGATACGCATTCTTCTACATATTTATGGTAATAAGAATCGCAATAAGCGTATATTGATTGGTTTGCGCAAAAGTTATAGCGTCTACAAAATAGGGGATAGAATTATGGCATTTTTATTATTATTATTTTTTTTACTAGTAATGGCGGCGATCTGCGATTTTTATCGGGACTGCGACATTATGGCGGACGGATCGGACACTTTTGACCCATTTTTGGGACCATTGACAGTTTTACAGCGTTCAGTGCTAGAAAAATGCACTGATTACTTTAAAAATGTCACTGGCAGGGAAGAGGTTAACACTAGGGGGCGATCAAGAGGTTAACTGTGTTCCCTCTCTGTGTTCTAACTGAGGGGGGGGGGGGACTTTGTATGAACACACGATCAGTAATTTCTCCCCTGAAAGAACCGGGATATGTGTGTTTACACAGTAAACAATATATATGGACCTAACTGTATGTGATAATAAATGGCTTCATATGATCGCTATCCATAACCACTTCAACCCCGGGCTTTTTTTACCACCTCAATACCGGGCCTATTCTGGCACTTCTCTCCTACATGTACAAATCATCATTCTTTTGCTAGAAAATTACTCAGAAACCCCAAACATTATATATGTTTTTTTAGCAGACACCCTAGGGAATAAAATAACGGTCATTGCAACTTTTTTTCTTGCACAGTATTTTCGCAATAATTTTTCAAACGCCTTTTTTGGGGAAAAAAAAATGCTTTCACGAATTAAAAAATAACAAAACAGTAAAGTTAGCCCAATTTTTTTGTAAAATATGAAAGATGATGTTACGCCAAGTAAATAGATACCTAACATGTCACGCTTTAAAATTGCGCACACTCATGGAATGGCGCCAAACTTCGGTACTTAAAAATCTCCATAGGCGACGCTTTGAAAATATTTACAGGCTACCAGGTTAGAGTTACAGAGGAGGTCTAGTGCTAGAATTGTTGCACGCGCTCTAACGCACATGGCGATACCTCACATATGTGGTTTGAACGGCGTTTACATATGTGGGCGGGACTTACGTGTGCGTTCACTTCTGATCGCGAGCTACCGGGGACAGGGGTGTTTTAAATTTTTTTTAATTATTATTTATTTTTTATTTTACTTAATTTTTTTTTTATTTCTACCCTTTTTTTACATGTTTTTTTTTTTTGATCACTTTTATTCCTATTACAAGGAATGTAAACATTCCTTGTAATAGGAATGGTGTGTGACAGGTCCTCTTTATGGAGAGATGCGGGGTCAATAAGACCCCACATCTCTCCTCCAGGCTGGAAAGCATGAGATCATGAAAAAAATTTCACCAATCTCATGCTTACTAGCCACAATGGCGGCTTTGTTTACTTCTGAGGACCCGGGCGTGACGTCATCGCGCCCGGGCCTCCGACAGTCATAGAGATGACTGGTGACCATCTGGTCACCAGTCATCTCTATGGTTCACCTCCGGCGCCAGACAATTTATTCTCCGGGCCCCCGATGGCACGGGAGAGCCCGGAGAAGCACTGGATGGCGGCGGGAGGGGGGGGTGTCCCCTCCCGCCGCCTATAAGAACGATCCAGCGGCGGAACCGCCGCTATGATCATTCTTATGGTGCGCAGAATCGCCGGCAGAAGACAAGGATATCTGAATGATGCCTCTAGCTGCAGGCATCATTCAGATATCCCCCACAAAGCCCAGGATGTCATATGACGTCCACCCAGGATGGGAGATCCCACCTGTGGACGTCATATTGCTATGGGCGGGTAGGGAAGTGGTTAAAATAAAATAAAATAAAATAAAAATTTGCCATGATTAGTCATATTTTCAATATTAATGCCAGAATTTCATGATTTCTGCCAGGGTATGCAAACTTTTGAGCACAGCTGTATATATTTTAGAATTTAAAGTGATATTACACTCTCAGTTTTTAAGCACTTTCAGCAGCAGATTAAATCACTTACTGAGTATACAGCTTATTTATCTTTCAACCCTTGCCTATGTTCCAGTTGAAGCTGGTTCCATGACTACTGCCCCAGGTTTTCTGTTTCCGGGGGTCTCCTTTCTCTTGCAGCGTCCTATAGAGCCACTCTTGCATGCAGAGACTATAGTTGTGTTTCCCTGCACTGTGTGCATCAATAGAGAAACACAGCCCCATAGCCTTGGATGGAAAGGTATTCTCCTGCTCTACTAGGGTGACCACGTGTCCCGGATTGCCCGGGACTGTCCTGCATTTTGCAGGTCTGTCCCAGAGCACCTTCATTCCAGGACAATACAGTGTCCCGGAATGAAACGGAAACACCCACCCCCTGGGCCAATCTGATGCCCCCAAAAAAGGGCCGCCACATCACTGCTTTACTCACTGACAGTACTTGTCCTGGCCGGCAGGGGAGGGCTGGTAGCCTTAGGCCTGGGGGGAAGTCCAGTCAAGTGGCCCACTGAACCGCCGAATCAGCTCACCATCCATGGCCCATCTGGTTTTTCCAGTGCAGCCAACTTCAGTGCCCATCAATGAAGCCTGATCACTGGGGAAGGTTACATGGGGTGTATGGGGGGGAGATGGGGGGTCAGCTAGGGGTGTCAGGGTCTCTCACCTCAGCGATCTCAGCAGGTCCTTGCATACCACGTTCTCCTGGGGGGGGTAACGCTCCTGATCCTGGGGTCAAGTTGCAGCCAGCGCCCAGCCCTGCAGCCCTGCGTCCCGACACCCTGGCACGCGCTGCCTTTGCCTGCTTCCAAGAATCCGGTCCCAGGGAGTTGTAGTTTCCTCTGCACTGCTGTGTTTTCCACCCACCAGAAGCTTGAGCGCGGACTACAACTCCCAGAATGCAACAGCTAGTGGTTGGCCGCCATGGCCGTGCCCCCGGCCCGACTTCTTAGACCAGAGTAAAAAAGAAAATGGTAGCGGGCAGCGGCTGCTGCCCATTTTGAACACAAGTTAGGGTAGCCTGGGAGGCAATTGCCACCCTGCCCCCTGGCCTAGCCCTCCCCTGCTGGCCGGGAATGCCTGGAGGAGCACAATCCTCGCCCCCCTGCTTGTGATTGGAGAAATCATAAATCCCGCCTCTTGTGTCCAATCACTGTGCTGTGATTCGTTACAGCACAAGCTGATTTTTGGGAAGGGGGGGGGTTGTCCCTGAATTGTAGTTTGGAAATGTGGTCACTCTAGCTGTGATGTGATAGGGGGCACTGTGATGTGTAAAGGGGCACTATAATGTGGAAATGTCTGAAATGTAATGTAGCGGCCTCACCCCTCTCTCCCCTTCTCATGCTCGGCTTGTCTTTCTTCGTCTAGGGGTCTCAGTGCTGGGGGGAGGGATGAGATACACCACGGCCCATGTCCTCCATAGCTGAGAGGTGAAGGCCAGAAGATTGGGTTTTGTGTAGGTGTCCTAGAGTCAAGTCCAGTACTTCGTCCCTGACTCCTTTGCTCCTAGTAACCAGAGTTCCACACAGTGAATAGGTCCAACACAGTTTTATTCTTCTTGGCAAACAACAAACAGTTTCTTCTACTGAGTAGTAATGGGGAATAGATCGAGGCACAATCCTTTTCCTTCTGATGCTAATCACTGTGGTATCACCAGTGGCGAATAGTCACTGCCACTGACTATGTGAGGTAGAACATGATTTACCTTCGCTAGCACTGCCCCTGTCAGGGGAAGGAAATCTGTCCAAGGGAGAAACCGGAGGCCTCTCTGTCACCAGTGATGCTGCGCCGGACTCTTCAGAGAAGTTCCGCACACCAGTCCTCACGAACTCAGACACGGGTACCCAAGGAGTTAGGGCCCCCTCGGATTCCTCCACCCTCGCGGAACTCAGTCGAAGGTACTGAGCCTCAGGCATCCGCCATAGTACCTCACCCCAGGCTAAAGGTGCCTGAGATGGACTCCATCTCCGCTCCGGCTAGATCAAGGGCACCTAGGCCTGGAACACTGGAACGCCAGCACCCAAGCTGAAGGTGCCTGGGTGCGGCCGCGTCCTCCAGATTCTGAACTCTGAACCCCGTGGTAAGGGCGTCCGCCCCTTTTATCCCCTCTCCCTTTGCGTCACAGCGGGTTCCCCGCCCCGCTGTACCAGCTCCAGGGGAGGACAAAAAGGGTACAGTCTTGTGGTGTGAGTTCAGCCCCGGCCCAGGGCAACAGCGCCACCTGTGGACTGCAAGGAACCTCACACCACCAGAGTCCTCTAAGAACCAGAAAAAGGTCTCGGATCCCCTAGCAATTTGTGCATCTGGGTTACACTACCACCCAGATGCCCCCCTTAAATTCAAATGCCCGCTACAGTAATGTAGGGTGACCAGACATCCCCAGATTGAGGACACTGTCCCCGGATCAAGTCTGTCCCCGGTTTTGTCCCCGGATTGGATTTGAACAGAGTCTGGGGCAATTTCAAAGACAGTCAGTGCAGAATTAAAAAGAAAATAATCTAACTTACACCCCCCCCCCCCGCTCCTACTAGCTTAGGGGGGGGGGGGATGTATTTTTTTCACTATCTGTGCCCCTTTCTGATGATCATGTGCTGGTCGGAGCGGAGGGAATATTTCTTCAGTTTCGGACGCATGTCCGTTCCGCTCGCATGATCTTCTGCCTTAGCTCAAGTCCCCGCCAGCCGCCTGCCTGCTTATCTCCTTGCCTTCCCTGGCGGAGTGATCTTCCTCCGCTCCCCACCCAGTAGTAGCCGGAGCCCGGAGAATGAGACTTGAGAGGCTGTGAGGCAAGCGGCGGCGGCGACGGGGAGAGAGTCGCTGATTGCCGCCATTACTAGTAAAAAAAATATTATGTCCTCGGATTTCATTTTAAAAATCTGGTCACCTTAATGTAATGGGGCGCTGTGACGTGAAGAGGCTGCAATGTAAGATAATTCTATGTGTGTGTCTGTTTTTTGAGATGTTGGGGTAAAGAGCAAAATTGCATTGGGGGGGCCCAAAAAAAATGTTTGCCCAGGGCCCAAACCCTATTAAAGACGGCCCTGTCTATGGCCGCCCTGTAAATGAGATCATCTTCCCGTGATGATGGAGAATCTCGTTTTTTTGGATGAATTGCACCAAGAAGTTATGCTAATAGGACACCTAATACATGTCGATGCGCCAACACGTCCCAGGGAGCTCGCTGTACAGACGGCAGTCTATGCACATTAACAATCTAGACTTCACACCTTATCAGAGACTACAAAGAGGCAGACACCGAGCTGTCACTCTCTCCAGCGGCCCCCTCTTTTGATGCCACTATACGTGGAGTTTTCCCAGCCCACACTGTTCCCCAGCTCTGTGCAATTAAAGGCACGCAGCTGCAGCGGCAATCGTTATCCAAGCAGGACCGCCGGTGACCAAGCCCCATGAACGAGGATCTCTTTTATCTTCTGCTAATTGTTGGCATGAGGCGGGCAGTAAAACAAAGGGGCTCATTGATTTACTGTTAAACCCGCAGGTAGCGTTTAAAAAGGGGGGGGGGGGGCGGCTTGGAAAGACTTTGGGAACTAATAGCAGACAGCTGCTGTGCGCACTTGATAAACGTTCGGCTCTCGGCTTTGCATTGCCATCTATAGCTTGACTTTTCACACCAGGGATGAGACAATAAAAGTGAAGGTGTTTTTTTGTGAAGTTCCCTAATGCCGCGTACACACGATCGGTTTTTCTGATGAAAAAAGACCGATGGACTTTTTTTATCGGACAAACCGATCGTGTGTGGGCCCCATCGGTCTTTTTTCCAATCGGTATAAAAATAAAAAAAATAGAACATGTTTTAAATTTTACCGATGGAAAAAAAAAAACGATAGGAAATTCCGATCGTCTGTGTGGAACTCCATCGGGGTAAAAAACCCACGCATGCTCAGAATCAAGTCGACGCATGCTCCGAAACATTGAACTTAATTTTTCTCGGCTCGTCGGAGTGTTTTACGTCACGGCGTGTGGGACGGTCGGATTTTTGACTGATGGTGTGTAGGCAAGACTGATGGAAGTCAGCTTCATCGGATTTCCGATGGAAAAATCCATCGGATTTTATTCCATCGGAAATCCGATCGTGTGTACAGGGCATAATGCCGCGCACACACGACCGTTTTTAATGACGAGAAAAATGAAATTTTTTAAAACGGTCATTAAAAACGATCGTGTGTGGGCTTCAGAGCATTTTTCACGACGTGAAAAACGGCCATGAAAAAATTGGAACATGCTCTAATTTTTCACGTCGTTTTTCACGTCGTAGTTTTTCTCGTCATGAAAAACGGCCGTGTGTAGGCTTTAACGACGTGAAAAAAAATGCGCATGCTCAGAATCAAGTATGAGACGGAAGCGCTCGTTCTGGTAAAACTAGCGTTCGTAATGGAGATAGCACATTCGTCGCACTGTAACGGACTGAAGAGCACGAGGCTGAAAAGCGCGAATCGGCTAACACCAAACTTTTACTAACACGAGGGTCAGCAAAAGCAGCCCAAAGGGTGGCGCCATCCGAATGGAACTTCCCCTTTATAGTGCCGTCGTACGAGTTGTATGTCACCGCGCTTTGCTCAAGCATTTTTTCCACGATAGTGTGTAGGCAAGGCAGGCTTGAGAAGAATCACGTCGAGAAAAATGCAGTTTTTTTCAATGACATTAAAAACGGTCGTGTGTACGCGCCATTAGAGTTTTAATTAGAGGAGATCCAAGGACTCTTTAGGTTTTTTTTTTTTTTTTTTTTTTTAGGTAAGGCTAAACAAATATTACCAAAGCCAAGAGACATGTGTAGTCTTAAGCCCTGTACATACGATCGGATTTCCTATGGATTTTAAACCGTTAGATTTTTCCATCGGATTTCCAATGAAGCTGACTTCCATCAGTCTTGCCTACACACCATCAGTCAAAAATCAGACCGTTCCAAACGCCGTGACATAAAACACTCGGACGAGCCGAGAAAAATGAAGTTCAATGCTTCTGAGCATGCGTCGACTTGATTCTGAGCATGCGTGGGTTTTTTCTCTGATGGAGTTCCACACAGACGATCGGAATTTGCTATCGTTTTTTTTTCCATCGGATAAATTTAAAACATGTTCTATTTTTTAACACCGATGGAAAAAAGACCGATGGGGCCCACACACGATCGGTTTGTCCGATGAGAAAAGTCCATCGGACTGTTTTCATCGGTAAAACCTATCGTGTGTACACAGCTTAACTTGAATTTTGGAGTTCTTTGTGTATTTCATCTAGATCCAATGTAATGAAGATAAATAAACACCTGAAGACTTTTTAGGGTGCACTCACCCAGGGAGTTTTTAAAGTGATTGTAAACCTATATATATATATATATATATATATATATATATATATATATATCTATATCTATATATATATAGATATATATTTATATATGTGTGTGTATATATATATACATTATATTGTCAAAAGTATTGGGACACCTGCCTTTACACGCACATGAACTTCAATGGCATCCCAGTCTTAGCCCGTAGTGTTCAATATGGAGTTGGCCCACCCTTTGCAGCTATAACAGCTTCAACTCTTCTGGGAAGGCCGTCCACAAGGTATAGGAGGGTGTCTATGGGAATGTTTGGCCATTCTTCCAGAAGCGTTTTTGTGAAGTCAGGCACTGATGTTGGACGAGAAGGCTTGGCTCCCTGTCTCTGCTCTAATTCATTTCAAAGGTGTTCTATCGGGTTGAGGTCAGGACTCTGTGCAGGACAGTCAACTTCCTCCACCCCAAACTCGCTCATCCATGTCTTTATGGACCTTGCTTTGTGCACTGGTGCGCAGTCATGTTGGAACAGGAAGGGGTGATCCCCAAACTGTTCCCACAAAGTTGGGAGCATAAAATTGTCCAAAAATGTCTTGGTATTCTGACACCTTAAGAGTTCCCTTCACTGGAACTAAAGGGGCCAAACTCAACCTCTGAAGAACAACCCCCCACCATAATCCCCCCTCCACCAAATGATTTGGACCAGTGCACAAAGCAAGGTCCATAAAGACATGGATGAGTGAGTTTGGGGTGGAGGAACTTGACTGGCCTGCACAGAGTCCTGACCTCAACCCGATAGAACACCTTTGGGATGAATTAGAGCGGAGACTGCGAGCCAGGCCTTCTCATCCAACATCAGTGCCTGACCTCACAAATGCTCTTCTGGAAGAATGGTCAAACCTTCCCATAGACACCCTCCTAAACCTTGTGGACAGCCTTCCCAGAAGAGTTGAAGCTGTTATAGCTGCAAAGGGTGGGCCAACTCAATATTGAACCCTACGGACTGAGACTGGGATGCCATTAAAGTTCATGTGCGAATAAAGGCAGGTGTCCCAATACTTTTGGCCATATAGTGTGTGTGTATATATATATATATATATATATATATATGCTATACTTACCTTCTGGGTGCATTGGTTTTGCACAGAGTAGCCCCGATCCTCCCCTTCTTGGGTCCCCCGTTGGCACTCCTGGCTCCTCCCCCTGCCAAGTGCCAACCATAGCAAGCCTTTTACTATGGGGGCACTGGTGGGGGCTCGCTCCCGAGTCACGTTTTGTGTGTCTTTTGACAAAAAAATTCCCCTCTTCCAGTACTAATCCCCCTCCTAGCACAAATAATCTACCCCTCAAATTTCCTCTCTGAGAATAAATCTTCCCCCCCTCCAAATCCTCCTCTCCAAGCACAAATATCCTCATCTAGGACTAATCCCCCCCCCCCCCCCCCCAATTTTTTAAAAAAATTCCCCTCCTAGCAGAAACACCCCAATCATCCCTACTAACACAAATATTTCCCTCAAAATCCCCCTTTCTAACACAAATAGAAGTACAAATACACAAATACACCCTCCTTATCCTGCAATTCATTTTTGTGTCCCGGGCAACTTCATTGCGGGTCAATACAGTGTCCCGGAATGAAATGAGGACAGACTCAGCCACCATAATAACTGGTTGCTAGGGCCGCCCCAACTCGCGTCTAGCAACGAGTGATGTCAGAAACCAGAGTCTCTGTCAGAACGAGCACCTTTACCCAGTGCTGCCCTTCGCTAGCCTCTGAGACCACCTGACCCACCTCCTCTCCTTCTACATCCGCGCGGCAGCAGAGAGAGCAGCAGCATCTGTGAAGTAACAGACAATGTCCTGTCAGTGCTGGCTAGTGGTTTAGATCGAGATCCAGTGCTCACTGCTCAGCTGCCCAGTGTCTCGAGTCCAGCTGCGCAGCGCATACATTGCCCAACTTCTCCTCCTCACTTCCGCGGCCCGGGCCGAGCCACTTAACTGCCTACAGCCTGCTGGACCAGGGAACGAACATCATGGACCGGCGCTCAATCAACCGCTCACCACCAGCACAGCCACACACACAAGACAAGACTCCGGCAGCCAGCTAGAAGGTGAGCAAATTAATTTGGAGCAGCCAGGTCAGGTGACAAGTCGGGGCACTGAGGCTGGGGACAGTACAGTAATGAGACTGACAAACTGTCCCTCTGTCCATTCCATGGTCCCTTTGTCCATTCCACTGTCCCCCTGTCCATCCCACTGTCCCCCCCACGGTCCCCCTGTCCATCCCACGGTCCCCCTGTCCATCCCACGGTCCCCCTGTTCATCCTACGATCCCCCTGTTCATCCCACTGTCCCCCTGCCCATCCCACTGTCCCCCTGTCCATCCCATGGTCCCCCTGTCCATCCCAATGACTACTCTGCGGCCCCCCTGACCACTCTGTAACCCCCCCGTCCACTGAACTGCCTCCCCCTGTGCATCCCGCTGGTGTGGGGTCCTTACATCCTTTGAAGTGCCCCACCACCAAGGTGGTATAGCAGTGGATGACTATCAGGAGGTGGTATTGCACTCCTTTTTCTCCTCCCACCACTAACTACCCCCCGCCATACACTCCGCACTCCTCTCCTGTACATATTACCCCCTTCATACGCTCCGCACTCCTCTCCTGTACATATTACCCCCTTCATACGCTCCGCACTCCTCTCCTGTACATATTACCCCCTTCATACGCTCCGCACTCCTCTCCTGTACATATTACCCCCTTCATACGCTCCGCACTCCTCTCCTGTACATATTACCCCCCGCCATACATTCCGTACTCCTCTCCTGTACATACTACTCACCACATACACTCTGCATTCCCTATTTAACATTACCACGTTCTGCACTATATTAGTCATTTCAGACTCTCTTTAACAACACCCCCTTTAAGCCAATATTTAGCGCAATTTAAGACATATCCACTGTTCTTGATGCCTAGGGACCACTTTTGATCTTGCACACGGGCCAACTGATTTCATATGCCCCTGCCCCAAAAATCGGGGAAAAAAATATGTCAAAAATCATCTTTTTTGGGGGAGGGTATCCTTGAATGGCAGTTTGAAAATGTGGTCACCCTAGATTAGGGTGACCAGACATCCCCGGTTTCCAGGGACAGTCCCCGGATTGAGAACACTGTCCCCGGTCCAAGTCTGTCCCCGGATTTGTCCCCGGATTGGATTTGAACAGGGGCTGGGGCAATTTCAAAGATAGTCAGTGCAGAATTTAAAAAAATAATAATTCTGAATTACACACCCCCACTCCTACTAGCTTAGGGGGGGGTGTATTTTTTCTATTATCTGTGGCCCTTTCTGATGATCATGTGTTTTCGGAGTGGAGGGAATATTTCTTCAGTTTCGGGTGCCCATTCAGCTCCGCTCGCATGTTCTTCTGCCTTGGCTCAAGTCCCGGCCAGCCGCCTGCCTGCTCATCTCCTTGTCTTCCCTGCGGAGTGATCGTCCTCCGCTCGCCATCCAGTAGTAGCCGGGGGCCCGGAGAGTAAGACTTGACAGGCTGTGAGGCGGGCGGCGACGGACAGAGAGTCGCTGATTGCCGCCATTTCTAGTAAAAAAAAAAATGTCCCCGGAATTCATTTTAAAAATCTGGTCACCTTACCCTAGATTAGACTCAGGTAAATAAAAAGGGAGAGCTGAAAGTTTTTTACCCTAATGCAGAGAATGCATTGAGGCAAAACACCTTCAAGGTTTAGCACCAATTGAACTGAGCCCAGGCACGTCTCACCCCTTTGGTCCAGTTCATTTGTGTACTGTGAGTGCTCCAAACCATGCCCACTTGGAAGAGGTGGTCCTGGGCACAGTTCCCTTGCAGTCCGTTATGGTTTGCTTCAGTGTGAATGCAAACTAGGCCTGAGCAAAGAACTCTTCATAGATAGCTGAGCACAGAAGCAGAAGCCTGTTTGGCAGAGGTGATGATGTAAGCTTTCCTGGGAACACTTGCTTATAGCCCTGTCAAAGTGCAGACCAGTGGGGGAGCGGAGAGGGGGGACAATTAAACTTGGCCACAGTTCAGTTCAACCTAGGGTGACCACATTTCCAAACTATCATTCAGGGACACCCTCCCTTCCCAAAAATCAGCTTCTGTAACGAATCACAGCACAGTGATTGGAACACAAGAGGCGGGATTTATGATTTCTCCAATCACAAGCAGGGGGCGGGGATTGTGCTCCTCCAGGCATTCCCGGCCAGGACAAGTACTGTCAGTGAGTAAAGCGATGATGTGGTGGCCATTTTTGGGGGCATCAGATTGGCTCGGGGGGGTGGCTGTGTCACTTTCCTTCCGGGACACTGTATTGTCCTGGAATGAATGTGCCCGGGACAGACCTGCAAAATGCGGGACTGTCCCGGGCAATCCGGGACACGTGGTCACCCTAGTTCAACCGTGCCTAGTGTGGATGCACCCCCTTCTGACAGTATTGGATTTTAGGTCCCTGCTGCATTCAGTGGTTCCTCCTGTCAGTTGGCAGCTGTACTGGGGTCCGGTCATTTTCTTACATCATTTATGACAAGACTAAATATGAAGCAGGGGGGCTGGTTACTTCGCTCCAACGCTGGAGTTTCAGATATTCATTGGTTCATTTGGCTGTTTTTCAGCCAACACAGTAATTGTTCTGTCTCAACTACAAAGCGATAAAGTTCATCTCCAGGTTTAAGTAGGCCTTACTCAAGCTGGTTTGATATTCATCCCTTGCATCGATACAGGCAGTTTAACTCAATGAATAAACTCACAGTTAGGATGACAGACGATGAATCCTTTCGAATGTTCCGTTTAATGATGGATATTCATAGGTAGAAAAACGTTGCAGTTGTAAGCCACATGTAAGATGTTTAGCATGGAAGATATACAGGAGTAATGACCAGAATCAGGAAGTGGAGGAGATATATAAAGAACTACGGTGAGAGAGAGAGTTCAGCTAGAAAGAAGGGGACAGATCTTAAAGACACAGAGCAAGAATAATCACATAGTGTAACACAACACTCCCCGTCTGAAATCTTTAGATTTCATAACCTTAAACTAATATATATATTTTCAAAAAGTCCAATACTGACGAATGTCCTGGAACCTGTAATGAAAAAACATGCAACAAGCAAATAATAAACGTGAGTTCAACAGGATGAAGAACATAAAGTCACAGTATGATGTCTTCAAATAATTCCAAAGTTCTGAGTAGAACCTGTAGATGGCAGCAATGTACTCCCCGCCGTGCCAACAGCATGGCTAGTCCTTGCACAAGTCACTCACCTGGCAAAAGGAGTACTAACTCTGTGATTGGTCGACTAAAGGTTTGTGTCGATCCTCCCTTGGTTACCTTGACTTCTACCTCCCGGACTTTGTTATCGTCGCTGGGCATAACTTTAGTAATAAGATCCATAGGCCACTCATTCCGACAAACTTCCTTGTCTTTTAGAAGGATGAGGTCTCCAACCTTAAGATTCAGCTTAGATGCTTGCCATTTGTTACGACCTTGAAGGTGGTGAAGATACTTTTTCTTCCAGCGATGCCAGAACACATTGGCTAGATGCTGCACCTGCTTCCATTGATGCTCATAACGGTGTGACCGCAGCTTCTGTTTTGTACTTACAGAAGTGTGGAGTGAGGTGTTCACAGTTCTTATTTCCTTATCATCTTCAGGGTTTACTAGCCCATAGGTGGTGTCAATAGTGAGTTAGTAAGAGTCCTCACGCAGAAACCTTGGAGGTGACAGCCATAAGCTGTCCTGAAGAGTGGCAGGTGACACGGCTCTGGTCCCACAGTCAGCTGGGTTGAGTTCAGTGGGAACGTGATGCCATTGACTTGGTAGAGAGAATCTCTTGATACGTTCAACCCTGTTGCTGACGTACACATAAAATTGTTTTGTTTGGTTGTTTATGTAACCAAGTACTACCTTACTGTCTGTATAGAAGGTGAAAGAATCAATTCTAGTGTCCATTTCACTTCGTATGACCTCGGCAATTTCTACTGCTAGCACGGCTGCACAAAGTTCAAGTCTTGGTATGGTATGTGCAGGCTTGGGAGTGAGTTTTGCCTTGCCTAGGACAAAACTACAGTGTGATTCTCCATTCAGTTCAGAGGTCTTCAAATAGGCTACTGCAGCAATAGCTTCAACTGATGCGTCAGAGAAAATATGAATCTCTCTCCGGTTAGCAGTTGAAGTGGATCCTGGAACATAGCAACGGGGAATCTGAAGTTTTTCTAGTGACTTCAAAGAATATCTCCACCTTTCCCACTTGTGTTGATTCTCACTAGGCAAGGGAGTATCCCAGTCTATGTTCTCAGTAGACAGCTGTCTTAGTAAAATCTTACCTTGAATGGTAACTGGAGCAAGGAAACCCAGTGGGTCATAGATGCTATTCACCACGGACAGGACTCCTCTCTTAGTGAAGGGTTTGTCACAAGTTGACACTTGGAAGGTGAATTTGTCTTGCTTGATGTTCCACAACAAACCCAGACTTCGCTGTACAGGAGGCACATCTGTACCTAAGTCAAGGTTTTTTAGACTAGTGGCATAGTCCTCAGAGTGAAAGGCATTCATAAGTTCCTGGCTGTTGGATATAATCTTGTGCAGTCTAAGGTTTGCTACAGACAGCATCTCCTTTGTTCTGGTGAGAAGATCAATTGCTTCTTTAGCAGTTGGAAAGGACTTAAGTGCGTCGTCAACGTAGAAGTTTCTTTCAACAAATTGACGGGCATCAGATCCATATTCAACTTCTCCAGTCTGAGCTGTTTTCCTTAGCCCATAAGTTGCCACTGCTGGGGAAGGACTGTTACCGAAGACATGTACCTTCATGCGATAATCTATAACTTCCTTGTTGAGGTCATTGTCCTTGTGCCATAGAAACCTGAGGTAGTTTCTGTTGTCTTCTCTGACGATGAAGCAGTGAAACATCTGTTGAATGTCGGCCATTACTGCTACAGGCGCTTGTCTGAAACGAATCAAGACTCCTATTAGACTGTTGTTCAAGTTGGGTCCAGTAAGGAGCATGTTGTTAAGAGAAACACCTTCGTGCTGAGCACTGGAATCAAAGACAACTCTGATTTGGTCTGGTTTGCGTGGGTGATACACGCCAAAGGATGGAAGGTACCAGCATTCTTCTCCCTCCTTTAGTGGGGGAGCAGGCTCTGCATGATCTCTGTCAAATACATTTTGCATAAAGTCCACAAAGTGCTTTTGCATCTCTGGTTTACTGCTTAAGTTTCGCTTTAAGGAGGAGAATCTACTGATGGCCTGCTGTAAGTTGTTGGGCAATCTCTCTCTTGGGAGACGAAAGGGTAGGGGTGCTACCCAGTTATTGGAGTCATCTTGAAAGAACTCATTGTCCATTACCTTGATGAATTCTTTGTCTTCCATTGAAGGAGCCAGTATGTCATCTTCACTGGTTGCATTAAACACTGTAGAGCCGAAGTCGCCATCATGGCAGGAGAAAGGGCTTGTGTCACCTGAGATACCATGTTGTCATTCGTGGCTGGCTATCTTCTCTTTCACCCAATAGTGATGTGGGCATGGCTCAAAGTAAGTGTTTCGGCCATTTGGCAGAACATTTGTCTTGAATGACGAAATGTTGGTAGGTCTTTTCATTTTGCCTATGCAGACATTGCCTATGATGACCCACCCTAGATCCGTGCGCTGGGCAAATGGGGCATCTGGGGGTCCACTGACTTGTCTGTGTACCTTGTGAACTCTTAGAATGTCTCTTCCTAACAGAAGAAGGATCTGAGCATCTTTGTCAAGCGGCGGTATCTCATTTGCTATTACCTTGAGGTGAGGGTGATGGAAAGCAGCAGCTGGAGTAGGGATTTCTTCCCTGTTAGCAGGTATCTGATTGCACTCAACAAGTGTAGGTAAGGGTAATTGCAAGTTACCTTTGAGAGAAGATACCATGAGTCCATGAGCCCTTCTTCCAGAAACCTCTATAGTTCCACTACAGGTACCCAAGGTGTAAGGATGAGCTTCGCCTTTTATTTCAAATAGATTGAACAATTCCGATTTTGCAAGTGATCGATTGCTCTGATCGTCTAAGATAGCATATGCCTTTAGAGACTTTTCTGGTTGATCCTTGTGGTATATGTTCACCAAGCATATCTTAGCACAGGACTTACCACAGCGGTCCTCTCCACAAACTTCAGTGCAGGATGAAGAAATGATGGTAGAATTAGACACTTGGTCTGTATTCTCCCCGCCATGCGTTAACCTGGGAGGAGTGTTGGCAGGTTGTGCAGAGCTGGGCTCAAGAGGATGGAGGGCTTGCACATGTTCTTCAGAGCCACACTATATGCACTTGATGGACACATTACAGTCCCTTGCAAAATGTTCTGTAGAAGCACAGCACCTGAAACATACCCTAAATGTCTTTAAAAGCTCCTTGCGCTCTTCCAGAGGCTTTTTCCTAAAGCCGATACATTTATTGAGGGGGTGTGGCTTCTTGTGTATGGGACACTCTCTGTTAGGGTTTTCAATCTTCCTACTCTGTGTGTTCATGGCCAGAACTGTGGTAGGAGTGAGAAGGATGTCAGTCTTTTTCACGGACACTGGGCCTCTATGGTTTCTATAGTTGCCCTGAAGACTGGTACTCTTAGGAAAGGGTGAGAAGAGGCTGTACTCACCGTAGGAAAAACTTGGATCGTTCTTGGTCTCTGCAATTTTCCTGATGAATTCACAGAAGAAAGAGAATGGAGGGAAGGAAACCTTGTTCTCTCGTTTGTATGATGACCCTAGTGCAGTCCATTTCTCTTGCAAACCATACGGGAGCTTGGAGACAATTGGGTTTACCCCTCTTGGAGTGTCAAGGTAACTGAGTCCAGGTAGTTTTGGATCTGTCTTGGCTAGCTGAAGCTCAAGGAGAAGGTCACTCAGTCTCTGGAACTCCTTGTTGTCCTTACCGGATATCTTTGGGAAAGTTTCCAGACGCATGAACAAAGCATTTTCTATAGCTTCTGGACTGCCATAACTTTGCTCTAGTCGCTCCCATGCAGCTGTGAGGCCTGCAGTAGGATTGTCCATGAAAACCGATCTTAATGGCTTAACACGTGCAGCAGATAGAGGACCAAGCCATTTGATCAGCAGATTCAATTCTTGATCAGCTGTAATGCCAATATTGCTGATTGTAGTTCTGAAGGCACATTTCCAACTTCTGTAGTTCTCAGGTTGGTCATCAAAACTTGTAAGACCAGTCTTTGTGAGCTCCCTGCGAAGCATGTACCTCACAAACTCTTCTGTCTCAGTTGTCTCCGCCTTTATGTGAGATGCTGTTGGCTGTATGGTGCTAATTGCGTTATCTTTGACATTGTTGTTAAAGGGCACAGGGAAATATGATGCAGCAGATGCATCTAGGTGAGTTGCTTGCTTGAAATCAGTTGTTCCAATGGTACGTTGATTCAAGGCTGTACCGATGACTGGAGATTGATGACTTGCTTGAAGCTTGCGCTGATGCTCTGTGACGTATGAAGGCAGGCAAGGTAGGCAGGTAGGAAATGCAGTGGAGTGATTTTGAGTGCAGGAAGTTGCTGGAACCTCTTTAACTTGAAGCTGTGAAGGAGTCTCTATGTAGCCGGGAGCATTGAAGACGATGGAGTGTGCACTGCAGTGGCTTAGGACATAGTCTTTAGTGCGTTTGAGGGGGTCTTCTATATCTGCTATGTTTAGGTTAATGCTGTCTTTCTCACTTGCACCTTCGTCTGCACTGATAGCTTGCTGTAGGACCCTTAGCTTTGCCACAGCTGCGTCATGTTTACACTGTTCATTTAAGGTTTCCATTGTTGCTCTTTGTCGTGCTGACTGCGCTTCCAACTCTGCCCTTTAACGTGCTGACTGCGCTTCCAACTCTGCCCTTTGACGTGCTGACTGCGCTTCCAACTCTGCTCTTTTTTCTGCATATGTCACCTGCACTTTGCTGGCTTCCACTTCAGCGCGGGCATTAATAAGTCGCTCACTGAGTGTTGAGTATCTTGAACTATGGGATCTTAACGAGTTTTTAGAACGTCTGGTGGAAACAGATCTGTGAGATGCAGTGTCCTGTAACAGCTTTATTTTTGCTTCTGCCTTTAATCTGGTTTGCTGGATAAAACTGTCTCTTTCAAGATTAAGAATGTTGACCTGCTTTAACTGCCTCATCGCATTTTCTGACTTCATGTTTTGTAAGACATTAGTGAATTTGATGCTGGTAAGCTGATAAAGCTCATATGAGGCAGAAAGTTGTTTAATGGCGCCCTCTAGTGTCAGTAGTTCACGTTCAACAGACACTGTATTGGCTTCAGCAAGGATTTTCTCCCAGACTAATTCCAAGCTATTTGACAATTCAGTCCTTGAAGCTTCATAATTCTCCATTACTTTCCAAGTGGGTTTAACTGAGTGTTTGGGTAACTCAGTTTCTTCAGGAACTTGTGGGGAGGTAGATGTGAGTTCACATGCAGAAGCTTGGTCACTCATGATAGCAGACTGACTGTGAAAGCAGGCAGGATCTGTGTGCTGAAATATGACACTGTGCAGATTGTCTCAGGCTGCCATGTGCTGCTCTGTCCCTTCTGTCTTGCTATGAGGGCAGTAAATCTTGTCTGTTTCAGTACTGACATGCAGAAATCTTGTAATTAGGCTGTGAAACTCCGTTTTTCTACTGTTCTGTCTCAACTACAAAGCGATAAAGTTCATCTCCAGGTTTAAGTAGGCTTTACTCAAGCTGGTTTGATATTCATCCCTTGCATCGATACAGGCAGTTTAACTCAATGAATAAACTCACAGTTAGGACGACAGACGATGAATCCTTTCGAATGTTCCGTTTAATGATGGATATTCATAGGTAGAAAAACGTTGCAGTTGTAAGCCACATGTAAGATGTTTAGCATGGAAGATATACAGGAGTAATGACCAGAATCAGGAAGAGGAGGAGATATATAAAGAACTACGGTGAGAGAGAGAGTTCAGCTAGAAAGAAGGGGACAGATCTTAAAGACACAGAGCAAGAATAATCACATAGTGTAACACAACAGTAATACTGCGATTCATTCCCCCATGTAATTCATCATCTTACTTGGTTTTTAATTCCCGTATCTTGTCCTCTGTGATCAATAGGGACAGTCCACACCCCCTTGGGGGCTCTTTGTCTGATCCAGGGACTTTTGGTGGTTTCGTTTGCTGGAGATCCTTGATTGGTTGTCAATACTTGTTTTGAGCATCATCGCACTACCCCCGAAGAAGCTATCAAAGCGAAACATGTCGGGTTGATGCGACTAGTCCTTTGCTCTTTTCTTAATTATGACGTACTAATTGTGACCATTCTCCAAATTGCATTATAACCACCTTCGCATTACTTTATGTATACCTGTGATTTTTATGCCTATGTTTAATAAAATGTAAAACATTTTTTTGCTTAGTATAATCCTCCTCTGATCTTTTCTATTGCATTGATTGCACCGCCAAAAAATCCCACCTTCCCTTCTCCCAACGTTTGAATATATACTTTTCTGGGATGTGGTGCCAACTTATTTTGGTGTTTCACCTGGGCTTGGACAGAAATTTATGAAAAAGACTAAATATATATATGTCCCTCAATGACTGCCAGTTTTAGCGCTTAATGACTTTATTGTTTTTTGCCTCCTGTCAACCTTTGTCTCTCTACGAGTGATGAGCTTGGGTTCTGTCTGAACTTGGATCCAGCCAAAAGGATAGAGATGCTTATGACACCATTGACCTAATATAGCCACATGGCCATACGTATTAGATCAAGAACTTTGACCTAAAATGGCCATATTAGTTCTATGATGTCATCCCCGCCCCTATTTGTACGTGCAACTGCAGGGCGGGAAATCCTCGTCCACAGCTTAATGGCCCAGCACTGACAGCTTACCCCGAAGCCGAACCAAAGCTCATTCCTACTTGTCTGAACTACGCAGTTTAGTTTTGGGCACCATTTCACAAAAATTATATTGGGTAGAGTACAGAGAAGGGTCACTAAACTGATAAGAGGCATGGAGGACCTTGTCTATGAGGAAGGATTAGCTGAACTGAATAAACTTTCTTTTGAGAAGAGACATTGAATGGGAGATGTGATCACCATATACATTTAGTGGTTCTTCCTATCAACCCCTACATCTCTACTAGTGATAAGCTTGGGTTCAGTCCAAACTGGGGTCCAGGCAAAACCTGGAAGGAAGCTGTCATTCCTGGGCTGATCAGTGGCAGACGGGTCATTCCCCACCCCACAGTTTCATGTACACAAAATAATGGGGATGCTCATGACACCACTGGCCTAACATGGCAATGGCCACATGATGAATGACTTTGGCCTAATATGGTCATGAGCATCCTTGCTGCTTTGCATACATGCAGTTGCTGGGTGGGAAGTCCCCAGCTGTAGCTCAATGGCCAGGCACTGACAGCTGGGGGAAGCTGTTTTGGTGGGGAGAGATCTGTACTGGGGGGAAGCTGTACTGGTGTGAGGTGGAGGATCTGTGCTTGAAGGGGGGGGGCTGTACTGGTGTGTGTAGTGGGGAGATCTGTACTAGATGGAGCTGTATTGATGTGGGGGGAGGGAGCTGTACAGGGGAGTGTAGTGCGGAGATCCCTACTAGATGGAGCTGTATTGATGGGGGGGGGTGCTGTACCGGTGTGAGGGGGGATCTGTGCTTGGGGGGGCTGTACTGGTGTGTGTAGTGGGGAGATCTGTACTAGTTGGAGCTGTATTGATACGGGGGAGAGGGTAGTGCGGAGATCCCTACTAGATGGAGCTGTATTGATGTGGGGGGTGCTTTACCAGTGTGAGGGGGAGGATTTGTGCTTGGGGGGCTGTACTGGTGTAAGGGGGAGGATCTGCCCTGGTGGGGCTGTACTGGTGGGTGTAGTGGGGACTGTACTGAGGAGGGGTGATCTGTACTGGGGAGAGATCTGCACTGTAAGAGGGGGCCTTTATTATAGGGTGACCAGACGTCCCTGGTTTCTGGGGACAGTCCCCGGATTAAGGACGCTGTCCCCGGAGCCCGTCTGTCCCCGGATCTGTCCCTGGATCTGTCATCTCAGCAGGGGGGTCCGGAGGTAGAGCGGGCGGCAGTGGCGGTTCGTCCATAAAGAGGGCGCACAGGCGCCGCCCCCTCTCTCCTGCACCTGTCTATCACCATAGATAGATTCATGCATTGCATAAATCTATCTATGGTCGCCGCTGCCACCCCCTATTCAGGTGTCCGACCCCGTGTCGGGCGCTGGGCACCTAAATTACAGGGACGGAGTATTTTTTAGGAGGAACCTGATTAGAGCCGTAGGCTCTAATAGGCGTTCAAAATGGTGAACAGCGGGCGCAATGCTGTGCGCGTTTGCTGTTCACTCAGCTGTGTGTTAGGAAAGCGAAAAAATCGCTTTCCTAACACTGACCCGCCTCTCAGCCAATCGGGTAGCCGGGTCTGTTACCTGTCACCTGATTGGCTGAAACGACAGGTGCAGTGATTGGACGCCGCCTATCATAGGGTGACCAGACATCCCCAGTTTCAGGGGACAGTCCCCGGATTGAGGACACTGTCCCCGGACCAAGTCTGTCCCCGGTTTTGTCCCCGGATTGGATTTGAACAGGGGCTGGGGCAATTTCAAAGACAGTCAGTGCAGAATTAAAAATAAAATCTGAATTACACCCCCCCGCTCCTCCTAGCTTAGGGGGGTGTATTTCTTTCCATTATCTGTGCCCCTTTCTGATGATCATGTGCTGGTCGGAGTGGAGGGAATATTTCTTCAGTTTCGGGTGCATGCCCATTCAGCTCCGCTCACATGTTCTTCTGCCTTGGCTCAAGTCCCGGCCAGCCGCCTGTCTGCTTATCTCCTTGCCTTCCCTGGCGGAGTGATCTTCCTCCGCTCCCCACCCAGTAGTAGCCGGGGCCCGGAGAGTGAGACTTGACAGGCTGTGAGGCGGGCGGCAATGGGCAGAGAGTCGCTGATTGCCGCCATTACTAGTAAAAAAAAAATATGTCCCCGGATTTCATTTTAAAAATCTGGTCCCCTTAGCCTATCAGGCGTCCAATCATAGGACAGGGCAGGTGGGAGAAGACATTGAGGAAGATATGGAGGACACCGGACATCGCTCGCCGCCTGCTGCAGTCACCTGCTGCCCACCCGAGACAGGGTAAGTGCCAGGCAGACGGCGGGCGGCACAGTGGCAGCATTTGGGGCACAGTGGCAGCGATTAATGGGCACAGTGGCAGCGATTAATGGGCACAGTGGCAGCGATTAATGGGCACATTGGCAGCATTTAATGGGCACAGTGGCAGCGTTTAATGGGCACAGGGGCTGCGTTTGATGGGCACAGGGGCTGCGTTTGATGGGCACAGGGGCTGCGTTTGATGGGCACATGGGCTGCGTTTGATGGGCACAGTGAGGCTGCAATTGATGTTTTTTTTCAGAATCTTTCAGTTTTTTTGCGCCCCCCCCAAAAAATTTGGAGCACCAGCTGCCACTGGCGGACGGGTACTCCCAAATCCTGTCCACCAATAAGCTAATCCCCCACGGTGTAGCTGTTTACAAAACAAACGTCTCTGGGCCCCCTGTGCTCAGTGGGGGACAGTAAACGGACAATTTCTTCATTTTTAGGTTTAGGTGGATTAATCCACCACAGTGCGCTACCAAGTTGAAGCCCGGCCTCTTCAATATGAATACACTGTGACCGCCTAAACCCGAAAATGAAGAAATAGTCCGCTTACCTTCACCCGGATCCCACTGAACTCAGGGGACCCGGAGACGTTTGCATACAATAATTCCATAAACACATACCACATACACTGCATATATCATTTGAGGAAAATATTCTTATAAAATAGTTTACCATTTGCCAATAAAAAAAAAAATATGTCCCCGGATTTCATTTAAAAAATCTGGTCACCTTACTTTATTAGTTGAGGGGAGGGTTTGTGCAGAGGGGGATTTTGTTTTGGGGAAGTAAGTTTTTGTTGTACTCTGTCTACTGACCTGTACCTGTCTACTGACCTGTTGTACTCTGTCTACTGACCTGTAGTGATGAGCCGAACACCCCCGGGTTCGGTTCGCACCAGAACCCGCGAACGGACCGAAAGTTCGTACGAACATTAGAACCCTATTAAATACAATGGATGCGAACGTTCGAATTCTAAAGTGCTAATTATAACAACTATTATGCATGTTATTGTCCTAAAAAGGGTTTGGGAACCCGGGTTCTGCACCAGGGGACATGTATCAATGCAAAAAGAAGTTTTAAAAACGGTCGTTTTTCGGGAGCAGTCATTTTAATGATGCATAAAGTGAAAAAAAAAAGTCAAATATTCCTTTAAATATCGTACCTGGGGGGTGTCTAAAGTATGCCTGTGAAGTGCCACGTGTTTCCCGTGTTTAGAACTGTCCCTGCACAAAATGACACTTCTAAAGGAAAAAAAAGCCATTTAAAACTGCTTGCGGCTTTAATGTAATGTCTGGTCCCGGTAATATGGATGAAAATCTTTAAGAAAAATGGCATAGCTACCCCATGACCCCCCCCCCTACCCCAGCCCATTACCAGCCCCTTTGGGTCTTGTATGGATATTAAGGGGAACCCCGCACATAAAATAAAAAAGGCCCTATATACTCTGAACAGCCGTATACAGGCGGTGCATACAAGACAGGGACTGTAGGTTTGTTCTTATGTAGAATGTGTTTGTAATTTTGAACAGGTACATTGTTGAAGTGTAGCTCCAGCCCAAAAATCTATTTTTAAACTTTTTGGAAAACATAGGTAAGGGTTATCACCCCTGTAACATTTGTTTTGCTGTCTGTGCCCCTGTTCAGAACATTTCACCTCACTTTCCGTCCCAATGACAACTGTTTTTGAAATGTGGTGTTTTTCTTGAAACAAGGATTGCTGATAAAGCATCAGTACAGAGGAGACACCTTTCTCCCATATTTATTCTTACAGGAGAGAATTTTCCTTCCTAGTGGTAGATTTCCTCTCACTTCCTGTTGTCTTCTTGCGTTTGCAAGTAGGAGTCGTTTGTAAGTTGGATGTTTAAAAGTAGGGACCTGCCGTATATACTCTGCAGAAATAGGCCCCTTAGTTGTTGGTGTTGGCACAACACTGTAAGCACTCACAGTTACTCTTGGTTGGTGCTGGAACGCCCTGCTGTCAACTATTATATCAGGAATTTTAATTACATATAATTGTTGAACAGTGGTAGTAAAAATTGGGCCTTTGATGGTGGTGCTGGTGCCACAACATTGTAAGCCCTGACAGTTACTCTTGGTGGGTGCAGCAATGGGCCCTGCTGTGAATTATTAGATCAAGAATTGTAATTGCATGCCCCTGTTGAACAGGGGCTGAAAAATTGGGCCTTAGGCACTGGTGGCACAACACTACAACCCCTCACAGATACTGTACTTGGAGCACAGCAATGAGCCCTGTTGCAAAGTATTGCTTCAAAAATTGTAATGACACGCCCCTGTTAAACAGGGGCTGAAAAATTGGGCCTTAGGCACTGGTGGCACAACACTACAACCCCTCACAGATACTGTACTTGGAGCACAGCAATGAGCCCTGTTGCAAAGTATTGCTTCAAAAATTGTAATGACACGCCCCTTTTAAACAGGGGCTGAAAAATTGGGCCTTAGGCACTGGTGCCACAACACTCCAACCCCTCACAGATACTGTACTTGGAGCACAGCAATGAGCCCTATGGCAAATTATTGCTAAAAAAATTGTAATTACACGCCCCTGTAAAGCAGGGGCTGAAAAATTGGGCCTTAGCCACTGGTGGCGGCACCCATAAACAAAAATGATCTTCCAAGCTATCATCATCAATCGTATCATTGAGGACTCGGAGGAGGAGGATAGCCAGTCAACATAACAGCACAGGCACTCAGCATCAGCATCAGTCTTGAAGGGATGTGACATGTTAAAATCAATTAGTCTGTTATATCAGCATCAGGTGTGTGGTAGCTGGTGGTGATTAGTGATGAGCCGAACACCCCCGGGTTCGGTTCGCACCAGAACCCGCGAACGGACCGAAAGTTCGAACGAACATTAGAACCCTATTAAATACAATGGATGCGAACGTTCGAATTCTAAAGTGCTAATTATAACAACTATTATGCATGTTATTGTCCTAAAAAGGGTTTGGGAACCCGGGTTCTGCACCAGGGGACATGTATCAATGCAAAAAGAAGTTTTAAAAACGGTCGTTTTTCGGGAGCAGTCATTTTAATGATGCATAAAGTGAAAAAAAAAAAGTCAAATATTCCTTTAAATATCGTACCTGGGGGGTGTCTAAAGTATGCCTGTGAAGTGCCACGTGTTTCCCGTGTTTAGAACTGTCCCTGCACAAAATGACACTTCTAAAGGAAAAAAAAGCCATTTAAAACTGCTTGCGGCTTTAATGTAATGTCTGGTCCCGGTAATATGGATGAAATTCTTTAAGAAAAATGGCATAGCTACCCCATGACCCCCCCCCTACCCCAGCCCATTACCAGCCCCTTTGGGTCTTGTATGGATATTAAGGGGAACCCCGCACATAAAATAAAAAAGGCCCTATATACTCTGAACAGCCCTATACAGGCGGTGCATACAAGACAGGGACTGTAGGTTTGTTCTTATGTAGAGTCTGTTTGTAATTTTGAACAGGTACATTGTTGAAGTGTAGCTCCAGACCAAAAATCTATTTTTAAACTTTTTGGAAAACATAGGTAAGGGTTATCACCCCTGTAACATTTGTTTTGCTGTCTGTGCCCCTGTTCAGAACATTTCACCTCACTTTCCGTCCCAATGACAACTGTTTTTGAAATGTGGTCTTTTTCTTGAAACAAGGATTGCTGATAAAGCATCAGTACAGAGGAGACACCTTTCTCCCATATTTATTCTTACAGGAGAGAATTTTCCTTCCTAGTGGTAGATTTCCTCTCACTTCCTGTTGTCTTCTTGCGTTTGCAAGTAGGAGTCGTTTGTAAGTTGGATGTTTGAAAGTAGGGACCTGCCGTATATACTCTGCAGAAATAGGCCCCTTAGTTGTTGGTGTTGGCACAACACTGTAAGCACTCACAGTTACTCTTGGTTGGTGCTGGAACGCCCTGCTGTCAACTATTATATCAGGAATTTTAATTACATATAATTGTTGAACAGTGGTAGTAAAAATTGGGCCTTTGATGGTGGTGCTGGTGCCACAACACTGTAAGCCCTGACAGTTACTCTTGGTGGGTGCAGCAATGGGCCCTGCTGTGAATTATTAGATCAAGAATTGTAATTACATGCCCCTGTTGAACAGGGGCTGAAAAATTGGGCCTTAGGCACTGGTGGCACAACACTGCAACCCCTCACAGATACTGTACTTGGAGCACAGCAATGAGCCCTGTTGCAAAGTATTGCTTCAAAAATTGTAATGACACGCCCCTGTTAAACAGGGGCTGAAAAATTGGGCCTTAGGCACTGGTGGCACAACACTGCAACTCCTCACAGATACTGTACTTGGAGCACAGCAATGAGCCCTGTTGCAAAGTATTGCTTCAAAAATTGTAATGACACGCCCCTGTTAAACAGGGGCTGAAAAATTGGGCCTTAGGCACTGGTGGCACAACACTGCAACTCCTCACAGATACTGTACTTGGAGCACAGCAATGAGCCCTGTTGCAAAGTATTGCTTCAAAAATTGTAATTACACGCCCCTGTTAAACAGGGGCTGAAAAATTGGGCGTTAGGCACTGGTGGCGGCACCCATAAACAAAAATGATCTTACAAGCTATCATCATCAATCGTATCATTGAGGACTCGGAGGAGGAGGATAGCCAGTCAACATAACAGCACAGGCACTCAGCATCAGCATCAGTCTTGAAGGGATGTGACATGTTAAAATCAATTAGTCTGTTATATCAGCATCAGGTGTGTGGTAGCTGGTGGTGATCCAAGACTGGTTCATCTTGATGAAAGTCAGTCGATCAACCGAGTCGGTGGACAGGCGCACCCTGTGATCCGTGACAAATCCTCCAGCAGCACTGAATGTGCGTTCCGAAAGAACGCTGGATGCAGGACAGGCCAGTAGCTCAATTGCATACTGTGCAAGCTCTGGCCAGTGATCCATCCTCAAGACCCAGTAAGCCAGAGGATTTTCGGTGGGGAAGGTGTCCAAGTCTGACCTTGCCCCTAGATATTCCTGCACCATGTTTATCAGACGCTGGCGATGGTTGCTGGAACCGATCATACTTTGGGGCTGCGGACTAAAGAATTGTCTGAACGCATCGGTCAGACGGCCACCTTCCCCACCGCTCCTTCTTTGACTGGCCGAAGCCTCAGCAACTCGTTGTCCAGGACCAGGAGTTTGCAACCTCCCAGTCTCTGGGAACGCGTTGCACAGACCTTTCTGCAAGGCCTCCCGGAGTTGTCTCATCCTCTGCTCCCTCTGCGACGGTAACATAAGGTCCGCAACCTTACCCTTGTACCGTGGATCAAGGAGAGTGGCCAGCCAGTAATGGTCCCTCTCCTTGATCCGAAGAATACGAGGATCCTTCCGCAGACTTTGCAGGATCAGGGAGGCCATGCAGCGTAGGTTTGCTGAGGCATTCGCTCCGGAGTCCTCTGGGTCACTAAGGACGACATGATCCGCAGCCACCTCCTCCCAGCCACGTACAAGTCCACTGGTTTCTTGGGACTGTAAATCATCCCTAAAAGACTGCTGCTGATGATGCTGAGTGCCAGCCTCCACCTCCATGCTGACACAATCCTCCTCCTCCTCCTCCTCCTCCTCCTCCTCTTCCTGTGCGATGGGTGGGACAGAAGGAACACTGTCTGGGTAAAGGGGGCCTTGAGAGGCAAGGAAGTCCTCCTCTTCCTGCCTCTGTTCTGCCTCAAGTGCCCTGTCCATTATTCCACGCAGCGTGTGCTCCAACAGGTGGACAAGAGGTACAGTGTCACTGATGCATGCACTGTCACTGCTCACCATCCTCGTGGCCTCCTCAAATGGTGCCAGGACAGTGCATGCATCCCTGATCATGCCCCACTGGCGTGGAGAAAAAAACCAAGCTCCCCTGACCCTGTCCTGGTGCCGTAGTCGCACAGGTACTCATTGATGGCCCTCTGCTGCGTGTGCAGCCGCTGCAGCATGGCCAACGTTGAGTTCCACCTGGTGGGCATGTCACATATAAGGCGGTTCTTGGGCAGGTTCAACTCCTTTTGCAGCTCAGCCAGGGGAGCACTGGCATTATAAGATCTGCGGAAATGCACACAGACTTTCCTGGCCTGCCTCAGGACATCCTGTAAGCCCGGGTACCTGCCCAAGAAGCGCTGCACCACCAGGTTAAGGACGTGAGCCACACAGGGCACATGGGTCAGTTGTCCCTGTCGGAGGGCGGAGAGGAGGTTGGTGCCATTGTCGCAAACCACCATTCCTGGCTTAAGCTGGCGTGGCGTCAACCACCTCTCGGCCTGGCCCTGCAGAGCAGACAGGACCTCTGCCCCAGTGTGGCTTCTGTCCCCCAAACACACCAGCGCAAGCACGGCATGGCATCTTTTTGCCTGCGTACTTGCGTAGCCCCGTGAACGGCTACGGAGCACCGCTGGTTCATAGGACAAACCACAGGAAGAGGCCATGGAGGAAGAAGAAGAGGAGGGGGTGGAGGAGAGAGGTGTGTCACAACCAGTAGTAGCATTTTGGAGGCGTGGCGGTGGGACAACCTCCAACACTACTGCACCTTGTCCTGAATCCTTCCCAGCTGCCAAAAGAGTGACCCAATGGGCCGTGAAAGAAAGGTAACGTCCCTGTCCATGCCTGCTGGACCATGAGTCAGCGGTAATATGCACCTTACCGCTGACCGCCCTGTCCAGCGAGGCCAAGACATTGCCTTCCACATGCCGGTAGAGAGCCGGAATAGCCTTCCGTGAGAAAAAGTGGCGTTTGGGAACCTGCCACTGAGGAACCGCACATTGCACAAACTCACGGAAGGGGGCCGAGTCTACCAACTGAAAAGGCAGCAGTTGAAGCGCTAGCAATTTAGCCAAGCTAGCATTCAACCGCTGGGCATGTGGATGGCTGGGAGTGAACTTCTTTCGACGGTCCAGCAGCTGGGGCAGGGAAATTTGCCTGCTAGAATCGGACGTCGGTGTACTGCTAGCAGAGTGGGCGCAAGTACTTGGCTGTGACACACCTAATTCTACACCTTCATTCCTCTCAGTGCATGTTTCAGAGAGGACTGAAGTTATAGTGGGGTTGGAGATCCCAGCTGATGCGGTGCAAGGAGAGGTCCGCTTTGTTCTTTGGTGTGGGTCTTTGAGGTAGGCTTGCCAACGAGCTGCATGGCAGGTCAACATATGTCTGGTCAGGCATGTGGTACCCAAGCGGCTGATGTTTTGGCCACGCGATATACGCTTGAGACATATGTTGCAAACAGCAGCTGTGCGATCTGATGCACTAGCCTCAAAAAAGGCCCACACCAAAGAACTTTTTGAATGACGGGCAGAGGCAGCGCCCTGCACAGGCGGAGCTCTGCGGTGTGATTCCGTCGGTGTACTGCCCTTACGCTGGCCACCAAAGGGCATCCTGCCTCGTTGGAGATGTGCCTCCTCCTCATCCTCCTCCTCCTCCTCTCTCCTATTAGGCACCCACGTGGAGTCAGTGACCTCATCATCCCCTCCCTCCTCATCACTGGAGCCAATCTGGCAGTATGCTGCAGCTGCTGGAACATGACTGCCAGATTGGTGTCCTTCTTGAGCATCCCCTCTGTCTGCTCTCACGCTACTGCCTTCCTCTAGCTGGGTTTCATCATCAGACCCTTCGAAACGCTGGGCATCCTCCTGGAGCATGTACCCAACACTGTGCTGAAACAGTTCGGGGGACTCCTCAGGAGGAGGACATGGTGGGTCTAGGGAAGGAGTGACTGATGATTTGTCTGACATTGATACCAGGGAAGACGACGCTTTGGCAGCTGCTTTTCCAGTACCCTGAGCCTGGGTGAGAGAGGATGAGGAGGAGGAGGAGGGCTTGGTCATCCACTCTACCAAGTCTTCGGCATGATGTGGCTCAACATGTCCAGCTGCCGAAAAGAAGGACAAGCGTGTCCCATGGCCATGTGCTGATGACAATGCACCGCGTCCACGACCAGCACTGTTGCCCCCAGACACAGAGCCTGCTTGCCCTCTTTTATTGCCTCCTGACTGTCTGCCTCTCCTTGTTTGCCTTCCAGACATTCTAATAGATGGCCTGCAGGGAGATGGGAAAAAAGCAATAAGGGCTACCTTCAGGTGTCCTTCTCTGTCCCTTGAAACAAGGACTTTCACAGTGAAAGAAACTGACACTCTCCCTACCTACAGTTTTCTGTCCCTAGAAAAAATATTTTTTTTAAGCACAATATAGCACAAGGACAATTCACTCACTGTCCTTACAGGTCCCTGGAAACAAGGACTTGCAGAGTGAAAGAAAAAAAACACTCTCCCTACCTACAGTTTTCTGTCCCTAGAAAAAATATTTTTTTTAAGCACAATATAGCACAAGGACAATTCACTCACTGTCCTTACAGGTCCCTGGAAACAAGGACTTGCAGAGTGAAAGAAAAAAAACACTCTTCCTACCTACAGTTTTCTGTCCCTAGAAAAAATGTTTTTTTTAATCACAATATAGCACAAGGTCAATTCACTCACTGTCCTTCCAGGTCCCTGGAAACAAGGACTTGCAGAGTGAAATAAACTGACACTCTCCCTACCTACAGTTTTCTGTCCCTAGAATAAATGTTTTTTTTAAGCACAATATAGCACAAGGAGAATTCACTCACTGTCCTTCCAGGTCCCTGGAAACAAGGACTTGCAGAGTGAAAGAAAAAAAACACTCTCCCTACCTACAGTTTTCTGTCCCTAGAAAAAATGTTTTTTTTAATCACAATATAGCACAAGGACAATTCACTCACTGTCCTTCCAGGTCCCTGGAAACAAGGACTTGCAGAGTGAAATAAACTGACACTCTCCCTACCTACAGTTTTCTGTCCCTAGCATAAATGTTTTTTTTAAGCACAATATAGCACAAGGACAATTCACTCACTGTCCTTACAGGTCCCTGGAAACAAGGACTTGCAGAGTGAAAGAAAAAAAACACTCTCCCTACCTACAGTTTTCTGTCCCTAGAAAAAATGTTTTTTTTAATCACAATATAGCACAAGGACAATTCACTCACTGTCCTTACAGGTCCCTGGAAACAAGGACTTGCAGAGTGAAATAAACTGACACTCTCCCTACCTACAGTTTTCTGTCCCTAGAATAAATGTTTTTATTAAGCACAATATAGCACAAGGAGAATTCACTCACTGTCCTTCCAGGTCCCTGGAAACAAGGACTTGCAGAGTGAAATAAACTGACACTCTCCCTACCTACAGTTTTCTGTCCCTAGAATAAATGTTTTTTTTAAGCACAATATAGCACAAGGACAATTCACTCACTGTCCTTACAGGTCCCTGGAAACAAGGACTTGCAGAGTGAAAGAAAAAAAACACTCTCCCTACCTACAGTTTTCTGTCCCTAGAAAAAATGTTTTTTTTAATCACAATATAGCACAAGGACAATTCACTCACTGTCCTTACAGGTCCCTGGAAACAAGGACTTGCAGAGTGAAATAAACTGACACTCTCCCTACCTACAGTTTTCTGTCCCTAGAATAAATGTTTTTTTTAAGCACAATATAGCACAAGGAGAATTCACTCACTGTCCTTCCAGGTCCCTGGAAACAAGGACTTGCAGAGTGAAATAAACTGACACTCTCCCTACCTACAGTTTTCTGTCCCTAGAATAAATGTTTTTTTTAAGCACAATATAGCACAAGGACAATTCACTCACTGTCCTTACAGGTCCCTGGAAACAAGGACTTGCAGAGTGAAAGAAAAAAAACACTCTCCCTACCTACAGTTTTCTGTCCCTAGAAAAAATGTTTTTTTTAATCACAATATAGCACAAGGACAATTCACTCACTGTCCTTACAGGTCCCTGGAAACAAGGACTTGCAGAGTGAAAGAAAAAAAACACTCTCCCTACCTACAGTTTTCTGTCCCTAGAAAAAATGTTTTTTTTTAATCACAATATAGCACAAGGACAATTCACTCACTGTCCTTCCAGGTCCCTGGAAACAAGGACTTGCAGAGTGAAAGAAACTGACACTGTCCCTACCTACAGTTTTCTGTCCCTAGAATAAATGTTTTTTTTAAGCACACTATAGCACAAGGACAATTCACTCACTGTCCTTACAGGTCCCTGGAAACAAGGACTTGCAGAGTGAAAGAAAAAAAACACTCTTCCTACCTACAGTTTTCTGTCCCTAGAAAAAATGGTTTTTTTAATCACAATATAGCACAAGGACAATTCACTCACTGTCCTTCCAGGTCCCTGGAAACAAGGACTTGCAGAGTGAAATAAACTGACACTCTCCCTACCTACAGTTTTCTGTCCCTAGAATAAATGTTTTTTTTAAGCACAATATAGCACAAGGAGAATTCACTCACTGTCCTTCCAGGTCCCTGGAAACAAGGACTTGCAGAGTGAAAGAAAAAAAACACTCTCCCTACCTACAGTTTTCTGTCCCTAGAAAAAATGTTTTTTTTAATCACAATATAGCACAAGGACAATTCACTCACTGTCCTTCCAGGTCCCTGGAAACAAGGACTTGCAGAGTGAAATAAACTGACACTCTCCCTACCTACAGTTTTCTGTCCCTAGAATAAATGTTTTTTTTAAGCACAATATAGCACAAGGACAATTCACTCACTGTCCTTACAGGTCCCTGGAAACAAGGACTTGCAGAGTGAAAGAAAAAAAACACTCTCCCTACCTACAGTTTTCTGTCCCTAGAAAAAATGTTTTTTTTAATCACAATATAGCACAAGGACAATTCACTCACTGTCCTTACAGGTCCCTGGAAACAAGGACTTGCAGAGTGAAATAAACTGACACTCTCCCTACCTACAGTTTTCTGTCCCTAGAATAAATGTTTTTTTTAAGCACAATATAGCACAAGGAGAATTCACTCACTGTCCTTCCAGGTCCCTGGAAACAAGGACTTGCAGAGTGAAATAAACTGACACTCTCCCTACCTACAGTTTTCTGTCCCTAGAATAAATGTTTTTTTTAAGCACAATATAGCACAAGGACAATTCACTCACTGTCCTTACAGGTCCCTGGAAACAAGGACTTGCAGAGTGAAAGAAAAAAAACACTCTCCCTACCTACAGTTTTCTGTCCCTAGAAAAAATGTTTTTTTTAATCACAATATAGCACAAGGACAATTCACTCACTGTCCTTACAGGTCCCTGGAAACAAGGACTTGCAGAGTGAAAGAAAAAAAACACTCTCCCTACCTACAGTTTTCTGTCCCTAGAAAAAATGTTTTTTTTAATCACAATATAGCACAAGGACAATTCACTCACTGTCCTTACAGGTCCCTGGAAACAAGGACTTGCAGAGTGAAAGAAAAAAAACACTCTCCCTACCTACAGTTTTCTGTCCCTAGAAAAAATGTTTTTTTTAATCACAATATAGCACAAGGACAATTCACTCACTGTCCTTACAGGTCCCTGGAAACAAGGACTTGCAGAGTGAAAGAAAAAAAACACTCTCCCTACCTACAGTTTTCTGTCCCTAGAAAAAATGTTTTTTTTTAATCACAATATAGCACAAGGACAATTCACTCACTGTCCTTCCAGGTCCCTGGAAACAAGGACTTGCAGAGTGAAAGAAACTGACACTGTCCCTACCTACAGTTTTCTGTCCCTAGAATAAATGTTTTTTTTAAGCACACTATAGCACAAGGACAATTCACTCACTGTCCTTCCAGGTCCCTGGAAACAAGGACTTGCAGAGTGAAATAAACTGACACTCTCCCTACCTACAGTTTTCTGTCCCTAGAATAAATGTTTTTTTTAAGCACAATATAGCACAAGGAGAATTCACTCACTGTCCTTCCAGGTCCCTGGAAACAAGGACTTGCAGAGTGAAATAAACTGACACTCTCCCTACCTACAGTTTTCTGTCCCTAGAATAAATGTTTTTTTTAAGCACAATATAGCACAAGGACAATTCACTCACTGTCCTTAGAGGTCCCTGGAAACAAGGACTTGCAGAGTGAAAGAAAATAAACACTCTCCCTACCTACAGTTTTCTGTCCCTAGAAAAAATGTTTTTTTTAAGCACAATATAGCACAAGGACAATTCACTCACTGTCCTTCCAGGTCCCTGGAAACAAGGACTTGCAGAGTGAAAGAAAAAAAACACTCTCCCTACCTACAGTTTTCTGTCCCTAGAAAAAATGTTTTTTTTAATCACAATATAGCACAAGGACAATTCACTCACTGTCCTTCCAGGTCCCTGGAAACAAGGACTTGCAGAGTGAAAGAAACTGACACTGTCCCTACCTACAGTTTTCTGTCCCTAGAATAAATGTTTTTTTTAAGCACAATATAGCACAAGGACAATTCACTCACTGTCCTTAGAGGTCCCTGGAAACAAGGACTTGCAGAGTGAAAGAAAATAAACACTCTCCCTACCTACAGTTTTCTGTCCCTAGAAAAAATGTTTTTTTTTAAGCACAATATAGCACAAGGACAATTCACTCACTGTCCTTCCAGGTCCCTGGAAACAAGGACTTGCAGAGTGAAAGAAAAAAAACACTCTCCCTACCTACAGTTTTCTGTCCCTAGAAAAAATGTTTTTTTTAATCACAATATAGCACAAGGACAATTCACTCACTGTCCTTACAGGTCCCTGGAAACAAGGACTTGCAGAGTGAAAGAAACTGACACTCTCCCTACCTACAGTTTTCTGTCCCTAGAATAAATGTTTTTTTAAGCACAATATAGCACAAGGACAATTCACTCACTGTCCTTCCAGGTCCCTGGAAACAAGGACTTGCAGAGTGAAAGAAACTGACACTGTCCCTACCTACAGTTTTCTGTCCCTAGAATAAATGTTTTTTTTAAGCACACTATAGCACAAGCACAAAACACACTGACACTCTCCCTACCTATCCTTCTCTTTCCCTAAACTAAAGGAATCCAGGTTAAGCAAGAAAGAAATAACAGTCACTGTCCCTGCCTATGCTGCTCTATCCCTGCTCCGGAACACACTACACTAGGCCGCCGTGCTGGCGGCCTTTTATAGTGTGGGGCGTGTACTAAACACCCTCAGCAATAATTGGCCACAGGCATCCTGCCTGTGGCCAATCATTGCTCTCCTCGCTGCCGGCGCTGTGATTGGCCAAGCATGCGGGGTCACAGTGCATGCTTGGCCAATCACAGCGCCTGGATGACACTGCGATGGCGTAGTGCATTGTGGGCCGTTCGCGTCACTCGAATTTGGCGCGAACGGCCCAAATCGTTCGATCTTCGTCGAACGATCGAACACGAAGCTCATCCCTAGTGGTGATCCAAGACTGGTTCATCTTGATGAAAGTCAGTCGATCAACCGAGTCGGTGGACAGGCGCACCCTGTGATCCGTGACAAATCCTCCAGCAGCACTGAATGTGCGTTCCGAAAGAACGCTGGATGCAGGACAGGCCAGTAGCTCAATTGCATACTGTGTAAGCTCTGGCCAGTGATCCATCCTCAAGACCCAGTAAGCCAGAGGATTTTCGGTGGGGAAGGTGTCCAAGTCTGACCTTGCCCCTAGATATTCCTGCACCATGTTTATCAGACGCTGGCGATGGTTGCTGGAACCGATCATACTTTGGGGCTGCGGACTAAAGAATTGTCTGAACGCATCGGTCAGACGGCCACCTTCCCCACCGCTCCTTCTTTGACTGGCCGAAGCCTCAGCAACTCGTTGTCCAGGACCAGGAGTTTGTAACCTCCCAGTCTCTGGGAACGCGTTGCACAGACCTTTCTGCAAGGCCTCCCGGAGTTGTCTCATCCTCTGCTCCCTCTGCGACGGTAACATAAGGTCCGCAACCTTACCCTTGTACCGTGGATCAAGGAGAGTGGCCAGCCAGTAATGGTCCCTCTCCTTGATCCGAAGAATACGAGGATCCTTCCGCAGACTTTGCAGGATCAGGGAGGCCATGCAGCGTAGGTTTGCTGAGGCATTCGCTCCGGAGTCCTCTGGGTCACTAAGGACGACATGATCCGCAGCCACCTCCTCCCAGCCACGTACAAGTCCACTGGTTTCTTGGGACTGTAAATCATCCCTAAAAGACTGCTGCTGATGATGCTGAGTGCCAGCCTCCACCTCCATGCTGACACAATCCTCCTCCTCCTCCTCTTCCTCCTCTTCCTGTGCGATGGGTGGGACAGAAGGAACACTGTCTGGGTAAAGGGGGCCTTGAGAGGCAAGGAAGTCCTCCTCTTCCTGCCTCTGTTCTGCCTCAAGTGCCCTGTCCATTATTCCACGCAGCGTGTGCTCCAACAGGTGGACAAGAGGTACAGTGTCACTGATGCATGCACTGTCACTGCTCACCATCCTCGTGGCCTCCTCAAATGGTGCCAGGACAGTGCATGCATCCCTGATCATGCCCCACTGGCGTGGAGAAAAAAAACCAAGCTCCCCTGACCCTGTCCTGGTGCCGTAGTCGCACAGGTACTCATTGATGGCCCTCTGCTGCGTGTGCAGCCGCTGCAGCATGGCCAACGTTGAGTTCCACCTGGTGGGCATGTCACATATAAGGCGGTTCTTGGGCAGGTTCAACTCCTTTTGCAGCTCAGCCAGGCGAGCACTGGCATTATAAGATCTGCGGAAATGCACACAGACTTTCCTGGCCTGCCTCAGGACATCCTGTAAGCCCGGGTACCTGCCCAAGAACCGCTGCACCACCAGGTTAAGGACGTGAGCCACACAGGGCACATGGGTCAGTTGTCCCTGTCGGAGGGCGGAGAGGAGGTTGGTGCCATTGTCGCAAACCACCATTCCTGGCTTAAGCTGGCGTGGCGTCAACCACCTCTCGGCCTGGCCCTGCAGAGCAGACAGGACCTCTGCCCCAGTGTGGCTTCTGTCCCCCAAACACACCAGCGCAAGCACGGCATGGCATCTTTTTGCCTGCGTACTTGCGTAGCCCCGTGAACGGCTACGGAGCACCGCTGGTTCATAGGACAAACCACAGGAAGAGGCCATGGAGGAAGAAGAAGAGGAGGGGGTGGAGTAGAGAGGTGTGTCACAACCAGTAGTAGCATTTTGGAGGCGTGGCGGTGGAACAACCTCCAACACTACTGCACCTTGTCCTGCATCCTTCCCAGCTGCCAAAAGAGTGACCCAATGGGCCGTGAAAGAAAGGTAACGTCCCTGTCCATGCCTGCTGGACCATGAGTCAGCGGTAATATGCACCTTACCGCTGACCGCCCTGTCCAGCGAGGCCAAGACATTGCCTTCCACATGCCGGTAGAGAGCCGGAATAGCCTTCCGTGAGAAAAAGTGGCGTTTGGGAACCTGCCACTGAGGAACCGCACATTGCACAAACTCACGGAAGGGGGCCGAGTCTACCAACTGAAAAGGCAGCAGTTGAAGCGCTAGCAATTTAGCCAAGCTAGCATTCAACCGCTGGGCATGTGGATGGCTGGGAGTGAACTTCTTTCGACGGTCCAGCAGCTGGGGCAGGGAAATTTGCCTGCTAGAATCGGACGTCGGTGTACTGCTAGCAGAGTGGCCGCAAGTACTTGGCTGTGACACACCTAATTCTACACCTTCATTCCTCTCAGTGCATGTTTCAGAGAGGACTGAAGTTATAGTGGGGTTGGAGATCCCAGCTGATGCGGTGCAAGGAGAGGTCCGCTTTGTTCTTTGGTGTGGGTCTTTGAGGTAGGCTTGCCAACGAGCTGCATGGCAGGTCAACATATGTCTGGTCAGGCATGTGGTACCCAAGCGGCTGATGTTTTGGCCACGCGATATACGCTTGAGACATATGTTGCAAACAGCAGCTGTGCGATCTGATGCACTAGCCTCAAAAAAGGCCCACACCAAGGAACTTTTTGAATGACGGGCAGAGGCAGCGCCCTGCACAGGCGGAGCTCTGCGGTGTGATTCCGTCAGTGTACTGCCCTTACGCTGGCCACCAAAGGGCATCCTGCCTCGTTGGAGATGTGCCTCCTCCTCATCCTCCTCCTCCTCCTCTCTCCTATTAGGCACCCACGTGGAGTCAGTGACCTCATCATCCCCTCCCTCCTCATCACTGGAGCCAATCTGGCAGTATGCTGCAGCTGCTGGAACATGACTGCCAGATTGGTGTCCTTCTTGAGCATCCCCTCTGTCTGCTCTCACGCTACTGCCTTCCTGTAGCTGGGTTTCATCATCAGACCCTTCGAAACGCTGGGCATCCTCCTGGAGCATGTACCCAACACTGTGCTCAAACAGTTCGGGGGACTCCTCAGGAGGAGGACATGGTGGGTCTAGGGAAGGAGTGACTGATGATGAGTCTGACATTGATACCAGGGAAGAGGATGCTTTGGCAGCTGCTTTGCCAGTACCCTGAGCCTGGGTGAGAGAGGATGAGGAGGAGGAGGAGGGCTTGGTCATCCACTCTACCCAGTCTTCGGCATGATGTGGCTCAACATGTCCAGCTGCCGAAAAGAAGGACAAGCGTGTCCCATGGCCATGTGCTGATGACAATGCACCGCGTCCACGACCAGCACTGTTGCCCCCAGACACAGAGCCTGCTTGCCCTCTTTTATTGCCTCCTGACTGTCTGCCTCTCCTTGTTTGCCTTCCAGACATTCTAATAGATGGCCTGCAGGGAGATGGGAAAAAGGCAATAAGGGCTACCTTCAGGTGTCCTTCTCTGTCCCTTTACTTAAGGATTTCTAAATATGGTTGAGGATGATTGCTTTTGCACAGAATAGCACAACGACAATTTCCCTGACTGTCCAAAAAACAAGGATTTCAAAGATGGTTGATGAGGAATGCTTTAGCACACTATAGCACAAGGAGAATTCCCGTCACTTTCCTTCTTTGTCCCTAGAAACAAGGACTCGCACAGTGAAAGAAACTGACACTCTCCCTACCTAGAGTTTTCTGTCCCTAGAAAAAATGTTCTTTTAAAGCACACTATAGCACAAGGAGAATTCCCCTCACTTTCCTTCTTTGTCCCTAGAAACAAGGACTCGCACAGTGAAATAAACTGACACTCTCCCTACCTAGAGTTTTCTGTCCCTAGAAAAAATGTTTTTTTTAAAGCACACTATAGCACAAGGAGAATTCCCCTCACTTTCCTTCTTTGTCCCTAGAAACAAGGACTCGCACAGTGAAAGAAACTGACACTCTCCCTACCTAGAGTTTTCTGTCCCTAGAAAAAATGTTTTTTTAAAGCACACTATAGCACAAGGAGAATTCCCCTCACTTTCCTTCTTTGTCCCTAGAAACAAGGACTCGCACAGTGAAAGAAACTGACACTCTCCCTACCTAGAGTTTTCTGTCCCTAGAATTTTTTTTTTTTAAAGCACACTATAGCACAAGGAGAATTCCCCTCACTTTCCTTCTTTTTTCCTAGAAACAAGGACTCGCACAGTGAAAGAAACTGACACTCTCCCTACCTAGAGTTTTCTGTCCCTAGAAAAAATGTTTTTTTAAAGCACACTATAGCACAAGGAGAATTCCCCTCACTTTCCTTCTTTGTCCCTAGAAACAAGGACTCGCACAGTGAAAGAAACTGACACTCTCCCTACCTAGAGTTTTCTGTCCCTAGAAAAAATGTTTTTTTAAAGCACACTATAGCACAAGGAGAATTCCCCTCACTTTCCTTCTTTGTCCCTAGAAACAAGGACTCGCACAGTGAGAGAAACTGACACTCTCCCTACCTAGAGTTTTCTGTCCCTAGAATTTTTTTTTTTTTAAAGCACACTATAGCACAAGGAGAATTCCCCTCACTTTCCTTCTTTTTTCCTAGAAACAAGGACTCGCACAGTGAAAGAAACTGACACTCTCCCTACCTAGAGTTTTCTGTCCCTAGAAAAAATGTTTTTTTAAAGCACACTATAGCACAAGGAGAATTCCCCTCACTTTCCTTCTTTGTCCCTAGAAACAAGGACTCGCACAGTGAAAGAAACTGACACTCTCCCTACCTAGAGTTTTCTGTCCCTAGAATTTTTTTTTTTTTAAAGCACACTATAGCACAAGGAGAATTCCCCTCACTTTCCTTCTTTTTTCCTAGAAACAAGGACTCGCACAGTGAAAGAAACTGACACTCTCCCTACCTAGAGTTTTCTGTCCCTAGAAAAAATGTTTTTTTAAAGCACACTATAGCACAAGGAGAATTCCCCTCACTTTCCTTCTTTGTCCCTAGAAACAAGGACTCGCACAGTGAAAGAAACTGACACTCTCCCTACCTAGAGTTTTCTGTCCCTAGAATTTTTTTTTTTTTAAAGCACACTATAGCACAAGGAGAATTCCCCTCACTTTCCTTCTTTTTTCCTAGAAACAAGGACTCGCACAGTGAAAGAAACTGACACTCTCCCTACCTAGAGTTTTCTGTCCCTAGAAAAAATGTTTTTTTAAAGCACACTATAGCACAAGGAGAATTCCCCTCACTTTCCTTCTTTGTCCCTAGAAACAAGGACTCGCACAGTGAAAGAAACTGACACTCTCCCTACCTAGAGTTTTCTGTCCCTAGAAATTTTTTTTTTTTAAAGCACACTATAGCACAAGGAGAATTCCCCTCACTTTCCTTCTTTTTTCCTAGAAACAAGGACTCGCACAGTGAAAGAAACTGACACTCTCCCTACCTAGAGTTTTCTGTCCCTAGAAATTTTTTTTTTTTAAAGCACACTATAGCACAAGGAGAATTCCCCTCACTTTCCTTCTTTTTTCCTAGAAACAAGGACTCGCACAGTGAAAGAAACTGACACTCTCCCTACCTAGAGTTTTCTGTCCCTAGAAAAAATGTTTTTTTAAAGCACACTATAGCACAAGGAGAATTCCCCTCACTTTCCTTCTTTGTCCCTAGAAACAAGGACTCGCACAGTGAAAGAAACTGACACTCTCCCTACCTAGAGTTTTCTGTCCCTAGAAAAAATGTTTTTTTAAAGCACACTATAGCACAAGGAGAATTCCCCTCACTTTCCTTCTTTGTCCCTAGAAACAAGGACTCGCACAGTGAAAGAAACTGACACTCTCCCTACCTAGAGTTTTCTGTCCCTAGAAAAAATGTTTTTTTAAAGCACACTATAGCACAAGGAGAATTCCCCTCACTTTCCTTCTTTGTCCCTAGAAACAAGGACTCGCACAGTGAAAGAAACTGACACTCTCCCTACCTAGAGTTTTCTGTCCCTAGAAAAAATGTTTTTTTAAAGCACACTATAGCACAAGGAGAATTCCCCTCACTTTCCTTCTTTGTCCCTAGAAACAAGGACTCGCACAGTGAAAGAAACTGACACTCTCCCTACCTAGAGTTTTCTGTCCCTAGAAAAAATGTTTTTTTAAAGCACACTATAGCACAAGGAGAATTCCCCTCACTTTCCTTCTTTGTCCCTAGAAACAAGGACTCGCACAGTGAAAGAAACTGACACTCTCCCTACCTAGAGTTTTCTGTCCCTAGAAAAAATGTTTTTTTAAAGCACACTATAGCACAAGGAGAATTCCCCTCACTTTCCTTCTTTGTCCCTAGAAACAAGGACTCACACAGTAAAACACACTGACACTCTCCCTACCTATCCTTCTCTTTCCCTAAACTAAAGGAATCCAGGTTAAGCAAGAAAGAAATAAATGTCACTGTCCCTGCCTATGCTTGTCTTTCCCTGCTCCGGAACACACTACACTAGGCCGCCGTGCTGGCGGCCTTTTATAGTGTGGGGCGTGTACTAAACACCCTCAGCAATAATTGGCCACAGGCATCCTGCCTGTGGCCAATCATTGCTCTCCTCGCTGCCGGCGCTGTGATTGGCCAAGCATGCGGGGTCACAGTGCATGCTTGGCCAATCACAGCGCCTGGATGACACTGCGATGGCGTAGTGCATTGTGGGCCGTTCGCGTCACTCGAATTTGGCGCAAACGGCCCAAATCGTTCGATCTTCGTCGAACAATCGAACAGCCGATGTTCGAGTCGAACGTATGTTCGACTCGAACACGAAGCTCATCCCTACTGACCTGTACCTGTCTACTGACCTGTTGTACTCTGTCTACTGACCTGTACCATATGTTAAGGACTGAGAGCTCTTGAGTGGAGTACCGAGGCAGGTTACTGTGATGTCATTACATCACCCTGCCAGACCCTCCCAGCAGCCTTCATCTTCCTGCATTGCATAGAGAAGCACAAAGATGCAGCGATTGTGACATCACTGGGTCGCAAATAAAGTATCTAATGAGAGGGCAAAGGTTTTATTTCAATATTTCAATAATATGTTGATGGGGGGGGGGGAGGGGTCGGGGAAGTGAAGGGAAAATATAAGCAGATTAAACTTCAGCTTTAACAACCTGCAAAGAAATAAGAAAAGAAGATTTTCTTCCTCCGGGAACAAAGCACCTTTCATCCCCGGTGAAGTAGTGGAGTGGAACCGGGGAGAAGGGTATTGGTAACTCAGCGGTCTGCAGAGCTGGACTTTACAGGAAGTCATACAAACAATGCAGACATACTGTATGTTCAATGCAAAGACAATGGCTGCTTTGTTGTACCGAAACATTAAACATGGAAGAGAAGCCGGCAGCGAAGAAGGAGCGCCATAGCCGCGTCTTGGGTTTCAGCTGCCCTTGTCACCAGTCTGGACGGGGGTCTTAGCGCGGGTAATCGGCTCTAAAGACAGTAAATATTTAGACAGCACAAAATTGCAGAAAATATCTACTTTTGAGGATGCGGTTAAATCCTGGGAAGTCACCATCATAGGAATGACAGGTGACAGTTTGACTCATAGATTGCCAAATCCTTTACATTCCTCAAAGCTGAAGTTTAATCTACTTATATTTTGCCTTGTCTGGTTCCTCCCTTATCAACATGCTAATTAAATTATTATTTTTTTTAAATAAAAATGTCATCATTGGGTCTTTGTGTTTCTCTATGCAATACAGTCAGATTATGGCAGGTGGGAGGGGCCAGCAGGGTCCTGATGACATCACAGGCCCGGCCTCAGTACTCTCCCTGCCCCTTCTGTGGCAGAACTAGATCTGATGATTGAGGGAGAGTTATATGTCCCCTTATAGGGTTTGGAAGTTTGGGGCTCCAGCTGTGGATTGCGGTGGTGGGTGAGTAATGCTGTGTACACACGATCGGTTTTACCGATGAAAACAGTCCGATGGACTTTTCTCATCGGACAAACCGATCATGTGTGGGCCCCATCGGTCTTTTTTCCATCGGTGAGAAAAAATAGAACATGTTTTAAATTTATCCGATGGGGGAAAAAAACAATAGCAAATTCCGATCGTCTGTGTGGAACTCCAACGAAGAAAAAACCCACGCATGCTCAGAATCAAGTCAACGCATGCTCAGAAGCATTGAACTTAATTTTTCTCGGCTTGTCGGAGTTTTGTACGTCACAGCGTTTGGGACGGTCGGATTTTTGACTGATGGAAAGGCAAGACTGATGGAAGTCAGCTTCATTGGATTTCCGATGGAAAAATCCATCGGATTAGAATCCATAGGAAATCCGATCGTGTGTACAGGGCTTAAGGGGAAAGTAACTATAGCATGTTTACTGCTCTGCTATAAAAAGTACCAATCACTTTCCCTCCTATGCGTCTGCTATAGATATCTAGTAATCAATTATTTCTACATGTTGGAAGGGATAGACAGTGATCGGCACCTTGGCTTTTGTTTCAAAGATCCGGGGCTTGACTTAGATGAGATATAGATGACTTAGACCCCTTTCACGCTGAGGCGCTTTTCAGGCGCTTTTGTGCTAAAAAGCTCACGGAAACCTATTTCCATTAAGATCAATGAATGCTTTCACACTGGGGCGGTGCGCTGGCGGGGCGGTGAAAAAACTGTCAAGGAGCATCTTTGGAGCGCTAAAAAAAGTACCCCTCTCCATGGAAATGAATGGGAAGCGCCTCAAAAGCACTTCAAAATGGTTCTTTTGAGTCACGTGACTTTCCAAAAAGCGCACCGCTAACGCCTCCAAAGCGCTTGAAAAGCGCCACAAAAGCACCTGGCGATTTATGGGCAGTTTTCAAGCGCCTCGGTGTGAAAGGGGTCTAAGTCATCCCAATTCCAAAAGAAAGAAAGAATAGATAGAAAGATGATACAGAGTGCAAGAGAAAGCTAAAATAGAAGAAAAGAATCAACATATGGATAAGTAGGAAAGAAAGAAAGAAAGAAAGAAAGAAAGAAAGAAAGAAAGAAAGAAAGAAAGAAAGAAAGAAAGAAAGAAAGAAAGAAAGAAAGAAAAAATATTAGTATATAGATAGATAAAGATACAAATAGGTAGATACATGGGAAAGAAAGAAGGAAAGAAAGAAAGAAAGAAAGAAGGAAAGAAAGAAAGAAGGAAAGAAAGAAGGAAAGAAAGAAAGAAAGAAAGAAAGAAAGAAAGAAAGAAAGAGAGAGAGAAAAGAAGAAAAAAAGAACAAAAGAAAAAAAAGAAAGGAAAGAAGAAAATAAAAAAGAAAGAGAGAAAAGAAGAAAAAAAGTAGAAAGAGAGCAAGAAAGAAAGAAAGTGCACAAAACTCACAGCTGAGTCATGGGAAGGCTGAAGAAAAATGTCTATCAGGGTCAACCACTGGAAAGAAAAAATAAATAAATAGACCAAAACCCACAGTTGATCCAGAGGAAGACAAATACAATCCTCTAAGAAAGGAAGACAAGAAAGAAGAAGAAAAGGAAGGAAGCAGAAAAGAAAGAAAAGAAGGAAGAGGAAAACAAAGGAAGGAAAGAAGGAACGGAAGAAGGAAGAAGAGAGAAAAGAAAGATGAAGGAAGAGGAAAAGAAAGAGAGGAAAGAAGAGGAAGGAAGGGATGAAAGGGAAACCAAACAGGGGAAGAAAGAGGAAAAGAAAGGGAGAAATGAATAGGAAAAGGAACAAAGGAACGAAGAAGGTGAAAGGAAGGAAGGAAGGAGAGGAGGAAAGAAGAAGTAAAGAAAGAAAGAACTGCACAGAACTCTCTGCTGATCCAGAGGAAGGCAAATATGTTACATAGTTACAAATGCTGAAGAAAGATAGAAATCTATCAAGGCCAGGGCAACCATTGGAATAAATAAATAAATAAACAGACAGTTGATACAGCAGAAGGCAAATAAAGTCCTCTAAAAGGCCTCACTCACAAGGGGCATGCATCACCATACGCCCATGCAGGGCCGTGTTCCATGCATCCCCATGCCGGCTGTGCCATTGATTTCAACTGAAACACAGCGGCTGACATCTGTGTGGGTCCCTGAATGCAGACCGTGTGTGTTTGGGGACCTGCACTCACACAGATGTCATGCAGCACCTGTGTCCATGCAGCACCAGTGCCCATGCAGCACCTGCGCCCATGCAGCACCTGTGTCCCTGCAGCACCTGTGCCCATGCAGCACCTGTGCCCATGCAGCACCTGTGTCCCTGCAGCACCTGTGCCCATGCAGCACCTGTGCCTATGCATCACCTGCGTCCATGCAGCACCTGTTCCCATGCAGCACCTGTGCCCATGCAGCACCTGCGTCCATGCAGCACCTGTTCCAATGCAGCACCTGTGTCCATGCAGCACCTGTTTCCATGCAGAACCTGTAACCATGCAGCACCTGTAACCATGCAGCACCTGTGTCCATGCAGCACCTGTATCCATGCAGCACCTGTGTCCATGCAGAACCTGTTCCCATGCAGCACCTGTGCCCATCCAGCACCTGTAACCATGCAGCACCTGTAACCCTGCAGCACCTGTGTCCATGCAGCACCTGTATCCATGCAGCACCTGTGTCCATGCAGAACCTGTTCCCATGCAGCACCTGTGCCCATCCAGCACCTGTAACCATGCAGCTCCTGTAACCCTGCAGCACCTGTGTCCATGCAGCACCTGTGTCCATGCAGCACCTGTGTCCTTGCAGCACCTGTGTCCATGCAGCACCTGTGTCTATGCAGCACCTGTGTCCCAATAGACATCAATGGGGCTGCCTGCCCAGGGATGCACAGAACACCTGTACATCCCTGTGCTGTATATATACAGTGGGGCAAAAAAGTATTTAGTCCCCCAACAATTGTGCAAGTTCTCCCACTTTAAAAGATGAGAGAGGCCTGTAATTGTCATCATAGGTAAACCTCAACTATGAGAGACAAAATGTGGAAACAAATCCAGACAATCACATTGTTTGATTTGGAAAGATTTTTTTGCAAATTATGGTGGAAAATAAGTATTTGGTGAATATCAAAAGTTTATCTCAATACTTTGTTATATATCCTTTGCTGGCAATGACAGAGGTCAAACGTTTTCTGGAAGTCTTCACAAGGTTGTCACACACTGTTGCTGGTATGTTGGCCCCTCCTCCATGCAGATCACCTCTAGAGCAGTGATGTTTTGGGGCTGTCGCTGGGCAACACGGACTTTCAACTCCCTCCAAAGGTTTTCTATGGGGTTGAGATCTGGAGACTGGCTAGACCACTCCAGGACCTTGAAATGCTTCTTATGAAAGCCACTCCTTCATTGCCCGGGCGGTGTGTTTGGGATCATTGTCATGCTGAAAGACCCAGCCACGTTTCATCTTCAATGCCCTTGCTGATGGGAGGAGGTTTGCACTCAAAATCTCACGATACATGGCCCCATTCCTTATTTCATGTACACAGATAAGTCGTCCTGTTCCCTTTGCAGAGAAACAGCCCCAAAGCATGTTGTTTCCACCCCCATGCTTCACAGTAGGTATGGTGTTCTTTGGTTACAACTCAGCATTCTCTCTCTTCCAAACACGACGAGTTGTGTTTCTACCAAATAGTTCTACTTTGGTTTCATCTGACCATATGACATTCTCCCAATCCTCTTCTGGATCATCCAAATGCTCTCTAGCAAACCTCAGAGGGGCCCGGACATGTACTGGCTTAAGCAGGGGGACACGTCTGGCACTGCAGGATCTGAGTCCCTGGCGGCGTAGTGTGTTACTGATGGTAGCCTTTGTTACGTTGGTCCCAGCTCTCTGCAGGTCATTCACTAGGTCCCCCCGTGTGGTTCTGGGATGTTTGCTCACCGTTCTTGTGATCATTTTGACCCCACGGGGTGAGATCTTTCGTGGAGCCCCAGATCGAGGGAGATTATCTGTGGTCTTGTATGTCTTCCATTTTCTAATTATTGCTCCCACAGTTGATTTCTTTACACCAAGCTGCTTGCCTATTGCAGATTCAGTCTTCCCAGCCTGGTGCAGGTCTACAATTTTGTTTCTGGTGTCCTTCGACAGCTCTTTGGTCTTCACCATAGTGGAGTTTGGAGTGTGACTGTTTGAGGTTGTGGACAGGTGTCTTTTATACTGATAACAAGTTCAAACAGGTGCCATTAATATCGGTAATGAGTGGAGGACAGAGGAGCCTCTTAAAGAAGAAGATACAGGTCTGTGAGAGACAGAAATCTTGCTTGTTTGTAGGGGACCAAATACTTATTTTCCACCATAATTTGCAAAAAAAATAAATCTTTCCAAATCAGACAATGTGATTGTCTGGATTTGTTTCCACTTTTTGTCTCTCATAGTTGAGGTTTACCTATGATGACAATTACAGGCCTCTCTCATCTTTTTAAGTGGGAGAACTTGCACACTTGGTGGCGGACTAAATACTTTTTTGCCCCACTGTATACACGTTATAACGTTATTGTACACCCCGTGTGAATGAGGTCCGAAGCAGGGTTCAATATGGGAAAAAAAAATCTTCCTGATCCCTTAAGGAAATCAGATATTCCCTGGATCGTCAGGTGTTATCCCTAACAAATACGAAAACCCTTTTATACAGTATTCTCTGCATATAGGAACATATCCAATTTTTTATTTTTTTTAAACAATCAACTGAACTGCCTAGAACCAGCTCTTGAGGAAGACTATTCCACATTTTCACAGCTCTTACTGGAAAGAAGCTATTCTGTATGCGGAGGTGGAATCCCCCACCCTACAGGTGTACATACAAAAAGGGACGCAAGTTCCTTGGACATCATTGACCACGTGGGCAGTGGGCATACCTCCCAACATTTTGAGATGGAAATGAGGGACACCTACTAGCAAATGTATGTAGACATAGGACACACCCCCTGCCACACCCCCTTAAAGGAGAACTAACCGAAAAAAAAAAGGTTAATTAAATCCACAAGGGCTTTTTTTTATCACTACTTTTCCTTTATATTGACTTCTAAAATTTACAAATGTAGCAATTTAGAAACTGGATAAAAGGTTTAGCACTGGGAAAAACTTTTTGAAAGATAAAAAGTGCATTTTATATACAACTATTAAGATCAGACCAACATGAGGGACAAATTAGGGGGAAAGAGGGATGGAGGGACATTGCTCCAAACCAGGGACAGCTATGGCAGTGGGTCACCATTTTGAGGCTTATAGCGAGGAGGCAACACATTGTCTCCTCACCGCCTGTCAAACACCCTTTGAAAAACGGTCCCCTGTGGATCGGTTTTCAGAGGGACAACAGTATAGCTACACATGTGAATGGACCCTTACCATGCAATGTAAAAAATAAATAAAATATTCCTAACATTTATTAATTTATTAATAAAATATTTCTAAAGTTTAAAAAAAAAAAAAACCCTATTAATTGAAAAAGTTTGAAAACAACTTTTACATGCCATGGCTTTCCTTCTGGGCCACAGCAAAAATCAAAGGGCATGTTACGTTCAACGGGCAGTACCACCACCGCTAAGCGCAACACATTCCAGTGATTGGGCCAGGCCGCAACCTGCCTTGCATCTTTTTAAAATGAATTCATATTAATTCTAATAAATTATTAATTAAAATATTCCTAACATTTATTAATTAGTTCATTAAATATTTCTAACATTTAGGCTGGATTCACACTTGTGCGTTCCGTTTTTGAGCTCCGGAGTCTTTGGCAAGATATCAATCAGTGGTTCAGCGGTTCGTCTGCGTTCTAGCTGCGGATTTGCTGACCTGGGAGAGGAAAGGGGAGGGGAGGGAAGCCGCTGATATCATGAGGGGGGAACGCCATGCCAAATTTTCAATAAAAACCAGCATGGGTTCCCCTCCAATAGCATACCAGGCCCTTCGGTCTGGTATGGATTTTAAGCGGAACCCCTTTGCCAAAAAAACGGCGTGGGGGTTCCCCCTAAAATCCATACCAGACCCTTATCCGAGCATGCAGCCGACCGGTCAGGAAAGGGGGTGGGGACGAGCGAGCACCCCCCCTCCTGAACCGTACCAGGCCGCATGCCCTCAACATGGGGGGTGGGTGCTTTGGGGCAGGAGCAATATTCTCTCTTATTGAAAATGTGTAAAACATGTTTTCAATTCATGCTTCATACTAATCAAATGTATACTGTGCAGACTATCAATGTGCTTGACATATTCATAGATTTGCATACAGATAACATTTAAAAAAATATATATATATATATTTTCTAATAAATACAATATTTTTACAAATTTTTGTTTTTTGTTTGCCCTTAAAATCCCGCTGTACCAGGGGGGTACTTATGCCCTTTTAGGGCTTTTTCCTACAAATTTGGGATGGTGGCAACGTTTGAGGGATAACGATTGCATTGTTTTTGTTATTCCTTCCTTGTGGTTCACTACTTATACTTAACAGATCTCCGTTCTGACAGGGGAGTAGAGAGAGGGATCTGCTGTTCCTATTGAGCAGGAACAGCGATCTGTCTCCTCCTCCAGTTAGTCCCCTCCCCCCATAGTTAGAAACACCTCCCATGGAAGACATTTAACCCCTTGATCGCCCCCTAGTGTTAACCCCTTCCCTGCCAGTGACATTTATACATTAATCAGTGGCTATTATTAGCTCTGGTCCCAAAAAAGTGTCAAAAGTGTCCGATCTGTCTGACACAATGTCGCAGTCCCGCTAAAAATTGCTACTTTCACTTTATTTCTGTTTTTCATGTTTTGCAATTTTTTTTATGTCATTAAGTGTATAAGGGGGGTTGATGTCATATGAATATGCCTTTGATATGAGATATTTTTTTATAATATGTTTAAATTAACCACTTCAGCCCCGGAAGGATTTACCCCCTTCATGACCGGGCCATTTTTTGCGATATGGCGCTGCATCGCTTTAACGGACAATTGTGCGGCCGTGCGACGTTGTACACAACCAAAATTTATGTCCTTTTTTTCCCACAAATAGAGATTTATTTTGGTGGTATTTGATCACCTCTGCGGTTTTTATTTTTTGCGCTATAAACAAAAAAAGAGCGACAATTTTGAAAAAATATATATTTTTTACTTTTTGTTATAATAAATATCCCCCAAAAATGTATAATTTCTTCATCAGTTTAGACCAACGTGTATTCTTCTACATATTTTTGGTAAAAAAATAAAAAATAAAAATCGCAGTAAGCGTATATTGATTGGTTTGCGCAAAAGTTATAGCGTCTACAAAATAGGGGATATATCTATGTCATTTTTACTATTACTTTATTTTTTTACTCGTGATGGCGCTGATCAGAGAGTTTTAGCGGGACTGCGACATTGCGGCGGACAGATCGGACACTTTTGACACTTTTTTGGGACCAGTGACATTTATACAGCGATCAGAGCTAAAAATAGCCACAGATTACTGTATAAATGTCACTGGCAAGGAAGGAGTTAACACTAGGAGGCGATCAAGGGGTTAAGTGTGTCCTAGGGAGGTGTTTCTAACTGTGGGGGGGGATGGGACTGACTGGGAGTACAGAGAGATCGCTGTTCCTGATCACTAGGAACAGCAGATCTCCCTCTACTTCCCTGACAGAACGGGGATCTGCTTTGTTTACATTGACAGATCGCCGTTCTGGCTCTCTGGAGAGCGATCGCGGGATCGCCGGCGGACATCGCGACCACGCGCATCGGCCCTGGTGATGCACCGCGGGCGTGTGCACCCCCTAGAGCTCTCAAAGCGGCCGACGTACACCTCCGGCCTTTCGCTCAGCCGTGCCAACCTGCCACAGTATAATGACGGCGGCTGGGCTGGTCGCCAAGCGGTTAAGCACCTATAATTATGTTTACTTAATACCAGAGGTTGGTCATATAATTAGGCAAACTGTTTTAAGCAGCGCAAATACACACCTTTTTTCAATCAGCATTTACCATTGTGGGAACACAATTTGTATTTGCAGCAGCTCAGAGGTCAATTTAAATAAGGTCACTGCATTTTATATATCACTTTGGCAGCGCACAGCACCATTTTTTTTTTTTTTTTTGCACACATTCCAGAGAATGGGGCCACGCCGCAACCGTCTAGCAACGTTTTTAAATGAAATAATATTATTTTTAATTAATAATAAAATTATTTCACACATTTAATAAACAAATTAATTAAATATGTCAAACATTTAAGGATTAATTATTAAAATATTTCTAATATTTCTAAAGAAAAAAAAAAAACAGCAAATTGAAAAAGTTTGAAAACAAGTTTAAACATGCCATGGCCACGATGCTTTACTTCTAGGCCACAGCTAAAGTGGCATGTCACTTTTAACGGGCAGTACCAACCCATTCCAGTGAATTAGGCCACACTGAAACCGTCTTGCAACTTTTTACACATGTGAATGAGCCCTTACCATGTCATGAAAAAAAAAAGAATAAAATATTCCTAACATTTAATCATTTATTAATAAAATATTTGCAAAGTTTAAAAAAAAATAAAAAAATTACTTTTTACAATAAATTCATAATAATTCGACTGAATTATTATTTAAAATATTCCTAACATTTACAATAAATTTATGATAATTCGACTGAATTATTATTTAAATATTCCTAACATTTAATAATTAGTTCATTAAATATTTCTAAAATGGAATGAGTAATTATTAAAATATTTCTAATGTTTCTAAAGAAGAAAAATAAAAAAAAGCTACAAATTTAAAAAGTTTGAAAACAACTTTTGAAAGGACAAGTTGAAGCTTCTATTAGATTCTAGTGAATGGGATTTGGTTGATTTTAAATTTAAATAAAGTAAAAACTATAGAAAATTAAATTGTATTTAAAAAATGTGCTATTATAGAGTGCAGACCTTGGCAAGAATACAAGGGAAAAAAAATAATAATCGCCATATGTATAATATAATTATGATAATGAGGTGGTATGAGCACCAGGACATCAAACCAATCGCAAGGATTTTCCCATCACACCCCCAATATTTAACAGAAAGGAAACAGGTGTCAGAGCTATATGCAAATATGTAGCACTGTGTACCACAAACATATGGTAAGGCATATTGTTTTTTTTTTTTTTCTTTTTTATGAATGCTTGTTTTATATATATCAAACGGCATAATAAAACCTTGCATTTGGCATAGACAGGATTTTTTTTCCTTTCCTACTCTCTCTCTTTCGGTCGCGGTACACAAAAAACACTTCTGATCTTACCCTTTTAGGACTGTACTCTGTTCACACTGCTCTTCTTTTGTCAAGGATTCTTTTCAAGACGACTTTGATAAAAAAAAAAAAAAGAAAAAAAAAAAATCAAAGGAATGTCTAGGTTGTTAAATGACCCGCTAATAACCAGAGCTAATAAGGAAAATGCTTCTAAACTTTCTTTTAGGCCCATATAAAGGGCCTATTGTTTTACCGCTCAGAGCCGTGAGTGGAACCTGTGTTTTCAAAGATGACTCAGCGTTTCGAAATAATACCTGAATCGGCGCATTATGTATCTAAAAATCCTTTAATAATGCCTTTCCCACAGCAGGTCGCTGCAGCATCCTTTACGTAAACCGACTCAGCCAGGCGCAGCAGATTGATTTTTCTTCTGTTCCTTTGGCTATAAGATAAAAATAAAAATAAAAAATTTGTTTGAAAATTTAAGAATTGTCATACAAAATTCTATTTTATGAGGGCTGAAATGAGGAAGAATAAGACTAAAAATAGGTATGCCTTGATATCAAAGCTTCACCCCGAAGATTGGAGTTCAACCCAAGGATAATAAAAAAAAAAAAAAAAAGTTTTTTTTTTCATTTTTTTTTACATATATTAAAATACCCATTTTAGGCCTGAAGATTACTTAACCCCGTCCTCCCCCCCCTCCACAAAAAAAATCTTTTTAGGAATTGTCATACAAAAAATTGAATTTTTTTGTCACATATATTAAAATAAGCATTTATGCCTGAAGATTACTTAAAAAAAAAAAAAAAAAAGATTATATATTTTCTGAAAGCAGAGACCCTGTAGAATAAACATTTATTTAAAGATGTGTTTGAAAATTTAGGAATAACAATATTCCATTTTATATTCAACCAATAAGGGCTAAAATAAAGGAAAATAAGATTAAAATTAGGTATGCCTTAGTGTAAGTGGATATCAAAGCTCTGTATGTTATCACATGGCTACCCTAAAGCTTAGAGTTCAACTCCAGGATACTAAAAAAAAAAAAAAAAAAATTGTCATTTTGATTCCTGTTGGTACTGGAGCTTTTTTTACCACGTATATTAAAATATGCATTTTAGGCCAGAAGAATATTTAAAACCCCCAAAAAAAGGCTATATATTTTTTGAAGGCAGAGACCCTGTATAATAAATATTTTTATTATATTTATCCCAAAAAAAACTGTTTGAAAATGTAGGAATTGTCATACAAAATTGAACTTTATATTCAACTAATGAGGGCTAAAGTGAAGGAAAATAAGATTAAACATAGGTATGCCTAAAGCCCCATACACACGGTCGGACTTCCATTGGACTTTTCCGTGTTTTTTTGTCCGAACGGAGTTGGCCGGGCACACCCATAGCATACACACGTTCGGACTTTTCTGCAAACTTTCCAAAACTTTTTGCAACATCACGTGGTTTTTCTGCTCTTTTCTGCTCTTTACCGCCACCCTTTGGTCAACTTCTGCTATTGTTGGTTGATTGTAACATTATTTGTTTTGTCCATCAGACAAAAGTCTGATGGTTTTCTGTACACACGGTCGGACTTTGCTCCATCGGACTTTTGTTGGGCAAAAGTTTGTCCGTTTGCAGACCCAACATTTGTCCAATGAAAACAAAAAAAGTTTGTCCGATGGAGCGTACACACGGTCGGATTGTTGGTCCAACTTGCTCAAAATGAAGTTTGTTGGCAAAAAGTCCGACCGTGTGTACGGGGCTGAAGTATAATGGATATCAAAGCTCTGCATGTTATAACATGGCTACCCTTAGGCCCCTTTCACACGGGCGGACCGTATGTCCGTTTTTCACCCATCCGTTTTCGGATGAAAAACGGACATACATGTATCCCTATGGGACAGCGGATGTCAGCGGATGAACATCCGCTGACACCCGATCTCACCCGTGTCCGCTACGCTCCGTTTTTCAGGATAGAAAAATGTATATTTTTCTATCCGTTTGCGGAGCGGATCGGATGAACACGGACAGACGGTCCGTGTTCATCCGATCCCCCATAGGGGAGAGCGGAGAGCTGACAGGGCGGTCCCTGCACAGTGTGCGGGGACCGCCCAGTCATCAGCCAGCTCAGCGGGGATCAACGGAGCGATCCCCGCTGAGCAAGCGGAGGTTCACGGGGCGGATCATGACTGATCCGTCCCGTGTGAAAGAAGCCTAAAGCTTAGTGTTCAACCCCGGGATATTAAAAGAGTATCCTTCTAAATTCTTTTGCTACTTTTTTTTTTTTTTTTTTTGCACATGTATTAAACATGCACATTTTAGGCCTGAAGATTACTTAAAACCCCCCAAGATGATATATTTTCTGAAAGCAGAGAGCCTGTATAATAAAATGGAGTCCATTGCAATTTTTTTTATGTCACATAATTTGTGATACTGTTTTTCAAATCTATATTTTCAGTAAAAATACACTGAAATTAATACTAATATCACCCAATAAAAAAAAAAAAAAAAAAAAAAATATATATATATATATATATATAAATATATATATATATATAAAACATGAGGTTGCATCGAGTAAATAGATACCAAACATGTCACACCTTAAAATTGTGCACTCCATGAAATCACAAAAAACGTTGGTACCCTAATTGATCTATAGGCAACGCTTTAAAAGCCTTTACAGGTCCATTAGTTTAGAATTAACAGTAAAGATTGACCGTGTGATTTGTGCTCTCACCCTGGCGTGTGCGGCAATACCAAATATATGAGGCACAAATGTTTTGGGTGAACACGTGAAGAGCATGTTTGCATTCATGTGCCTGTACATGGGACAGGGGGCTTGTAACAACACTTTTTGGGTGCCTTTGTAATTTTTTTTATAAATGTTTCTTTCTTTTTTTTTTAACATACAGCCAGGTCCATAAATATTGGGACATCGACACAATTTTAACCTTCTTGGCTCTATACACCACCACAATGGATTTGAAACAAACACGATGTCCTTTAACTGCAGACTTTCAGCTTTAATTTGAGGGGATTTACATCTAAATCAGGTGAACGGTGTAGGAATTACAACAGTTTGTATATGTGCCTCCCACTTTTTAAGGGACCAAAAGTAATGGGACAGATTAACAATCATAAATCAAACTTTCACTTTTTAATACCGGTACTTGGTTGCAAATTCTTTGCAGTCAATTACAGCCTGAAGTCTGGAACGCGATGACATCACCAGACGCCGGGTTTCATCCCTGGTGATGCTCTGCCAGTCCTCTACTACAACTGTCTTCAGTTCCTGCTTGTTCTTGGGGCATTTTCCCTTCAGTTTTGTCTTCAGTAAGTGAAATGCATGCTCAATCGGATTCAGGTCAGATGATTGACTTGGCCATTGCATAACATTCCACTTCTTTCCCTTAAAAAACTCTTTGGTTGCTTTTGCAGGATGCTTCGGGTCATTGTCCATCTGCACTGTGAAGTGCCGTCCAATGAGTTCCGAAGCATTTGGCTGAATATGAGCCGATAATAATATTCCCCGAAACACTTCAGAATTCATCCTGCTGCTTTTGTCAGCAGTCACATCATCAATAAATACAAGAGAACCAGTTCCATTGGCAGCCATACATGCCCACGCCATGACACTACCACCACCATGCTTCACTGATGAGGTGGTATGCTTTGGATCATGAGCAGTTCCTTTCCTTCTCCATACTCTTCTCTTCCCATCACTCTGGTACAAGTTGATCTTGGTCTCATCTGTCCATAGGATGTTGTTCCAGAACTGTGAAGGCTTTTTTAGATGTTGTTTGGCAAACTCTAATCTGGCCTTCCTGTTTTTGAGGCTCACCAATGGTTTACATCTTATGGTGAACCCTCTGTATTCACTCTGGTGAAGTCTTCTCTTGATTGTTGACTTTGACACACATACACCTACCTCCTGGAGAGTGTTCTTCATCTGGCACACATACACCTACCTCCTGGAGAGTGTTCTTCATCTGACACACATACACCTACCTCCTGGAGAGTGTTCTTCATCTGGCCAACTGTTGTGAAGGGTGTTTTCTTCCCCAGGGAAATAATTCTTCGGTCATCCACCACAGTTGTTTTCCGTGGTCCTCCGGGTCTTTTGGTGTTGCTGAGCTCACCGGTGCGTTCTTTCTTTTTAAGGATGTTCCAAACAGTTGATTTGGCCACACCTAATGTTTTTGCTATCTCTCTGATGGGTTTGTTTTGTTTTTTCAGCCTAATGATGGCTTGCTTCACTGATAGTGACAGCTCTTTGGATCTCATATTGAGAGTTGACAGCAACAGATTCCAAATGCAAATAGCACACTTGAAATGAACTCTGGACCTTTTATCTGCTCCTTGTAAATGGGATATTGAGGGAATAACACACACCTGGCCATGGAACAGCTAAGCAGCCAATTGTCCCATTACTTTTGGTCCCTTAAAAAGTGGGAGGCACATATACAAACTGTTGTAATTCCTACACCGTTAACCTGATTTGGATGTAAATACCCTCAAATTAAAGCTGCAAGTCTGAAGTTAAAGCACATCTTGTTCGTTTCATTTCAAATCCATTGTGGTGGTGTATAGAGCCAAAAAGATTAGAATTGTGTCGATGTCCCAATATTTATGGACCTGACTAAGTTAAAAAGGGGCTGGAATATGAAAGGGGGGGCTATGATGTGAAGGGGGGGGGGACTGAGGACACTGAGCTAAATGGGGGAACTGTGATGTGAAAGGAGGACTAAGGGCACTGATATAATAGGGGGGGGGGACTGTGACATAAAGGAGGGACTGACATGTGAAGGAGGGACCGCGGATACTAATGTAAAGGGGAAACTGGGTTATAAAGGGGGGGGGCGGCTGGCATGTGAAGGGGAACTAAGGATACTAATGCAAAAGGGGGGCTGTGATGTGAAGGAGGTCTGAGAACACTAATGTAAAGGGGGGAATGTGGTATAAAGAGGGGGGTTGGCATGTTATGGGAGGGGGGCTAAGGACACTGATAAAAAGGGGGGGACCATGATGTGAAGGGGGGTCTGTGATGGGAAGGGGGGCTGTGATGTAAAGGAGGGACTGAGGAAACTGATACAGTATTAGGGGGGAACTGTGATGTGAAGGAAGGCTGTGATGTAAAGGAGGGACTGTGATATAAGGGGGGGGGGCTTGCACGTTGAGGGGGAACTGAGGACACTGATATAAAGGGGGGCTGTGATGCGAAGAAGGGACTGAGGACACTGATGTAAAGGGGGGACTGTGATATAAAGAGGGGGGATGGCATTTGAAGGGGGCTGAGGAGACTGATAAAAAGGGGGGCTGTGATGTGAAGAGGGGCTGTGATGTGAAGGGAGTATTAAGGACTGTGATATAAAGAGTGGGTGGCATATGAAGGGTGGCTGAGGAGACTGATAAGAAGGGGGGCTGTGATGTGAAGGGGGTACCAAGGACACTGATGTAAAGGGGGGACTGTGATTTAAAGAGGGGTTTGGTATGTGAAGGTGTGGGGGGGCTGGGGAGACTGATAGAAAGGGGGGGGGCGTGATGTGAAGGGAGGCTGTGATGTAAAGTGGGATGTGAAGGGGATCACTCCAAGGACAAGATTGATGCAATTCGTGAGGACACCTCCACTGTGCGTACATCTGTACCACCCAACATAACTTGCCTAACGGCACTTTCAACACTCTTCTCTTTTGAATTGGCTACTATTGAAGAGGTTACAAAACTTTTCTCACCTAACCAATTGTCCCCTGGACCCTGTTCCCTCACAACTACTACGGTCACCCTCTTCTTCTATCCTATGCTCCCTCACTCACATCTCCAATCTCACCCTCTCTAGTGGCACCTTCCCCTCCCCTCTAAAACATGCGCAGATCACTCCCATACTAAAAAAGCCCCCTCACTGGACCCCACCAACCTGAACAACTTAAGGCCCATCTCATTGCTCTCATTCACCTCTAAACTTCTAGAACGCTTAGTCTAGAACCGTCTTAGCTCCTACCTCAGTGAAAATAACCTTCTTGACCCCTTACAGTCCGGCTTTCGCTCGCAGCACTCCACGGAAACTGCCTTACTAAAACTCACTAACGATTTACTAACTGCTAAAACCAACAGCCAGTACTCCATACTCCTTCTACTTGACCCCTCTGCAGCCTTTGATACCGTTGACCACCCGCTCCTTCTCAATAAACTCCATTCCCTTGGCCTCCAAGGTTCTGCTCTATCCTGGTTCTCTGCCTCCCTATCACAGCGCTCCTTCAGTGTTACCTACAACTCTGTCTCCTCCTCTCCATTGCCCCTTTCTGTGGGGGTCCCCCAAGTCTCTGTTCTTGGACCACTTCTCTTCTCTATCTACACCTCCTCCCTTGGTCACTTGATAACCGCCCACGGCTTCCAATACCACCTATACGCCGATGACACCCAAATCTATCTGTCTACTCCTCACCTCACTCCTTCAGTCTCCTCTCTCATTACTAACTGACATCTCAGCATGGATGTCGCACCACTTCCTTAAACTAAATCTCTGTAAAACTGAGTTACTAATATTCCCCCCCGCCCCTCCCGTGCCCCCCTCCATGACTTTTCCATCAAAATCAACAATGCAACCATCAGTCCCTCCCCTCGCGCCAGGGTACTCGGTGTAATCCTAAACTCTGACTTGTCATTTCAGCCTCAAGTCCAATCGTTGTCAAAAGTTTGTAGAATTCACCTCCGTAACATCTCTAAAATTCGCCCCTTTCTAACAAATGAAACCACCAAACTCCTCATTCACTCCCTCGTTATCTCTCGCCTTGTTTATTGCAACTCCCTTCTCATTGGCCTGCCTCTCCATAGGCTCCTCCCCTCTTCAGTCTATCATGAATGCTGCTGCCAGACTTATCCACCTTACCAGCCGCTCAATGTCTGCCACCCCTCTCCTCCAATCCCTACACTGACCACCACCCCTCTCCTCCAATCCCTACACTGGCTCCCGATCACCCAGCAAATTAATTTCGAAATACTAACCACAACCTACAAAGTCATTCACAACTCTGCCCCGAGCTACATCACCAATCTTGTCTCCAAACATATCCCAAACCGTCCTCTATGCTCTTCTCAAGACCTCCTACTGTCAAGCTCTCTCGTCTCCTCCTCCCATGCTCATCTCCAGGATTTCCCTTTTATATTGTAAAGCGCTGCGTAAACTGTTGGCGCTATATAAATCCTGTATAATAATAATAATAATAATACTGATGTACAAAGGGGGGGGGGGGGGTATTGTGATGTGAAGGGAGGCTGTGATATAAAGAAGGGACTCAGGACTAGTGATGAGCCGAACACCCCCGGGTTCGGTTCGCACCAGAACCCGCGAACGGACCGAAAGTTCGAACGAACATTAGAACCCTATTAAATACAATGGATGCGAACGTTCGAATTCTAAAGTGCTAATTATAACAACTATTATGCATGTTATTGTCCTAAAAAGGGTTTGGGAACCCGGGTTCTGCACCAGGGGACATGTATCAATGCAAAAATAAGTTTTAAAAACGGTCGTTTTCCGGGAGCAGTCATTTTAATGATGCATAAAGTGAAAAAAAAAAAGTCAAATATTCCTTTAAATATCGTACCTGGGGGGTGTCTAAAGTATGCCTGTGAAGTGCCACGTGTTTCCCGTGTTTAGAACTGTCCCTGCACAAAATGACACTTCTAAAGGAAAAAAAAGCCATTTAAAACTGCTTGCGGCTTTAATGTAATGTCTGGTCCCGGTAATATGGATGAAAATCTTTAAGAAAAATGGCATAGCTACCCCATGACCCCCCCCCCTACCCCAGCCCATTACCAGCCCCTTTGGGTCTTGTATGGATATTAAGGGGAACCCCGCACATAAAATAAAAAAGGCCCTATATACTCTGAACAGCCGTATACAGGCGGTGCATACAAGACAGGGACTGTAGGTTTGTTCTTATGTAGAATCTGTTTGTAATTTTGAACAGGTACATTGTTGAAGTGTAGCTCCAGACCAAAAATCTATTTTTAAACTTTTTGGAAAACATAGGTAAGGGTTATCACCCCTGTAACATTTGTTTTGCTGTCTGTGCCCCTGTTCAGAACATTTCACCTCACTTTCCGTCCTAATGACAACTGTTTTTGAAATGTGGTGTTTTTCTTGAAACAAGGATTGCTGATAAAGCATCAGTACAGAGGAGACACCTTTCTCCCATATTTATTCTTACAGGAGAGAATTTTCCTTCCTAGTGGTAGATTTCCTCTCACTTCCTGTTGTCTTCTTGCGTTTGCAAGTAGGAGTCGTTTGTAAGTTGGATGTTTGAAAGTAGGGACCTGCCGTATATACTCTGCAGAAATAGGCCCCTTAGTTGTTGGTGTTGGCACAACACTGTAAGCACTCACAGTTACTCTTGGTTGGTGCTGGAACGCCCTGCTGTCAACTATTATATCAGGAATTTTAATTACATATAATTGTTGAACAGTGGTAGTAAAAATTGGGCCTTTGATGGTGGTGCTGGTGCCACAACACTGTAAGCCCTGACAGTTACTCTTGGTGGGTGCAGCAATGGGCCCTGCTGTGAATTATTAGATCAAGAATTGTAATTACATGCCCCTGTTGAACAGGGGCTGAAAAATTGGGCCTTAGGCACTGGTGGCACAACACTGCAACCCTTCACAGATACTGTACTTGGAGCACAGCAATGAGCCCTGTTGCAAAGTATTGCTTCAAAAATTGTAATGACACGCCCCTGTTAAACAGGGGCTGAAAAATTGGGCCTTAGGCACTGGTGGCACAACACTGCAACTCCTCACAGATACTGTACTTGGAGCACAGCAATGAGCCCTGTTGCAAAGTATTGCTTCAAAAATTGTAATTACACGCCACTGTTAAACAGGGGCTGAAAAATTGGGCGTTAGGCACTGGTGGCGGCACCCATAAACAAAAATGATCTTCCAAGCTATCATCATCAATCGTATCATTGAGGACTCGGAGGAGGAGGATAGCCAGTCAACATAACAGCACAGGCACTCAGCATCAGCATCAGTCTTGAAGGGATGTGACATTTTAAAATCAATTAGTCTGTTATATCAGCATCAGGTGTGTGGTAGCTGGTGGTGATCCAAGACTGGTTCATCTTGATGAAAGTCAGTCGATCAACCGAGTCGGTGGACAGGCGCACCCTGTGATCCGTGACAAATCCTCCAGCAGCACTGAATGTGCGTTCCGAAAGAACGCTGGATGCAGGACAGGCCAGTAGCTCAATTGCATACTGTGCAAGCTCTGGCCAGTGATCCATCCTCAAGACCCAGTAAGCCAGAGGATTTTCGGTGGGGAAGGTGTCCAAGTCTGACCTTGCCCCTAGATATTCCTGCACCATGTTTATCAGACGCTGGCGATGGTTGCTGGAACCGATCATACTTTGGGGCTGCGGACTAAAGAATTGTCTGAACGCATCGGTCAGACGGCCACCTTCCCCACCGCTCCTTCTTTGACTGGCCGAAGCCTCAGCAACTCGTTGTCCAGGACCAGGAGTTTGCAACCTCCCAGTCTCTGGGAACGCGTTGCACAGACCTTTCTGCAAGGCCTCCCGGAGTTGTCTCATCCTCTGCTCCCTCTGCGACGGTAACATAAGGTCCGCAACCTTACCCTTGTACCGTGGATCAAGGAGAGTGGCCAGCCAGTAATGGTCCCTCTCCTTGATCCGAAGAATACGAGGATCCTTCCGCAGACTTTGCAGGATCAGGGAGGCCATGCAGCGTAGGTTTGCTGAGGCATTCGCTCCGGAGTCCTCTGGGTCACTAAGGACGACATGATCCGCAGCCACCTCCTCCCAGCCACGTACAAGTCCACTGGTTTCTTGGGACTGTAAATCATCCCTAAAAGACTGCTGCTGATGATGCTGAGTGCCAGCCTCCACCTCCATGCTGACACAATCCTCCTCCTCCTCCTCCTCCTCCTCCTCCTCCTCTTCCTGTGCGATGGGTGGGACAGAAGGAACACTGTCTGGGTAAAGGGGGCCTTGAGAGGCAAGGAAGTCCTCCTCTTCCTGCCTCTGTTCTGCCTCAAGTGCCCTGTCCATTATTCCACGCAGCGTGTGCTCCAACAGGTGGACAAGAGGTACAGTGTCACTGATGCATGCACTGTCACTGCTCACCATCCTCGTGGCCTCCTCAAATGGTGCCAGGACAGTGCATGCATCCCTGATCATGCCCCACTGGCGTGGAGAAAAAAAACCAAGCTCCCCTGACCCTGTCCTGGTGCCGTAGTCGCACAGGTACTCATTGATGGCCCTCTGCTGCGTGTGCAGCCGCTGCAGCATGGCCAACGTTGAGTTCCACCTGGTGGGCATGTCACATATAAGGCGGTTCTTGGGCAGGTTCAACTCCTTTTGCAGCTCAGCCAGGCGAGCACTGGCATTATAAGATCTGCGGAAATGCACACAGACTTTCCTGGCCTGCCTCAGGACATCCTGTAAGCCCGGGTACCTGCCCAAGAACCGCTGCACCACCAGGTTAAGGACGTGAGCCACACAGGGCACATGGGTCAGTTGTCCCTGTCGGAGGGCGGAGAGGAGGTTGGTGCCATTGTCGCAAACCACCATTCCTGGCTTAAGCTGGCGTGGCGTCAACCACCTCTCGGCCTGGCCCTGCAGAGCAGACAGGACCTCTGCCCCAGTGTGGCTTCTGTCCCCCAAACACACCAGCGCAAGCACGGCATGGCATCTTTTTGCCTGCGTACTTGCGTAGCCCCGTGAACGGCTACGGAGCACCGCTGGTTCATAGGACAAACCACAGGAAGAGGCCATGGAGGAAGAAGAAGAGGAGGGGGTGGAGGAGAGAGGTGTGTCACAACCAGTAGTAGCATTTTGGAGGCGTGGCGGTGGGACAACCTCCAACACTACTGCACCTTGTCCTGAATCCTTCCCAGCTGCCAAAAGAGTGACCCAATGGGCCGTGAAAGAAAGGTAACGTCCCTGTCCATGCCTGCTGGACCATGAGTCAGCGGTAATATGCACCTTACCGCTGACCGCCCTGTCCAGCGAGGCCAAGACATTGCCTTCCACATGCCGGTAGAGAGCCGGAATAGCCTTCCGTGAGAAAAAGTGGCGTTTGGGAACCTGCCACTGAGGAACCGCACATTGCACAAACTCACGGAAGGGGGCCGAGTCTACCAACTGAAAAGGCAGCAGTTGAAGCGCTAGCAATTTAGCCAAGCTAGCATTCAACCGCTGGGCATGTGGATGGCTGGGAGTGAACTTCTTTCGACGGTCCAGCAGCTGGGGCAGGGAAATTTGCCTGCTAGAATCGGACGTCGGTGTACTGCTAGCAGAGTGGGCGCAAGTACTTGGCTGTGACACACCTAATTCTACACCTTCATTCCTCTCAGTGCATGTTTCAGAGAGGACTGAAGTTATAGTGGGGTTGGAGATCCCAGCTGATGCGGTGCAAGGAGAGGTCCGCTTTGTTCTTTGGTGTGGGTCTTTGAGGTAGGCTTGCCAACGAGCTGCATGGCAGGTCAACATATGTCTGGTCAGGCATGTGGTACCCAAGCGGCTGATGTTTTGGCCACGCGATATACGCTTGAGACATATGTTGCAAACAGCAGCTGTGCGATCTGATGCACTAGCCTCAAAAAAGGCCCACACCAAAGAACTTTTTGAATGACGGGCAGAGGCAGCGCCCTGCACAGGCGGAGTTTTGCGGTGTGATTCCGTCGGTGTACTGCCCTTACGCTGGCCACCAAAGGGCATCCTGCCTCGTTGGAGATGTGCCTCCTCCTCATCCTCCTCCTCCTCCTCTCTCCTATTAGGCACCCACGTGGAGTCATTGACCTCATCATCCCCTCCCTCCTCATCACTGGAGCCAATCTGGCAGTATGCTGCAGCTGCTGGAACATGACTGCCAGATTGGTGTCCTTCTTGAGCATCCCCTCTGTCTGCTCTCACGCTACTGCCTTCCTCTAGCTGGGTTTCATCATCAGACCCTTCGAAACGCTGGGCATCCTCCTGGAGCATGTACCCAACACTGTGCTGAAACAGTTCGGGGGACTCCTCAGGAGGAGGACATGGTGGGTCTAGGGAAGGAGTGACTGATGATTTGTCTGACATTGATACCAGGGAAGACGACGCTTTGGCAGCTGCTTTTCCAGTACCCTGAGCCTGGGTGAGAGAGGATGAGGAGGAGGAGGAGGGCTTGGTCATCCACTCTACCAAGTCTTCGGCATGATGTGGCTCAACATGTCCAGCTGCCGAAAAGAAGGACAAGCGTGTCCCATGGCCATGTGCTGATGACAATGCACCGCGTCCACGACCAGCACTGTTGCCCCCAGACACAGAGCCTGCTTGCCCTCTTTTATTGCCTCCTGACTGTCTGCCTCTCCTTGTTTGCCTTCCAGACATTCTAATAGATGGCCTGCAGGGAGATGGGAAAAAAGCAATAAGGGCTACCTTCAGGTGTCCTTCTCTGTCCCTTGAAACAAGGACTTTCACAGTGAAAGAAACTGACACTGTCCCTACCTAGAGTTTTCTATCCCTAGAATAAATGTTTTTTTTAATCACAATATAGCACAAGGACAATTCACTCAATGTCTCTCCAGGTCCCTGGAAACAAGGACTTGCAGAGTGAAAGAAACTGACACTGTCCCTACCTAGAGTTTTCTGTCCCTAGAATAAATGTTTTTTTTAAGCACAATATAGCACAAGGAAAATTAACTCACTGTCCTTACAGGTCCCTGGAAACAAGGACTTGCAGAGTGAAAGAAACTGACACTGTCCCTACCTAGAGTTTTCTGTCCCTAGAATAAATGTTTTTTTTAAGCACAATATAGCACAAGGACAATTAACTCACTGTCCTTACAGGTCCCTGGAAACAAGGACTTGCAGAGTGAAAAAAAAAAAACACTCTCCCTACCTAGAGTTTTCTGTCCCTAGAAAAAATGTTTTTTTTAAGCACAATATAGCACAAGGACAATTAACTCACTGTCCTTACAGGTCCCTGGAAACAAGGACTTGCAGAGTGAAAGAAAAAAAACACTCTCCCTACCTACAGTTTTCTGTCCCTAGAAAAAATGTTTTTTTTAATCACAATATAGCACAAGGAAAATTAACTCACTGTCCTTACAGGTCCCTGGAAACAAGGACTTGCAGAGTGAAAGAAAAAAAACACTCTCCCTACCTACAGTTTTCTGTCCCTAGAAAAAATGTTTTTTTTAATCACAATATAGCACAAGGAAAATTAACTCACTGTCCTTACAGGTCCCTGGAAACAAGGACTTGCAGAGTGAAAGAAACTGACACTGTCCCTACCTAGAGTTTTCTGTCCCTAGAATAAATGTTTTTTTTAATCACAATATAGCACAAGGACAATTCACTCAATGTCTCTCCAGGTCCCTGGAAACAAGGACTTGCAGAGTGAAAGAAACTGACACTGTCCCTACCTAGAGTTTTCTGTCCCTAGAATAAATGTTTTTTTTAAGCACAATATAGCACAAGGACAATTAACTCACTGTCCTTACAGGTCCCTGGAAACAAGGACTTGCAGAGTGAAAAAAAAAAAAAACTCTCCCTACCTAGAGTTTTCTGTCCCTAGAAAAAATGTTTTTTTTAATCACAATATAGCACAAGGACAATTAACTCACTGTCCTTACAGGTCCCTGGAAACAAGGACTTGCAGAGTGAAAGAAACTGACACTGTCCCTACCTAGAGTTTTCTGTCCCTAGAATAAATGTTTTTTTTAATCACAATATAGCACAAGGAAAATTAACTCACTGTCCTTACAGGTCCCTGGAAACAAGGACTTGCAGAGTGAAAGAAAAAAAACACTCTCCCTACCTACAGTTTTCTGTCCCTAGAAAAAATGTTTTTTTTAATCACAATATAGCACAAGGAAAATTAACTCACTGTCCTTACAGGTCCCTGGAAACAAGGACTTGCAGAGTGAAAGAAACTGACACTGTCCCTACCTAGAGTTTTCTGTCCCTAGAATAAATGTTTTTTTTAATCACAATATAGCACAAGGACAATTCACTCAATGTCTCTCCAGGTCCCTGGAAACAAGGACTTGCAGAGTGAAAGAAACTGACACTGTCCCTACCTAGAGTTTTCTGTCCCTAGAATAAATGTTTTTTTTAAGCACAATATAGCACAAGGACAATTAACTCACTGTCCTTACAGGTCCCTGGAAACAAGGACTTGCAGAGTGAAAGAAAAAAAACACTCTCCCTACCTACAGTTTTCTGTCCCTAGAAAAAATGTTTTTTTTAATCACAATATAGCACAAGGAAAATTAACTCACTGTCCTTACAGGTCCCTGGAAACAAGGACTTGCAGAGTGAAAGAAACTGACACTGTCCCTACCTAGAGTTTTCTGTCCCTAGAATAAATGTTTTTTTTAATCACAATATAGCACAAGGAAAATTAACTCACTGTCCTTACAGGTCCCTGGAAACAAGGACTTGCAGAGTGAAAGAAACTGACACTGTCCCTACCTAGAGTTTTCTGTCCCTAGAATAAATGTTTTTTTTAAGCACAATATAGCACAAGGACAATTAACTCACTGTCCTTACAGGTCCCTGGAAACAAGGACTTGCAGAGTGAAAGAAAAAAAACACTCTCCCTACCTACAGTTTTCTGTCCCTAGAAAAAATGTTTTTTTTAATCACAATATAGCACAAGGAAAATTAACTCACTGTCCTTACAGGTCCCTGGAAACAAGGACTTGCAGAGTGAAAGAAACTGACACTGTCCCTACCTAGAGTTTTCTGTCCCTAGAATAAATGTTTTTTTTAATCACAATATAGCACAAGGACAATTCACTCAATGTCTCTCCAGGTCCCTGGAAACAAGGACTTGCAGAGTGAAAGAAACTGACACTGTCCCTACCTAGAGTTTTCTGTCCCTAGAATAAATGTTTTTTTTAAGCACAATATAGCACAAGGACAATTAACTCACTGTCCTTACAGGTCCCTGGAAACAAGGACTTGCAGAGTGAAAAAAAAAAAAAACTCTCCCTACCTAGAGTTTTCTGTCCCTAGAAAAAATGTTTTTTTTAATCACAATATAGCACAAGGACAATTAACTCACTGTCCTTACAGGTCCCTGGAAACAAGGACTTGCAGAGTGAAAGAAAAAAAACACTCTCCCTACCTACAGTTTTCTGTCCCTAGAAAAAATGTTTTTTTTAATCACAATATAGCACAAGGAAAATTAACTCACTGTCCTTACAGGTCCCTGGAAACAAGGACTTGCAGAGTGAAAGAAACTGACACTGTCCCTACCTAGAGTTTTCTGTCCCTAGAATAAATGTTTTTTTTAATCACAATATAGCACAAGGAAAATTAACTCACTGTCCTTACAGGTCCCTGGAAACAAGGACTTGCAGAGTGAAAGAAAAAAAACACTCTCCCTACCTACAGTTTTCTGTCCCTAGAAAAAATGTTTTTTTTAATCACAATATAGCACAAGGAAAATTAACTCACTGTCCTTACAGGTCCCTGGAAACAAGGACTTGCAGAGTGAAAGAAACTGACACTGTCCCTACCTAGAGTTTTCTGTCCCTAGAATAAATGTTTTTTTTAATCACAATATAGCACAAGGACAATTCACTCAATGTCTCTCCAGGTCCCTGGAAACAAGGACTTGCAGAGTGAAAGAAACTGACACTGTCCCTACCTAGAGTTTTCTGTCCCTAGAATAAATGTTTTTTTTAAGCACAATATAGCACAAGGACAATTAACTCACTGTCCTTACAGGTCCCTGGAAACAAGGACTTGCAGAGTGAAAGAAAAAAAACACTCTCCCTACCTACAGTTTTCTGTCCCTAGAAAAAATGTTTTTTTTAATCACAATATAGCACAAGGAAAATTAACTCACTGTCCTTACAGGTCCCTGGAAACAAGGACTTGCAGAGTGAAAGAAAAAAAACACTCTCCCTACCTACAGTTTTCTGTCCCTAGAAAAAATGTTTTTTTTAATCACAATATAGCACAAGGAAAATTAACTCACTGTCCTTACAGGTCCCTGGAAACAAGGACTTGCAGAGTGAAAGAAACTGACACTGTCCCTACCTAGAGTTTTCTGTCCCTAGAATAAATGTTTTTTTTAATCACAATATAGCACAAGGAAAATTAACTCACTGTCCTTACAGGTCCCTGGAAACAAGGACTTGCAGAGTGAAAGAAACTGACACTGTCCCTACCTAGAGTTTTCTGTCCCTAGAATAAATGTTTTTTTTAAGCACAATATAGCACAAGGACAATTAACTCACTGTCCTTACAGGTCCCTGGAAACAAGGACTTGCAGAGTGAAAGAAAAAAAACACTCTCCCTACCTACAGTTTTCTGTCCCTAGAAAAAATGTTTTTTTTAATCACAATATAGCACAAGGAAAATTAACTCACTGTCCTTACAGGTCCCTGGAAACAAGGACTTGCAGAGTGAAAGAAACTGACACTGTCCCTACCTAGAGTTTTCTGTCCCTAGAATAAATGTTTTTTTTAATCACAATATAGCACAAGGAAAATTAACTCACTGTCCTTACAGGTCCCTGGAAACAAGGACTTGCAGAGTGAAAGAAACTGACACTGTCCCTACCTAGAGTTTTCTGTCCCTAGAATAAATGTTTTTTTTAAGCACAATATAGCACAAGGACAATTAACTCACTGTCCTTACAGGTCCCTGGAAACAAGGACTTGCAGAGTGAAAGAAACTGACACTGTCCCTACCTAGAGTTTTCTGTCCCTAGAATAAATGTTTTTTTTAATCACAATATAGCACAAGGAAAATTAACTCACTGTCCTTACAGGTCCCTGGAAACAAGGACTTGCAGAGTGAAAGAAACTGACACTGTCCCTACCTAGAGTTTTCTGTCCCTAGAATAAATGTTTTTTTTAATCACAATATAGCACAAGGACAATTAACTCACTGTCCTTACAGGTCCCTGGAAACAAGGACTTGCAGAGTGAAAGAAACTGACACTGTCCCTACCTAGAGTTTTCTGTCCCTAGAATAAATGTTTTTTTTAAGCACAATATAGCACAAGGACAATTAACTCACTGTCCTTACAGGTCCCTGGAAACAAGGACTTGCAGAGTGAAAGAAACTGACACTGTCCCTACCTAGAGTTTTCTGTCCCTAGAATAAATGTTTTTTTTAATCACAATATAGCACAAGGAAAATTAACTCACTGTCCTTACAGGTCCCTGGAAACAAGGACTTGCAGAGTGAAAGAAACTGACACTGTCCCTACCTAGAGTTTTCTGTCCCTAGAATAAATGTTTTTTTTAATCACAATATAGCACAAGGACAATTAACTCACTGTCCTTACAGGTCCCTGGAAACAAGGACTTGCAGAGTGAAAGAAACTGACACTGTCCCTACCTAGAGTTTTCTGTCCCTAGAATAAATGTTTTTTTTAAGCACAATATAGCACAAGGACAATTAACTCACTGTCCTTACAGGTCCCTGGAAACAAGGACTTGCAGAGTGAAAGAAACTGACACTGTCCCTACCTAGAGTTTTCTGTCCCTAGAATAAATGTTTTTTTTAAGCACACTATAGCAGAAGCACAAAACACACTGACACTCTCCCTACCTATCCTTCTCTTTCCCTAAACTAAAGGAATCCAGGTTAAGCAAGAAAGAAATAACAGTCACTGTCCCTGCCTATGCTACTCTATCCCTGCTCCGGAACACACTACACTAGGCCGCCGTGCTGGCGGCCTTTTATAGTGTGGGGCGTGTACTAAACACCCTCAGCAATAATTGGCCACAGGCATCCTGCCTGTGGCCAATCATTGCTCTCCTCGCTGCCGGCGCTGTGATTGGCCAAGCATGCGGGGTCACAGTGCATGCTTGGCCAATCACAGCGCCTGGATGACACTGCGATGGCGTAGTGCATTGTGGGCCGTTCGCGTCACTCGAATTTGGCGCGAACGGCCCAAATCGTTCGATCTTCGTCGAACGATCGAACAGCCAATGTTCGAGTCGAACGTATGTTCGACTCGAACACGAAGCTCATCCCTACTCAGGACACTGATGTAAAGGGGGGGCTGTGATATAAAGAGGGGGCTGGCATGTGAAAGGGGAACTGAGGATACTGGTTTAAAGGAGGACTGTGAGGTGAAGGAGGACTTAGGACACTGATGTAAAGGGAGGCCGTGATACACTATATTACCAAAAGTATTGGGACACCTGCCTTTACACGCACATGAACTTTAATGACATCCCAGTCTTAGTCCGTAGGGTTCAATATTGAGTTGGTCCCGCCCTTTGCAGCTATAATGGCTTCAACTCTTCTAGGAAGGCTGTCCACAAGGTTTAGGAGTGTCAATAGGAATGTTTGACCATTTTCCCAGAAGTGCATTTGTGAGGTCAGGCACCGATGGTGGACGAGAAGGCCTGGCTCGCAGTCTCCACTCTAATTCATGCCAAAGGTGCTCTATCGGATTGAGGTCAGGGCTCTGTGCAGGCCAGTAAAGTTCCTCCACCCCAAACTTGCTCATCCATGTCTTTATTTGTGCACTGGTCCAAATCATTTGGTGGAGGGGGGATTATGGTGAGGGGTTGTTTTGCAGGGGTTGGGTTTGGCCCCTTAGTTCCAGTGAAGGGAACTCTTAAGGCGTCAGAATACCAAGATATTTTGGACTATTTCATGCTCCCAACTTTGTGGGAACAGTTTGGGGATGTCCCCTTCCTGTTCCAACATGACTGTGCACCAGTGCACAAAGCAAGGTCCATAAAGATATGGATGAGGGAGTTTGGGGTGGAGGAACTTGGCTGGCCTGCACAGAGTCCCGACCTCTTCCTGATAAAACACCTTTGGGATGAATTAGAGTGCAGACTGCGAGCCAGGCCTTCTCATCCAACATCAGTGCTGGACCTCACATTTTCTTGCCAAGCCCTGTGTACAGACGCACATTCAAAAGAACCGCCGTTCTTTTGAATGGCAAGAACACGGTGACGTCATCGACTACGACGAGCCTGCGTTCGTCACATTCGATGCCGTCGCCGCCATCTTGCTTCACCCTACACTACCCTTGTAAGCTACCGCGCATGCCTCGAAGTCTCATCAGGCAAGCATGGGCTTACCTGGGGACAGGTAAGCATGTAGCCTCGTACACACGCACGGTTTTCTCGTCGGGATTCTTGTCGGCCTGTTTCCCGACGAGAAAACCGTGCATTAGAGCAGGTTCTCTATTTTTCTCGTCGAGATTCCCGGCAGTTTTCCCGACGAGAAACCATACACATGAACGGTTTTCTCTGCAAAAAGCTCTCCCAGCTGTTTTCTTGCAGAGAAAACCGGTCGTGTATACCAGTGGCGTACTAAGTAGGGGGCGGGGGCGTGCCGCACTGGGTGCCACACACTGGGGGGGTGTCAGGCCGGCGCCCCCCCCCCCTCCGCGACTGAAGAGGACTTAGCGGGCGGCATGGCGCGGTGACAGGTAGGCAGCGGCAGCCTCTAGGTAACACACAGACACACAGCAGGCTGAAGCCTGGCTTTGCAGGGGGGGAGTGCGAGCCGCACCCGAGTGATACCCGTTGGCACACTTGGGACATGGCCGCAACTATCCCCTTCTCTCGTGGCCGCGCTGCGGCTCTGATAAGTCTCGGCTGTGACTGTCTCACAATCACAGCCGAACAGAGTGAACAATGCCGCCTCCCCTAGTCTGCACTATTGTAGGGGGGTTCTGTATTGTAGGGGGGGTGTCTGCACTATTGTAAGGGGGTTCTGTATTGTAGGGGGGGTTCTGTATTGTAGGGGGGTGTCTGCACTATTGTAGGGGGGGTTCTGTATTGTAGGGGGATCTGTATTGTAGGAGAGGGGGTCTGCACTGTAGGGGGAGGGGTCTGTGTAACATGCAGGGGGTCCAGAACTGTTAGGGGGGTGTCTGTGTAACATACAGGTGTCTAGAGCTGTGGGGGCTGTGTAATGTAAAGAGGTCCAGAGGTACTAAGGCTTTTTAATGTAAAGGGGTCCAGAGGTGCAGTCTAATGTAAAGGGGTGCTGTGTAATGTAAAGGGGTACAGAGATACAGGGTGCTGTGTAATGTAAAGGGGTGCAGTGTAGTGTAAAGGGGTCCAGAGGTGCTGTGTAATGTAAAGGGGTCCAGTGATGCAGGGTGCTGTGTAATGTAAAAGGGGTCCAGAGGTGCTGTGTAATGTAAAGGGGTCCAGTGGTGCAGGGTGCTGTGTAATGTAAAGGGGTCCAGATGTGCAGTGTAATGTAAAGGGGTCCAGTGGTGCAAGGTGCTGTGTAATGTAAAAGGGGCCCAGTGATGCAGGGTGCTGTGTAATGTAAAGGGGTCCAGTGGTGCAGGGTGCTGTGTAATGTAAAAGGGGCCCAGTGATGCAGGGTGCTGTGTAATGTAAAGGGGTCCAGAGGTGCAGTGTAATGTAAAGGTGTCCAGTGGTGCAGGGTGCTGTGTAATGTAAAGGGGTCCAGTGATGCAGGGTGCTGTGTAATGTAAAGGGGTCCAGTGGTGCAGGGTGCTGTGTAATGTAAAGGGGTCCAGTGGTGCAGGGTGCTGTGTAATGTAAAGGGGTCCAGTGGTGCAGGGTGCTGTGTAATGTAAAGGGGTCCAGTGGTGCAGTTGTGGAGAGGGGGTACACAGTAGTGACAAAGATATTGAAGGATGCAGGGCGCACAGTGGGGTGTTTTTACATTTTACCGTGGGGGGTGCCAGATATTGGATCCGCCCCGGGTGCCAAATGCTCTAGGTACGCCCCTGGTGTGTACGAGGCTTCAGACTGGGATGCCATTAAAGTTCATGTGCGTGTAAAGGCTGGCGTCCCAATACTTTTGGTAATATAGTGTATGTTATAGCACAGGCATGAGATTTCTACCTTTTACTGACCGGAAGCTCCGAGAATTTTTATTGTACGTTATCCCAGTGAGGAGGCCATTAGTCAGCACAGACTATGGAGGTGTGGAAGGGAATCAATAGGTTGTACAGGAAGGGCTGGGGGCACTTTTCTTTATAAATGATACATAGAATTGTTGTTACAATTGTATCCAAAGAGAAGTTTGGCTACACCGTTCCTTCCAGGCATGTATGTAAAATCATTCTCTTTTAACTTTATGCTTTAAGCAATTTACAGTAACAGATATTCAGCGCTATTCTCTTCCCGCTGCCTATAGCGCTATTCTCTTCCCCTAAATCATTCTAAGCGAGGCCTCTACTTCCTTTTATAAGGCATAAAATATTAGCAACAGTATAATGGTAAATTTCAGACTAATCATGCCCTTTCATGAGAGGTGCGTGAAGGTATTTTCTGGGTGCGTACGCACCTCGCAAAATTTCTGACACATCTTAAAAATTTATAGAAGGCGGCTTTCTCCGCACTTTTTTTCCTCTGTTAACAATGAGCCGGTAAATCATTTTAAACGGCTGTCGAGTCTGTCACCTTTCTTTTTGCTGATGTTGCTGCCTAATCATTCCAAGTGGCTGTGCAGTGTAATGCAAGCACTTCATTATATGGACAGTTTATTGGCTCTCCGATAGGCACGGGCCCCCGACCGTCAGTTGACGATGTAAAGGCCTCTGTGTTTGCACCTCTGATCATCCGCACAATGCCGGGTTATTGCTATTACAAGTCTGGGGATTAGGTTTTCTCCTGTTTTTAAAAAGACACCCCGATGAAAAAGGGGGCCAGTGCAGCAAAAGTGTTAAAGTACATCTGAACCCAATCACTAAAATCTCATATCAGCCCCAATGTCTTTTCAAAAGCTGTTTCCAAACTTTTTAATATCTGCAGTTTTTCATTCAAATAATCCCTAGTGATTCTGTCATGAAGGCCCTTGTTTCAGGCACTTCCTGTTATAGGGTGACAACCCTTTGTTCCTGTCTCCCAATTGTGCTCCTGGGTTGTCACCCTGTCAGATGCACCCTGGTATGCCAAAACACATTGCACAGGCATGGAACACCATTGTCCCTATCGCATACCTCCCAACAGGCACGTATTCTGCGGGTTTTTCCCGCATAGCCCCCTCCTTCCCGAGAGTAGTATTATTCCCGCAGAGCAGGCACAACAGGAAGTGGAGGAACTATGACCCAGTGGAAGCAGGTAAGCCCCCCCCCCCGCGGGCGATTGGCGGCATACCCCCCTCCGAGATCGGCGGCAGCGGCAAAAAATGTCCCGCGGCACCCCCCCCCCCTCAACAACTTTCGTTTGCAGGGGAGAGGGAAGATCATAAGATCATCAATGTCCCGCGGTGGGACTTTTAAAAGTTGGGAGGTATGCTATCGGGAAGCTGGAATGATGGGCATCTGACACCTCTATTGTCAAGCTCGAGGCCAAAAGAGGTCAGAGGAGATCAACCAACTTAATTTAGCCGGTGTCTCGTCACATTTGGCTCGACATCACAGATTGCTCCAGAAGTGACGTTCCGTCGCCGCCATCTTGCTACACCCCACACTCCTGCACAGTAATGATAGAGTGAGAAGGGGGCAAGTGGACATTTTGTTACACCCACAGGAGTTTTAGAGGAGCCGAATGTGACGAGACACCGGCTCGTCGTAGTCTTTGACGTCACCGCGTTCTTGCCATTCAAAAGAACGGCGGGTTTTTGGAGTGAACGTGTGTCATGGATATGCAGTAGTGTTTGTCTGTCAGCTTACCTTCCTTCCCATGTGTTCATCTTAGAGGCCTGAGCCCTTTCACCTGGCTTCCTTTATAATCTCCTCCCAGCCAGACTCCACCCCAGGCCCTATCACAGAACACTATATTAACCTGTGCACTGCAAGCCTGCTTGGCTGATCAACGTGTTTGTTAGGCATTGTGTGTTTGGGTTCCTGCCTGCCGTGTGCTACGTCTGTCTCTCTGTTACATATTTGGCTTGTCCCCGACTATCCCTGTCTGCTCGTGACCCTTGACCTTCGGCTTGTCTTTCGTTATCCTTGTCTGCTTGTGGCCCCTGACCTTCAGCTTGTTATTCGGTTCTCTCATATCTTGTGCTGCTGCTTCCCCTCTTTTCCCCTTTTCCTACGGGGCGTGAGCTAGGAAACTCCAGGGGCCGCGACCTGGTCCCAGCCTGCAGCATAACATCCTCACCACTAGAGGCCCTGGAGAAGACCTGCTGGGTCTTAGACTCCGCGCCCTGGGGAATCTTGGCTCTAGCTTCCGTTAGGATCCCGGTTGTGCTCCTCTGGTCCCGCTTTCCACAACCACCCAGTTTCCTATCCGCAGCAGTCAGTCATAGGGTTCACTACCTTGCGGTGCACTCCTGTCCCCCTACGGTGTGCATCTGTCACCTGGCCACAGGTGACCTTGACAGTTTGATCAGCCATGAACCCGGCTGACATCCCGTTACCCGTGGATGATCCGTTGCAGGGCATAGTTTGCAGACTTGAAACCCAGGAATCGAATCAGACTCAGGTGATGCGATTCCTCCAGGATCTGGCTTCTCGCTTCGAGCAGCTTCAGGCCTCCTTGGGAACCCTAAATCCGCAACCTCAAATACAACCAGCGGCTGCACCTATTGCACCAGTCGCAGCCACACACTCACTACAACTGCCAGCTCCGTCCCGTTTCTCTGGGGACTCCAAGGCTTGCAGGGGGTTCCTTAGCCAATGCACAATTCATTTTGAGCTCCAGCCCCAAAACTTCCTGTCTGATCGGGCTAAGGTAGCCTATATCATTTCTCTCCTCTCTGGTAAAGCTTTAGCCTGGGCAGCCCCTCTGTGGGAACTGAATGATCCAGTGGTTTCTAGCCTGTCTGGCTTCTTGAAACTTTTTCGGAATATCTTCGAAGAACCGGCTCGTGTCTCTTCAGCGGCCAGCGCCCTTTTACGTCTCCGCCAAGAGTCTGCTTCTGTGGGACAGTATGCCCTTCATTTCCGCATACTGTCGGCTGAGTTGAGCTGGAACAATGAGGCCTTAGTCGCAACCTTTTTGCATGGCCTGTCTGATAGAGTGAAGGATGAATTAGCAGGAAGAACCATCCCCACTGATCTGGCCGGCGTTATCTCCTTGTGTAACCAGATCGATATTCGCTTTCAGGAGAGGACCTTAGAAAAGCAACGCCAGCACTCCTTGGTTCTTAGTCAGCCTGAGCTCCCCTCTCTTCGACCCGTAGAGCATCTCCTACCAGCTGAGGAACCCATGCAGCTGGGTCGGACCAGGCTATCCCCCGAGGAACGTGCTAGGCGCAGAACTCTTGGTCTGTGTCTTTACTGTGGGGGCAAAGGTCATTTTCGTGACACTTGCTCTCTTTGTCCAGAAAAACGTTCGGGTCCACTTCATCTGGAAAGTGGAGTATTGGACCCAGAAATATCACCTTCCCCTTCTCGTCTTCTGCTTTCTGTGTTCCTTCATGTTGGTGCTTCTTCTCATTCGGTCTCAGCATATCTGGATTCCGAAGCCGCTGGTAATTTTATGGACTGGGAAATCGCATCGTCCATGAGACTTACTCTTTTGCCCCTCACCACACCATTGGTGGTCTTGGTGATTGATGGTACTGTTCTCCCAGGGGGACCTATCCGCTTCCAGACCCTCCCTTTTAAGATGTCGGTAGGGACACTCCACCAGGAGTGGATATCCTTCCTTATCTTACCCAAGGCCTCAACGCCTATAATTTTGGGTCTCCCATGGTTACAGCTCCATTCTCCTCATGTGGACTGGACTACTGGACAGATCCTGGCTTGGGGTCCCTCCTGTTCCTCGTCCTGCCTACCCAAGGTTGCCCCCTGTGAATCTGAGCCGGTCATTCATTCCAGGTTGCATAACCATTTACATTTCTCTGTCCCTAACCACCCTTGGACGCACAGCCAGGCTAGCTTGTCTACAAGTCCTGCAGTCGCTACGTCTTGCGATGCGATTCAGGTAGTCGCTACACCTGACTCAGCTATTCACTCTGCCTCTGTACTAGTTATGCCAGTCCAGCCCATGCCCAGTGAGCCTCCTACTTTTTCTTGTTCAGGACATTCTGCTTGTCTTTCAGCTATTCAGCTTGACTCCTGTGACATGTCACCCTCTAACCAACCTGACTTCAGGGTTCCACTGACATCTGCCCAGTTTGATGGTCCTGTGCAAGATGACCAGTTCCCCTTTAAGGGTCTAGGGGACCCTCCTCAGATTCCTGTTGATCCTCTCATGCCCTTGCTTATTCCTAGAGAGCCTTTGGTCCTCAATAGATCTTCTTGTCATCTCCCTACCTCGTTTTCAGTCTCTGAGGATAATCTTAAGTACGAGGTTAGACAAGTTCTGGATTCTCGGCTCTGCAGAGGCATTGTTCAGTACCTTGTGCATTGGAGAGGTTTTGGTCCTGAGGAGGCGTCTTGGATCGCTGCATCTGATGTCGCTGCACCTCATCTGTTGAGAAGGTTTCATCAGAGATTTCCCTTTAAGCCTGGGCCCAGGCGGGGGAGGGCCCATAAGAGGGAGGGTACTGTCATGGATATGCAGTAGTGTTTGTCTGTCAGCTTACCTTCCTTCCCATGTGTTCATCTTAGAGGCCTGAGCCCTTTCACCTGGCTTCCTTTATAATCTCCTCCCAGCCTGACTCCACCCCAGGCCCTATCACAGAACACTATATTAACCTGTGCACTGCAAGCCTGCTTTGCTGATCAACGTGTTTGTTAGGCATTGTGTGCTTGGGTTCCTGCCTGCCGTGTGCTACGTCTGTCTCTCTGTTACGTTATTGGCTTGTCCCCGACTATCCCTGTCTGCTCGTGACCCTTGACCTTCGGCTTGTCTTTCGTTATCCTTGTCTGCTTGTGGCCCCTGACCTTCAGCTTGTTATTCGGTTCTCTCATATCTTGTGCTGCTGCTTCCCCTCTTTTCCCCTTATCCTACGGGGCGTGAGCTAGGAAACTCCAGGGGCCGCAACCTGGTCCCAGCCTGCAGCATAACATCCTCACCACTAGAGGCCCTGGAGAAGACCTGCTGGGTCTTAGACTCCGCGCCCTGGGGAATCTTGGCTCTAGCTTCCGTTAGGATCCCGGTTGTGCTCCTCTGGTCCCGCTTTCCACAACCACCCAGTTTCCTATCCGCAGCAGTCAGCCATAGGGTTCACTACCTTGCGGTGCACTCCTGTCCCCCTACGGTGTGCATCTGTCACCTGGCCACAGGTGACCTTGACAACGTGTGTATACACGGCTTTGCAAGGCAAACTTGCCAGGAATCCGTCAGGAAAACTGACGGTTCTCAAATAGACAGGATTCCGGGCCGTGTGTACAGGGCTTAAGGAAATGCTTCTTAGGCCTACAGCAGACTGATGGCATCATTTCAGCCTAGGCAGGGTGGCCTGTTTATGAATTTTGAGTCTGCTTAATCCCCCTCCAAAGCCGATCTCAGTTCATAAAATACAAAATGGCTTCAGGCATGTGTTTATTAAATTTGACAATGGCCAGACTACATCTCATCCTCTGTAGGTGTAATCTCTGCTGGGGAGTGGACTCTGAGGTTAGATGAAATCTCCTATGAGGGGTGGACTCTAGAGGTAGTTGAAATCTCTTCAGGGGAGCTCAATTTTGATCTCATCTGACCACAGCACTTTCTCCTAACCCTTCTCTGAATCATTTAGATGTTCATTGGCAAACTTCAGACGGGCCTGCACCATAGTTGCCAACATTGCCAAAAAAAAATTCGGGACACTTTTTTGCATGTAGGCGGAGCCTTGCTATAATTATGGGGCTGGGCATTCGTTTTTAGGCGTGGCATAGCGTAACAGAAAAATACGTCGCTCGAAGCGCGCCGTGGCAAAAAATGCCCGTGGTTTAAGCGGAATAGTGGGCGTGGTTTTAAATGGGCGTGGCTCAGAAGGGGGTGTGGTTAGAGTCTGAGATGAATGAGGAATGGAGGAAGAAAGAAAGAAAGAAAGGAAGGAAAGAATGAGAGAAAGAAAGAAAGAAAGAGGGAGAGAAAGAAAGAAAGAGGGAGAGAAAGAGAGAGAGAGAGAAAGAGAAAGAGAGAAAGAGAGAGAGAGAGAGAGAGAAAGAGAAAGAGAAAGAGAGAAAGAGTAAAATTAAGGAGATAAAGAGTAAAAGAAAGAGAGAAAGAGAGAAAGAGAGAAAGGAAGAGGGATGGAGGGACAGCAGGCCCAGATCCTACACCACAATAGAAATATGTGTATTCCAGAAAGTTTAACAAATCAGCAGATAAAGATACTCCAAACACCTGGTGTTAGCGCTTCAATCATCCCGGCACCATGGTTGTTATGGTAACAGGATTAGGGATGAGCTTCGTGTTCGAGTCGAACACACGTTTGACTCGAACATCGGCTGTTCGATTGTTCGACGAAGATCGAACGTTATGGGCCGTTCGCGCCAAATTAGAGTGAAGCGAACGGCCCACAATACACTGCGCCATCGCAGTGCAATCCCGGCGCTGTGATTGGCCAAGCATGCACTGTGACCCCGCATGCTTGGCCAATCACAGCGCCAGCAGCGAGGAGAGCCATAATTGGCCACAGGCAGGATGCCTGTGGCCAATCATAGCTCAGGGGGGTTTAGTAAACGCCCCACACTATAAAAGGCCGCCAGCGCAGCGGCCTTGTGCAGTGTGTTCCGGCGTGCAGGGAAAGAGATACATAGGCAGGGACAGTGTGTTCTACGTTGTTTTCTTTTCTCAGGCATCTGCAGGAGTAGTGCTGAGCCGAACACCCTCATGTTCGGTTCGCACCAGAACCCGCGAACGGACCGAAAGTTCGCACGAACTTTAGAACCCTATTAAATACAATGGATGCGAACGTTCGAAATCTAAAATGCTAATTATAACGACTATTATCCATGTTATTGTCCGAAACAGAGTTTGGGAACCCGGGTTCTGCACCAGGGGACATGTATCAATGCAAAAAGAAGTTTTAAAAACGGCCGTTTTTCTGGAGCAGTCATTTTAATGATGCATAAAGTGAAAAAAAAAAGTCAAATATTCCTTTAAATATCGTACCTGGGGGGTGTCTAAAGTATGCCTGTGAAGTGCCACGTGTTTCCCGTGTTTAGAACTGTCCCTGCACAAAATTACATTTCTAAAGGAAAAAAAGCCATTTAAAACTGCTTGCGGCTTTAATGTAATGTCTGGTCCCGGTAATATGGATGAAAATCTTTAAGAAAAATGGCATAGCTACCCCATCCTACACCCCCCCCCCCCTACCCCAGCCCATTACCAGCCCCTTTGGGTCTTGTATGGATATTAAGGGGAACCCCGCACACAAAATAAAAAAGGCCCTATATACTCTGAACAGCAGTATACAGGCGGTGCATACAAGACAGGGACTGTAGGTTTGTTCTTATGTAGAATCTGTTTGTAATTTTGAACAGGTACATTGTTTAAGTGTAGCTCCAGGCAAAAAATCTATTTTTAAGCTTTTTGGAAAACATAGGGAAGGGTTATCACCCCTGTAACATTTGTTTTGCTGTCTGTGCAGTGTGCACCTGTTCAGAACAGTTCACCTCACTTTTCGTCCTAATGACAAATGTTGTTTGAAAATTTGGGTTTTTTATTGAAACAAGAATTGGTGATAAAGAATCAGTGGAGAGGAGACACTTTTTTCCCATATTAACTCTTACAGGAGAGAATTTGCCTTCCTAGGGGTAGATTTCCTCTCACTTCCTGTTGTATCCTTCCGTTTGCAAGGAGGAGTCGTTTGTAAGTTGGATGTTTGAAAGTAGGGGCCTGCCGTATATACTCAGCTGAAATTTGCCCCTTACATGTTGGTGTTGCCACAACACTGTGAGCCCTCACAGTTACTCTTGGTGGGCGCATGAATGGACCCTGCTGTGAATTATTAGATCAAGAATTGTAATTGCATGCCCCTGTTGAACAGAGGCTGAAAAATTGGGCCTTTGGTGGTGGTGGTGGTGTTGACACAACACTGTAAGGCCTCACAGTTAGTCTTGGTGGGCGCAGGAATGGGCCCTGCTGTGAATTATTAGATCAAGAATTGTAATTACATGCCCCTGTTAAACAGGGGCAGAAAAATTGGGCCTTAGGCACTGGTGCCACAACACTGCAACCCCTCACAGATACTGTACATGGAGCACAGCAATGAGCCCTGTTGCAAAGTATTGCATCAAAAATTGTAATTACATGCCCCTGTTAAACAGGGGCTGAAAAATTGGGCCTTAGCCACTGGTGCTGGTGCCACGACACTGCAACCACTCCCAGATACTCTAGTTGGAGTGCAGGAATGAGCCCTGCTGCAAAGCATTGCATAAAAAATTGTAATAACACACCCCTGTTAAACAGGGGCTGAAAAATTGGGCCTTAGCCACTGGTGGCGGCACCCAGAAAAAAAAAATGTTCTTCCAAGCTATCATCATGAATCGGATCATTGAGGAGGAGGAGGATAGTCAGTCAACATAACAGGACAGTCTCTCAGCATCAGCATCAGTCTTGAAGGGATGTGACATTTGAAAATAAATTAGTCTGTTATATCAGCTTCAGGTGTTTGGTAGCTGGTGGTGATCCAAGACTGGTTCATCTTTATGAAGGTCAGTCGATCAACAGAGTCAGTGGACAGGCGCACCCTGTGATCCGTGACAAATCCTCCAGCAGCACTGAATGTGCGTTCTGAAAGAACGCTGGATGCAGGACAGGTCAGTAGCTCAATTGTATACTGTGCAAGCTCTGGCCAGTGATCCATCCTCAAGACCCAGTAAGCCAGAGGATTTTCGGTGGGGAAGGTGTCCAAGTCTGACCTTGCCCCTAGGTATTCCTGCACCATGTTTATCAGACGCTGGCGATGGTTGCTGGAACCGATCATACCTTGGGGCTGCGGACTAAAGAATTGTCTGAACGCTTCGGTCAGACGGCCACCTTCCCCACCGCTCCTTCTTTGACTGACCGAAGCCTCAGCAACTCGTTGTCCAGGACCAGGAGTTTGTAACCTCCCAGTCTCTGGGAACGCGTTGCACAGACCTTTCTGCAAGGCCTCCCGGAGTTGTCTCATCCTCTGCTCCCTCTGCGACGGTAAGATAAGGTCCGCAACCTTACCCTTGTACCGTGGATCAAGGAGAGTGGCCAGCCAGTAATGGTCCCTCTCCTTGATCCGAAGAATACGAGGATCCTTCCGCAGACTTTGCAGGATCAGGGAGGCCATGCAGCGTAGGTTAGCTGAGGCATTCGGTCCGGAGTCCTCTGGGTCACTAAGGACGACATGAACCGCAGCCACCTCCTCCCAGCCACGTACAAGTCCACTGGTTTCTTGGGACTGTAAATCATCCCTAAAAGACTGCTGCTGATGATGCTGAGTGCCAGGCTCCACCTCCATGCTGACACAATCCTCCTCCTCCTCCTCCTCCTCTTCTTCCTGTGCGATGGGTGGGACAGAAGGAACACTGTCTGGGTAAAGGGGGCCTTGAGAGGCAAGGAAGTCCTCCTCTTCCTGCCTCTGTTCTGCCTCAAGTGCCCTGTCCATTATTCCACGCAGCGTATGTTCCAACAGGTGGACAAGAGGTACAGTGTAACTGATGCATGCACTGTCACTGCTCACCATCCTCATGGCCTCCTCAAATGGTGCCAGGACAGTGCATGCATCCCTGATCATGCCCCACTGGCGTGGTGAAAAAAACCCGAGCTCCCCTGACCCTGTCCTGGTGCCGTAGTCGCACAGGTACTCATTGATGGCCCTCTGCTGCGTGTGCAGCCGCTGCAGCATAGCCAACGTTGAGTTCCACCTGGTGGGGATGTCACATATAAGGCGGTTCTTGGGCAGGTTCAACTCCTTTTGCAGCTCAGCCAGGCGAGCACTGGCATTATAAGATCTGCGGAAATGCACACAGACTTTCCTGGCCTGCCTCAGGACATCCTGTAAGCCCGGGTACCTGCCCAAGAACCGCTGCACCACCAGGTTAAGGACGTGAGCCACACAGGGCACATGGGTCAGTTGTCCCTGTCGGAGAGCGGAGAGGAGGTTGGTGCCATTGTCGCAAACTACCATTCCTGGCTTAAGCTGGCGTGGCGTCAACCCCCTGCAGAGCAGACAGAACCTCTGCCCCAGTGTGGCTCCTGTCCCCCAAACACACCAGCGCAAGCACGGCATGGCATCTTTTTGCCTGCGTACTTGCGTAGCCCCTTGAACGCCTACGGAGCACCGCTGGTTCCGAGGACAAAGCACAGGAAGAGGCCACGGAGGAAGAAGAAGAGGAGGGGGTGGAGGACAGAGGTGTGTCACAACCAGTAGTAGCATTTTGGAGGCGTGGCGGTGGAACAACCTCCAACACTACTGCACCTTGTCCTGCATCCTTCCCAGCTGCCAAAAGAGTGACCCAATGGGCCGTGAAAGAAAGGTAACGTCCCTGTCCATGCCTGCTGGACCATGAGTCAGCGGTAATATGCACCTTACCGCTGACCACCCTGTCCAGCGAGGCCAAGACATTGCCTTCCACATGCCGGTAGAGAGCCGGAATCGCCTTCCGTGAGAAAAAGTGGCGTTTGGGAACCTGCTACTGAGGAACCACACATTGCACAAACTCACGGAAGGGGGCCGATTCTACCAACTGAAAAGGCAGCAGTTGAAGCGCTAGCAATTTAGCCAAGCTAGCATTCAACCGCTGGGCATGTGGATGGCTAGGAGTGAACTTCTTTTGACGGTCCAGCAGCTGGGGCAGGGAAATTTGCCTGCTAGAATCGGACGTCGGTGTACTGCTAGCAGAGTGGCCGCAAGTACTTGGCTGTGACACACCTAATTCTACACCTTCATTGCTCTCAGAGCAGGTTTCAGAGAGGACTGAAGGTATAGTGGGGTTGGAGATCCCAGCTGATGCGGTGCAAGAAGAGGTCAGCTTTGTTCTTTGGTGTGGGTCTTTAAGGTAGGCTTGCCAACGAGCTGCATGGCAGGTCAACATATGTCTGGTCAAGCATGTGGTGCCCAAGCGGGTGATGTTTTGGCCACGCGATATACGCTTGAGACATATGTTGCAAACAGCAGCTGTGCGATCTGATGCACTCGACTCAAAAAAGGCCCACACCAAAGAACTTTTTGAATAACGGGCAGAGGCAGCGCCCTGCACATGCGGAGCTCTGCGGTGTGATTCCGTCGGTGTGCTGCCCTTACGCTGGCCCCCCGAGGGCATCCTGCCTCATTGGAGATGTGCCTCCTCCTCATCCTCCTCCACCTCCTCCTCCTCTCTCCTATTAGGCACCCACGTGGAGTCAGTGACCTCATCATCTCCTCCCTCCTCATCACTGGAGCCAATCTGGCAGTATGCTGCAGCTGCTGGAACATGAGTGCCAGATTGGTGTCCTTCTTGAGCATCCCCTCTCTCTGCTCTCACGCTACTGCCTTCCTCTAGCTGGGTATCATCATCAGACCCTTCGAAACGCTGGGCATCCTCCTGGAGCATGTACCCAACACTGAGCTCAAACAGTTCGGGGGACTCCTCAGGAGGACATGGTTGGTCTAGGGAAGGAGTGACTGATTATGACATTGATACCAGGGAAGAGGACGCTTTGGCAGCTGCTTTGCCAGTACCCGGAGCCTGGGTGAGAGAGGATGAGGAGGATGAGGAGGGCTTGGTCATCCACTCTACCAAGTCTTCGGCATGATGCGGCTCAACATGTCCAGCTGCCGAAAAGAAGGACAAGCGTGTCCCATGGCCACGTGCAGATGGCGATGCACCGCGTCCACGACCAGCACTGTTGTCTCTAGACACAGAGCCTGCTTGCCCTCTTTTATTGGCTCCTGACTGTCTGCCTCTCCTTGTTTGCCTTCCAGACATTCTAGGCCTGCAGGGAAATGGGAAAAGCAGCAATACAGGCTAAGTTAAGGTGTAATATGGTCAGGAGGCACACTCCGCCCGCTGTAAGTACCGCAAAATCCTGTTGGTGTAACACACCAGGAAAAAGCAGCAATACAGGCTAAGTTAAGGTGTAATATGGTCAGGAGGTACACTCCGCCCGCTGTAAGTGCCGCAAAATCCTGTTGGTGTAACACACCAGGAAAAAGCAGCAATACAGGCTAAGTTAAGGTGTATAATGTGCAGGAGGCTTAGCAACAATGACACTGACACTGTCCCCTGCCTATCCTTCTCTCTCCCTGCACACAAGGTTTATCAAAGTATATGACACTGACACTCTCCCTGCCTATCCTTCTCTCTCCCTGCACACAAGGTTTATCAAAGTATATGACACTGACACTCTCCCTGCCTATCCTTCTCTCTCCCTGCACACAAGGTTTAGCAAAGAATATGACACTGACACTGTCCCTGCCTATCCTTCTCTGTCCCTACACACAAGGTTTAGCAAAGAATAGATTTGACAAGATTTGACACTGTCCCTGCCTATCCTTCACTTTCCCTGCTCCGGAACACACTACACAAGGCCGCCGCGCTGGCGGCCTTTTATAGTGTGGGGCGTGTACTAAACCCCCTCAGCTATAATTGGCCACAGGCATCCTGCCTGTGGCCAATCATTGCTCTCCTCGCTGCCGGCGCTGTGATTGGCCAAGCATGCAGGGTCACAGTGCATGCTTGGCCAATCACAGCGCCGGGATTACACTGCGATGGCGCAGTGTATTGTGGGCCGTTTGCGTCACTCGAATTTGACGCGAACGGCCCAAATCGTTCGTTGTTCGCCGAACGCGCGAACAGCCGATGTTCGAGTCGAACCTATGTTCGACTCGAACACCGAGCTCATCCCTATGCAGGAGTTGCTGTTCATTGCTGTTCTCTAAGATAAATAGGCAGGCAGGGACAGTGTGTTCATTTCTCAGGCATCTGCAGCAGTTAGTGGGTGTTGTGTGCCCCAGCACAGTATACACCTGTATATACCCGTCATTGCTGTTCTCTAAGCTAGATAGGCAGGCAGGGACAGTGTGTTCTTTTCTCAGGCATTTGCAGCAGTTAGTGGGTGTTGTGTGCCCCAGCACAGTATACACCTGTATATACCCGTCATTGCTGTTCTCTAATACAGGCATCTGCAGCAGTTAGTGGGTGCTGTGTGCCCCAGCACAGTATACACCTGTATATACCCGTCATTGCTGTTCTCTAATACAGGCATCTGCAGGAGTTAGTGGGTGTTGTGTGCCCTAGTACAGTATACACCTGTATATATCCGTCATTGCTGTTCTCTAATACAGGCAACTGCAGGAGTTAGTGGGTGTTGTGTGCCCTAGTACAGTATACACCTGTATATACCTGTCATTGCTGTTCTCTAATACAGGCATCTGCAGGAGTTAGTGGGTGTTGTGTGCCCTAGCACAGTATACACCTGTATATACCTGTCATTGCTGTTCTCTAATACAGGCATCTGCAGAAGTTAGTGGGTGTTGTGTGCCCTAGTACAGTATACACCTGTATAAACCCGTCATTGCTGTTCTCTAATAAAAGCATCTGCTGGAGTTAGTGGGTGTTGTGTGCCTCCAACACAATATACACTACCCAATTGCTGGTTTTCCCATCTCCCTGCAGGCCATTACTATGTCTGAAAGGCCAACAAGGAGAGGCAGACAGTCACGAGCCAATAAAAGAGGGCAAGCAGGCTCTGTGTCTAGAGACAACAGTGCTGGTCATGGACGTGGTGCATCGTCATCAGCACGTGGCCATGGGACACGCTTGTCCTTATTTTTGGCAGCTGGACGTGTTGAGCCGCATCATGCCGAAGACTTGGTAGAGTGGATGACCAAGCCCTCCTCATCCTTCTCATCCTCTCTCACCCAGGCTCAGGGTACTGGCAAAGCAGCTGCCAAAGCGTCCTCTTCCCTCGTATCAATGTCATCATCAGTCACTCCTTCCCTAGACCCACCGTGTCCTCCTGAGGAGTCCCCCGAACTGTTTGAGCACAGTGTTGGGTACATGCTTCAGGAGGATGCCCAGCGTTTCGAATGGTCTGAAGATGATACCCAGCTAGAGGAAGGTAGTAGCGTGAGAGCAGAGAGAGTGGATGCTCAAGAAGTACAGCAATCTGGCAGTCATGTTCCAGCAGCTGCAGCATACTGCCAGATTGGTTCCAGTGATGAGGAGGGAGAGGATGATGAGGTCACTGACTCCACGTGGGTTCCTGGTAGGAGAGAGGAGGAGGAGGAGGATGAGGAGGTCCAATGAGGCAGGATGCCCTCCGGGGGCCAGCGTAAGGGCAGCACACTGACTGAATTACACCGCAGAGCTCCGCCTGTGCAGGGCGCTGCCTCTGCCCGTTATTCCAAAAGTTCTTTGGTGTGGGCATTTTTTGAGTCGAGTGCATCAAATCGCACCGCTGCTGTTTGCAACATATGTCTCAAGCGTATCTCGTGTGGCCAAAACACCAGCCGCTTGGGCACCAAATGCTTGACCAGACATATGTTGACCTGCCATGCAGCTCGTTGGCAAGCGTACCTTAAAGACCCACACCAAAGAACAAAGCGGACCTGTCCTTGCTCCTCATCAGCTGGGATCTCCAACCCCACTGTACCTTCAGTCCTCTCTGAAACCTGCACTGAGAGGAACGAAGGTGTAGAATTAGGTGTGTCACAGCCAAGTACTTGCGGGCACTCTGCTAGCAGTACACCGACGTCCGATTATAGCAGGCAAATTTCCCTGCCCCAGCTGCTGGACCGTCGAAAGAAGTTCACTCCCAGCCATCCACATGCCCAGCGGTTGAATGCTAGCTTGGCTAAATTGCTAGCACTTCAACTGCTGCCTTTTCAGTTGGTAGACTCGGCCCCCTTCCGTGAGTTTGTGCAATGTGCGGTTCCTCAGTGGCAGGTTTCCAAACGCCACTTTTTCTCACGGAAGGCGATTCCGGCTTTCTACCGGCATGTGGAAGGCAATGTCCATGCCTCGCTGGACAGGGCGGTCAGCGGTAAGGTGCATATTACCGCTGACTCATGGTCCAGCAGGCATGGACGGGGACGTTACCTTTCTTTCACGGCCCATTGGGTCACTCTTTTGGCAGCTGGGAAGGATGCAGGACAAGGTGCAGTAGTGTTGGAGGTTGTTCCGCCGCCACACCTCCAAAATGCTACTACTGGTTGTGACACACGTCTCTCCTCCACCCCCTCCTCTTCTTCTTCCTCCATGGCCTCTTCCTGTGCTTTGTCCTCAGAACCAGCGGTGCTCCGTAGGCGTTCAAGGGGCTACGCAAGTACGCAGGCAAAAAGATGCCATGCCGTGCTTGCGCTGGTGTGTTTGGGGGACAGGAGCCACACTGGGGCAGAGGTTCTGTCAGCTCTGCAGGGGCAGGCCGAGAGGTGGTTTACGCCACGCCAGCATAAGCCAGGAATGGTGGTTTGCGACAATGGCACCAACCTCCTTTGCGCCCTCCGACAGGGACAACTGACCCATGTGCCCTGTGTGGCTCATGTCCTTAACCTGGTGGTGCAGCGGTTCTTGGGCAGGTACCCGGGCTTACAGGATGTCCTGAGGCAGGCCAGGAAAGTCTGTGTGCATTTCTGCAGATCATATAATGCCAGTGCTTGGCTGGCTGAGCTGCAAAAGGAGTTGAACCTTCCCAAGAACCGCCTTATATGTGACATGCCCACCAGGTGGAACTCAACGTTGGCCATGCTGCAGCGGCTGCACACGCAGCAGAGGGCCATCAATGAGTACCTGTGCGACTACGGCACCAGGACAGGGTCAGGGGAGCTCAGGTTTTTTCACCACGCCAGTGGGGCATGATCAGGGATGCATGCACTGTCCTGGCACCATTTGAGGAGGCCACGAGGATGGTGAGCAGTGACAGTGCATGCATCAGTGACACTGTACCTCTTGTCCACCTGTTGGAGCATAGGCTGCATGGAATAATGGACAGGGCACTTGAGGCAGAACAGAGGCAGGAAGAGGAGGACTTCCTTGCCTCTCAAGGCCCCCTTTACCCAGACAGTGTTCCTTCTGTCCCACCCATCACACAGGAAGAGGACGAGGAGGAGGAGGAGGATTGTGTCAGCATGGAGGTGGAGCATGGCACTCAGCATCAACAGCAGCAGTCTTTTAGGGATGATTTACAGTCCCAACAAACCCGTGGACTTGTACGTGGCTGGGAGGAGGTGGCTGCGGATCATGTCGTGCTTAGTGACCCAGAGGACTCCGGACCGAATGCCTCAGCTAACCTACGCTGCATGGCCTCCCTGATCCTGCAAAGTCTGCGGAAGGATCCTCGTATTCTTCGGATCAAGGAGAGGGACCATTACTGGCTGGCCACTCTCCTTGATCCACGGTACAAGGGTAAGGTTGCGGACCTTATCTTGCCGTCGCAGAGGGAGCAGAGGATGAGACAAATCCGGGAGGCCTTGCAGAAAGGTCTGTGCAACGCGTTCCCAGAGACTGGGAGGTTACAAACTCCTGGTCCTGGACAACGAGTTGCTGAGGCTTCGGTCAGTAGCAGAAGGAGCGGTGGAGAAGGTGGCCGTCTGACCGATGCGTTCAGACAATTTTTTAGTCCGCAGCCCCAAGGTATGATCGGTTCCAGCAACCATCGCCAGCGTCTGATATACATGGTGCAGGAATACCTAGGGGCAAGGTCAGACTTGGACACCTTTCCCACCGAAAATCCTCTGGCTTACTGGGTCTTGAGGATGGATCACTGGCCAGAGCTTGCACAGTATGCAATTGAGCTACTGGCCTGTCCTGCATCCAGCGTTCTTTCGGAACGCACATTCAGTGCTGCTGGAGGCTTTGTCACGGATCACAGGGTGCGCCTGTCCACCGACTCGGTTGATCGCCTGACCTTCATAAAGATGAACCAGTCTTGGATCACCACCAGCTACCAAGCACCTGAAGCTGATATAACAGTATAATTTATTTTGAAATGTCACATCCCTTCAAGACTGCCTATGCTGATGCTGAGTGACTGTCCTGTTATGTTGACTGACTATCCTCCTCCTCCTCAATGATCCGATTCATGATGATAGCTTGGAAGAACATTTTTGTTTCTGGGTGCCGCCACCAGTGGCTAAGGCCCAATTTTTCAGCCCCTGTTTAACAGGGGCATGTAATTACAATTTTTTATGCAATGCTTTGCAGCAGGGCTCATTCCTACACTCCAACTAGAGTATCTGGGAGAGGTTGCAGTGTCGTGGCACCAGCACCAGTGCCTAAGGCCCAATTTTTCAGCCCCTGTATAACAGGGGCGTGTAATTACAATTTTTGATGCAATACTTTGCAACAGGGCTCATTGCTGTGCTCCAAGTACAGTATCTGTGAGGGGTTGCAGTGTTGTGGCACCAGTGCCTAAGGCCCAATTTTTCAGCCCCTGTTCAACAGGGGCATCTAATTACAATTCTTGATCTAATAATTCACAGCAGGGCCCATTCCTGCGCCCACCAAGAGTAACTGTGAGGGCTTACAGTGTTGTGGCAACACCACCACCACCACCACCACCAAAGGCCCAATTTTTCTGCCCCTCTTCAACAGGGGCATGCAATTACAATTCTTGATCTAATAATTTACAGTAGGGTCCATTCATGCGCCCACCAAGAGTAACTGTGAGGGCTGACAGTGTTGTAGCACCAGCACCACCACCAAAGGCCCAATTTTTCCTACCACTGTTCAACAATGGCATGTAATTACAATTCCTGATATTATAGTTCACAGCAGGGCCCATTCATGCGCCCACCAAGAGTAACTGTGAGGGCTCACAGTGTTGTGGCAACACCAACATGTAAGGGGCAAATTTCAGCAGAGTATATACGGCAGGCCCCTACTTTCAAACATCCAACTTACAAACGACTCCTCCTTGCAAACGGAAGGATACAACAGGAAGTGAGAGGAAATCTACCCCTAGGAAGGCAAATTCTCTCCTGTAAGAGTTAATATGGGAAAAAAAGTGTCTCCTCTCCACTGATGCTTTATCACCAATTCTTGTTTCAATAAAAACCCCACTTTTCAAAAAACAGTTGTCATTGGGACGGAAAGTGAGGTGAAATGTTTTGAACAGGTGCACAGACAGCAAAACAAATGTTACAGGGGTGATAACCCTTCCCTATGTTTTCCAAAAAGCTTAAAAATAGATTTTTTGGCTGGAGCTACACTTAAACAATGTACCTGTTCAAAATTACAAACAGATTCTACAAAAGAACAAACCTACAGTCCCTGTCTTGTATGCACCGCCTGTATACGGCTGTTCAGAGTATATAGGGGCTTTTTTTTATTTTGGGTGCGGGGTTCCCCTTAATATCCATACAAGACCCAAAGGGGCTGGTAATGGGCTGGGGTAGGGGGGGGGGTGATGGGGTAGCTATGCCATTTTTCTTAAAGATTTTCATCCATATTACCGGGACCAGACATTACATTAAAGCCGCAAGCAGTTTTAAATGGCTTTTTTTCCTTTACAAATGTCATTTTGTGCAGGGACAGTTCTAAACACGGGAAACACGTGGCACTTCACAGGCATACTTTAGACACCCCCCAGGTACGATATTTAAAGGAATATTTCACTTGTTTTTTTCACTTTATGCATCATTAAAATGACTGCTCCCGAAAAACGGCCGTTTTTAAAACTTCGTTTTGCATTGATACATGTCCCCTGGGGCAGAACCCGGGTCCCGAAACCCTTTTTAGGACAATAACATGCATATTAGTCGATATAATTAGCACTTTAGATTTCGAACGTTCGCGTCCATTGTATTTAATAGGGTTCTAACGTTCGCGCAAACTTTCGGTCCGTTCGAAGGTTCTGGTGCGACATGAACCGGGGGGTTTTCGGCTCATCCTTAGTCAGGATGATTGCGGTGCATTATTTCTATTATTACATTGTAATATAGAATGAAATTATTCAACTCACCATAATGCTGAATCAGTGGAAGCCCTGAGCGTGTCACCTGCCACGTCGCCTGCCACCAGATGCCATCAGGTGTCCCCAGCAGAGTCCCTCCTTACATCAGGCGTCCCCAGCGGAGCCCCTTCTTACATAAGGCATCCCTAGCGGAGCACCTCCTTACACCTGGTGTCCTCAGTGGAGCCCCTCCATACATCAGATGTCCTCAGCGGAGCCCCTCCTTACATCATATGTCCCCAGCGGAGCCCCTCCTTACATCATATGTCCCCAGCGGAGCCCCTCCTTACATCAGTGTCACCAGCGGAGCCCCTCCTTACATCAGTGTCCCCAGCGGAGCCCCTCCATACATCAGTGTACCCAGCGGAGCTCCTCCTTACATCAGTGTCCCCAGCGGAGCCCCTCCTTACATCAGTGTCCCCAGCGGAGCCCCTCCTTACACCTGGTGTCCCCAGCGGAGCCCCTCCTTACATCAGGTGTCCCCAGCGGAGCCCCTCCTTACATTAGGTGTCCCCAACGGAGCCCCTCCTTACATCAGGTGTCCCCAGCGGAGCCCCTCCTTACACCTGGTGTCCCCAGCGGAGCCCCTCCATACATCAGATGTCCCCAGCGGAGCCCCTACTTACATCAGATGTCCCCAGCGGGGCCCCTCCTTACATCAGTGTCGCCAGCGGAGCCCCTCTATACATCAGTGTCGCCAGCAGAGCCCCTCCATACATCAGTGTCCCCAGCGGAGCCCCTCCTTACATCAGTGTCCCCAGCGGAGCCCCTCCATACATCAGGTGTCCCCAGCGGAGCCCCTCCTTACATCAGGTGTCCCCAGCGGAGCCCCTCCTTACATCAGGTGTCCCCAGCGGAGCCCCTCCTTACACCTGGTGTCCCCAGCGGAGCCCCTCCATACATCAGATGTCCCCAGCGGAGCCCCTACTTACATCAGATATCCCAAGCGGAGCCCCTCCTTACATCAGTGTCGCCAGCGGAGCCCCTCTATACATCAGTGTCGCCAGCAGAGCCCCTCTATACATCAGTGTCCCCAGCGGAGCCCCTCCTTACATCAGTGTCCCCAGCGGAGCCCCTCCATACATCAGTGTCCCCAGCGGAGCCCCTCCTTACATCAGTGTCCCCAGCGGAGCCCCTCCTTACATCAGTGTCCCCAGCGGAGCCCCTCCTTACATCAGTGTCGCCAGCAGAGCCCCTCCATACATCAGATGTCCCCAGCGGAGCCCCTCCTTACATCAGTGTCCCCAGCGGAGCCCCTCCATACATCAGTGTGCCCAGCGGAGCTCCTCCAAACATCAGTGTGCCCAGCGGAGCCCCTCCTTACATCAGTGTCCCCAGCAGAGCCCCTCCTTACATCAGTGTACCCAGCGGAGCCCCTCCTTACATCAGTGTCCCCAGCGGAGCCCCTACTTACATCAGATGTCCCCAGCGGAGCCCCTCCTTACATCAGTGTCGCCAGCGGAGCCCCTCTATACATCAGTGTCGCCAGCAGAGCCCCTCCATACATCAGATGTCCCCAGCGGAGCCCCTCCTTACATCAGTGTCCCCAGCGGAGCCCCTCCATACATCAGTGTCCCCAGCGGAGCCCCTCCTTACATCAGTGTCCCCAGCGGAGCCCCTCCATACATCAGTGTCCCCAGTGGAGCCCCTCCTTACATCAGTGTCCCCAGCGGAGCCCCTCCTTACATCAGTGTCCCCAGCGGAGCCCCTCCATACATCAGTGTCCCCAGCGGAGCCCCTCCTTACATCAGTGTCCCCAGCGGAGCCCCTCCTTACATCAGTGTGCCCAACGGAGCTCCTCCAAACATCAGTGTCCCCAGCGGAGCCCCTCCTTACATCAGTGTCCCCAGCAGAGCCCCCCATACATCAGTGTACCCAGCGGAGCCCCTCCTTACATCAGTGTCCCCAGCAGAGCCCCTCCTTACATCAGTGTACCCAGCGGAGCCCCTCCTTACATCTGGTGTCCACAGCGGAGCCCCTCCTTACATCTGTCATGTATTCTAGCGGTGTCTCCACCGCCATTACAGAAGAGAAGCTGAGAGGGAACAAAATAGAGGCGGAGCTGGCCGCGTGGTTACAATAGATATTGAGCTGCGGCGCCACCCATCCCCCGCCCCTTTCCATAACAGGTCACAGAGACTGTCAGCGGGGGGTGGGCGGCGCCGCAGCTCAATATCTAATGTAGCCACCCAGCCAGCCTCTTTCTTTTGGTCTTCTTGAAAACATTGTCTCCGCCGGCCGCGGACCTCCAGCGGCCGGCGGCGCGGACCTCGGTAGTGAAAAATCGTGAAAAACCGGATTTCCCGGGAAACGATAAAATCGGGAAAAGGGTCTAAATCCCGGGAATGTCCCGGGGAATTCGGGACAGTTGGCAAGTATGCTGTACATGTGCCTTCTTGAGGAGGGGGACCTTGCATGATTTCAATCCATGGTGGCGTATTGTGTTACCAATGGTGTGTTTGGTGACTGTGGTCTCATCTGCCTTGAGATCATTCACAAGCTCCTCCCGTGTAGTTCTGGGCGGATCCCTCACTTTTCTCATGATCATCCTCACCCCTTGAGGGCAAAATCTTGCATGGAGCTCCAGACTGAGGGCGATTGATGGTTATTTTGTATTTCTTCCATTTGTGAATAATCGCTCTAACAGTTGTCTCCTTCTCACCAAACTTCTTGCTGATGGTCTTGTAGCCCATTCCAGTGTTGTGTCTAAAATCTTGTCCTGGACCCTGACGTCCTTTGACAGCTCTTTGGTCTTGACCATGATGGTGGGTTTGAATGGAAGAAAGAGATTCTGTAGACAGATGTCTTTTATACACATAACAAGTTGTCCTTAGGAGCACCTTCGTACATTGACAGGAATAATCTGTGTACCACATGAGCATAGGGTGACCACGTGTCCCGGATTGCCCGGGACAGTCCCGCATTTTGCAAGTCTGTCCCGGGCACATTCATTCCAGGACAATACAGTGTCCCGGAATGAAACAGACACAGCCACCCCCCCCCCCGGGCCAATCTGATGCCCCCAAAAAAGGCCACCACATCACCGCTTTACTCACTGACAGTACTTGTCCTGGCCGGGAATGCCTGGAGGAGCACAATCCTCGCCCCCTGCTTGTGATTGGAGAAATTATAAATCCCACCTCTTGTGTCCAATCACTGTGCTGTGATTCGTTACAGCACAAGCTGATTTTTGGGAAGGGAGGGTGTCCCTGAATGGGAGTTTGGAAATGTGGTCACCCTACATGAGCACCTACTGTAGCCAGTTTGTTGGAGACAGAATTATGGTTGGTTGATAGAGAATCAAATACTTATTTTACTTACTGAACTGCAACTCAATTTATAACATTTGTATATTTTTTTTTATCTGTATTTTTGGTTGATATTCTGTTTCTATCATTTAAAACACATCGATGATAAAAAAAATGATAGACCCTTCATTTCTTGGTAAGTGGGCAAACTTACAAAATCTGCAGGGGATCAAATAATTATTTCTGCCACCGTATACTGTATATTTTATGTTCATTCAGTGTAGCGCCATCCCATATTTTCCTCTATGCTGATGCGGCTACATTTTTAAATCTCGGAGTAGAAAAATGTGTTTTCAATTATTGGATATGTGCAGACAATTTCCTGTCTGGGACAGGTGCACGGATAATTAAATGTATATGCCTGCCAGAGCCATAACCATGTTTACATAAAAAGAAGGTCACTCTCATTTCAAAATGTGGCTGCCATTTAACAATTTAAAGGGATATGCCGGAGAGAACGCTGGAGCTTGGTCTTTCAGTTTCGATACATTTCCCCATATTGGACTGGTGTTGGGAGCGGATTAGGGGCTTGCCAGTAACAGAAAACTGTTTTTGTCTTTTATGTTCTGCATTTTACCGTCCTGCACAGGAGTAACTGAGATAGCAGGTAAAGGTGGAGAAATGTCTTCCCCCCACCCCCGCATTACTCTGGTTACTAACAGACTGTAATCACTGATCTTTGGATTCCTTTAACCAATTACCTGGGCAATTTAAAAAAATAAATAATAATTTGCACACGTTACTGTAAACCCGCCAAAAAGAAAATATTTTCTGAAAGCAGAAACATTGGAGAATAAAATGGTGGTAGTTGCAATTTTTTATGTCACACAATATTTCTGCAGTTCTGTAATAAAAAAGCATATTTAGAAATGAATGAATTTTAGTGCAAACAAACACAAGTATTATACCCAATTGTTTGGCCAAATATAAAAGATGGGGTTACGTTGAGTAAATAGCTGACATGTGTGGTGCAACTGATGTTTATATACTGTACATGTGCTCGCCCCAACGCCGCCCTTTTTTTATGGGGTCATTGTGGGGGTGGCAGGGTGCTTAACATTTTTTTGTGTCATGCACCCTCAGTCCATGACACTTTGCACTCACAGTAGATCCTTAATCCTTGACATCCTGCACTTACAGTAGGTCCCCAGTGCAGGACACTTTGCACTTACAGTAGGTCCTCAGTCTATGATACCCTACACTCACAGTAGGTCCTCAGTCCATGACACCCTGCACTCACAGTAGGTCCTTAGTCTATGATACCCTACTCTCACAGTAGGTCATCAGTCCATGATACCCTACACTTACAGTAGGTCCTCAGTCCATGATACCCTACACTCACAGTAGGTCCTCATTCCATGATACCCTACACTCACAGTAGGTCCTCAGTCCATGATACCCTACACTCACAGTAGGTCCTCAGTCCATGACACCCTGCACTCACAGTAGGTCCTTAGTCTATGACACCCTGCACTCACAGTAGGTCCTCAGTCTATGACATCCTGCACTCACAGTAGGTCCTTAGTCTATGATATCCTACACTCACAGTAGGTCCTCAGTCCATGATACCCTACACTCACAATAGGTCCTCAGTCCATTACACTTGCACTCTGTCACGTACCTGATGATTGTGAGCCAGAATTGCAGGGGACGGCCTCCCTTACGGCTCCCACTCTCAGCCCCCTGGTTAGGTGACAGTTGGCACAGGAGTAAGGAGTGGCACGGGTGCCTGGCAGGATCAACAGAGGTGAGGTGGTGGTTCAGACACCCGGGAGCTTCCTTGCAGAAACTGGGATACCGGAACTGGAACAGCTTAGCAGACTGGATCAGGAGCAGCACAGCAGACTGGATCAGCTTAGCAGACAGGTTCAGCTTAGCAGGCTGGATCAGGGACAGCTCAGCAGACTGGATCAGCTTAGCAGACTGGATCGGCTTAGCAGGCTGGATCAGCTTAGCAGGCTGGACCAGAAACAGGAACAAGGTAGACAAACAGGCCGGGTCAGATATCAGGCGGGCAGCAGAAGTACAAGGTGCAGGCAAAAGGGGTGGTCACAACAGGCCGAGGTCGTATGCAGGCAGATAACAGATTGGTCAAGGTAAGCCAGGTCTTTAGCACAGGTAATAGTCTCAGATCAGGGTTTTGGCACACAACGCTGTAGAGCAGACAGCAGGGACTGTCTGGGAGTGGCAGGTTTAAATAGCCCGCCTGGCACCAACCGCGGGGGGCGCGCACGTGCGCATGCGCGGTCGCGCCCGCGATCGGGAACCAGGGAGTCTGAGGCGCCTGTTTCTGGCAGGATCTTCATGACACGCTCACAGTAGGTCCTCAGTCCATGATACCCTACACTCACAGTAGGTCCTCAGTCCATGACACTTGCACTCACAGTAGGTCCTCAGTCCATGATATCCTACACTCACAGTAGGTCCTCAGTCCATGATACCCTACACTCACAGTAGGTCCTCAGTCCATGATACCCTACACTCACAGTAGGTCCTCAGTCCATGATACCCTACACTCACAGTAGGTCCTCAGTCCATGATACCCTACACTCACAGTAGGTCATCAGTCCATGATACCCTACACTCACAGTAGGTCCTCAGTCCATGACACCCTGCACTCACAGTAGGTCCTCAGTCCATGATACCCTACACTCACAGTAGGTCCTTAGTCCATTAAACCCTGCACTCACAGTAGGTCCTCAGTCCATGATATCCTACACTCACAGTAGGTCCTCAGTCCATGATACCCTACACTCACAGTAGGTCCTCAGTCCATGATACCCTACACTCACAGTAGGTCCTCAGTCCATGATACCCTACACTCACAGTAGGTCCTCAGTCCATGATACCCTACACTCACAGTAGGTCATCAGTCCATGATACCCTACACTCACAGTAGGTCCTCAGTCCATGACACCCTGCACTCACAGTAGGTCCTCAGTCCATGATACCCTACACTCACAGTAGGTCCTTAGTCCATTAAACCCTGCACTCACAGTAGGTCCTCAGTCCATGATATCCTACACTCACAGTAGGTCCTCAGTCCATGATACCCTACACTCACAGTAGGTCCTCAGTCCATGATACCCTACACTCACAGTAGGTCCTTAGTCCATGATACCCTACACTCACAGTAGGTCATCAGTCCATGATACCCTACACTCACAGTAGGTCCTCAGTCCATGACACCCTGCACTCACAGTAGGTCCTCAGTCCATGATACCCTACACTCACAGTAGGTCCTTAGTCCATTAAACCCTGCACTCACAGTGGGGCCTCAGTCCATGACATCCTGAACTCACAGTATGTCCTCAGTCTAGGAGGTTAAATGAGATTGGGTGTCATTCTTCGTAGAAGAGGGCATCGTGTGGTGAAAAAGAGGTACTGCATGGTATACGTCCAGATTGAAGGTAAGTATTGCAGTTTGAGCTGTAATCTTTTTTTAACTGCCTAGAGATATCGGAAGTGGTGCTGATATCAATACTGTTTCTGCATTAGTACACTGTGGGGCAGATCCATGACACCCTGCACTCACAGTAAATCCTCAGTTCATGACACCCAGTGCTCACAGTAGGTCCTCCATCTCAGTCCATGCACTGACAGTAGTTTCTCAGTCTTCCACCTTAAAAAAGACTGGGCATTGTCTTCCCAGAAGACAGAGGACATCATGTGGAGGAAAATAGGTACGGCAGGGTACAGGTCCAGTTTCAAGGTGTGTATTGTACAGTAGGTCCTCAGCAGTGGCAGCTGGTGCTAAACTTTTTTTGGGGGGCGGCAAACAACCCCCCCCCTAGGTCCGCACTCACCCCTCAAGGGTCACGGCGCTGTAGCTTCCATGTCTCCTCCTCCTGGCTAATCCAGTCTTCTTTAGATCCGCCCCCTGTCCCGATTGCCTGGGAGGAGAAGCCAGAAACCGATAGCAAATATTGATTCGCTAGTGCCACAAGTGGGTGGGTCCGCCAAACCTTTTTCAAGCCAATTAAAGCCTTAAGCCTCGTACACACGAACGAGTTTCTCGGCAAGAAACGACAAGAAAACTGCCGAGATAGCTTTCTTGCCGAGAAAATCGTTCGTGTGTATGGTTTCTCGTCAAGAAAACCGTCAAGAATCTCGACGGGAAATATAGAGAACCTGCTCTCTATTTTCCCGTCGAGATTCTCGTCAGCCTGTTTCTCGATGAGAAAATTGTGTGTGTGTACACACACCTGTCCTCCGGGAAGCCCGCGCATGCTCGAAATGACTTCGACGCATGCGCGGTAGCTTCCTAGGCATAGATAGGGTGTAGCAAGATCTCGGCCATGTGTACGAGGCATGAGGCTCTAATCATGTGCTTGAAAAAAGAAAAACTCATAAAAAACTGAGAGTCTGGTGCCCAACACATGCAAGCTAGGGGGAGTGGCACCCCTGCGCCCGTTATGGACCGGTCGCCGCTGGTCCTCAGTCCATGACACCCAGCACTCACAGTAGGTCCTCAGTCTAGGAGGTTAAATGAGGCTGGGGGGTCATTCTTCCAAGAAGACTGAGGGCATCTTGTGGCGAAAAATAGGTACTGCAAGGTATACGTCCAGATTGAATCAGCCTGAGCTGCAATTTTTTGGAAGTAAAAAATATTTGTAGAAAGTTGGACTTTACACACTAACATGCCGCTCGAACATCTGGAAGTACGGGAAAATTCTGGAAATGTGTTCTCCTTTAAGACAGAACAACCCTTGGCTGTGCTTTTCCTTAAACCCCCAGATATTTTCTGCAATGTGATAATGTACACAGGCGATAAAGCGCTTATTATATAATATATCAGCTTATTTAAAATTCAAGTATAACAGGTAGCTAATAAGTAGCGTGATCTCATTATGGGCTGACAAGCTAAATGATGCACCTGGTGGATCTAAAGCGAGATTTGTATAATTTAATATTAGCCCAGCAGCCATTTAATTATACAATAAATACCAAGAATGTGGCCTTAGCGGAAGACTAAACTCCATCTCTGGGACACAGCTCGCACAGCGCTCTATTTATTTAAAGCCGCCGACGCTAAGCTTGCAGCCGGCAGACTCGGAACGCAGAGGATGTGTTTAGTGATATTAAATTATTCCGGCAACACATAAAGTGGTCAAAAAACACTTGATCATTAGGAGCCGCAGTTTTCTCTGCGGCTCTTGCTGTTAAACGCGGCCCTTGGGTATACGAAACTGAAAGCTGCGCAGACTTTAATTTAGAATAAAAAAAAAAAAAAAAAAGCATCGAAACTAATATAATGGGCTCTTTCATTCAGCCGGGCCGACCTGTTATAGATACCGAGTCCGGCTCGAGTATTCTGTAGCATTGTTTTTTTTTTATGAAGTCTTCAAATTTGTGAATATAAAGCGACAGAAGCAACGATCGACACATTAAAAAAAAAAATCAGATCTTAAAGGCTGGGTTCGCATCTTTGCATTTTTTGCATGATGTGTTTTCCATTGAAATCAAATGAAATGCATCTCAATGCATGTATGTAGACGCATGGTGATGCATCACACAACACATGCAAATGCGCTATGCGTGTACACTTATATGTGTTATGACATGCATTGATAGTAGTAGCACTGCCACTGCCTATTAATGCAGGGGTAAAAAGGGGGGGGGGGGTAGTAGTACTGCCACTATTGCAGGGAAGGGGTATACCAGTACTTCCACCGACCATCAAAGCAGGGAAGGGGTTAACAGCACTGACCACCAATGCAGGGAGGGGGTTAGCAGTACTGTCCCTGACCAACAATGCAGGGCGGGGGGTAAGCAGTATTGTCCCTGACCAACAATGCGGGGAGGGGGTAAGCAGTATTGTCCCTGACCACCAATGCAGGGCGGGGGGTTAGCCGTATTGTCACTGACCACCAATGCAGGGCGGGGGGTTAGCCGTATTGTCACTGACCACCAATGCAGGGCGGGGGGTTAGCCGTATTGTCCCTGACCACCAATGCAGGGAGGGGGGTTAGCAGTATTGTCCCTGACTAACAATGCAGGGAAGGGGGTTAGCAGTTTTGTCCCTGACCACCAATGCAGGGAGGGGGTTAGCAGTTTTGTCCCTGACCACCAATACAGGGCGGGGGGTTAGCCGTATTGTCCCTGACCACCAATGCAGGGAGGGGGGTTAGCAGTATTGTCCCTGACTAACAATGCAGGGAAGGGGGTTAGCAGTATTGTCACTGACCACCAATGCAGGGAAGGGGTTAACAGCACTGACCACCAATGCAGGGAGGGGGTTTTGCAGTACTGTCCCTGACCACCAATGCAGGGAGGGGGGTTAGCAGTATTGTCCCTGACCACCAATGCAGGGAGGGGGGTTAGCAGTATTGTCCCTGACCAACAATGCAGGGAGGGGGGTTAGCCGTATTGTCCCTGACCACCAATGCAGGGAGGGGGGTTAGCCGTATTGTCCCTGACCAACAATGCAGGGAGGGGGTAAGCAGTATTGTCCCTGACCACCAATGCAGGGAGGGGGGTTAGCAGTATTGTCCCTGACTAACAATGCAGGGAAGGGGGTTAGCAGTATTGTCACTGACCACCAATGCAGGGCGGGGGGTTAGCCGTATTGTCACTGACCACCAATGCAGGGTGGGGGGTTAGCCGTATTGTCCCTGACCACCAATGCAGGGAGGGGGGTTAGCAGTATTGTCCCTGACTAACAATGCAGGGAAGGGGGTTAGCAGTTTTGTCCCTGACCACCAATGCAGGGAGGGGGTTAGCAGTTTTGTCCCTGACCACCAATACAGGGCGGGGGGTTACCGTATTGTCCCTGACCACCAATGCAGGGAGGGGGGTTAGCAGTATTGTCCCTGACTAACAATGCAGGGAAGGGGGTTAGCAGTATTGTCACTGACCACCAATGCAGGGAAGGGGTTAACAGCACTGACCTGACCACCAATGCAGGGAGGGGGTTTTGCAGTACTGTCCCTGACCACCAATGCAGGGAGGGGGGTTAGCAGTATTGTCCCTGACCAACAATGCAGGGAGGGGGGTTAGCCGTATTGTCCCTGACCACCAATGTAGGGAGGGGGGTTAGCCGTATTGTCCCTGACCAACAATGCAGGGAGGGGGTTTAGCAGTACTGTCCCTGACCACCAATGCAGGGAGGGGGTTAGCAGTATTGTCCCTGACCACCAATACAGGGAGGGGGGTTAGCCGTATTGTCCCTGACCACAAATGCAGGGAGGAGGGTTAGCAGTATTGTCCCTGACCAACAATGCAGGAAGGGGGGTTAGCCGTATTGTCCCTGACCACAAATGCAGGGAGGAGGGTTAGCCGTATTGTCCCTGACCAACAATGCAGGGAGGGGGGTTAGCAGTATTGTCCCTGACCACAAATGCAGGAAGAAGGGTTAGCAGTATTGTCCCTGACCAACAATGCAGGGAGGGGGTTTAGCAGTACTGTCCCTGACCACCAATGCAGGGAGGGGGTTAGCAGTATTGTCCCTGACCACCAATACAGGGAGGGGGGTTAGCCGTATTGTCCCCGACCACCAATGCAGGGAGGGGGGTTAGCCGTATTGTCCCTGACCAACAATGCAGGGAGGGGGGTTAGCAGTATTGTCCCTGACCACAAATGCAGGAAGAAGGGTTAGCAGTATTGTCCCTGACCAACAATGCAGGGAGGGAGGTTAGCCATATTGTCCCTGACCACCAATGCAGGGAGGGGGGTTAGCCGTATTGTCCCTGACCACCAATGCAGGGAGGGGGGTTAGCAGTATTGTCCCTGACCACCAATACAGGGAGGGGGGTTAGCCGTATTGTCCCTGACCACCAATGCAGAGAAGGGGGTTAGCCGTATTGTCCCTGACCACAAATGCAGGGAGGAGGGTTAGCAGTATTGTCCCTGACCAACAATGCAGGGAGGGGGGTTAGCAGTATTGTCCCTGACCAACAATGCAGGGAGGGGGGTTAGCCGTATTGTCCCTATCTCCCTGACCAACAATGCAGGGAGGGGGGTTAGCAGTATTGTCCCTGACTAACAATGCAGGGAAGGGGGTTAGCAGTATTGTCACTGACCACCAATGCAGGGAGGGGTTAACAGCACTGACCACTGACCACCAATGCAGGGTGGGGGGATTAGCAGTACTGTCCATTAATAATGACCATTAATGCAGGGGGAGGTTAAAGGGGATTACCAGCATTGCCACCTACCACCAATATGGGGATTGCTGTGGTCACTGACACCAATGTTGGGGTTATTATTACTGACACTGACACCAACGACAGGGCTTAATTTACTCCAGTGGTGGCCCGTCCATAAGGGGTGCACGGGCGTCGCCCCCCCATCCATGTGTCCGACCCCTAATCTACATGCAGGGTGCCGGATGCATGGATTCCAATGGGGGGGGGGGGGCTTTTTTTGAAGCCAGAAGCTCTAATAGGCTTCAAAATAGAGCACTGCACCCGAAACCCACCCATTTGTGTGACACTAGTGAATATTTGCTAGTGTCCACACTAATTCTCCTTCTGGCCAATCATAAAGTGGGTCCTGAGACCCGTTCCCGGATTGACCGAAAGGAGAAGCTGCGCTGGCCGCGAGGAGAGGAGATGGAGGGGAAGCCGGTCGCCTGGAGGAAAGCCATGGGTAATGCCTTGTACACACGACTGGATTTTCCGATGGAAAAAGTCAGACGGGCTCTTTTCATCGGATATTCCGACCGTGTGTATGCCCCATCGGACTTTTTCCTTCTGAAATTCCGACAGACTTAGATAGAGAACATGTTCTCTATTTTTCCGACGGACAAAAATTTATATCGGAAAATCCGTTCGTCTGTATGCAATTCCGACGGACTAAAAACCACGCATGCTCAAAATCAAGTCGACGCATGCTCGGAAGCATTGAACTTAATTTTTCTCGGCTCGTCGCACTGTTGTGCGTCACCGCGTTTTTGACGGTCGGATTTTAGTGTGACCGTTGTGTATGCAAGACAGCTTGGGCGGAATTCCGTCAGAACTCCGTCGGACAAACCATCGGACTTTATTCCAATGGACAATCCGGTCGTGTGTACAAGGCATAAGTGTTGCAGATGGGTGACCGACCAACCAGGGGGGAGGTGCGGGTGTTTTCCGCCCCCCCCCCAAAAAAATACCACCGGCCGCCACTGATTTACTCCAACCTTCACAGAGGATTTTTTTTGTGCATCGCGGTACGTTACAGCCCATTTATTTCGAATGGAATGCCTAACTTGACACAATGTACTTCAGTACCCAAAATGTACTACTTTTGTGAGGCCCTTTGGAACTGTTGGGGCCACATGCGGGGCCCTCTATAATAATCCAGCTGTCCACCACTGTTCTAAGCCATCTAATAGGGGATTTACACACTTTGGAGATCTTTCACTTCTTGATTTATCTATGGAACAGGAAACGAGGGGAAAACCCAATGGGACACAGACACACAATGAAAAAACCTTACTGGCATTTGAGCCATTCCCTATGTAGCGGGCATGTGGTTTTGAATTTGTTTGTTCGGGTCAAGAACATCAGTGATGCTCAGTTCCCTGCGGCCCGGAGGGTGGCACTGTCGCCCTGGGCCGGGGTTGAACCATCATTGGAGTGCCGTGTCCTTTTGTGTCCTCTCGCGGCACCTGTACAGCGGGGCGGGGAACCTGCTGCGCATGCTGGGAGAGGACATAAAAGGGGCAGACATCTTGGGCACAAGGTTCTTCGAGTCCCAGGCACCTTTAGCCTGAGGGCTGCTGTCCGTGAATGGTGTCCAGGTGGCCTAGGCCTGGACACCGGGAGTTCGGGAGCCATCCCAGACACCTTTAGTCTGGGGTGAGGTACTTGTCCTAGCCTGGGGCCCAGCTTCTTCCACTGGGTTCCGCCCGGGAGGGATCATCCTAGGGTATCCGGGGGATGGATACCCGAATTTAAGACACAATGGACCGGAGGGTGGCCTTCCTGTAGATCTGGTGCAGCAGACTGCCGGTGCCGGGTAAGGGCCTCCGGAGACCGTCTGGAGGGATGCCTTCTCAAACAGGGGCTGATACACATGGAAGGTGGTTCTATTGAGGAAAAGTCTGGCAGAGGTGTCGGGAAGTCATGGCTCAGTAAGTCCGCGTGAGGTGGTAGCTCCGTTTCCACAACAGGCTACATACCCGCGGAGGAGGGTGACACCTCCGACCTGGAGTAGCTCTCCAATGCTGGAGACGACACCATCATTGATGAACTGTTCACTACAAAGGGCTGGGACAAAATTTCCCGTGCCTCGTCCCGCAGAAGTGGGGACCCACCCATGTCTACAGGGGATAGTACACCCCGGGTGGAGGCCCCAGCGCCTGAGGAGGGATCCAGTCCCCAGCCTGCCCTCACTTCCCTGGTGCCATCTACAGCCAATACCGGGGAAAAGAGACTTGTGCTTCGGGCACCTATGCCCAGATCTGATGTGACCAAGGTCCCTCGCCATCCGGACTCAATAGTTTTACCTGGCAAAGGGGACAAAGCCACCATGCCTTCGCTGGCGAGGCTCCAGCGGTTGTTTTGTCAAAAAGTTGCTGCCGATTACGGATGGGAATATCCGTATCTCTCCAGAGAACTGTTGTATGAGGTGGAGGTGTGCCGAGAGCGCTGGTATAATGACTTTGTGTGGACCCACCTTCAGGTTCCACACGCTCACAGGTACTTGGCATGCTCTCCAAAAGCATCACAGCGTTTCAAGGACTGCAAGGCAGAATGGATGTTGGGGCGGCATATCCATGCGGACAAGGTGCTGATCTGGCGTAAAGAGGGAGAAGATGTTGAATACCATCTAGAGACTATGGACCAGCATTTGAAGCCCCTTGTCCTGCCGCATCCCCGTTTCTATCTGTGAGGAGAAAGAGACTCCGTTCTTGTTTTCCGCTGATACTGCACTTCCCAGACTTTGCTGTTTGATTTTTTTTTGAATATCATCAGTGACTGTGCCCAGAAAGGGGCGTCTGTGCTCTCTGGAGGAGTTGAGGAACTGTTCCGGTTGTTTGTTCTTCTTTCTCCAGCAAGTGATCATGGACTCTGGGGTACATAGGGCCACAGATGAAGTCCCTACAAGTGCAGTTACCGCGGCGCTGTCACCAGGTGGCAGTGCTGTGCAACGACATACACTTTCCAAAACATGCACTCATAGGAGAAAGATTTCTTCACGGAGGGGTTTTTTTCTCGTACACGAACATCTGTGTCAGGGTTTTATGTGTGCTAATGTTTTTTTCTTTGCAGAAGAGCATCCCGCCAAGACCGCTGAGATTGGGCGGGTCTTAGTTAGGATGGGTGGGAATTTTTTTTTTTTAAATGTTGATGTGATTTGCTGAAAAGTGTTACAGTTATGTGTTGTTGTTTCCCTTTCCCCCCATTTATGTGTGAAGCTCAGGCACAGCTGCTCTAGTAAGTTTTAGTAGTTTTTTTCCAAAGTTTTTTGGGTTTTGAATTTTCATTCGGTCTCTGGACTGTGCCATGTCAGCCCGGGAGGGCATGGTTCACTCCAGACACTGGGGACCAGTGTCAAAATACCAGGGGGAGGATGTAGCGGGCATGTGGTTTTGAATTTGTTTGTTCGGGTCAAGAACATCAGTGATGCTCAGTTCCCTGAGGCCCGGAGGGTGGCGCTGTCGCCCTGGGCCGGGGTTGAATCCTCATTGGAGTGCCGTGTCCTTTTGTGGCCTCTCGCGGCACCTGTACAGCGGGGTGGGGAACCTGCTGCGCATGCTGGGAGAGGACATAAAAGGGGCGGACATCTTGGGCACAAGGTTCTTCGAGTCCCAGGCACCTTTAGCCTGAGGGCTGCTGTCCGTGAATGGTGTCCAGGTGGCCTAGGCCTGGACACCAGGAGTTTGGGAGCCATCCCAGACACCTTTAGTCTGGGGTGAGGTACTTGTCCTAGCCTGGGGCCCAGCTTCTTCCACTGGGTTCCGCCCGGGAGGGATCGTCCTAGGGTATCCGGGGGATGGATACCCGTATCTAAGACGCAATGGACCGGAGGGTGGCCTTCCTGTAGATCTGGTGCAGCAGACTGCCGGTGCCGGGTAAGGGCCTCCGGAGACCGTCTGGAGGGATGCCCTCTCAAACAGGGGCTGATACACACGGAAGGTGGTTCTATTGAGGAAAAGTCTGGCAGAGACATTCCTCTTAAAGCTCGCAAGCAAGGACCGTTATCTACAGGCCTGTGGCAGGGGCCGCAACAGTTCACCCGGTAGGTGGCAGCTACCATTTCACGGTCGGTGGCAGAGACCGTGCGCCATGCCTATTCGACTCATTACAGGAATAGGAGAGTTCACTGTGCCTGGGCTTACTTGTATCCACACCCCCTGTTCGTATAAAGGAAGTCCAACTGATTGTGTGACATTCTATGCTGTGGAAATAAATGAGTGTTGGACTTTAGTGGTGTGGGGCTCTTTTACTACAGACACTGTTCCAGAGGAGGAGCTCTTACTGCAGGACACCGGCCCGAAAGGTGACAGAACTTTGCATACACCTACTACATCTGTGGTGAAAGCTTGGCGTAGTGCCCCGCCCCTCTCTCTCCTCCGAGGTACCCCTAGACCAGAGCCGGAGAAGCCGATAGAGTCAGCCGGAGAGAGAGTGGGGTTCCGCTACACCTACTTCAAGCCTAAAAAAGAACCCCAAGTTTTATCAATAGATACAATTCACCCATAAACTGTCTATTGTGGGCATAGGCGTGCCCACGGGGTGTTTCGGGTGTGCCCAGGCACACCCTAATCATCCGTGCTGTGCTCTTGTTCTGCACTGACTGCCTGCAACATGTACATGTCGCTGTGTGTAACTCAGTCACTCAGTCACCCAACACTGCCTGGGGTAATGTCCGGCCGGCAAATATAGCTGTGTGCTGCGAGTGGGAGGAATGAGCAGGGAGGGAACTAGCCGCGGAGTAACCCAGCCGGGAGCCGCATTTGCCGATGCAGCTTACAGTGGGGATCGAAAGTTTGGGCACCCCAGGTAAAAATGTGTATTAATGTGCATAACGAAGCCAAGGAAAGATGGAAAGATCTCCAAATGGCATCAAATTACAGATTAGACATTCTTATAATATGTCAAAAAAAGTTAGATTTTATTTCCATCATTTACACTTTCAAAATTACAGAAAACAAAAAAATGGCGTCTGCAAAAGTTTGGGCACCCGGCAGAGTTAATATCTTGTACTGCCCCCTTTGGCAAGTATCACAGCTTGTAAACGCTTTTTGTAGCCGGCCAAGAGTCTTTCAATTCTTGTTTGAGGTATCTTTGCCCATTCTTCCTTACAAAAGTCTTCCAGTTCTTTGAGATTTCTGGGCTGTCTGTCACGCACTGCTCTTTTAAGGTCTATCCATAGGTTTTCAATAATGTTGAGGTCAGGAGATTGTGAAGGCCGTGGCAAAACCTTCAGTTTACGCCTCTTGATGTAATCCCCCGTGGATTTTGAGGTGTGTTTAGGATCATTATCCATTTGTAGAAGCCATCCTCTCTTTAACTTCAGCTTTTTCACAGATGGCATCAAGTTACCATCCAAAATTTGCTGAAATTTTATTGAATCCATTTTTCCTTCTACTCGTGAAATGTTCCCTGTGCCACTGGCTGCAATACAACCCCAAAGCATGATTGATCCACCCACATGCTTAACAGTTGGACAGAGGTTCTTTTCATTAAATTCTGTGCCCTTTCTTCTCCAAACGTACCTTTGCTCATTCCAGCCAAAAAGTTCTATTTTAACCTCATCGGTCCACAAAACTTGTTTCCAAAATGCCGCTGATTTTTGTGGTGAGGACGTAGAAGAGGTTTTCTTCTGATGACTCTTCCATGAAGACCATATTTGTACAAGTGTCTCTTTATAGTGGAATAGTGTACCACAACTCCAGTGTCTGCCAAATCTTTCTGGAGGGATCGTGCAGTCAAACGTGGGTTTTGAATTGCTTTTCTCACAATCCTGCGAGCTGTTCTGTCTGATATTTTTCTTGGTCTTCCAGATCTTGCTTTAACTTCCACTGTTCCTGATGACTGCCATTTCTTAATTACATTCCGAACAGAGGATATTGACATCTGAAAACGCTTCGCTATCTTCTTATAGCCTTCTCCAGCTTTGTGAGCGTCAACTATTTTCAGTTTCAGTTTTCTAGACCAGTCTTTCTCAACTTCAGTCCTCAAGGCGCACCAACAGGTCATGTTTTCAGGATTTCCCTCAGTTGAAACAGCTGTGGTAATTACTAAGGCAGTGAAACTGATCAAATCACCTGTGGAAAATAATGGAAAGCCTGAAAACATGACCTGTTGGGGCGCCTTGAGGACTGGAGTTGAGAAACACTGTTCTAGACAACTGCTTAGAAGAACCCATGGTGCTGATTGTTGGGGCAAGGTCAGATGAGTCTGGCCATTAAAAACCTTTGAGATTGACATCACCTGGTCTTCCCAGACGATGATTGAGAACAATCCATGACACTGGCAGGTCATAGCTTTGCAAAGGGGGCAGTGCATGCTATAAATTCTGCAGGGTGCCCAAACTTTTGCAGACGCCATTTTTTTGTTTTCTGTAATTTTGAAAGTGTAAATGATGGAAATAAAATCTAACTTTTTTTGACATATTATAAGAATGTCTAATCTGTAATTTGATGCCATTTGGAGATTTTTCCATCTTTCCTTGGCTTCGTTATGCACATTAATACACATTTTTACCTGGGGTGCCCAAACTTTAGATCCCCACTGTATATAGTTCCGGCGGCAGGTCCCGCAGGCGCCGGCGAGTGATCTAAATCTGCACTCCGCCCCCCCTCCGGCCTTTCTCTCCAGACTCCATTAGAAGCAGCGCCGCGGACTAGCCTGGATAGCGGCAGGCGAGTGGCTTCAGGCAGCCTGTTAATCAAGGTGAGTGAGTGAGACAGCACTGTGGGCAAATGATCATATTCTCTCTCTCTGGCCTCGTACACACGGCCGAGATTCTCGTTGAAAAAAACATGTCGTTTTTTTCGACGAGATTCTTGGACAAGAAACTTGTCCCGGCCGAGTGTACACACGCTCGTTTCAAAGAACCCGCGGTTCTTTGAAAGGAGTGTACGCGGTGACGTCATCGACTACGTCGAGCATGCGCTCGTCACATTCAATGCCGTCGCCGTCATCTTGGTATACCCTACGTATGCCTAGGAAGCTACCGCGCATGCGTCAAATTCATTTCGAACATGCGCGGGCTTCCGGGCGGACAGGTAAGTGTACACACACTCACTTTTCTCGTTGAGAAACACGCCGAGGAGAATCTCGACGAGAAAATAGAGAGCAGGTTCTCTATTTTCTCGTCGAGGTTTCTTGTCGGTTTTCTCGACGAGAAACCCGCTAGCAGCGTACACACGACCGATTTACTCGGCAAGACCTCTCTGCCAGCAAGTTTCTTGCTGGTTCTTGCCGAGAAAATCGGTCGTGTGTACGAGGCCTTACTCTCTCTCTCGTCTTTGGTATAAAAAAATAATAAATAATACGTCAGCCCACATTGGAGCAGTGGCGGCTGGTGCTCAAATTTATTTGGGGGGGGCGCAAACAAACTGAAAAACCCCCCCCCCATCAATTGCAGCCACTGTGCCCATCAATTGCAGCCACTGTGCCCATCAATTGTCGCCACTGTGCCCATCAGACGCAGCCACTGTGCCCATCAGACGCAGCCACTGTGCCCATCAGACGCAGCCACTGTGCCCATCAAATGCAGCCACTGTGCCTATCAAACGCAGCCACTGTACCCAGAAATTGCCGCCACTGTGCCATCAAACGCAGCTACTGTACTCATCAATTGCTGCCAGTGTGTCCATCAATTGCTGCCACTGTGTCCATCAATTGCTGCCAGTGTGCTCATCAATGGCTGCCAGTGTGCCCATCAGTTGCCGCTGCTGTGCCCATCAATTGCTTCCAGTGTGCCCATCAATTGCCGCTACTGTGCCCATCAATTGCTGCCAGTGTGCCCATCAATTGCTGACACTGTGCCCATCAATTGCTGCCAGTGTGCCCATCAATTGCTGACACTGTGCCCATCAAATGCTGCCAGTGTGCATCCCCCGCCCGCCCATCACTTACCTGTCTTGGTGAGGCAGCGGGTCATGGCGGCGGGGTCCTGCACGCTCCTCGATGTCTTCTCCTGTCCTCTCTTCCCTTCCTCTGCTATGATTGGACGCCTGATAGGGGTCCAATCATAGCGCCTGTCGTTTCAGCCAATCAGGTGACAGACTCGAGCACCAGATTAGCTGAGAGGCGGTTCAGTGTTAGGAAAGCGAATATTCATTCGCTTTCCTAACACAACGCTGAGTGAACTGCGAGCGCCCAGCATGGCACCCGCTGTTCACCTTTTTGGACGCCTATTGGAGCCTAGGGCTCTAATCAGGTGCTTCCAAAAAATACCCCCACCTGCTGGGAGGGATCTATTGTTGCTGGTGAATCTATAGTTGCCGTGAGGGATCCGTTGTTGCTGGGGAGATGTCTTGTTCTTGGGGGATCTATTGTTGCTGGGGGATCTAACAAATTTATTTAAAGCAGTAAATACAATTCAGGATATTAAAACATGACACTTATTAAGAAAAAAAATCCTACTTACCGTACAGTTTTTAAAATCGCTTATTTGATTTAGAGATTTATTTTAAAAGCTTTGTTTATGTTAAAAGATTATTTCATTAATACGTTAAAAAAAATTATGTTTGTTTACATTGATAAATGTTTTTTTACTTAAAAATGTTTTAATACATGTGTGTGTGTGTGTATATATTAGGGCTGTTACTGATTAAAATTTTCGTGTTCGATTAGACGTTTGTTTTTTAAATCGATTAATCGACTAATTTCGATTAATTATAACGCACATAGATCCAACTACTTTTAGCTGATCTCCTTGCAGGCCGATTCCCAGTGCAGCTCCCAACCACTGGAAAAATGGATAGCAGGATACAAAAAACACACAAAGGCAGCGCTCGATGGGAATAGCATTAAAACTTTTATAGTCATCAAGTAGGTAACAAAATAAATATTGCACTGGAGATAAAATCGATGTAGCTACATAAACTGTAAAAATGGTGCGAGTAATACCAAACGGTAGCAAAAGCAGTCATAAAAACATGTAGCCAAGTATGATACTGGTATAAAAGTGTGTACAACGATACCACTGCTGAATCCAGATGAGAAGGGGCTAACATCAGTCCGTCGGCATGTAGATGTCCCGTGAAGGGAACTATCACAATGCCCAGTGGATGGCTGTAGAATCCCAGGTTGATAGAGGGAAGTGATAGAGGGAAGTGTAACAGCCCTTGCGTGTGGCAGATAATAAGGTCCCGCCGGCATGCAGATATGAAGGCACAGCAAAGGAGCCCTTCAGATGGACACGGCAAGCCCCGCCGGTGTCCATGACATCACCGGATCTCCGACGGAACTCCCTGAAGACCTGGAAGCCGGCGGAGAGGTGAGTACTGATCAAAAGAATTTTGATCGATCAAAAAATTAATCGATTAATCGAGGAACTAATAGTTAATTTCCACAGCCCTAGTATATATATATATATATATATATATATATATATATATATACATATACATATACATATACACACACAGATGCATGTGTTTTTGAGCTTTGGTTTGAGGTGCATACCCTAATGCAATAGGCTGCGCACGCCTATGATTGTATGTACTTTCAGTAAAAAATTAGACCTAGAGAACCCTGGGGGAAAGGAGATTCACATATAAACCAATTTTAAATTAACGTTAGTGCAGAGAAACTCAATGTATTAACCAGTGGTTTGATAAAATATTAAAGGAAGGGTTGCATCGAGTAAATAGATACCAAACATGTCAAGTCTTAAAAATTGTGGGCGCCTGCGATATTGCAGAAAACGAAGGTACCTAAAACTCTCCATAGGCAACACTTTAAAAGCTTTTACAGGCAAGTAGTTTAGAGTTAAAGTGGATGTTAAGCCACTCAATGACATTCCTACAATCCCTTCTGCTATATTAAATAATGTCCCCAGTGTATGTGTTTATTTTAAAAAATTCCGCTGTGTAGCTCATTTCATAGCACCTCTCGGCGCTCATGTGACTGCCCACTGCTTCCACTCCCGATCTGATAGGAACAGCGGGCAGGGCTGAGAACCCCCAGCTGACGTCAGCTAGGAGGAGGAGAGGAGGAGACCGGAGGGCGGTCACGTGAGCGCCGGGCGGCGCTATGAAATAAGGTACACAGCGGCATTTAAAGAAAAAAAAAACATATACTGGGGACATTATTTAATACAGCAGAGGAATGTCATTAAGTAATTTCAGCAGCAGGAGGGAAGGGGGTGGGCTCTGACACAGCTGACAGGCAGGGAGGGAGGGGGGAGAGCACAGAGGAGAGCTGTGGATGACGAATGTAAACTGACCACGGTGTCAGGGCTCAGCAGCCATGATAAACTGTGGTCAGTTTACAGGGGGGAGGGCAGAACCGGGCAGGATCAGCCAGGCTTTTTAGGTGATATAAAGGGCCAAATAACACAGCACAAGCATAGTGTTGTACACATGCTTTAACCCCTTCCTTACTGGGCACATATACCCCCTTCCTGCCCAGGCGAAATTTCAGCTTTCAGCACTGTCACGCTTTGAATGACAATTGCGCGGTCGTGCGACGTGGCTCCCAAACAAAATTGACGTCCTTTTTTTTGCACAAATAGAGCTTTCTTTTGGTGGTATTTGATCACCTCGGCGGTTTTTATTTTTTGCGCTATAAACAAAAATAGAGCGACAATTTTGAAAAAAAAGCAATATTTTTTGATTTTTGCTATAATAAATATCCCAATTTTTTTTTATTTATTTTTTTTCCTCAGTTTAGGCCGATATGTATTCTTCTACATATTTTTGGTAAAAAAAAATTGCAATCAGCGTTTATTGATTGGTTTGCGCAAAAGTTATAGCGTTTACAAAATAGGGGATAGTTTTATGGCATTTTTATATATTTATTTTTTTATTAGTAATGGCGGCGATCAGTGATTTTTTTTGTGACTGCGACATTATGGCGGACACATCGGACACTTTTGACACTAATTTGGGACCATTCACATTTATACAGCGAACAGTGCTATAAATATGCACTGATTACTGTATAAATGTGACTGGCAGGGAAGGGGTTAACACTAGGGGGCGAGGAAGGGGTTAAATGTGTTCCCTATTAGTGATTTTTACTGTGGTGGGAGGGGACTGACTGGGGGGAGGAGACCGATCTGTGTCCCTATGTACAAGGGACACAGCATCGGTCTCCTCTCCCTGACAGGACATGGATCTCTGTGTTTACACACAGAGATCCATGTCCTTGTCTCTGTAACCGCCGATCGCGGGTGCCTGGCGGACATCGCGGCCGCCAGGCACGCGCATCGGCATCGCAGTGAAGCGCCGGGCACGTGCGCGCGCCGCCGGCGGCGCTCGCGCGTCCCCCAGTGGCCAAATAGCGGAGGCCGTATAATAACGGCCTCCCGGCATTTGACAACCACCTTGCGGCCGTATATTCTCGTACGGCGGGCGCGAGGTGGTTAAAGTAACAATTCCCTCTGTCTCTCTTTCCTCCTCATTTGTCCCTCATTTTTTGTCTGATCTGTATAGTTGTATATAAAATGCACTTTTTATTTATCCAAATCTGTTTCCCAGTGCTAAACCTTTCATCAAATTTCTAAATTGCCGCATCTGTAAATTCCATAAGCCAATATAAAGGAATAGTAGTGATGAAAAAAAAAAATGTGGGTTTAACTAATCATTTTGTTTGTTTGTTTAATTCTGCTTTAACCACTTAACGACCGCCCACCGCCGATTTACGTCGGCAGAATGGCACGGACAGGCAGAATCACGTAGATCTACGTGATCGCCTTTGTGCAGTTGGGGGGTCCATCCGGACCCCCCTTCACTGCAGTGAGCGGCCGTTAAGTGTTCGGGAGCGATCAGGCATGAGGGGGCGGCCGCTCGATTCCGCCCCCCCCCTCGCGATCGCTCCCGGCCAATGAAAATGCTTCCTCCGCCATGTGATGTAAACACAGGCTGGAGGAAGTGATGTCATCTCCCTCGCCGCGGTCTTTTCGTTCCCGGCGCCGAGGACAGAAGAAGCAGGTTAGTGCTCCAACAGTCCACTGACACGTAGGTACACATAGGCACACAAATCACCCCCCAGTCACCCCCAGATCACCCCCCAGGTCACCCCAAAGCCCCCAATCACAGTGTCACTGATTGCAGTGATCATTTATTTTACTGATCACTGCATTTAGTGTCATCTGTGATTGTAAAAAGTTGCAGGGCAGTTAGGATTAGGCCCCTTTAGGTCCAGGGTAGCCCCCTAACCCCCCCCCCTAATAAAGGTTTAACCCCTTGATCACCCCCCAGGTAACCCTTTCACCCCCTAACTTCAGCGTCACTAAGCGATTGTTTTTCCGATCGCTGTATTCGTGTCGCTGGTGTTTTAGATAGGCAGTTATTTTTTTTTAGGTTCGCCGCAGGTTTTTATTAGTGTCAGGTACACCCATATATTATTTTAACCCCCTGATTGCCCCTAGAGTTAACCCTTTCACCAGTGATCGCCGTATAAGCGTCACTGGTGTCACTGGTTAGCCAGTAAGTTATCTAGTTATTTAGGTAACCCGTCAGGTTTTTATATAGCGTCTGGTACCCCCATATTTAACCTAATAAAGGTTTTAACCCCCTGATTGCCCCTAGTTAACCCTTTCACCAGTGATCACCATATAAAGGTTACAGGTGACGCTGGTTGATTAGTTTGCTTTTTATAGCATCAGGGCACCCGCCGTATATAACCCAATAAAGGTTTAACCCCCCTGATCGCCCGGCGGGTGAGATCAATTAGGTTTTAGCGCCAGAGAGGGTCTGCGTCGCCCCAGGCAGTGTTAGGTTAGTGCCAGTAACGCTAACACCCACGCGCAAAGCATACACCCCCCTTAGTGGTATAGTATCTGATCAGATCTATACTAGCATCCCCAGCGGTTTAGGGTTCCCAAAAACGCAGTGTTAGCGGGATCAGCCCAGATACCTGCTAGCGCCTGCGTTTAGCCCCTCCGCCCAGCCCAGCCCAGCCCACCCAAGTGCAGTATCGATCGATCACTGTCACTTACCAAACACAACACACATAACTGCAGCGTTCGCAGAGACAGGCCTGATCCCTGCGATCGCTAACAGTTTTTTTGTAGCGTTTGATATATTTGCTGACGACAGTCAGGTGCTTTTTTTCCTGTGAATCTTACTAGTGTACCCCTAAATTTAGAGCCCAAAATGGCAAGACGAAGGTACACTAGTAAAGAGGCCTACGAGATTCTGAGCATGACAGATAGTGAAGAGGAGGTCACGTATCTGTCAGATTCAGGCTCAGAATATCTTCCCGTAGAAGACAGTGACGTCAGCGGCCCCACGTCAGATAGCTCTGACGACGAAGTTGAGGTCCCTGCTAAGGTCAGGTGTACCCGATCCCGATCTTCTGAGGTTGTTGAGGAGCAAGAACCGCAGGTCTCTCGTATCATGGAGCAGAGTAGTACTAGCGCCGCTATTCCTTCTGGTGAATTGGCAAGCACCAGCGGCCTAGTACAGCCTGGACGTACATTCAGCACTGCAGTAACACTTGGTGACGTGGCGAGTCCCATAAGTGCAGTTCAAGCTGGCGAGGTGGCAAGCACAAGTAGTGTCCCGCTGCCACCAAGAAGACAAAGGCAGGCCCGTCGTGCCCATACTGCCCTTACTGCAGAATTCGCCTATCCTGATTCGGTCCCCACCACTTCTGCAGAACCCGTACTTCCCCCATTCACTGCCCAACCCGGTATTCAGGTGGAAACAGCTGATTTTATTCCAATTGATTTTTATTCGCTGTTTTTCACGGAAGATCTCTATAGATCTATTGTGGACCAGAGTAATTTATATGCTGGTCAATTTATCGCCGCTAACCCCCAGTTGCCTAAAATTGCCAGAAATTGGAAACCAATTACGGTTTCCGAATTTAAGACCTTTCTGGGCCTTTCCCTCAACATGGGCACACATAAATTCCCGTCATTGCGTGCTTATTGGTCCACGCACCCAATTGACCACATGCCCGTGTTCTCTGCCTCCATGCCCAGGAAACGATACGAGCAGATTTTGCGGTTCATGCACTTCAACGACAATGAACTTTGTCGTCCACGTGGGGACCCTGAATACGACCGGCTCTATAAAATTCGGCCCCTCATAAACCACTTCAACGAACGTTTTGCAGCCTTGTTTACTCCCGATCAAGTTGTCTGCGTTGATGAGTCCCTGATTAAATTTTCTGGCCGCTTGTCTTTCAAGCAGTACCTTCCCAGCAAGCGTGCCAGATACGGGGTCAAGCTCTACAAGTTCTGTGACAGGGCAACAGGCTATGTAGTGAACTTTACGGTTTATGAGGGAAAAGACAGTCAGATTGAGTCGGTCAACTGCCCGGATTACATAGGGAGCGCTGGCAAGATAGTGTGGAACTTGGTGTCACCCTTATTCGGAAAGGGGTACCACTTGTATGTGGACAATTATTACACGAGCGTGCCACTGTTTAGTCACTTGTTTGATCATCAGATTGGAGCATGTGGCACCGTGCGACCTAATCGCCGGGGCTTTCCCCAGCGGCTTGTAGATGCCCGTCTTAGGCTGGGGGAGAGAGCCTGCTTGAAGTGTAATAACTTGCTCGCTATGAAGTGGAGGGACAATAAGAATGTTTTCCTTCTTACCTCCCTTCATGCAGACACGACAGTCCAAATTCGTACGGCGACTGGTGTTGTGGAGAAACCCCTCTGTGTCCACGAATATAACCAAAATATGGGAGGGGTGGACCTCAACGACCAGTTGTTGGTCGCAGTATCTAATTGACCGTAAGGCGAGACGCTGGTACAAAAAAGTGTCTCTATCATTATTCCAATTGGCTTTGCTGAACGCTCATGTGCTATACAGAGCTTCAGGCGGGACGTTATCTCTTCTAAAATTCCAGAATGAGATAGTCACAGAACTCCTGTATCCAGGCGGTTCTGCACCTCACCATCCCCTACCAAATGCAGTAAGCCGGCTGCATGAGAGGCATTATTCGTATGTCCTCCCGAGTACCCCTACCCAAAGCCACCCCCAAAAAAGATGTCGTGTCTGTAGCAAGCGCGGATTTAGGCGTGACACCCGTAGTTTTTGTCCACTCTGTCCTGACAAGCCTGGTCTTTGCCAAGGTGAATGTTTTGAACGCTACCACTCAAAAGTGAAGTTTTAGCGTAGGGTACAGCATTTCACAGACTAGGACACACTTACACAGGGTCTCCCAAGATGCCATTACATTTTGAGAGACCCGAACCATTACAGTTGCAAAGTTACAAAAAAAGTGTAAAAAAGAAAAAAAAAAACGTAAAAAACAAAACACAAAAAAAATATAAAATAAAAAAAACAAAAATAGTTGTCGTTTTATTGTTCTCTCTCTCTCTATTTTCTCTCTATTGTTCTGCTCTTTTTTACTGTATTCTATTCTGCAATGTTTTATCATGCTTGCTTTTCAGGTATGTAATTTTTTGTTTTCAGGTGCGCCATTCAACTGCAGCGCGGAATTATTTATCTTGACAGCAACAGCGTTTGCTCCCACGATACATAAAGCCGTGACTCCAGTGCTGTAGGAGGTGATTTCACCACCACAGTTAAAAAAAAGAGCATATATGCCGAAGCATGGGGGCAGCAGGGGCGGAGGAGCGATTTTGCTCCTAATGCCGCGTACATACGGTCGAAATTCCGACGGAGGCCTGCCCGTGGAAAATTCCGACCGTGTGTACGCGGCATAACTTTTTTGCGGGAGGATGCCCCCATGCTTCGGCGTATATATATTTTAGGCACAGGTTGCGTTAAAACATTTTTTTATTTTTTACTAGGTTTTGTTTTGGTATTTGCTTTGCAGGTATGGCATGGTAAGGTCTTACTGTTGTACTGTAATGTTACTTTGTTTTAATGTTAACCACCATTTGCTTAGCAGGTACGCCATTCAGTTGCAGCGCGGATCTATTTATCTTGACAGCAACAGCGTTTGCTCCCACGATACATAAAGCCGTGACTCCAACGCTGTAGGAGGTGATTTCACCACCACAGTTAAAAAAAAGAGCATATATGCCGAAGCATGGGGGCAGCAGGGGCGGAGGAGCGATTTTGCTCCTAATGCCGCGTACATACGGTCGAAATTCCGACGGAGGCCTGCCCGTGGAAAATTCCGACCGTGTGTACGCGGCATAACTTTTTTGCAGGAGGATGCCCCCATGCTTCGGCATATATATATTTTAGGCACAGGTTGCGTTAAAACATTTTTTTCTTTTTTACTAGGTTTTGTTTTGGTATTTGCTTTGCAGGTATGGCATGGTAAGGTCTTACTGTTGTACTGTAATGTTACTTTGTTTTAATGTTAACCACCATTTGCTTAGCAGGTACGCCATTCAGTTGCAGCGCGGATCTATTTATCTTGACAGCAACAGCGTTTGCTCCCACGATACATAAAGCCGTGACTCCAACGCTGTAGGAGGTGATTTCACCACCACAGTTAAAAAAAAGAGCATATATGCCGAAGCATGGGGGCAGCAGGGGCGGAGGAGCGATTTTGCTCCTAATGCCGCGTATATACGGTCGAAATTCCAACGGAGGCTTGCCCGTGGAAAAGTCCGACCGTGTGTACGTAAATAACCGTACGGACATAAAAGGTTATGCCGCGTACATACGGTCGAAATTCCGACGAAGGCTTGACCGTGTGTACGCGGCATAACTTTTTTGCGGGAGGATGCCCCCATGCTTCGGCATATATGCCCATCATTAGAAGTGGGTGGATGAAGGGAGGTATTCTAATGGTGGGCATACCCACCAATCAATCTCTTTTTTTCGTTCAGCCAATAGGCTGTATGAAAAAAAAGATTACAATACATGTCCAACAAGGACCAGCAACGTACTGGTATGTTGCTGGACTTTGAATGTTTATACCAGAATGATGCCTGCGGGTTTAGGTATCATCTTGGTATCATTCTTTTCAGCCAGCGGCCGGCTTTCATGTAAAAGCAATTCTAGCAGATAATTAGCCTCTAGACTGCTTTTACAAGCAGTGGGAGGGAATGTCCCCCCCCCCCCGGATATAAAAAGCGCCATTGGGAAATTGGGAAAGCATTTTATCACACCGATCTTGGTGTGGCCAGATGCTTTGAGGGCAGAGGAAAGATCTAGGGTCTAACCCCCCAATTTTTTTCAAAAAAAGAGTACCTGTCACTACCTATTGCTATCATAGGGGATATTTACATTCCCTGAGATAACTATAAAAATGGTAAAAAAATAAAATATGGAAGGCACAGTTTAAAAATAAAATAAAAAAGCCAAATAAATAATAAAAAAAAAAAAAAAGCACCGCTGTCCCCCCCTGCTCTTGCGCAAAGGCGAACGCAAGCGTCGGTCTAGCGTCATATGTAAACAGCAATTGCATCATGCATGTGAGGTATCACCGCGAAGGTCAGATCGAGGGCAGTCATTTTAGCAGTAGACCTCCTCTGTAAATCTAACGTGGTAACCTGTAAAGGCTTTTAAATGCTTTTAAAAATGAATGTAGTTTGTCGCCGCTGCGCGTTTGTGCGCAATTTTAAAGCATGTCGTGTTTGGTATCCATGTACTCGGCCTATGATCATCTTTTTTATTTCATCAAACATTTGGGCAATATAGTGTTTTTTAGTGCATTAAAAATAAAAAAAGTGTGTTTTTCCCCCAAAAAACGCGTTTGAAAAATCGCTGCGCAAATACTGTGTGGAAAAAAAAAATGCAACACCCACTATTTTAATCTGTAGGGCCTTTGCTTTAAAAAAATATATAATGTTTGGGGGTTCAACATAATTTTCTTGCAAAAAAAAATTTTTTTTCATGTAAACAAAAAGTGTCAGAAAGGGCTTTGTCTTCAAGTGGTTAGAAGAGTGGATGATGTGTGACATAAGCTTCCTAATGTTGTGCATAAAATGCCAGGACAGTTCAAAACCCCCCCAAATGACCCCATTTTGTAAAGTAGACACCTCAAGCTATTTGCTGAGAGGCATGTTGAGCCCATTGAATATTTTTTTTTTTTGTCCCAAGTGATTGAATAATGACCAAAAAAATAAAATGTACAAAAAGTTGTCACTAAATGATATATTGCTCAAACATGCCATGGGCATATGTGGAATTACACCCCAAAATACATTCTGTTGCTTCTCCTGAGTACGGGGATACCACATGTGTGGGACTTTTTGGGAGCCTAGTCGCGTACGGGACCCCAAAAACCAAGCACCGCCTTCAGGATTTCTATGGGTGTAAATTTTTGATTTCACTCCTCACTGCCTATCACAGTTTCGGAGGCCATGGAATGCCCAGATGGCAAAAAACCCCCCCAAATGACCCCATTTTGGAAAGTAGACACCCCAAGCTATTTGCTGAGAGGTATGTTGAGTATTTTGCAGATCTCGCTTTTTGTCACAAAGTTTTGAAAATGTAAAAAAAGAAAAAAAAAAAGAAAAAAAAATGTCTTTCTTAATTTTCAAAAACAAATGAGAGCTGTAAAATACTCACCATGCCTCTCAGCAAATAGCTTGGGGTGTCTACTTTCCAAAATGGGGTCATTTCTGGGGGTTTTGGGCTATTTTGACATTTTATGGCCTTCAAAACCGTGATAGGTAGTGAGGAGTGAAATCAAAAATTTATGCCCTTAGAAACCTTGAAGGCGGTGCTTGGTTTTTGGGGTCCCGTACGCGGCTAGGCTCCCAAAAAGTCCCACACATGTGGTATCCCCGTACTCAGGAGAAGCAGCAGAATGTATTTTGGGGTGTAATTTCACATATAACCATGGCATGTGTGAGCAATATATCATTTAGTGACAACTTTTTGTACATTTTTTTTTTCTTTTTGTCATTATTCAATCATTTGGGACAAAAAAAAAATATTCAATGGGCTCAACATGCCTCTCAGCAAATAGCTTGGGGTGTCTACTTTCCAAAATGGGGTCATTTGGGGGGGTTTTGTGCCATCTTGGCATTTTATGGCCTTCAAAACTGTGATAGGTAGTGAGGAGCGAAATCAAAAATTTATGCCCTTAGAAACCTTGAAGGCGGTGCTTGGTTTTTGAGGTCCCGTACGCGGCTAGGCTCCCAAAAAGTCCCACACATGTGGTATCCGCGTACTCAGGAGAAGCAGCAGAATGTATTTTGGGGTGTAATTTCACATATGCCCATGGCATGTGTGAGCAATATATCATTTAGTGACAACTTTGTGCAAAAAAAAAAAAAGTTTGTCATATTCCCGCAACCTGTGGCAAAATATAAAATATTCCATGGACTCAACATGCCTCTCAGCAAATAGCTTGGGGTGTCTACTTTCCAAAATGGGGTAATTTGGGGGGGTTTTGTGCTATTTTGGCATTTTATGGCCTTCGAAACTGTGATAGGTAGTGAGGAGTGAAATCAAAAATTTACGCCCTTAGAAATCCTGAAGGCGGTGCTTGGTTTTTGGGGCCCTGTACGCGGCTAGGCTCCCAAAAAGTCCCACACATGTGGTATCCCCGTACTCAGGAAAAGCAGCAGAATGTATTTTGGGGTGCAATTCCACATATAACCATGGCATGTGTGAGCAATATATCATTTAGTGACAACTTTTTGTACATTTTTTTTTCTTTTTGTCATTATTCAATCATTTGGGACAAAAAAAAAAAAATATTCAATGGGGTCAACATGCCTCTCAGCAAATAGCTTGGGGTGTCTACTTTCCAAAATGGGGTCATTTGGGGGGGTTTTGTGCCATCTTGGCATTTTATGGCCTTCAAAACTGTGATAGGTAGTGAGGAGTGAAATCAAAAATTTATGCCCTTAGAAACCTTGAAGGCGGTGCTTGGTTTTTGGGGTCCCGTACGCGGCTAGGCTCCCAAAAAGTCCCACACATGTGGTATCCCCGTACTCAGGAGAAGCAGCAGAATGTATTTTGGGGTGTAATTTCACATATGCCCATGGCATGTGTGAGCAATATATCATTTAGTGACAACTTTGTGCAAAAAAAAAAAAGTTTGTCATATTCCCGCAACCTGTGGCAAAATATAAAATATTCCATGGACTCAACATGCCTCTCAGCAAATAGCTTGGGGTGTCTACTTTCCAAAATGGGGTAATTTGGGGGGGTTTTGTGCTATTTTGGCATTTTATGGCCTTCGAAACTGTGATAGGTAGTGAGGAGTGAAATCAAAAATTTACGCCCTTAGAAATCCTGAAGGCGGTGCTTGGTTTTTGGGGCCCTGTACGCGGCTAGGCTCCCAAAAAGTCCCACACATGTGGTATTCCCGTACTCAGGAAAAGCAGCAGAATGTATTTTGGGGTGCAATTCCACATATAACCATGGCATGTGTGAGCAATATATCATTTAGTGACAACTTTTTGTACATTTTTTTTTCTTTTTGTCATTATTCAATCATTTGGGACAAAAAAAAAATATTCAATGGGGTCAACATGCCTCTCAGCAAATAGCTTGGGGTGTCTACTTTCCAAAATGGGGTCATTTGGGGGGTTTTGTGCCATCTTGGCATTTTATGGCCTTCAAAACTGTGATAGGTAGTGAGGAGTGAAATCAAAAATTTATGCCCTTAGAAACCTTGAAGGCGGTGATTGGTTTTTGGGGTCCCGTACGCGGCTAGGCTCCCAAAAAGTCCCACACATGTGGTATCCCCGTACTCAGGAGAAGCAGCAGAATGTATTTTGGGGTGTAATTTCACATATGCCCATGGCATGTGTGAGCAATATATCATTTAGTGACAACTTTTTGTAATTTTTTATTTTTTTTTGTCATTATTCAATCACTTGGGACAAAAAAAAAAATATTCAATGGGCTCAACATGCCTCTCAGCAATTTCCTTGGGGTGTCTACTTTTCAAAATGGGGTCATTTGGGGGGGTTTTGTGCTGCCCTGCCATTTTAGCACCTCAAGAAATGAGATAGGCAGTCATAAATTTAAAGCTGTGTAAATTTCAGAAAATGTACCCTAGTTTGTAAACGCTATAACTTTTGCGCAAACCGATAAATATACGCTTATTGACATTTTTTTTACTAAAGACATGTGGCTGAATACATTTTGGCCTAAATGTATGACTAAAATTGAGTTTATTCGATTTTTCTTATAACAAAAAGTAGAAAATATAATTTTTTTTCAAAATTTTCGGTCTTTTTCTGTTTATATCGCAAAAAATAAAAATCGCAGAGGCAATCAAATACCATTAAAAGAAAGCTCTATTTGTGGGAAGAAAAGGACGCAAATTTCATTTGGGTACAACATTGCATGTCCGCACAATTTACAGTTAAAGCAGCGCAGTGCCGAATCCCAAAAACAGGCCTGGTCCTAATGGCCCGAAATTGTCCGGGGCTTAAGTGGTTAAAGGGGGCATGGCAGGGCAGCTCATGTGACAGGGTGACAACAAAGGATTAAGTGTTGTCAACCTATAACAGGAAACGTTTGAACAAGAATCTTCATGGCAGGATCACCAGGGATTATTTTATGAAAGCTGCTGATTTTAATATACACTATATTGTCAAAAGTATTGGGACGCCTGCCTTTACACACATGAACTTTAAAGTGTTACTAAACCCAGGAACCTGCAGTCACTATATCTGGTCTCCCACAGTACACAGAACATGGAAATGCAATTATTTTAGTAAATATAAACAGCTAAACACCTTTTCTCATCAGCAGTATATAGCAGTCTTATGACTTCTGTTAGTGTCTGGTTAAAGCTTGTAGGAGGAGTTTTCATACTGCACTGACTGTCCTATCAGGGTGCAGGACCTTGCTTTGTGCACTGGTCCAAATCATTTGGTGGAGGGGGGATTATGGTGTGGGGGTTGATTTTCAGGGGTTGGGCTTGTCCCCTTAGTTCCAGTGAAGGGAACTCTTAAGGCGTCAGCATACCAAGACAATTTGGACAATTTCATGCTCCTAACTTTGTGGGAACAGTTTGGGGACGGCCCCTTCCTGTTCCAACATGACTGTGCACCAGTGCACAAAGTAAGATCCATAAAGACATGGATAAGCGAGTTTGGGGTGGAGGAACTTGACTGGCCTGCACAGAGTCCTGACCTCAACCCGATAGAACACCTTTGGGATGAATTAGAGCGGAGACTGTGAGCCAGGCCTTCTCATCCAACATCAGTGCCTGACCTCACAAATGCATTTCTGGAAGAATGGTCAAACATTCCCATAGACACACTCCTAAACCTTGTGGACGGCCTTCCCAGAAGAGTTGAAGCTGTTATAGCTGCAAAGGGCGGGGCCAACTCAATATTGAACCCTCCGGACTTAAGCCTCGTACACACGACCGAGAATCTCGTCAGGAAAAAACCTGTCATTTTTCCCTGACGAGAATCTTGACAAGAATCTTGTACACACGCTCGATTCAAAAGAACCACCGTTCTTTTGAATGGAATGAATGCGGTGACGTTCGCTCGTCACATTCGATGCCGCCGCCGCCATCTTGCTACACCCTACCTGTGCCTAGGAAGCTACAGCGCAAGCGTCAAAGTCATTTCGAGCATGCGCGGGTTTCCACGGCGACAGGTAAGCGTACACACACTCGGGTTTCTCTTCGGGAAACAGGCCGACGAGAATCCCGACGAGAAAATAGAGAGCAGGTTCTCTATTTTTCTCGTCGAGATTCTGGCCAGTTTTCTTGACGAGAAACCTGAAAGCCTCGTACGCACGCACGGTTAACTTGGCAAGAAAGCTCTGGCAGCAATTTTCTTGCTGGTTCTTGCCGAGAAAACCGGCCGTGTGTACGAGGCTTAAGACTGGGAGGATGCCATTAAATTTCACGTGCGTGTAAAGGCAGGCGTCCCAATACTTTTGGTAATATAGTGTATATTAGAAATGACAGGAACATGGTAACATTTATAAGGGATTGTAGCAATTAGGTTTAGTAATGTTGCAATATTTTAATGTCATTTCTTCCCAATAATACTTTGGAAATGTAACAATGATGCAGCTGACGGACTTTTTTCTTCACTGACTTTCTTTTGTAGAAGAAGTTTCTGGCGTTCCCCGTAGAAGAAGAAAAGAGCAGTCTCCTTTCTCTGGCAGTTTTTTTTTTCCCGGGCGCGCGGTCTGACCCTCCCCTCCGTTCAGCGCTGTCACAGTCGGTTAATTCATATGGAAGACTGGTGACATTTCCTCTTCTTCTCCACATGGGTCTTGCTATTGGGCAGGCTGACACTCGGCTCTGTCGGGAAAGGCGCGGTACAGCTGTGCAGCGCGTTCACCGCCGGGCCACGGCCTTATGTGACGCCTTCAGCGGGTCTCCATGTTCCGACAAGTGAGGTTATTTGTGGAGTTGGAAAGAAGGATAGACGGAACGCAGAGGACGTGATCTGATTTTACCGTTCTCGACAAGCAGACAAAGAGGAACGCCAACCTTAAAGCGGAGATCCCACTAAATTATTTTTATTAAAGGCAGCCGGCCAGCCGCTACAAATACTGCAGCTGCTGACTTTTAATAGATGGACACTTACCTGTCCAGGTCGCCCGCGATGTCGGCAGCCGAAGCCGATCTGTCGCTCGAAGATCGGCTGCTGCCGCCGCCATGCTCGGTGAGGGAATCAGGAAGTGAAGCATTGCGGCTTCACTTCCCGGTTCCCTACTGCACATGCGCGAGTTGCGCTGCGCGTCTTCACTGGTCCCCGCTGTGTTCTGGGAGCTGTGTGTCTCCCAGAAGGCAGCGGGGGTACAGAGTAGGCGCCGGAAGTGGCGTAGATCATCGAGGTCATCTATGCCAGGAAGTGGGAGCAAATACCTGTATTAGACAGGTATCTGCTCCCCCCTCTCCCCTGAAAGGTGCCAAATGTGACACCGGAGGGGGGGAGGGTTCCAAAAAGTGGAAGTTCCATTTTTGGGTGGAACTCCACTTTAACCCCAAATTCTCCGCAGTGACCTTCCTATGCATTCTTAATCATTTTACTGGAAAATTCTGTCCAATTGAAAATGCCTATTTACCGCTTGCCGACCGCCGCACGCACTTTTACGTTGACAGAATGGCACAGCTACGCATATGGGCGTATATATACGTCCCCTTTAAGATGCGAGCAGTGTGGTCGCGCACGCGCCGCCGGCGGAGCGCGCGCGACTCTGTCGCGAGCTCCGTGACCACGCCCACGGGACCCGTGGACCCGATCGCCGCCAGTGTCCCGCGATCGGGTCACAGAGCTGAAGAACGGGGAGATGTTAGTGTAAACACAACATCTCCCCGTTCTGCCTAGTGACACTGTCACTGATCATGTTCCCTGTCATCAGGAACAGCGATCAGTGACGTGTCACAGCAAGCCATGCCCCCTAACAGTTAAAAGCACTCCCTAGGTCACATTTAACCCCTTCAGCACCCCCTACAGGTTAACCCCATTCACTGCCAGTGTAATTTTTTACAGTAATCAGTGCATTTTTATAGCACTGGACGCTGTAAAAATGACAAGGGTCCCAAAATGGTGTCAAAAGTGTCCGATGTGTCCGCCATAATGTCGCAGTCACAATAAAAATCCTTGATCGCCGCCATAACTAGTAAAAAAAATAATTATTAATAAAAATGCCATAAAACTACCCCCTATTTTGTAGACGCTATAACTTTTGCGCAAACCAATCAATAAACGCTTATTGTGATTTTTTTTTACCAAAAATATGTAGAAGAATACGTATCGGCCTAAACTGAGGAAAAATTTTTTTTTTAATATATTTTTGGGGGATATTTATTATAGCAAAAAGTGAAAAATATTGCATTTTATTTTTGTTTATAGCGCAAAAAATAAAAACCGCAGAGGTGATCAAATACCACCAAAAGAAAGCTCTATTTGTGGGGAAAAAAGGACGTCAATGTTGTTTGGGAGCCACGTCGCACGACCGCGCAATTGTCAGTTAAAGCGATGCAGTGCCGAATCGCAAAAAGTGGCCCGGTCCTTGGCCAGCAAAATGGTCCGGGGCTTAAGTGGTTAAAGTGACACTAATGGGTTGAATATTTTTTTTTTTTAAATAACAAACATTTTATACTTACCTCACTGTGCAGTTCGTTTTGCACAGAGTGGTCCCGATCCTCGTCTTCTGGGATCCCTCGGCGTCTGTCTCAGCTCCTCCCCGCTTCTGATAACCCCCTCTGGGAAGCGCTCTCCCAAGGGGGTTACCTTGTGGGCGCGCTCCCGAGTCCTGTGTTCGGCGGCCATAGCCGGCGGCCCTCGCGCCATTGGAGTTGATTGACAGCGGCGCGAGCCAATGGCTGCACTGCTATCAATCTATCCAATGAAGAGCCGAGAGGACCGAGCAAAGGAAGAGCGCGTTCCCGACGCGGGACTTTCCTGGGCTCAGGTAAGTAAAACGGGGGGGCTGGGAGGCCAGTTATCGTGTCACGGAGCTGCAGAACAGGGAGATGCCTGTGTAAACAAAGCATCTCCCTGTTCTGCCTAGTGACAGGACACTGATCTTGTGCTCCCTGTCATCGGGAGCAGTGATCAGTGTCGTGTCACTGGTAGCCACGCCCCCTAACAGTTAGAATCACTCCCTAGGACACACTTAACCCCTTCCTCGCCCCCTACTGGTTAACCCCTTCCCTGCCAGTGTCATTTACACAGTAATCAGTGCATTTTTATAGCACTGATCGCTGTATAAATGACAATGGTCCCAAAAAAAATTTTTATATCTTTTTTGGGGATATTTATTATAGCAAAAAGTAAAAAATATTGCTTTTTTTTCAAAATAGTCGCTCTATTTTTGTTTATAGCACAAAAAATAAAAACCGCAGAGGTAATCAAATACCACCAAAAGAAAGCTCTATTTGTGGGAAAAAAAGGACGTCAATTTTGTTTGAGAGCCACGTCGCATGACCGCGCAATTGTCAGTTAAAGCGACTCAGTGCTGAATCGCAAAAAGTGCTCCCAAACAAAATTGACGTCCTCTTTTCCCCACAAATAGAGCTTTCTTTTGGTGGTATTTGATCACCTCTGCAGCTTTTATTTTTTGCGCTATAAGCAAAGAGCAACAATTTTGGAAAAAATATATATATTTTTAACTTTTTGCTATAATAAATATCCCCCCCCCCCAAAAAAAAAAACGAATTTCTTCATAAGTTTAGGCCAATATATGTTCTTCTACATATTTTTGGTTAAATAAATCGCAATAAGCGTATTGATTGGTTTGCGCAAATGTTATGGCGCCTACAAAATAGGGGATATATTTATTTATTTTTTCACTAGTAATGGTGGTGATCTGCAATTTTTAGCGGGGCTGCGACATTGCGGCAGACAGATCGGACACTTTTGACACATTTTTGGGACCAGTGACATTTATACAGAGACCAGAGCTAAAAATAGCCACTGATTACTGTATAAACGTCACTGGCAGGGAAGAGGTTAACACTAGGAGGCGCTCAAGGGGTTAAGTGTTCCCTAGGGAGGTGTTTCTAACTGTGGGGGGAGGGGACTGACTGGAGCAGGAGAGAGATCACTGTTCCTGATTACTAGGAACAGCAGATCTCTCTCTCCTCCCCTGACAGAACGGGGATCTTTCTGTTTACATTGACAGATCCCCATTCTGGCTCTCTGTTGAGCGATCGCAGGTGGCCGGCGGACATCGCGGCCGCCGGCCACGCGCATTGGCTTCAGCGTCGCGCCAACTACCGCTCTTAAAGCGGCCGAAGTAGACCTATGGCGATTCGCGCAGTAGTGCCAACCTGCCACAGTATAATGACGGCAACTGGTCGGCAAGCAGTTAAAACTGCCCCGTGGCCGCATCGCATTATGTGTGAACCGGCTGCATTGAGAAGGCGGTTAAAAACGCATCCAGTTCGCCGAACTGAGCCTAAAAGTTTTTCTTACAGCCCCAATGAAGAAGGACCCTTTGTACCCCAAAACGCATCGGCTTTAAATCCTCCCTCCGGCCTTCCCTTCAGTCTTGCACATTTGTACAGACTCCTTTCCTGGACTGATATTGTTTACTCTGATTTCACTGCACACTGTGATCTTCTCACAATGTGCACCAGAAGCTGCAGCAAATCAGAAAGAGCCCCGCCTCATTTCCTGGCTGGAATACACCCAGCATTATTTAATGCTTTCCTCTAGACATGTGCAATTCGTTTTTTAACAAATTTCGACAAATTAGTTCATTCGAAAACATCCAAATTAACAAAAACCCGTTTATGGAACTTCGATGAATATTCGTAAATTTGTAATACCATATATGCTCGAGTATAAGCCGACCCGAATATAAGCCGAGGCACCTAATTTTACCCCAAAAAATGGGAAAACTTATTGACTCGAGTATAAGCCTAGGGTGTCCATCTGCATGCCTTACTGTGCCCATGACTAGACTGACGTTTAACATGGGAGTCTATGGAAGGGGTGCCCGGCTTTGAAAAATCGGTGCTCCCCGGCCGTAGGTCCCCCAAACCAAAAACTTTGCACACTTGTAGAGGAGAAATAGGGCTAAATGTGTGTCAAGTTTCGGGACCAGGGGACCTACGAACGGCCAGTATCAGGTCCCCAAAGTCACTGGAGAAATTACTGTTTAATATGGGAGTCTATGGAAGGGGTGCCCGGGTTTGAAAAATCGGTGGTCCTCGGCCGTAGGTCCCCCGGACAACAAGCTTTGCACACTTGTAGAGGAAGAGTGGGGCTACATGTGTGCCAAGATTGGGGTCCAGGGGACCTACAGCCGGCCAGGACCGGGTTCCCAAAGTCCGAGAGATCAGGCACAAAAAGGTGACTCGAGTATAAGCCGAGGGGGGCATTTTCAGCACAAAAAAATGTGCTAAAAAACTCGGCTTATACTCGAGTATATACGGTAGCTGAAATTCGTAAATTCGAAATTACGAAAATTTGAAAATCTGAAATAATAACGAGCTATTAAATTATAAGTATTGGAATTTCCTTTTAAACTTGGCTGTTAGTAAACGTAACGAATACGAATTTATCCGAAATAACAAATCTAAGCGAATGGAACGTAATGAATTAATAATAAATAAATAACAACAACAATAATAATGAAAACATTTTATTATTATTATTTATTATTAATTTGTTACATTCCATTCGTTTAGATACGGCATTTGTTATTTCGGATAAATTTGTATTCTAATTTACGAATTGCGATTATAACAAATGACCCGAAAAACAAAAAAAATAAAAATAAAAATGAAATGAAAATGAACACATTTTTTCGGCAGTGCACATGTCTACTTTCCTCCCCAACCTCTCCCTGACCTCCGCCTTTCATTCATTGGATTTCAGTTCTGTCAATCATGGAGGCTCAGTGTCACATGTGGGCGTTACCTATGTATAGACAGCCTGCCTAGGAACGCCCACTCCTCCAGACTGACATCCACCATTCAGCATTTAGAATTTTGTATAACCCCTTTAAGATCCAGCTCACTGCTTGCATCAGGGCTGAGGATTACTGAGGTAGATGGCTGTGATGTTTTCAGGAATCCACAATATGTACAACACCCTGCCCGTACCTCCCATCAGCCATGTTCTGCCTGCATTGCATAGAGAACCACAGAGACTTAGAAAGCTATGTACAGCCCCCCTGCCAGCTCCTCCCACCAGCCATGATCTGCTTGTAGGCAGGTGCAGTCTACTTTCTCCACTGCAGGTGGCACACATCCGCAGTGGCCCTGCAGCTGAAGAGGATGTCAAGAGGAACACAGTTCCTATATGGTTTCCTAGGTCACTGAAGAAGCAACCCAGGTGGATGCTACCACCCCCATGTGATACTGGCAGCCATCTTCGGTCAGGCAGAGCCCATTTAAGACCCTGCTGGCCCCTCCCACCTGCCAAAATCTGCCTGCATTGCATAGAGAACCACCAAGAACTATAAAACGACGTACAGTACCCTGCCAGCCTCTCCCACCTGCCATGATCTGCTTGTAGGCAGGTGCAGTCCACTTTCTCCACTGCAGTCGGCGCTCATCTGCAGCGGCCCTGTAGCTGTAGAGGAAGTCAAGAGGAACACAGTTCCTAGGTCACTGGGGAAGCAATCCAGTTGGGTGGATGTCATAAGAAGTCCTGCCAGGATTGCGCCTTGCGTGTGCCCCACGGGCCGCGCTCCATCACGATCTTTCACCCACTGTGTCCACCGGACACAGCAGATGACAAATCAGTGTACTGGGCTGCTGCCGGTACCATGTGATCGCTGCGACCAATCACTGCAGATCACATTGCAATTGTACACAATGAATGGCTTCCATTAATAGCTATTTATTGTGTTGATCTCTGCGATCGGTCACAATGATCACATAGTACAGACAGAATCAATCACACTGCACCTGTACCATGTGATAGCTGTGACCAGAGGTGGGGGACTTGAGTCACATGACTTGACTTAAGTCAAACTTGAGTCACCTGTTTGAGGACTTGCGACTTGCTTGACAGAATTCAATAAATGACTCGACTTGACTTTGACTTGTAGCTAATGACTTGCGACTTGACTTTGACTTGGGCTATATGACTTGCAATGACTTGGCACCACTAACACTAACCGCAAGCCGCCATCTGCCTACCTGATCAGCGCGTCATGCAGACAGACGGCGGCCATTGCAGTGTTCAAAAGCCACGCCTCCTCGTCTGTGATAGGCGGAACACTCAATTTCACAGCAGGCAGTGTTCAGCCTATCACGGACATCCTCTTATCCTCGTCTGTGTTATGAGGATGAGCGGATGTCCGTGATAGGCAGAACACTGAATGCTGGCAAATTGAGTGTTCCGCCTATCACAGACGAGGAGGAGGCACGACATTTGAATACTGGAATGGCCGCCGGGATGCCGCCGATCAGGTACACGGCTGACGGGCACAGTGAAGCATGGGCACAGTGAGACACGGGCACAGTGAGGCATTGGGCACAGTGAGACACGGGCACAGTGAGGCATTGGGCACAGTGAAGCATGGGCACAGTGAGACACAGGCACAGTGAGACAAGGGCACAGTGAGGCATTGGGCACAGTGAAGCACAGGCACAGTGAGTCATGAGCACAGTGAAGCATGGGCACAGTGAAGCATGGACACAGTGAAGCATGGACACAGTGAAGCATGGACACAGTGAAGCATGGGCACAGTGAAGCATGGGCACAGTGAAGCATGGGCACAGTGAAGCATGGACACAGTGAAGCATGGGCACAGTGAAGCATGGGCACAGTGAGGCATGGGCACATAACCAATATTATTTATTGTTATCCCTCCTATTATTTTTATACAGTATAGGGTAGATCAGTATTTTGACTTGATTTGTGACTTGACCAAAATAAATGACTTGACTTTACTTGCTTGACTTCTAGCAGGGACTCGACTTGACTTGCTTGCTTTTCGTCGCAGTAACTTGGGACTTGCTTGAGACTTGAAGGTTAATACTTGAGACCTGCTTGTGACTTGCACATGTGTGACTTACTCCCATGTCTGGCTGTGGCTAATCACAGCTTCACAGTAGTACACACTGGACGAATGCATGCAAATGCAAATCATAGTGTGTACAAAGAATAAATAAAAAAAATACAGATCCATATGGTAACACTGTACTGCTTTAATCACAGGAAATTTGTAATAAAATAATAAAATAGATTTTTTTTTTTTTTTTTTTTACCCATTCAGTGAGTATTTTATATTGTGGAAAAAATGCATTCTTTAATATATATATATTTACATATAGTCACTAGTCAGTGTTCCTGATCACAGCCACACCAGTTATATGATGACGCTGTATTGCACTGGTGACAGTATGAAAAAACAGGCAGAACCAATCACAGTGCATCTGTACCATGTAATAGCTGTGGCCAATCACAGCTTTACAGTAGTACACACGGAATGAATGTATGCCATTCCTAAAACATGGTTGCTAGTTATCACTGTTATAACTTAAGCAATCATAGTGTGTAAAAAATAAATAAATACTGATCACTTTGGTAACACTGTACTGCTCTGATTACAGTAAGTAAAAAAAAAAAACATAAAAAAAAGTTAATAAAAAAAAAAAAATGTTTACAAAATGTAAAAAATTATTATTATTTTTTTTACATATTGTCACTAATCAGTGTACTTGATCACAAGTTATATGATGACACTGTACTGCACTGATAACAGTATTCAAAATAAATAAATAAATTGTGGGGGGAAAAAAAAACATTTTCATATTTCTTCATTTTCTAAAGAATTGTGATACAAAATTACAACTTCAAAAAACTTGCCATACCTCTTACTAAATACCTAGTTTGGTCATTTGTTTTTTTTTTTTTTTTTTTGTATTGTCGTGCCATTTTTGGGCCTCAAAAAATTATAAAGCCATCAGCAGGATTGGTAATTTTTCAAATATATATATATATATATCCCATAGTTTGTGGACTCTATAACTTTCCTACAGACAAAAGAATCTACACAGATTTGGGTGATTTTTACCAAAGAAATGTAGCAGAATACACTTTGGCCTAAATTGATGAAGAACGATTATTTAGTAGCAAAATGTTATAACAGAAACAAAGAAAAATTTGTTTTTTTTTTCAAAATATTCCGTCTTTTTTCCCAGATTATTAAAAAAAAAAAAAAAAAACCCCGTGTTGATTAAATACCACCAAAAGAAAGCTCTAGTTGTGTGAAAAAAATTATAACAATTTCATATGGTTACAGTGTAGCTTGACTGAGTAATTGTCATTCAAAATGTGACAGCGCTCAAAAGTTGGCAAGTTGGCCTGGGCAGGAAGGGGGGTGAACGTGTATTGAAGTGGTTAAAGTGTTACTAAACCCACAACAGTAAAATCAGTCTGTATATATGCAGTAAAGTATGCTTGTTATACTCACTGTGGAACCTAAGGGGTTAATCCTCTGCATTGTGTAAACAAAAGCGGTGTTATCCTGTCTTCTCTGATCCTCCCCTTCTTTTACTGTCCCCAATCCATCTCCTGATAAAACGGAACCTCGGAGCACTCCGCACATGCTCAGTTTTGTGGTGTGTATTGCTACAGAGTTGTTTTTTTTTTTGGGAGGGTGCATGTGATCAGCAGAGGGCCAATCAGCACTGTGCAGACAGAGGGGTCAGGAGTCCTGCAGACAATCAGGGGAAAATGAAAACTCCTCCGATAAGCTTTAACCAGACACTGATAGAAGTCACAAGACTGCTATATACTGCTGATGAGAAAAGGTATTTAGCAGTTTCTATTTACTAAAATAATGTAATTTCCATGTTCTGTGTACTTTGTGAGACCAGATACAGTCAGGGGCCATCTTTAACACAGGGCAAAAGGGGCAGCTGCCCCGGGCCCAGTCATTGTGGTGGGGCCCAAAGGCAGCTTCCCCTTGAGCCTGCACTGCCCGCAAATAGTTGTTAAAGCGGAACTTCAGTAATTTTTTCATCTTTCCATCTTTTAAATCTTTAGCCCTTGTTGTTGTTTTAACTTTGGATAGTAAAACATTTTTTTCTGCCAGTAAATAACTTATACAGCCCACTTCCTGTTACTTGTCTGGTCATTAGCCTAGGCTTATGACATCATGCACAGCTCTCTCTCTCTCACTCTCCTGAGAGTTTGCCAGGAAGGGAAGGGGGATGAGTCATAAGAGGGACAATGAGAGCTGCAGAGCTGGAGGTGTGCCTCTGTCTGTCTGTGTAAATCCAGGAAGTGAACCGGCAGCAGCTTCAGCTGCCCACGGTTAAAATGGCTGCAGCCAGACTCAGTGGAGGGAGATTTCCGCAGCATATTTGGCAGGTACAGAATCACAGTATATATAAAATAATATGCAAAGTGGTTGGAAGGAAGCTTCAGAATGGCAACGATGTTTTTATTACAAATTATGTGAGCAGACTGCAGTTCCTATTTAAGTGGATTTGAGAGGGCTCAATCAATATTATAGACGGCCCTGGATACAGTCAATGCAGGCTCCTTGGTTTAGTAACACTTTAAATGCCGCTGTGACTTGAGTCGCATTGGCTAACAAAATGGCACCTAAATTACAGCGGGGGTGGGGGGGTATTTTTAAAGCACCTGATTAGAGCCATAGGCTCTAATTGGCGCTCGCAGTTCACCCAGCTGTGTTAGAAAAGCGAATGAATGTTCGCTTTCCTAACACTGAACCGCCTCTCCGCCAATTAGGTGCTCGGGTCTGTTACCCGTCACCTAATTGGCAGAAACGACAGGCTTTGTGATTGGACGCCTATCAGGCATCCAATCATAAGAGAGGACGGGAGTAGAGGAGGATGGGAGAAGACTTAGAGGACATGGTGCATCATGGAGGACACCGCTCGCCGCCCACCGCCATCACCTGCTGCCCCACCGAGACAGGGTAAGGGCCGGGCAGACGGTGGGCGGGGGGCACAGTGGCAGCATTCGATGGGCACAGTGGGAGCATTTGATGGGGCACAGTGGCAGCATTCGATGGGCTCAATGAAAGCATTTGATGGGCACAGTGGGAGCATTTGATGGGGACAGTGGGAGCATTTGATGGGCACAGTGGGAGCATTTGATGGCACAGTGGGAGCATTTGATGGCACAGTGGGAGCATTTAATGGGGCACAGTAGCAGTATTTGATGGGGCACAGTGGGAGCATTTAATGGGGCACAGTGGCAGCATTCGATGGGCTCAATGGGAGCATTTGTTGGGCACAGTGGGAGCATTTGATGGGCACAGTGGGAGCATTTGATGGCACAGTGGGAGCATTTGATGGCACAGTGGGAGCGTTTGATGGGGCACAGTGGGAGCATTTGATGGGGCACAGTGGCAGCATTCGATGGGCTCAATGGGAGCATTTGATGGGGCTCAATGGGAGCATTTGATAGGCACAGTGGGAGCATTTGATGGGGCACAGTGGGAGCATTTGATGGGGCACAGTGGGAGCATTTGATGGGGCACAGTGGGAGCATTTGATGGGGCTCAATGGGAGCATTTGATGGGCACAGTGGGAGCATTTAATTGGCACAGTGGGAGCATTTGATGGGCATAGTGGGAGCATTTGATGGGCATAGTGGGAGCATTTGATGGGCATAGTGGGAGCATTTGATTGGCACAGTGGGAGCATTTGATGGGCACAGTGGGAGCATTTGATGGGCACAGTGGGAGCATTTGATGGGCACAGTGGGAGCATTTGATGGCACAGTGGGAGCATTTGATGGGGCTCAATGGGAGCATTTGATGGGGCTCAATGGGAGCATTTGATTGGCACAGTGGGAGCATTTGATTGGCACAGTGGGAGCATTTGATGGGCACAATGGGAGCATTTAATAGCACAGTGGCTGCGTTTGATGGGGGCTTTCTCCAGAATTTTTCAGTTTGTTTGCGCCCCCCCAAAAATTTTTGAGCACGAGCCGCCACTGTGCATGAACCAAGCCTTAATTTCACTTTCATGGTCAAGTATATCCCGACAAGTCCCAAAAATTAATTTACAGCTGCACAAATGAATAAAAAAATAAATCTTGTGTCCCGAAGAGCTGGGGCGCTTACATCCATTTCTCCCATTATACATTCTCCGTACGCGCGGGAATTAAGCGCGGTCTCCTCCAAAAGGAAATGGAAGACATATGGAGGAGGAGATGGGTGCAGGGAGTCCTAGGGTGCCTTTAGCCAGTTCGGCTGAAATGGAAAGTCTGTCCTCTCCTATCACCCAGCAGCCATAGAACGTCCGTTCCCGGCGGGGGAGGCATTCTGCCAGCAGCAGGTGTTGGTCTGTCCTCTGGGAGAAGGGCAGCAGGCACGGGCACTCATGCGTGCCTCCGACAAGATGTTTCAAATCTGCTTTCATTGCGACAGTGCAAGCATCTGGGACGGCGCTGTGAGTCACCCTCCTGTAACCACTAAAAAAACCAGTCGCCTTCCTTCTTCCTAATAATACATTCATATATGACTGCCGAGCGAGCTGGTTTCACCGGGCAAAAAAAAAATGGAACCATATGTTACCGGCCGGGTTTATGAAGTCGACGCGGTGTAATTACACGGAGATCAGAGATTTCTTCAAATGGAGTTCTTTGTGTGTTTTTTAAAAAAAAAAAGCGCAGCTAAACCCGGCTAAAGGTGGGCGAAAGTCTCATCCAACGCTGCGGGAGAGAGAAAGTCACAATTACATCAATAGGTGGGAAAAAGTCCATCAAGTTCAATTGATAAATAAATTGAAAGCCTCCATATACAGAACACTATACCCATAGCTGATCAAGAGGAAGGCAAAAATAAAATAAATAAAAATGCCTCCAACAGGGGGGAGAAAATTCCTTTCTGATCCCCTGAAGCTCACCCTACACATTTCAATCTGATTGCACAGATTACATCTCCTTTAGATCTACCAACAGCTATGTAGTGCAAGTACCCTATCAATCAGATATAAATCGATTGGGTAGGTCCTCATGTTACATAATTGTCTGATTACATGCAAATTGATTGGATAAATTGGGTAGGTCCTCATATTACACATATGCCCAATTGGATACAAATTGATTGGATAGATTGAGTAGGTTCTCTTATTACATTATTGCCAGATTGGATACAAATTGATTGGATAGATTGGGTAGGTACTTATATTACACAGTTGCCTGATTGGATACAAATTGATTGAATCGATTAGGTAGGTACTTATATTACACAGATACCTGATTGGATACAAATTGATTGGATCGATTGGGTAGGTACTTTTATTACACAGTTACCTGATTGGATACAAATTGATTGGATAGATTGAGTAGGTTCTCTTATTACATTATTGCCAGATTGGATACAAGTTGATTGGATCGATTGGGTAGGTACTTATATTACACAGTTGCCTGATTGGATACAAATTGATTGGATAGATTGGGTAGGTACTTTTATTACACAGTTGCCTGATTGGATACAAATTGATTGGATAGATTGGGTAGGTACTTATATTACACATTTGCCTGATTGGATACAAATTGATTGGAAACGATTGGGTAGGAGGTACTTTTATTACACAGTTGCCTGATTGGATACAAATTGATTGGATAGATTGGGTAGGTACTCATATTATTTAACTATATTAGGATGATTTAAAATATTCTTCATTATTTGTACTTCCCTGAATAGCTTTTGCAGACTAGTTGGATTTAAATGTGTTTTATCAATTATTTTTATTGCCACCTCTCTGCCAGTGAGAATATACCGAGCCAGTTTCACTTTAGCAAAGTTGCCTTTGCCGATGGTTTTAAGCAGCCTGTAGTTCCCAATGTGGGGCTCCTCGTCCACACAGGAGGCAATGGAATTCCTGTTTCGAGCTCCAGAATGGCTAGGAAGGGTAGGGACATCTTGTCGTCATTCTCCATGAGAAGTACGGTTTTCGGCGTCGTGCTTGTTGACGGTGGGCAGTGGGGTTCTGGTGGACATGGTGTTCCCTTGTGGTGGCCGGTGATGGAGGAAGGATAGTGGTTACAGTTTAGATCCCCAGTGATTGGCTGGAAGGATGGGGCTCTCACCGCAGCTGACACCCTGTGGCCTCCAGGAGGCTCATTCTCTACACACAGCGGGGAGGACGGAGCTCACATCATCCTCTATAGAAACAGCGCAGCCAGGAGAACGGCCACAGGGCAGCCAGTCACGTAGGCCCCGGTGTGAGGTTCCAGGGGCAAGGCTCACACACTCTCCCGGGGTTGGGAGACAAGCCTAGGCCGCTGCTGCTGTACGCCGAGCCCGGGTGGCTCCTTGGGCTTCCCTGAACATCTGGGGGCGGTCGCCTGTGTGTCTCTTTCTGCCTGGATGGACCGCTCTGCCCCCTCCGTGTGCCGGGGGTCGCGTAACTAGTTAGCATGGAGGTGTCTCGTTCGTTATCGGAAGGGTAGGTCCTCCTGTTACATAATTGGCCGATTGAACACAAATTGATTGGATAAATTGGGTAAGTCCTCATATTACACATATGCACAATTGGATACAAATTCATTGGATAGATTGAGTAGGTTCTCTTATTACATTATTGACAGATTGGATACAAATTGATTGGATAGTTTGGGTATTTACTCATATTACACAGTTGCCTGATTGGATACAAATTGATTGGAAAGATTGGGTAGGTCTTAATCTTGCTTAGATGATCAATTGCATACAATTGATTGGATAGATTGGGTAGGTCCTCATCTTGCTCAGATGCACTATTGGATACAAACTGATTGTATAGATTCGGTTGGTCCTCATACTACATGGTTGCCTTACTTGCTACAAAATGAGTATAAGCCGAGTTTTTCAGCACATTTTTTTGTGCTGAAAGTGCCCCCCTCGGCTTATACTCAAGTCACCTTTTTACGCCTGATCTCCCAGACTCTGGGGACCCGGTACCAGCCGGCCGTAGGTCTCCTGGACCCCAATCTTGGCACACATGTAGCCCCACTCTTCCTCTACAAGTGTGCAAAGATTGTTGTCCGGGGGACCTACGGCCGGGGAGCACCGATTTTTCAAATCTGGGCACCCCTTCAATAGACTCCCATGTTAAACAGTAATTTCCCTGGTGAATTTGGGGACCCGGTACCGGCCGGTCGTAGGTCCCCTGGACCCGAAACTTGGCACACATGTAGCCCAATTTCTCCTCTATAAGTGTGCAAAGTTTTGTTGTCTGGGGGACCTACACCCGGGGAGCACCAATTTTTCAAACCAGGCACCCCTTCCATAGACTCCCATGTTAATTGTCAGTCTAGTCATGGACACAGTGAGGCATGGACACAGTGAGGCACAGTGAGGCATGCAGATGGACACCCTAGGCTTATACTCGAGTCAATAAGTTTTCCCAGTTTTTTGTGGTAAAATTAGGTGCCTCGGCTTATATTCGGGTCAACTTATACTTGAGTATATATGGTAGATAGATTGGGTAGGTCTTCATCTTACATAATTGCTCGATTCAACACAAATTGATTGGATAGATTGGGTAGGTCCTCATTATACACGGAGGCCCGATTGGATTCAAATTGATTTGGTAGATCGAGTAGGCCCTCGTCTTGCTCAGATACTCGATTGGATACAAATTACATTTGTATAGATTAGGTAGGTCCTCATATTACACAGATGCCCAATTGGATACAAACATATTGGATAGATTGGATAAGTACTCATCTCACTCAGATGCTTTATTGGATATAAATTGCTTGGATAGATTGGGTAGGTCCTCATATTACACAGTTGCCTGATTGGATAGATTGGGTAGGTCTTCATATGACATAATTGCCTGATTTGACACAAATTGATTGTATATATTGGGTAGGTCCTCATCTTACACAGATGGCAATTAAGTACAAATTGGGAGGGGAAACTTCAAAAATTGGTGGACTTTGTTGGCACATAATGAGAGGAAAAATCATTAGAAAAGTATAAATTTTATTACAAAATGATTAAAAAACATATAAACAACATACAAACGACACCCTGTCCAGACACAGTTATTAGTACCCAATAGTGCAGTTACAGAGGTCTTTCGAGACAAAGTTTATATAAATACCTACCTACCCCAATTGTATTTACGGGTGCATTTTATCCCATAATGACTTACAATAAATATTTTCTTGTTCCATTTAGTGGTATCTACTATTGACCACATGACGTGTGTGCAGTGTTTTTGCATACATATACATGAAACTCGAAATTTCGTTTTTTTTATTTTTTTATGTCTGTCTAGTTTTGTGAGGTGTCCCCATAACCTGAGCTACAGATTTACCAGGCAAGCTTATATTTTGTTTTTTCATGTCTATGTTTTTATGTTTTATTTAAAAATGTACTTCTCCTGGATAAATGTTGAAATAACCACTGTTATACTTATATAGATATATACTACATGAAATACTTATACATATACTTTCTTGTTTTGCTTTTACATATTCCAGCACCTACCCATTATCGGTCCTGAGGAAGCTAATAATTTAGTGAAATGCGTCGACCAACAAGTTTTTGGAGGCGCTACTGGATCAATTATTTTCATTTTAATGTATTACTAAGTTAATCCTTGTTCCCTTTATCCAGCCCTCTGTAACTGCACTATTTGGTAACTGTGTCTATAAAGGGTGTTGTTTGTATGTTGTTTATATGTTTTTTAACCATGTTGTAATAAAATGTATACTTTTCTAATGATTTTTCTTCTCATTATGTGCCCACAATGTCCACCAAATTTTTAAGTTTCTCAATCCTTATATATATAATTTTGATGTGGGCATGGTGAGGGTCTTCCCTTCCTAAGTACAAATTGGATACCTTTAAATAGTCTATGGAAGGGATGCTGGTCGGTAAATTGGTTCCTCTCTAAAAATTGGCCCCAGTACAATATTCTACTGATGACTGCCCCACCAGCATATAAAGTGCTTTGAGTCCCCATAGAGAAGAGAGCTATAGAAATGCTAATTAATTAATTGATAATAAAAAAAATCAGATTGCTTAACACTTGCCGCCCGCCCTATAGAGGATTGACGGCGGCAAAGTGGTTTCAAAATCCTGACTGGACGTCATATGACGTCCTCAGGATTTTGAGCCGCTGCGCGCCCCCGGGGGCGCGCATCGCGGCGATCGTTGTTGCGGGATGTCAGTCTGACACCCCGCAACACCGATCTAGGTAAAGAGTCTCCGACGGAGACTCTTTACCACGTGATCAGCCGTGTCCAATCATGGCTGATCACGATGTAAACAGGAAAAGCCGGTCATCGGCTTTTCCTCACTCGCGTCTGTCAGACGCGAGTAGAGGAGAGCCGATCGGCTGCTCCTCTGACAGGGGGGGGTTTGTGCTGATCCATTATCATCGCAGCCCCCCCGAGGATGCCCACTGGACCACCAGGGATGCCACCAGACCACCAGGGAAGCCCACCTATAGGTATTGCACACTAGACCACCAGGAATGCTAATTATATACTAAATGGATGCCAATCAGTGCCCACAATGGATGCCAATCAGTGCCCACAATGGGCACCACTGATTGGCAGGCATTATTGTTTGGCACTGATTGGCATCCATTAGTACAGTACAGTGCCACCTATCAGTGCCCATCCATGCAACCTATCAGTGCCCATCCATGCCGCCTATCCGTGCCCATCTGTGCCCATCCGTGCCGCCTATCTGTGCCCACCCATGCCGCCTATCTGTGCCCACCCATGCCGCCGATCGTTGTCCATCCGTGCCGCCGATCGTTGCCCATCCATGCCACCTCATCGGTGCCCATCCGTGCCGCCTTATCCGTGCCCGTCAGTGCAGCCCCATCAGTGCCCATCAGTGAAGGAGAAAACTAACTTGTTTACAAAGTTTTGTAACTGAAACAAAAAAAAACTTTTTTTTTTTAAAAAAATTTCGGTCTTTTTTTTATTTTTTAGCAGAAAATAAAAATCGCAGAGGTGATCAAATACCACCAAAAGAAAGCTCTATTTATGGGAACAAAATGATAAAAATTTAGTTTGGGTACAGTGTAGCATGACCGCGCAATTGTCAATCAAAGTGCAACAGCGCAGAAAGCTGAAAATTGGTCTGGGCAGGAAGGTGTATAAGTGCCCAGTATGGAAGTGGTTAAAGTGGAGTTCCGCCCAAAAATTGAACTTCTGCTTTCAGCACTCCTTACCCTCTTCTATGCCACATTTGGCATGTTGTTTTTTTCTTTTGGGGGGGGGGGGATTGGGGACCTAGTTTTGACAGGTACCCACCCAGCTCCCACTTCTGCCCGGACCGCCTAGGCGACTCGAGTGGAAGTTCTCCTCTCCCCCCCCCTCCCTTCCTGCAATCTTCTGGGTCCCTGAAGATTGCCCGGCCAGTCAGAACGCGCAGCGCGATTTGTGCATGCGTCGTGCACACCCGGCTATGAAGCCGCAAGCTGTCACAGCTGGGTGCACACACTTGCAATGCCAGCGCCGGAGAGAGGCGGGGGAGAGAACCGAGGCTTCGGGGCGGCCGCATCGCTAGATTATGGGACAGGTGAGTGTGTGTTTATTAAAACTCAGCAGATTTAAGTATTGGTATTGAAGGTAGACCCTCCTGATCAGTGGAAGGACCTCACCAGTGTGCTGCTTCACTGTCCAATCACAGGCAATGGGCCCCGTCACTGTGGTCAAAAACGAACATCGACTAATGTTGTTAAAATTAAAAAATTGGAAGGAAACTCTGATGCCGCGTACACACGATTGGATTTTCCGTCGGAAAAACCTTGGATGGTTTTTCTGACGGAATTCTGCTCAAGCTTCAAGCTGTGGCAGCACAGTGGTGTAGTGGTTAGCACTTTCACCTAGCAGCACAAGGGTCACTGGTTCAAATCCCAATCATGACACCATCTGCCTGGAGTTTGCATGTTCTTCCTGTGTCTGTGTGGGTTTCCTCCAGCTACTCTGGTTTCCTCCCACACTCCAAAGATATGCTGGCAGGTTAATTGGATCTTGTCCAAAAAATTGGCCCAGTATATATATGTTTACAAATGTGTGTCGAGATCCTACCAGGTAAATGACTGCACCAGCCAAGCAGACACTGGCTGCAAAAAGCACCTTGAGGCGATTCAGTTCACATTTGTAGCGCAATATACAGTAAGTCACTCATTCAAGCTTGTCTCGCATACACACGGTCACACAAAAGTTCTTGGAACTTTCGACCATCAAGAACCTGGTGACATCCAACAAGCCGCAAAAATTAAGTTCAATGCTTCTGAGCATGCGTCAAATTGTTTCCGAGCATGCATGTTTTTTTTGCGCGTCGGAATTGCATACAGACAAACGGAATTTCCGTCGGAAAAATAGAGAACCTGCTCTCAATCTTTTGCTGGCGGAAATTCTGACAGCAAAATCCGATGGAGCCTACACAGGGTCGGAATTTCTGACCAAAAGCTCACATCAGACTTTTGCTGGCGGAATTTCCAACCGTTTGTACGCGGCATTACAGTGCATGGCCAGCTATATTGCAGACAAGGACTCTTGCTCTCTTTGTGGAAGCAGTTATCTCTCTGCAGAGGTCCAATATTCCCGCCCCATCACTAAGTCAGAGCTACAGTATAATTCTGCAATCAGCAAAGCTCCCTGGTGATCGCAGATCTCTGGCTTTGACTTAGCAAGGGGTGTGTGTAGTGGCGGCCCATCCATAGAGGGCACACGGGCTCCGCCTCTCCTATCCATGCGTCCGGCCCCCTGATCTACCTAACAGTGGCGCCGGACTATGGATTCCAATGCGGCAGGGGGTGTTTTTTTTTTTTTTTTGAAGCACCTGATTAGAGCCAGAGGCTCTAATAGGCTTAAAATTTTTTTTAAAAAAGAGCATTGCGCTCCGAGTCCACCCAGTTGTGTGACCATAGCGAATTAATTTTCACTATTCTCACAGTAAAGTTCCTCCCCGCCAATCAGGACGCAGGTCTGTGAGACCTTTTTCCCGATTGGCCAAAGCGTTAGGCGATCCTATTGGATGCCTAGTGCTTTGGCGGAAGACACACGGCGGAGGAAGCTTGAGGAGTGGACACCGGAGCCGCCGTGGCCGATGCCCACACTCCAGGAGATCACAGCCCCACCACACAAACGGGTAAGTGCCAGGCCGCCCACGCGTGGGTGCTGTTTCAGTGTTGCGCCACCGGGGGGAGGTGGGGTGTTGTTTGTTTGCTGCCCCCCCCCCAAAAGAAGGACCCACTAACCACCACTGGGTGTGTGGGTGCTGTTTCAGTGTTGCGCCACCGGGGGAAGGTGGGGTGTTGTTTGTTTGCTGCCCCCCCCCCCCAAAAGAAGGACCCACCAACCACCACTGGGTGTGTGGTATCTCTGCAGAGAGACCGCTGCTTCACTACAGATATCAGGGGTCTTTCTCTGCAGCATGCTGCCAGGGAACAGGCTCATTCAGATGAAGCATCAGAAGCAACTAAATAAATGACAAGAACAAGAACTTTTACTGATATTGAAGCATAAGACAAAGAAATGACTTGTACGCCATTAAAAAGTAAGAGGACAGGAATGTGGATATTGTACGCAGCCCGGGAGTCACCAGCGATCCCATCTGATAAAAGGTTAAACTCCGTTTACACAGCTCCCAGCTTCTTTGCAGATTTTTTTTGCTTATAAATTGTGCAACGCGCGGCGGAGATGAGCCTGTTCTGGATTCGCTGTTGGGTCGATGAAGCGTGAAACAAGGGTTACCTATTCAGCCGTGAACAGATTGCTCACTCTTCTCTCCGATGGATTATGGAATAAAATTATTATGGAGGTTAAACACGTTTTATGGAGTCGCCGTTTACCTTACAGGCCGGCAACTGATCGCAGCAAACATGACCTGCTCAGTGCACCGGACTGGGAGGGGGAGGAAGGGGGGGGGGGGGGATATTCGGAGAGATACAACGGATATCAGTTTAGTGGAAGCCGTGACATCACAGGGTGACATCAATTAAAGCCGAACTCCAGGGAGAGGAAAAAGACAATGTTCAGAAAATCCATATCAAACCCAAAAGCAAAGAAGAAAATAAATCTAGGAGAAGTTTGGGACTTTATATGAATCGTGCGAACTGTGCCTCACTGTGTCCATGCCTCACTGTGCCCATGCCTCACTGTGTCCATGCCTCACTGTGTCCATGCCTCACTGTGTCCATGCCTCACTGTGCCCATGCCTCACTGTGCCCATGCCTCACTGTGCCCATGCCTCACTGTGCCCATGCCTCACTGTGTCCATGCCTCACTGTGTCCATGCCTCACTGTGTCCATGCCTCACTGTGTCCATGCCTCACGGTGTCCATGCCTCACTGTGTCCATGCCTCACTGTGTCCATGCCTCACTGTGCCCATGCCTCACTGTGTCCATGCCTCACCGTGTCCATGCCTCACTGTGTCCATGCCTCACTGTACCCATGCCTCACTGTACCCATGCCTCACTGTACCCATGCCTCACTGTACCCATGCCTCACTGTACCCATGCCTCACTGTGCCCATGCCGCACTGTGCCCATGCCTCACTGTGTCCATGACTAGACTGACGTCTAACATGGGAGTCTATGGAAGGAGTGCCCGGATTTGAAAAATCACTGCTCCCCGGCCGTAGGTCCCCCAGACAACAAACTTTATAAAACTATATTGCAGCTTACCAATTCCTAGATGTGACGGCTGCATTTGTTTGTTTTTTTAAGCTTTCTTCTATTTTCATCTGATGATCCAGCCAGTAAGTCTGTTTTTTTTAAAAAAAAGCACAAGCTCTCCATTACAATGAATCAGCTACAGGGATAGGACAAACCATTTACCACTGACAGCGGTGCGTACAATGATCAGCTTTTATTTGTTTGTGTAAAACCTTTATCCCAAAAGGAAAAACTGTTTACTGTAACTGACTATAAGGTGTGAGGTGGAGTCTGACTTCAATTTGTTAGTGTATTAAAATCCGCTAGTTCATCTAATGCTTTCCTCCCCCCAAGACTGACAATGCTGCTGCCCAAAGGTGCTCCTTCATCCAGAGTGGGAGGCGCTCTAATACAGGAGGTGTGTTACTGGCCAGATCACCCGGTGAAAACAGAGGGGGAAAAGTCTTAAGAAATAGAAAACAAATGCAGTCATCGTATTTAATAATTGGGTTTGAGAAAGAGAGAGAAAGAGAGAGAGAGAGAGAGAGAGCAGGGGAAAGACAGAGGAAAAGAGATGGAGGAGAAGAGGTAGAGGAAGAGAAGAAGAAGAGAAGAGGAAGAAAAGAAGAAGGGAAGAGGAACGGAAAAGGAAGAGAAGAGGAAGAGCAGAGGAAGAAAGAGGAATAGAAGAGGAATAGAAGAGGAATAGAAGAGGAATAGAAGAAGAAGAAAAGAGGAAGAAAAGAGGAAGAAAAGAGGAAGAGAAGAGGAAGAGAAGAGGAAGAGAAGAGGAAGAAAAGAGGAAGAAAAGAGGAAGAGAAGAGGAAGAGAAGAGGAAGAGAAGAGGAAGAGAAGAGGAAGAGAAGAGGAAGAAAAGAGGAAGAGTAGAGGAAGAGTAGAGGAAGAAAAGAGGAAGAGTAGAGGAAGAAAAGAGGAAGAGTAGAGGAAGAAAAGAGGAAGAGTAGAGGAAGAAAAGAGGAAGAGTAGAGGAAGAAAAGAGGAAGAAAAGAGGAAGAAAAGAGGAAGAAAAGAGGAAGAGTAGAGGAAGAGTAGAGGAAGAGTAGAGGAAGAGTAGAGGAAGAAAAGAGGAAGAGAAGAGGAAGAGAAGAGGAAGAAAAGAGGAAGAAAAGAGGAAGAAAAGAGGAAGAAAAGAGGAAGAAAAGAGGAAGAAAAGAAGAAGAAAAGAAGAAGAAAAGAAGAAAAGAGGAAGAAAAGAGGAAGAAAGAGGAATAGAAGAGGAATAGAAGAAGAAAAGAGGAAGAGAAGAGGAAGAAAAGAGGAAGAAAAGAGGAAGAAAAGAGGAAGAAAAGAGGAAGAAAAGAGGAAGAAAGAGGAAAAGAAGAGGAATAGAAGAAGAGGAAGAAAAGAAGAAGAAAAGAGGAAGAGAAGAGGAAGTAATAAAGAAGAGAAGAGGAAGGGGAAGGGAAGAGGAAAAGAAAAGAAAGAAAAGAGGAAGAGAAGAGGAATAAAAGAGGAAGAGAAAGAGAGGAAGGGGAAGAGAAAGAGAGAGAGGAAGAGAAGATGAAGAAAAGAGGAACAAAAGAGAAGAGAGAGAGAGAGAGGGAGGAAGGAAAGAGGAAGAGATGAGGAACAGAAGAGGAAGAAAAGAGGAAGAAAAGAATAAGAAAATAAGAAGAAAAGAGGAAGAAAAGAATAAGAAAATAAGAAGAAAAGAGGAAGAAAAAAAGAAGAAAAGAAGAGGAAGAAAAGAGGAAGAAAAGAGGAAGAAAAGAGGAAGAAAAGAGGAAGAAAAGAGGAAGAAAGAGGAAAAGAAGAGGAATAGAAGAAGAGGAAGAAAAGAAGAAGAAAAGAGGAAGAGAAGAGGAAGTAATAAAGAAGAGAAGAGGAAGGGGAAGGGAAGAGGAAAAGAAAAGAAAGAAAAGAGGAAGAGAAGAGGAATAAAAGAGGAAGAGAAAGAGAGGAAGGGGAAGAGAAAGAGAGAGAGGAAGAGAAGATGAAGAAAAGAGGAACAAAAGAGAAGAGAGAGAGAGAGGGAGGAAGGAAAGAGGAAGAGATGAGGAACAGAAGAGGAAGAAAAGAGGAAGAAAAGAATAAGAAAATAAGAAGAAAAGAGGAAGAAAAAAAGAAGAAAAGAAGAGGAAGAAAAGAGGAAGAAGAGAAGAGAAAGAGAAAAAGAGAAAGAAAGAGGAGGAGGAATATGAAGAAAAGACAAAGAGAGAGAGAGAGAGAGCGAGAGAGAGGAAGAGGAAGAAAAGAACAAGAAAACAGATGAGGAAGAAGAAAAGAGGAAGAGAAGAGAAGGCTATAATAGCATAAAACTATACAGTATACAGGAGGTTTGTTACTGCCCAGATCATCAGGTGAAAAAAGCCTAAAAAAAAGAAAACAAATGCAGCCACCACATCTAAGGATTGGTAAGCTGCAATATATTAAATGTTTGGTTTTCTGCTTTAATATGTCCCTAACCACTTCCTGCCAGCCCTCAGAAATCATAATGGCACAGGTGTTACGTGCCCTTCCTGAACATTAGATCACTTTGATTGGCTATCAGAGTGATCTCGTGATCAGGAGCCCATTCTCCCTGGTTCTCTACAGTGCTGGGGGAGGCGGCACAATTGTGTGCGCTCCTGACACAAAGTCCAACTCTGTGCTGCCACATATATGCATGCAGCCAGTGGAAAGGGGTTAAATGTACAGTGGAACCTCGGATGACGAGTATAATCCGTCCCAGGAGAATGCTCGTAATCAAAAGTACTCGCATATCAAAGCAATGGAAACAAAAATAATTTGTTCCGCATTGACTTCAATGGGATGCAATACCGCATGCGGCCAGAGGCGGGGGCGCCGGAGAGCCTCGGAAACAGCCAAAAAGGCCCGAGGACACTTCGGCTGACTTCGGCAAACCTTGGAAAGACTTCTTACCCGCGATTTGTGAAGGTCAGCCGAGCTGCCCTCGGGCCTTTCCGTGCATTTCCGATTGGCGACGTTCGGCTCTGCTCGGCTCCGGCGCCCCACCTCAGGCCAAAAGCGGCACTGCACACCACTTTGGCCTGAATCCTGCTCGTTTTGTAAGACAACACTCGCAAACCGAGTCACGATTTTTTAAAATACAGTGCTCATATTGCGAAAGGCTCGTTAACCGCGTTACTCGCAATCCGAGGTTCCACTGTATTTTTTAATACAAGCAGCGTAAGGACTGCAATTTGACCTGGTATTAGCCTCTTGCAGAGCTCTGACTGGGACACGGAAATGCAACATGCTGAAAGGAGGAGAGAGCAGAGTGACAAAGAGGTTATCAGTCTTTGGTTTCTCCTTTCACTGTCCAGTGGCAGGTTGGGGAGGTTCAAGACCCGTGAGTGATACAGAACTGCACATTTTTTTTTTTTTTAATTACCATTTTAATGTATCCTCTAAAACAGCTTTACTGGTGTCATCAAGGGTCCTGACAGTTGCTCCAATAGACCAATACAGTTGTCTGCAGACACAGGTCTCTCTGTATGTGAAGTTACAGTATACCAATGAATGCATCCCTGGATATGTATGATTATTTACTGTATTGTTTTATTGTATATAGTAATAATAGTAATAATATTTGACTATTATTGTTGTTTATTTATTATAAATTTATTTTTTAGGTGATAAACAAAGCTATGTGATTACCATTACACTGGAAATAATAATAAATAATAATGATAATAATAAATTATTATTAGTATTATTATTATGATTTTTTTTATTAATATGCATTTATTTAAATTCAATTTATTTTTTAAATTCATAAACATCTGATATAATAATAATGACAATAATCATTAAGGTTTATTATTATCATTATTGTTATTAATATTATTATTATTCTCATTGTTACTATTATTTAATTATTTATTAAAATAATACAATTAACATTATTATTGTTTGTTATTATTATTAGAAGTAGTATTATTAATAATTACATTATTATTAGTATTATTATTATTGTTACTAATATTTAAATATTAAAACAATTAGATTATTATTGTTGTTGTTGTTATTATTATTATTATTAATAATTAAATGATTATTATTAGCATTTAAAGCTCCAGCCCCTCCCACCAATTTTTTTTAAGTCAGTCACAAATACTGTAGCTGTTGACTTTTCCTATTAGGGCACTTGCCTGTCCAGGGGATCCCGCAGTGTCCTTACCCAAGCCAAATCTTGAATCGGCTCTCGGGTGCTGGCGTCGCCATCTTGGGTAAAGGAAACCTTGCGGCATCACAGCCAGTTTTCTACTGCGCATGAGCGAATCGCGCTGCACTTTCTCAATGGGCCGGCTGCGGAGAGGGCCGAACTTCCGGCTGAGTTTGCTGCGGCAAACTCAGCAGGAACTGAGAGCGGGTGCCTGTCAAAACCAGGTACCCACTCCCCCCCCTCCTCCTTTCCACAAGGTGCCAAATGTGGCACCGGAGGGGGAGAGGAGTCAGACAAGCGGAGCTTCCCTTTTTTGGGTGGAGCTCCGCCTTATTTATTTATTACAAATTAGTTTGTTTTTTAGGTCATAAACAAAGCCATGTGATTAAGATTTTACCTGACATCATGGTGATCACGTGGCTTTTTTTTAAAACAAGAAGGGGAAATTTTGCCCAAATTTTGCCAAACGTAAAATCTGTAATTTCGAGGCAAAACCAATTTTGCCAAATCACCGTGCTCATCCCAAGTCAGGTATGTCTCAGCAGACAGGAATAACATTTACAACAAAAATAATTCTAGGCTTAATGAACTGAGTCTCCATGTTCAGGGCAAGCAGACGTATGGTATAAAGGCGAATGATAGAACAAAGGGCTGGAATTTTGGTAGGCTGTCGTCGATATAACGGATTCTTTTGGGGGGGGGGGGGGTTTCAACCGTAGTTTCCCTCTAATCAGAAATACCGTGAATATTCAAGTGCTTATTTTAGACTTTATAATTAGATGAAAGAAAATTGCTTGGAAAAATAATCTTTGGGAAACAAAAAGATTGTGCCGTTAGAAAATCAGATACGGTACAAGGTACGGTAATCAGACTCCTCGAGATTAAATAGAATGGGGATTTCTGATGGTCCATTGACTCTGAGACACTATCTGCCTGCCGCTTTGTGATAATCACTGGAAGGACTTAAAGGGAAAATATAAAAAAAGCAATGTTACTGCTGAATCTAGGACGGCTCATCGAAAAGATGGAGGAAAGTGACTGCTTATCCACATTTTTTAGATTTCGGTCAAGGGGTTGAGTAGACTTTAAATTCCAACTTATGCCATGGGGGTTTATCCAACATTAAAGTGCTGGGACGGCTCTATTGTAATTGGTAAGTCCTTAAAGGGGAGTTCCAGGCTTTTTTTTTTGTTTATTAAAAGTCAGCAGCTACAAAAAGTGTAGCTGCTGACTTTTAATAAACAGACACTTACCTGTCCCACGGTCCAGTGATGCGGCCGCACGGAGCCTCGCTCCTCTCCCCCTCCTCTCCGCGGCGACTCCATTGAAACTGTGGGCGCCTGACCGCGACAGTTTGCGTCTTCACGGCCGGGCGCGCACTGCGCATGCGCGAGTCGCGCTGCGCTCTCCCAGTGGACAGGCAACCTTCTTGGACCTGTGATGTGTCTCAGAAGATTGCCAAGAGGGAGGGGCTGCCTAGGGGGAGAGGAGGAGTCGCCTAGGCAGCCCGTAGTCGGAAGCAGGAAGTGGGACAGGAAGTCCCACTCAAAACTAAGCACCCCCCCAAAAATGAAATGCCAAATATGGCATGTAAGGGGGCGAGGAGTGATTAAAGCAGAAGTTCCACTTTTGGGTGGAACTCCACTTTAACAAAATTAAGCTACAAAGAAATATGGGAATGAGGGTGCTTCAAGGAACCCTTTGGGCAGGTCCGAGATAAGGGGTGGGCAGGAAGGGCAGCTGCCCTGGGCTCTGTGAGATCATGTGAGGTGGAGGGGGCACCACAAGGAGATTGGGGGGAGGAAATTTGTGTTGGGAGGGGGAATTTTGGGGTGTGTGCTAGGAGTAATGATTTGGAGGATTTGTGTTGGGAGGGGGGAGTGATGAAGAGGATTTGTGCTAAGAGGGGAGATTTGAGGGGGCTGTGTTAGAAAAGGTAATATGGTTGGGGGGGTTTGTGCTAGTAGGGATGATTGGGGGTATTTGTGCTAGTAGGGGAGTTTTTTGGGGGGGTTGTGCTAGTAGGGATGATTGTTGATATTTGTGCTAGATGGGGACATTTTGGGGGGGATATTTGCGCTAGAAGGGAAAATTTGGGGGGAGGGGGGTATTTGTACTAGGAGGGGAAATTTGGGAGTATTTGTGCTAAGAGGGGAAATTTAGGGGGAGGGGGGTATTTGTACTAGGAGGGGACATTTGGGGGGATTTGTGCTAGGAGGGATCATTGAGGGTATTTGTGCTTGGAGGAGAATTGGGGGGTATATGTACTAAGAGGGGAAATTTGGGGGGATTTGTGCTAGGAGGGATGGTTGGGGGTATTTGTGCTAGGAGGAGAATTGGGGGGGGGTATTTGTGCTAGGAGGGGAAATTTGGGGGGATTTTATGGTAGGAGGGATCATTGAGGTTATTTGTGCTTGGAGGAGAATTGGGGGGTAATTGGGGGGGTATATGTGCTAAGAGGGGAAATTTGGGGGGATTTGTGCTAGGAGGGATGATTGGGGGTATTTTTGCAAGGAGGAGAAATGGGGGGGTTTGCTAGGAGGGGAAATTTGGGGGGCACTTTGGGCCCATCCACATGCTTGTTTTTCACACCTAACAACATATTTGTCCCTGTCGCCCTGGCACTGTCACCTCTGCCAGGGGCCAACACTTGGCACGCCCACTTTCCAGGCAGTTACATTCAGACCACGCCCATTTTCTGTCAAGGTCCCGACCCTAAATATGAAGAAACCACCCACTCATGGCTGCAATTTCCTTGGTTAATAGTCTTTTTCAAGTTACTGTTCACTCTCAGTAATTCAAAAAAGGGTTTTGCTGTGATCCCGGGACACAGTCCAGGACACAGCATCAGTGGGACAGAGTGCTGAGATGCGGGACCATGACAGAAAAATCTGGGACAGTTGGCATCTATGGTTTTCACATGCGTATTGATGCACGTTTGATGGGTTCATGTGCTTCGAGCTTGCTCATTTATATTAAGTAGGCCCACAATTGACCAAAAACTAGACATGTGCAATTCGTTTTGGTTAGGAATTTGTTTTTTAATAAATTTCGACAAATTTGCTAATTCGGAAATATCCGAATTAACGAAAACCCGTTTAACGAATTTTTCGGACTATTCGTAAATTCGAATATTCAATAATTCGCAAATTTGAATATTCGGAAATTCGGAAATTTAAGAATCGAAAAATAAGAACGAAAGAAAAAAAAAAACGAAAATAAGAACAAAAATCAGAAAATTCAAAAACCCAAAAATCTGAATTAATAACTAGCTAATAATATTAATAATTATAATTAACTATTACTAACTATTAAAATATAGGTATTGGAATTTCCTTTCAGATTTGGCTGTTAGAACACATAACGAATACGAATTTATCTGAAGTTACGAATTATTCGAAATAACGAATGCCGCATTTAAACAAATGGAACGTAACAAATTAATAATAATAAATAACAATAATAGTAATAATAAAAAAAAAAATTATTATTATTATTATTAATTCATTCTGTTCCATTTGTTTAGATGCGGCATTCGTTATTTCGGATAATTCGTAAATTCGGATAAATTTGTATTCGTTACGTTCACTAACAGCCAAATGTGAAAGGAAATTCCAATACCTATAACTTAATAGTTAGTTATTATTTTGAATTTTCAGATATTAGTTCTTTCTAATTTTTGGATTTTCTTTCTTATTTTCGGATTTTCGCATTTAGGGATTTTCGAATCTCTGAATTTTCTAATTTTTGAACTTGTGAATTTCCGGATTTTGGGATTTCCGGATTTTCTTATTTACAAATTTTTTTTTTTGATTTTTGAATTTTTGAATTTACAAATTTACGAATTTCTATCACAACGAATGACCTGAAAAACTGAAAAAGAAAAAAATCAACGAACATGAATACATTTTTCGGCAGTGCACATGTCTACCAAAAACACACACTTACCTCATGTTTTCCAGTGCACCACCCTGCAGTATTCACTCCATGCACGGATGCACCGTGCATTATTGAACTTGAAGATACATGTGAATGCACAATACAACATGCTTGCACCAGTGTAAATGTGGTCCAAAATCTCTGGTGGTAAGATAGTTAAAAAAAAAGTACTTTGCACTGAAAATGCTGCTTTTCACATTCCAAATAATTGTTGCAAAAGAACTTGTGCGTCATTTACACTATTTTAGATTGTGCATGTGGCAACAACTGGCTTCGTAGAGTGTTTTGAATATACACCCACAGGCAACTTTATTAGGTACACCTGTTCAGTTGCTTGGTAACACAAATTGCTAATCAGCCAATCACATGGCAGCAACTCAATGCATTTAGGCATCTAGACGTGGTTAAGACAACTTGCTGAAGTTCAAACCGAGTATCAGAATGGGGAGAAAAGGGGATTTAAGTGACTTTGAACGTGGCATGGTTGTTGGTGACGAAGTCCATTGGGACGAAACGCGTTGGGCTTGGCTTTCAGCTCCCCACATTGCTTTTTATTCTGTGATCACAGTTTTTTATTGATGGATGAATGTTGTTTTTTTTCAAGAGAAAATTGAGTACTGTCCGTGATACCTTTTTTTTTTTTTTTTTTATTTGCACTAACATTGCACTAATACGGCTACAATTACGTCAAGTTTTTTTTCAACAAACCCACCTTTTTGACCTACACCGTATGGAGACATTTTTTCTTTCTATATCCCCTCCGATGAGAGTGTTTGGCTTTCCACTCTGGCTGTTCACCATCCGAGTTCCAGCCTCACACCCATCCGCACAATTTCTTGGATTCATCCTTGGAGGTCGCTGGATTTCCCAGGTCCATCTTGGGAGTTCACTGACTGGGCCATCCAAGCGTGATTGACTTGCTGTCGCTGACACGTGAGTCAGTTTCTTCTGGTAAAGCCTCGTACACACGGTCGAGAATATCATCAGTAAAAAACCCGTCGTTTTTCCTGACGAGATTCTTGACAAGAATCTTGTCCAGGCTGAGTGTACACACGTACGTTTCAAAAGAACCGCCGCTCTTTTGAATGGCACGAACGCGGTGACATCATAGACTACGACGAGCATGCGCTGGTCACATTCGATGCCGTCACCGCCATCTTGCTACACCCTACCTATGCCTAGGAAGCTACCACGCATGTGTCAAAGTCATTTCGAGCATGCGCGGGTTTCCACGGCGACAGGTAAGTATACACACTCTCGGGTTTCTCGTCGGGAAACAGGCTGACGAGAAAATAGAGAGCAGGTTCTCTACTTTTCTCGTCGAGATTCTGGGCAGTTTTCTTGTAGTAAGAAAGCTCTGCAAGCAGTTTTTTTGTAGTTTCTTGACGAGAAAAACGGCCGCGTGTACGAGGCCTTAGAGTATACATCCCTTACCCTGGGTGGAGGATACACTATCCCTGGTGTTTTATGTGCCTGCCGTGGCTGTTTCATCCAACTTCTGAACAACAAATCTTTTTGCGGTGGACTTTATATACAGTGCCTTGCAAAAGTATTCACCCCCTTGGCTTTTTACCTATTTTGTTACATTACAGCCTTTAGTTCAATGTTTTTTTAATCTGAATTATATGTGATGGATCAAAACACAATAGTCTAAGTTGGGGAAGTACAATTAGAAAAATATATACATAAAACTCTTTTTTCAGAAATAAAAAACTGATAATTGTTATGAAGCCCATAAAAAGCTCTGGTGCAACCAATTACCTTCAGAAGTCACATAATTAGTGAAATGATGTCCACCTGTGTGCAATCTAAGTGTCACATGATCTGTCATTACATATACACACCTTTTTGAAAGGCCCCGGAGGCTGCAACACCTAAGCAAGAGGTAACCACTAACCAAACACTGCCATGAAGACCAAGGAACTCTCCAAACACGTAAGGGACAATGTTGTTGAGAAGTACAAGTCAGGGTTAGGTTATAAAAAAATATCCACACGGACGGTACCATGTTCCACACTTGGTGGACGTGTCCGAAAGTGAGAAGGTTCTGGATACGCACATATAACTTTATATACTCTTTGACCCAAGCGAACCTCATTAAATCACCCCTACATGCATTGTTGGGACGTCCAGTGGAGGGGACATCAAAACAATTGAAGAGACTTATAGCCTTTATATTTGTCGCAGCAAGAATACAGTATCTATAGCCAACTCCTGGAGGTCCCCCACGATCCCTTATCACCTACTGAAAGCTAAACTATCATGGATAATGGTGAACGAATGCCTCTCGGCACTTTTACATGATCAGGTTGCATGCTTCAACAAAATATGGGACCCCTGGATCACTTATCTCACGTCTACATAACGAGGTGAGAATGGCTCGGGAGTGTCTTCCTCCAGGGCCGGAGTGCACCCCCTTCCCTACCCTCTATTCTTCCTTCTGATATCTCTGTTTCTCCCTCTTTTCTCTTTCTATTTGAATTTGCCCTTTCATGGATCTTTGAACCACGTATGGCCCTTGAGATCACGTGGAAGTTCAGTTAGTGGGTCGCCAGTTTGGTTTAGACTAGACCCCAATAGGTGAATGATGCTATATTAAGACTCAAGTGCATATGGGTTTAACAGTCATGTAACTAAACCTTCAACGACGTGTTAATGTACAATTATTTCTCATTACAATGGCAAATGCTGATATTGTATTTGTAAAAATTTGAATAAAAACATTGGAAAACAAAAAAAATACAAATCTTTGATGATCCCTAGGAGCACCATCAAATCTATCATAACCAAATGGAAAGAACATGGCACAACAGCAAACCTGCCAAGAGACGGCCGAACACCAAAACTCACGGACCGGGCAAGGAGGGCATTAATCAGAGAGGCAGCACAGAGACCTAAGGTAACCCTGGAGGAGCTGCAGAGTTCCACAGCAGAGACTGGAGTATCTGTACATAGGACGACAATAAGCCGTATGCTCCCTAGAGTTGGGCTTTATGGCAGAGTGGCCAGAAGAAAGCCATTACTTTCAGCAAAAAACAAAATGGCAAGTTTTTGAGTTTGTGAAAAGGCATGTGAGAGACTCCCAAAATGTACGGAGGAAGGTGCTCTGGTCTGATGAGACTAAAATTTAACTTTTTGGCCATCAAAGAAAACGCTATGTCTGGCGCAAACCCAACACATCACATCACCCAAAGAACACCATCCCCCACAGTGAAACATGGTGGTGGCAGCATCATGCTGTGGGGATGTTTTTCAGCAGTCAGGACTAGGGATGGGCCGAACACCCCCCCCGGTTTGGTTTGCATCCAGAACATGCAAACAGGCAAAAAATTTGTTCGAACACGCGAACACCGTTAAAGTCTATGGGACACGAACATGAAAAATCAAAAGTGCTAATTTTAAAGGTTAATATTAGTGATGAGCCGAACACCCCCGGGTTCGGTTCGCACCAGAACCCGCGAACGGACCGAAAGTTCGTACGAACATTAGAACCCTATTAAATACAATGGATGCGAACGTTTGAATTCTAAAGTGCTAATTATAACAACTATTATGCATGTTATTGTCCTAAAAAGGGTTTGGGAACCCGGGTTCTGCACCAGGGGACATGTATCAATGCAAAAAGAAGTTTTAAAAACGGTCGTTTTTCGGGAGCAGTCATTTTAATGATGCATAAAGTGAAAAAAAAAAGTCAAATATTCCTTTAAATATCGTACCTGGGGGGTGTCTAAAGTATGCCTGTGAAGTGCCACGTGTTTCCCGTGTTTAGAACTGTCCCTGCACAAAATGACACTTCTAAAGGAAAAAAAAGCCATTTAAAACTGCTTGCGGCTTTAATGTAATGTCTGGTCCCGGTAATATGGATGAAAATCTTTAAGAAAAATGGCATAGCTACCCCATGACCCCCCCCCCCCCCTACCCCAGCCCATTACCAGCCCCTTTGGGTCTTGTATGGATATTAAGGGGAACCCCGCACATAAAATAAAAAAGGCCCTATATACTCTGAACAGCCGTATACAGGCGGTGCATACAAGACAGGGACTGTATGTTTTTTCTTATGTAGAATGTGTTTGTAATTTTGAACAGGTACATTGTTGAAGTGTAGCTCCAGCCCAAAAATCTATTTTTAAACTTTTTGGAAAACATAGGTAAGGGTTATCACCCCTGTAACATTTGTTTTGCTGTCTGTGCCCCTGTTCAGAACATTTCACCTCACTTTCCGTCCCAATGACAACTGTTTTTGAAATGTGGTGTTTTTCTTGAAACAAGGATTGCTGATAAAGCATCAGTACAGAGGAGACACCTTTCTCCCATATTAATTCTTACAGGAGAGAATTTTCCTTCCTAGGGGTAGATTTCCTCTCACTTCCTGTTGTCTTCTTGCGTTTGCAAGTAGGAGTCGTTTGTAAGTTGGATGTTTGAAAGTAGGGACCTGCCGTATATAATCTGCAGAAATAGGCCCCTTAGTTGGTGTTGGCACAACACTGTAAGCACTCACAGTTACTCTTGGTTGGTGCTGGAACGCCCTGCTGTCAACTATTATATCAGGAATTGTAATTACATATAATTGTTGAACAGTGGTAGTAAAAATTGGGCCTTTGATGGTGGTGCTGGTGCCACAACACTGTAAGCCCTGACAGTTACTCTTGGTGGGTGCAGCAATGGGCCCTGCTGTGAATTATTAGATCAAGAATTGTAATTGCATGCCCCTGTTGAACAGGGGCTGAAAAATTGGGCCTTTCGTGGTGGTGGTGGTGGTGGTGGTGTTGCCACAACACTGTAAGCCCTCAGAGTTACTCTTGCTTGGTGGGTGCAGGAATGGGCCCTGCTGTGAATTATTAGATCAATAATTGTAATTACATGCCCCTGTTGAACAGGGGCTGAAAAATTGGGCCTTAGGCACTGGTGGCACAACACTGCAACCCCTCACAGATACTGTACTTGGAGCACAGCAATGAGCCCTGTTGCAAAGTATTGCTTCAAAAATTGTAATGACACGCCCCTGTTAAACAGGGGCTGGAAAATTGGGCCTTAGGCACTGGTGGCACAACACTCCAACCCCTCACACATACTGTACTTGGAGCACAGCAATGAGCCCTGTTGCAAAGTATTGCTTCAAAAATTGTAATTACACGCCCCTGTTAAACAGGGGCTGAAAAATTGGGCCTTAGCCACTGGTGGCGGCACCCATAAACAAAAATGATCTTCCAAGCTATCATCATCAATCGTATCATTGAGGACTCGGAGGAGGAGGATAGCCAGTCAACATAACAGCACAGGCACTCAGCATCAGCATCAGTCTTGAAGGGATGTGACATGTTAAAATCAATTAGTCTGTTATATCAGCATCAGGTGTGTGGTAGCTGGTGGTGATCCAAGACTGGTTCATCTTGATGAAAGTCAGTCGATCAACCGAGTCGGTGGACAGGCGCACCCTGTGATCCGTGACAAATCCTCCAGCAGCACTGAATGTGCGTTCCGAAAGAACGCTGGATGCAGGACAGGCCAGTAGCTCAATTGCATACTGTGCAAGCTCTGGCCAGTGATCCATCCTCAAGACCCAGTAAGCCAGAGGATTTTCGGTGGGGAAGGTGTCCAAGTCTGACCTTGCCCCTAGATATTCCTGCACCATGTTTATCAGACGCTGGCGATGGTTGCTGGAACCGATCATACTTTGGGGCTGCGGACTAAAGAATTGTCTGAACGCATCGGTCAGACGGCCACCTTCCCCACCGCTCCTTCTTTGACTGGCCGAAGCCTCAGCAACTCGTTGTCCAGGACCAGGAGTTTGTAACCTCCCAGTCTCTGGGAACGCGTTGCACAGACCTTTCTGCAAGGCCTCCCGGAGTTGTCTCATCCTCTGCTCCCTCTGCGACGGTAACATAAGGTCCGCAACCTTACCCTTGTACCGTGGATCAAGGAGAGTGGCCAGCCAGTAATGGTCCCTCTCCTTGATCCGAAGAATACGAGGATCCTTCCGCAGACTTTGCAGGATCAGGGAGGCCATGCAGCGTAGGTTTGCTGAGGCATTCGCTCCGGAGTCCTCTGGGTCACTAAGGACGACATGATCCGCAGTCACCTCCTCCCAGCCACGTACAAGTCCACTGGTTTCTTGGGACTGTAAATCATCCCTAAAAGACTGCTGCTGATGATGCTGAGTGCCAGCCTCCACCTCCATGCTGACACAATCCTCCTCCTCCTCCTCCTCCTCCTCCTCCTCCTCCTCTTCCTGTGCGATGGGTGGGACAGAAGGAACACTGTCTGGGTAAAGGGGGCCTTGAGAGGCAAGGAAGTCCTCCTCTTCCTGCCTCTGTTCTGCCTCAAGTGCCCTGTCCATTATTCCACGCAGCGTGTGCTCCAACAGGTGGACAAAGAGGTACAGTGTCACTGATGCATGCACTGTCACTGCTCACCATCCTCGTGGCCTCCTCAAATGGTGCCAGGACAGTGCATGCATCCCTGATCATGCCCCACTGGCGTGGAGAAAAAAAAACAAGCTCCCCTGACCCTGTCCTGGTGCCGTAGTCGCACAGGTACTCATTGATGGCCCTCTGCTGCGTGTGCAGCCGCTGCAGCATGGCCAACGTTGAGTTCCACCTGGTGGGCATGTCACATATAAGGCGGTTCTTGGGCAGGTTCAACTCCTTTTGCAGCTCAGCCAGGCGAGCACTGGCATTATAAGATCTGCGGAAATGCACACAGACTTTCCTGGCCTGCCTCAGGACATCCTGTAAGCCCGGGTACCTGCCCAAGAAACGCTGCACCACCAGGTTAAGGACGTGAGCCACACAGGGCACATGGGTCAGTTGTCCCTGTCGAAGGGCGGAGAGGAGGTTGGTGCCATTGTCGCAAACCACCATTCCTGGCTTAAGCTGGCGTGGCGTCAACCACCTCTTGGCCTGGCCCTGCAGAGCAGACAGGACCTCTGCCCCAGTGTGGCTTCTGTCCCCCAAACACACCAGCGCAAGCACGGCATGGCATCTTTTTGCCTGCGTACTTGCGTAGCCCCGTGAACGGCTACGGAGCACCGCTGGTTCATAGGACAAACCACAGGAAGAGGCCATGGAGGAAGAAGAAGAGGAGGGGGTGGAGGAGAGAGGTGTGTCACAACCAGTAGTAGCATTTTGGAGGCGTGGCGGTGGGACAACCTCCAACACTACTGCACCTTGTCCTGCATCCTTCCCAGCTGCCAAAAGAGTGACCCAATGGGCCGTGAAAGAAAGGTAACGTCCCTGTCCATGCCTGCTGGACCATGAGTCAGCGGTAATATGCACCTTACCGCTGACCGCCCTGTCCAGCGAGGCCAAGACATTGCCTTCCACATGCCGGTAGAGAGCCGGAATAGCCTTCCGTGAGAAAAAGTGGCGTTTGGGAACCTGCCACTGAGGAACCGCACATTGCACAAACTCACGGAAGGGGGCCGAGTCTACCAACTGAAAAGGCAGCAGTTGAAGCGCTAGCAATTTAGCCAAGCTAGCATTCAACCGCTGGGCATGTGGATGGCTGGGAGTGAACTTCTTTCGACGGTCCAGCAGCTGGGGCAGGGAAATTTGCCTGCTAGAATCGGACGTCGGTGTACTGCTAGCAGAGTGGCCGCAAGTACTTGGCTGTGACACACCTAATTCTACACCTTCATTCCTCTCAGTGCATGTTTCAGAGAGGACTGAAGTTATAGTGGGGTTGGAGATCCCAGCTGATGCGGTGCAAGGAGAGGTCCGCTTTGTTCTTTGGTGTGGGTCTTTGAGGTAGGCTTGCCAACGAGCTGCATGGCAGGTCAACATATGTCTGGTCAGGCATGTGGTACCCAAGCGGCTGATGTTTTGGCCACGCGATATACGCTTGAGACATATGTTGCAAACAGCAGCTGTGCGATCTGATGCACTAGCCTCAAAAAAGGCCCACACCAAGGAACTTTTTGAATGACGGGCAGAGGCAGCGCCCTGCACAGGCGGAGCTCTGCGGTGTGATTCCGTCGGTGTACTGCCCTTACGCTGGCCACCAAAGGGCATCCTGCCTCGTTGGAGATGTGCCTCCTCCTCATCCTCCTCCTCCTCCTCTCTCCTATTAGGCACCCATGTGGAGTCAGTGACCTCATCATCCCCTCCCTCCTCATCACTGGAGCCAATCTGGCAGTATGCTGCAGCTGCTGGAACATGACTGCCAGATTGGTGTCCTTCTTGAGCATCCCCTCTGTCTGCTCTCACCCTACTGCCTTCCTGTAGCTGGGTTTCATCATCAGACCCTTCGAAACGCTGGGCATCCTCCTGGAGCATGTACCCAACACTGTGCTCAAACAGTTCGGGGGACTCCTCAGGAGGAGGACATGGTGGGTCTAGGGAAGGAGTGACTGATGATGAGTCTGACATTGATACCAGGGAAGAGGACGTTTTGGCAGCTGCTTTGCCAGTACCCTGAGCCTGGGTGAGAGAGGATGAGGAGGAGGAGGAGGGCTTGGTCATCCACTCTACCAAGTCTTCGGCATGATGTGGCTCAACATGTCCAGCTGCCGAAAAGAAGGACAAGCGTGTCCCATGGCCATGTGCTGATGACAATGCACCGCGTCCACGACCAGCACTGTTGCCCCCAGACACAGAGCCTGCTTGCCCTCTTTTATTGCCTCCTGACTGTCTGCCTCTCCTTGTTTGCCTTCCAGACATTCTAATAGATGGCCTGCAGGGAGATGGGAAAAAAGCAATAAGGGCTACCTTCAGGTGTCCTTCTCTGTCCCTTTACTTAAGGATTTCTAAATATGGTTGAGGATGATTGCTTTTGCACAGAATAGCACAACGACAATTTCCCTGACTGTCCAAAAAACAAGGATTTCAAAGATGGTTGATGAGGAATGCTTTAGCACACTATAGCACAAGGAGAATTCACTCACTGTCCTTCCCAGTCCCTAGAAACAAGGACTTGCACAGTGAAAGAAACTGACACTCTCCCTACCTACAGTTTTCTGTCCCTAGAAAAAATGTTTTTTTTAAGCACACTATAGCACAAGGAGAATTCACTCACTGTCCTTCCCAGTCCCTAGAAACAAGGACTTGCACAGTGAAAGAAACTGACACTCTCCCTACCTAGAGTTTTCTGTCCCTAGAAAAAATGTTTTTTTTAAGCACACTATAGCACAAGGAGAATTCACTCACTGTCCTTCCCAGTCCCTAGAAACAAGGACTTGCACAGTGAAAGAAACTGACACTCTCCCTACCTACAGTTTTCTGTCCCTAGAAAAAATGTTTTTTTTAAGCACACTATAGCACAAGGAGAATTCACTCACTGTCCTTCCCAGTCCCTAGAAACAAGGACTTGCACAGTGAAAGAAACTGACACTCTCCCTACCTAGAGTTTTCTGTCCCTAGAAAAAATGTTTTTTTTAAGCACACTATAGCACAAGGAGAATTCACTCACTGTCCTTCCCAGTCCCTAGAAACAAGGACTTGCACAGTGAAAGAAACTGACACTCTCCCTACCTACAGTTTTCTGTCCCTAGAAAAAATGTTTTTTTTAAGCACACTATAGCACAAGGAGAATTCACTCACTGTCCTTCCCAGTCCCTAGAAACAAGGACTTGCACAGTGAAAGAAACTGACACTCTCCCTACCTACAGTTTTCTGTCCCTAGAAAAAATGTTTTTTTTAAGCACACTATAGCACAAGGAGAATTCACTCACTGTCCTTCCCAGTCCCTAGAAACAAGGACTTGCACAGTGAAAGAAACTGACACTCTCCCTACCTAGAGTTTTCTGTCCCTAGAAAAAATGTTTTTTTTAAGCACACTATAGCACAAGGAGAATTCACTCACTGTCCTTCCCAGTCCCTAGAAACAAGGACTTGCACAGTGAAAGAAACTGACACTCTCCCTACCTAGAGTTTTCTGTCCCTAGAAAAAATGTTTTTTTTAAGCACACTATAGCACAAGGAGAATTCACTCACTGTCCTTCCCAGTCCCTAGAAACAAGGACTTGCACAGTGAAAGAAACTGACACTCTCCCTACCTACAGTTTTCTGTCCCTAGAAAAAATGTTTTTTTTAAGCACACTATAGCACAAGGAGAATTCACTCACTGTCCTTCCCAGTCCCTAGAAACAAGGACTTGCACAGTGAAAGAAACTGACACTCTCCCTACCTACAGTTTTCTGTCCCTAGAAAAAATGTTTTTTTTAAGCACACTATAGCACAAGGAGAATTCACTCACTGTCCTTCCCAGTCCCTAGAAACAAGGACTTGCACAGTGAAAGAAACTGACACTCTCCCTACCTACAGTTTTCTGTCCCTAGAAAAAATGTTTTTTTTAAGCACACTATAGCACAAGGAGAATTCACTCACTGTCCTTCCCAGTCCCTAGAAACAAGGACTTGCACAGTGAAAGAAACTGACACTCTCCCTACCTAGAGTTTTCTGTCCCTAGAAAAAATGTTTTTTTTAAGCACACTATAGCACAAGGAGAATTCACTCACTGTCCTTCCCAGTCCCTAGAAACAAGGACTTGCACAGTGAAAGAAACTGACACTCTCCCTACCTAGAGTTTTCTGTCCCTAGAAAAAATGTTTTTTTTAAGCACACTATAGCACAAGGAGAATTCACTCACTGTCCTTCCCAGTCCCTAGAAACAAGGACTTGCACAGTGAAAGAAACTGACACTCTCCCTACCTAGAGTTTTCTGTCCCTAGAAAAAATGTTTTTTTTAAGCACACTATAGCACAAGGAGAATTCACTCACTGTCCTTCCCAGTCCCTAGAAACAAGGACTTGCACAGTGAAAGAAACTGACACTCTCCCTACCTAGAGTTTTCTGTCCCTAGAAAAAATGTTTTTTTTAAGCACACTATAGCACAAGGAGAATTCACTCACTGTCCTTCCCAGTCCCTAGAAACAAGGACTTGCACAGTGAAAGAAACTGACACTCTCCCTACCTACAGTTTTCTGTCCCTAGAAAAAATGTTTTTTTTAAGCACACTATAGCACAAGGAGAATTCACTCACTGTCCTTCCCAGTCCCTAGAAACAAGGACTTGCACAGTGAAAGAAACTGACACTCTCCCTACCTACAGTTTTCTGTCCCTAGAAAAAATGTTTTTTTTAAGCACACTATAGCACAAGGAGAATTCACTCACTGTCCTTCCCAGTCCCTAGAAACAAGGACTTGCACAGTGAAAGAAACTGACACTCTCCCTACCTACAGTTTTCTGTCCCTAGAAAAAATGTTTTTTTTAAGCACACTATAGCACAAGGAGAATTCACTCACTGTCCTTCCCAGTCCCTAGAAACAAGGACTTGCACAGTGAAAGAAACTGACACTCTCCCTACCTAGAGTTTTCTGTCCCTAGAAAAAATGTTTTTTTTAAGCACACTATAGCACAAGGAGAATTCACTCACTGTCCTTCCCAGTCCCTAGAAACAAGGACTTGCACAGTGAAAGAAACTGACACTCTCCCTACCTACAGTTTTCTGTCCCTAGAAAAAATGTTTTTTTTAAGCACACTATAGCACAAGGAGAATTCACTCACTGTCCTTCCCAGTCCCTAGAAACAAGGACTTGCACAGTGAAAGAAACTGACACTCTCCCTACCTACAGTTTTCTGTCCCTAGAAAAAATGTTTTTTTTAAGCACACTATAGCACAAGGAGAATTCACTCACTGTCCTTCCCAGTCCCTAGAAACAAGGACTTGCACAGTGAAAGAAACTGACACTCTCCCTACCTAGAGTTTTCTGTCCCTAGAAAAAATGTTTTTTTTAAGCACACTATAGCACAAGGAGAATTCACTCACTGTCCTTCCCAGTCCCTAGAAACAAGGACTTGCACAGTGAAAGAAACTGACACTCTCCCTACCTAGAGTTTTCTGTCCCTAGAAAAAATGTTTTTTTTAAGCACACTATAGCACAAGGAGAATTCACTCACTGTCCTTCCCAGTCCCTAGAAACAAGGACTTGCACAGTGAAAGAAACTGACACTCTCCCTACCTAGAGTTTTCTGTCCCTAGAAAAAATGTTTTTTTTAAGCACACTATAGCACAAGGAGAATTCACTCACTGTCCTTCCCAGTCCCTAGAAACAAGGACTTGCACAGTGAAAGAAACTGACACTCTCCCTACCTAGAGTTTTCTGTCCCTAGAAAAAATGTTTTTTTAAGCACACTATAGCACAAGGAGAATTCACTCACTGTCCTTCCCAGTCCCTAGAAACAAGGACTTGCACAGTGAAAGAAACTGACACTCTCCCTACCTAGAGTTTTCTGTCCCTAGAAAAAATGTTTTTTTTAAGCACACTATAGCACAAGGAGAATTCACTCACTGTCCTTCCCAGTCCCTAGAAACAAGGACTTGCACAGTGAAAGAAACTGACAATCTCCCTACCTACAGTTTTCTGTCCCTAGAAAAAATGTTTTTTTTAAGCACACTATAGCACAAGGAGAATTCACTCACTGTCCTTCCCAGTCCCTAGAAACAAGGACTTGCACAGTGAAAGAAACTGACACTCTCCCTACCTACAGTTTTCTGTCCCTAGAAAAAATGTTTTTTTTAAGCACACTATAGCACAAGGAGAATTCACTCACTGTCCTTCCCAGTCCCTAGAAACAAGGACTTGCACAGTGAAAGAAACTGACACTCTCCCTACCTACAGTTTTCTGTCCCTAGAAAAAATGTTTTTTTTAAGCACACTATAGCACAAGGAGAATTCACTCACTGTCCTTCCCAGTCCCTAGAAACAAGGACTTGCACAGTGAAAGAAACTGACACTCTCCCTACCTACAGTTTTCTGTCCCTAGAAAAAATGTTTTTTTTAAGCACACTATAGCACAAGGAGAATTCACTCACTGTCCTTCCCAGTCCCTAGAAACAAGGACTTGCACAGTGAAAGAAACTGACACTCTCCCTACCTAGAGTTTTCTGTCCCTAGAAAAAATGTTTTTTTTAAGCACACTATAGCACAAGGAGAATTCACTCACTGTCCTTCCCAGTCCCTAGAAACAAGGACTTGCACAGTGAAAGAAACTGACACTCTCCCTACCTAGAGTTTTCTGTCCCTAGAAAAAATGTTTTTTTTAAGCACACTATAGCACAAGGAGAATTCACTCACTGTCCTTCCCAGTCCCTAGAAACAAGGACTTGCACAGTGAAAGAAACTGACACTCTCCCTACCTAGAGTTTTCTGTCCCTAGAAAAAATGTTTTTTTAAGCACACTATAGCACAAGGAGAATTCACTCACTGTCCTTCCCAGTCCCTAGAAACAAGGACTTGCACAGTGAAAGAAACTGACACTCTCCCTACCTACAGTTTTCTGTCCCTAGAAAAAATGTTTTTTTTAAGCACACTATAGCACAAGGAGAATTCACTCACTGTCCTTCCCAGTCCCTAGAAACAAGGACTTGCACAGTGAAAGAAACTGACACTCTCCCTACCTAGAGTTTTCTGTCCCTAGAAAAAATGTTTTTTTTAAGCACACTATAGCACAAGGAGAATTCACTCACTGTCCTTCCCAGTCCCTAGAAACAAGGACTTGCACAGTGAAAGAAACTGACACTCTCCCTACCTAGAGTTTTCTGTCCCTAGAAAAAATGTTTTTTTTAAGCACACTATAGCACAAGGAGAATTCACTCACTGTCCTTCCCAGTCCCTAGAAACAAGGACTTGCACAGTGAAAGAAACTGACACTCTCCCTACCTACAGTTTTCTGTCCCTAGAAAAAATGTTTTTTTTAAGCACACTATAGCACAAGGAGAATTCACTCACTGTCCTTCCCAGTCCCTAGAAACAAGGACTTGCACAGTGAAAGAAACTGACACTCTCCCTACCTAGAGTTTTCTGTCCCTAGAAAAAATGTTTTTTTTAAGCACACTATAGCACAAGGAGAATTCACTCACTGTCCTTCCCAGTCCCTAGAAACAAGGACTTGCACAGTGAAAGAAACTGACACTCTCCCTACCTACAGTTTTCTGTCCCTAGAAAAAATGTTTTTTTTAAGCACACTATAGCACAAGGAGAATTCACTCACTGTCCTTCCCAGTCCCTAGAAACAAGGACTTGCACAGTGAAAGAAACTGACACTCTCCCTACCTAGAGTTTTCTGTCCCTAGAAAAAATGTTTTTTTTAAGCACACTATAGCACAAGGAGAATTCACTCACTGTCCTTCCCAGTCCCTAGAAACAAGGACTTGCACAGTGAAAGAAACTGACACTCTCCCTACCTAGAGTTTTCTGTCCCTAGAAAAAATGTTTTTTTTAAGCACACTATAGCACAAGGAGAATTCACTCACTGTCCTTCCCAGTCCCTAGAAACAAGGACTTGCACAGTGAAAGAAACTGACACTCTCCCTACCTACAGTTTTCTGTCCCTAGAAAAAATGTTTTTTTTAAGCACACTATAGCACAAGGAGAATTCACTCACTGTCCTTCCCAGTCCCTAGAAACAAGGACTTGCACAGTGAAAGAAACTGACACTCTCCCTACCTACAGTTTTCTGTCCCTAGAAAAAATGTTTTTTTTAAGCACACTATAGCACAAGCACAAAACACACTGACACTCTCCCTACCTATCCTTCTCTTTCCCTAAACTAAAGGAATCCAGGTTAAGCAAGAAAGAAATAATAGTCACTGTCCCTGCCTATGCTGCTCTTTCCCTGCTCCGGAACACACTACACTAGGCCGCCGTGCTGGCGGCCTTTTATAGTGTGGGGCGTGTACTAAACACCCTCAGCAATAATTGGCCACAGGCATCCTGCCTGTGGCCAATCATTGCTCTCCTCGCTGCCGGCGCTGTGATTGGCCAAGCATGCGGGGTCACAGTGCATGCTTGGCCAATCACAGCGCCTGGATGACACTGCGATGGCGTAGTGCATTGTGGGCCGTTCGCGTCACTCGAATTTGGCGCGAACGGCCCAAATCGTTCGATCTTCGTCGAACGATCGAACAGCCGATGTTCGAGTCGAACGTATGTTCGACTCGAACACGAAGCTCATCCCTAGTTAATATGCAAGTTATTGTCATAAAAAGTGTTTGGGGACCCGGGTCCTGCCCCAGGGGACATGTATCAATGCAAAAAAAAGTTTTAAAAATGGCCGTTTTTTCGGGAGCAGTGATTTTAATAATTCTTAAAGTTAAACAATAAAAGTAAAATATTCCTTTAAATTTCGTACCTGGGGGTGTCTATAGTATGCCTGTAAAGTAGCGCATGTTTCCCGTGTTTATAACAGTGTCTGCACAAAATGACATTTCTAAAGGAAAAAAAGTAATTTAAAACTACTCGCGGCTATGATAAATTGTCGGGTCCCGGCAATACAGATAAAAGTCATTGAAAGTCATTGAAAAAAATAAATAAAAAATGCGTGGGGGTCCCCCAAAATTCCATTACCAGGCCCTTTAGGTCTGGTATGGATATTAACTACTTGCCGACCGCCGCACGCCGTTGTACGTCGGCAGAATGGCACGGGCAGGCAGATTGGTGTACAGGTACGTGCCTCGCGAGTGCGGCCGCGTGTCCCGGGAACTCGATGTTCCCGGGAGTCCCGCGATTGCGGTCGGCAAGGGCAGAACAGGGCAATGCCTTTGTAAACAAGGCATTCCCCTATTCTGCCTAGTGACACTGTCACTGATGACCGTTCCCCGTGATCGGAAACGGTCATCAGTGATGTGTCACGTGTAGCCATGCCCCCTCACAGTAGTATTCACTACCTAGGAAACACTTGACCCCTGCAGCGCCACCTAGTGGTTAACCCCTTCACTGCCAGTGTCATTTTTATAGCACTGATTGCTGTAAAAATGACAATGGTCCCAAAATGGTGTCAAAAGTGTCCGATGTGTCTGCCATAATGTCGCAGTCACGATAAAAATCGCTGATCGCCGCCATAACTAGTAAAAAAAAAAAAAAAAAAAAATGACATAAAACAGTCCCCTATTTTGTAGAAGCTATAACTTTTGCGCAAACCAATCAATAAACGCTTATTGCGATTTTTCTAACCAAAAATATGTAGAAAAATACGTATCGGCCTAAACTGTGGAAGAAAAATTTTTTTTATATATTTTTTGGGGATATTTATTATAGCAAAAAATATTGCATTTTTTTCAAAATTGTCGCTCTATTTTTGTTTATAGCGCAAAAAATTAAAACCGCAGAGGTGATCAAATACCACCAAAAGAAAGCTCTATTTGTGGGAAAAAAGGACGTTAATTTTGTTTGGGAGCCACGTCACACGACCGCGCAATTGTCAGTTAAAGCGACGCAGTGCCGAATCGCAAAAAGTGCTCTGGTCCTTGACCACCAAAATGGGGTTGTAAAGGTTCGTTTTTTTTTTTCTAAATAGGTTCCTTTAAGCTAGTGCATTGTTGGTTCACTTACCTTTTCCTTCCATTTCCCTTCTAAATGGTTTTTTTCTTTGTCTGAATTTCTCACTTCCTGTTCCTCCTCAGTAAGCTTGCCCCCATCATCCGAGCCATTCTGGCTGGGGGTTAGTCAGCGTACTTGCCCCCTCCCTTGGGACTACATTCCTGCGTGGAGATGCTGTAACCATCTTCACTTTTTGTGCACCTGATCCCGGCCAAACTTGGCACACACGTAGCCGCACTCTTCCTCTACAATTGTGCAAAGTTTGTTGTCCAAGGGACCTACAGCCGGGGAGCACCGATTTTTCAAAGCCGGGCACCCCTTCCATAGACTCCCATGTTAAACGTCAGTCTAGTCACACAGCGCCGGAGATCAGGTAGGGAGATTGGGCACAGTGAGGCATGGGCACAGTGAGGCATGGACACAGTAAGGCATGCACATGGACACCCTAGGCTTATACTCGAGTCAATAAGTTTTCCCAGTTTTTTGTGGTAAAATTAGGTGCCTCGGCTTAAATTCGGGTTGGCTTATACTCGAGTATATACGGTATTTAGAAAATAAAAAACGAACCTTTACAACCCCTTTTAAGGGGAACCCTGCGCCAAAATGGCGTGGGGTTCCCCCAAAAATCCGTACCAGACCCTTATCTGAGCCCACAACCTGGCAGGCCGCAGGAAAAGAGGGGGGGCGAGAGAGTGCCCCCCCCCCTCCTGAACCATACCAGGCCACATGCCCTCAACATGGGGAGGATGTCCCCATGTTAAAGGGGACAAGGGCCTCATCCCCACAACCCTTGCCCGGTGGTTGTGGGGGTCTGCGGGCGGGGGGCTTATCGGAATCTGGAAGCCCCTTTAACAAAGGGGACCCCCAGATCCTGGCCCCCCATGTGAATTGGTAAGGGGTACATTGTACCCCTACCATTTCACCTAAAAAAAGTGTCAAAATGTTAAAAACCACAGGAGACGGCTTGGGACAAGTCCTTTATTAAAAATAAAAAAGATATTCTAGCGATGTAATCCAATAAATCCATCCTCGATCTCCAGCGATGTAATCCAATTCTCGATCCCCAGCACCCCCGGCGAATGACGCAGCACCAGCCTGACAGCTCTTATGTAGCTGAGGGCGGGGGCACCCGTCACGTGACCCCATCCCCCTCTGACGCAAGGGGAAACGCGGAGGCTTCCCAGTGACGTGTACGGGTGACCCTGCCCCCCTCTGATGCAACGCAGTTTTCCCGTTGCATCAGAGGGGGGCGGGGTCATCTGTACACGTCACTGGGAAACCCCGGCGTTTCCCCTTGCGTCAGAGGGGGACGGGATCAAGTCAATCGATGGGGGTGTGTTCCTCGCTGGAGTCGCTGGAGATCATCCATCGCTGGAGATCAAGAATTGGATTACATCGCTGGAGATCGAGGATGGATTTATTGGATTACATCGCTGGAATCTCTTTTTTATTTTTTATTTTTTTATTTTTAATAAAGGACTTGTCCCAAGCCGTCTCCTGTGGTTTTTAACATTTTGACACTTTTTTTTTGTGAAATGGTAGGGGTACAATGTACCCATTACCAATTCACATGGGGGGGCCGAGATCTGGAGACCCCCTTTGTTAAAGGAATAGCTTTCAGATTCCGATAAGCCCCTCCGCTGGCAGACCCCCACAACCACCGAGCAAGGGTTGTGGGGATGAGGCCCTTGTCCCCATCAACACACTCTCTCGTCCCCCCCTCTTTTCCTGCGGCCTGCCAGGTTGCGTGGTCGGATAATTGTTTGGTATAGATTTTTGGGGGGAACCCCACGCCCTTTTTTTTTTTTTTGGCGCAGGGTTCCCCTTAAAATCCATACCAGACCTAAAGGGTCTGGTATGGATTTTGAGGGGGACCCCTACGCAATTTTTTTTTTAAATGGCGCAGGGTTCCCCTTAATATTCATACCAGACCTAAAGGGCCTGATATGGAATTTGGGGGGACCCCCACGCATTTTTTTTTTTTAAATTTTGGTTGGTAATGGACAGGGGGGGAACCCCTGACGTTTTTTTCAATGACTTTTATCTGTATTGCCGGGACCCGACAATTTATTATAGCCGCGAGTAGTTTTAAATGATTTTTTTTCCTTTAGAAATGTCATTTTGTGCAGGGACAGTTCTAAACACGGGAAACATGCACTACTTTACAGGCATACTATAGACACCCCCCAGGTACGAAATTTAAAGGAATATTTCACTTTTGTTGTTTCACTTTAAGCATTATTAAAATCACTGCTCCCGAAAAAACAGCTGTTTTTAAAACTTTTTTTTGCATTGATACATGTCCCCTGGGGCAGGACCCGGGTCCCCAAACACTTTTTATGACAATAACTTGCATATTAACCTTTAAAATTTGCATTTTTGATTTCTCCCATAGACTTTTAAAGGGTGTTCCATGGCTTTCGAATTTGCCGCGAACACCCCAAATTGTTCGCTATTCGGCGACCGGGCGAACAGCCAATGTTCGAGTTGAACTCATGTTCGACCCGAATATAATGCTCATCCCTAGTAATAAATACCTAAAAGTGTTACTTTGACCCATTAACTAGCATGCTGCACGTAATCTGAAAAAATATATTTAATGCTAGGTCCACTTTAATCTATGAATTATGATAATATTTTTTCTATTATCTGATTGTTATTTTCTTTTGTGTGTTCAATTTCCTCTTCTTTTTTTTTCTTTTTTTTTTTAAAGCTCCTTCAAATGTTTAATAAAAAAAAAAAATCCTGGCTCCTGTTCAGCATCTGGAACATTTGGAACATTTGTTATTTGATATTTGAGATATGTACAACATGTTCACAGTGACTTCTCCAGCAGAAAACACCGGAGTTCAAACCAAGTCAATTAATTCACAGATCGAATGGAGAGGAGCCCAGAATGCCGTGCCTCGTGGTGGAGGCCCCTCCGCGTTGTCTGCCAACAGATACGTGTTTCTATATTCATCCCGCGCTACTATTGGGGACTCGCGACGCCGCTAACCTCATGTGATCCTTTCTATAGTTTTGGCTGATCTCGGATCTTTGTGGACTTTTGTTTTGTACTTGATAATCATCTTGTAATTCATGAAATGTTTGACGGTTCTAAGTGTTTGAACATATTCATTACAGAATTTTGGGTTGGCTTTAGACATGTACAGAATGGAAAAATTTGTTTGGTTTCGGATAGATTCGTTATGTTACTAATTTTCTTTTGTTGATTTGTTTCGGAATTCGTTTTCAGTTTAATTAAATTTTCTGAAGTTCTGAACAGTTCTACTAAAGTAGTGATCCTAAACTAGCCTTTGTTGCTATAGTGCTGCCTTTGTCAACCTTGTTAGCCCTAGAGGAACCCTTGGAATAATTTTCAAGTCTGGCAGAATCCCTGTTAAAACCTATTGGTAGTCAACGGAAAGAATGTGCCTAAATTGGTGGTCATTGGGAAGAATGCTCTTTTCACTGGTGGTCAGTGGGGAGAATGCCCCTTAGATTGGTGGTCATTGGGAAGAATGCTCCTTACATCGGTGGTCAGTGGGAAGAATGCTCCTTACATTTGAGGTCAGTGGGAATAATGCTCCTTAGATTGGTGGTCAGTAGAAATAATGCTCCTTACATTGGTGGTCAGTGAGAAGAATGCTCCTTACATTGGTGATCAATGGCAAGAATGCTCCTAACATTGGAGGTTAGTGGGAAGAATGCTCCTTAGATTAGATTAGTGGTCAATGGGAAGAATGCTCCTAACATTGGTGGCCAGTGGGGACAATGTCTCTTACATTGGTGATCAATGGCAAAAATACTCCAAACATTGGAGGTCAGTGGGAACAGAGGTGGCTCCAGGCTTTGTGAGGCCTTAGACAAAGCTTAGACATGAGGCCTCACTCACGCCCCATAATGTCCTTCCCTTAACAACGGATGAGTCATCAGCTGTCAGTGGGGCTCCCCCCTGCCCCAAAGCACTCCCCCCTATGCTGAGGGCATGTGGCCTGGTATGGTTCAGGAGGGGGGCACTCACTCACCCCCCCCCTTTCTGGCCTGCCGGGCTGTATGCTTCGATAAAGGTCTGGTATAGATTTGGGGGGGACCCCATGCTGTTTTAAAAAAAAAAAAATTAATGTTGGTGTGGGGTTCCCCTTAAAATCCATACTAGACCCAAAGGGCCTGTTATGAATTGGGAGGGGACCACTTTTTTTCACATCTTTTTATTGCTGGCAATTTTTTTTTTTTACATTCAGCTATCAGCGGAGATCCCCGCTGACATTTGATGACTCATCTGTTCTTAAGGATGCACCGGCCTCAGCTTGCCGGCTCACTTCTTAACAACCAGCTATTCTCTCCCCTGGGTGGAGCTACTATCTGTGACGTCACCACGCTCTAACCTGCAGGACAAGGTCTGCAGCTGTTTTTTGCTGAAGTCTTTTGTTTTAATTTGTAAATAAATGTTCTGTACTGCACCATGGAGTCTCTTCCTTCTTGATATCTCCTCATGCTGGTGAGCACTCAGCAGGGCTACCGCTGGAGTTTGGAGTACTTTGGGGAAATAATGGAGGCAATTCCATATCCAGACAAACCAACATTACCGGGTCTCCTGACAGAGCTGAAGGAGAGCAGTACTGCAGCTGATCATAATCAAATCAAGTGCTTTCAATCCCTATAATCTGGAATCCATCTTCTCTGGTAAGAGGCTTTGTGTAACAATACTACGGCACCTATGGACACTTGTTTTTTGGAGTTATGATTTTTTATTAATTTTCAGAGGACACTTTTTGATAGTTTACTGTATGTGGAACATATCTTTTTTTCACTTTTTTCTTTGCAATTCTTGTTGTCATTCATTACCTGTGATTGCGCACTTATTTGTGTATATATTGTTTGAATTAGTATTTCGATTCTCGAGTAGCAGCATTCACATATTTACACAATTTATCACATAATATTTTGGGTATGCGCAGATTTTAATTTATATATATATTAATATAATAATTGTTTCACTTTTTTTTTGATCCTATGTTGCTGTAACGCCTTGGGGTTTAGTCAGGGAGCTTCTCACCAAATTCCTTGTCAGGAGTAGCTACCATAGTTAAATTGTTAGAGATCCATCGATTTGTTTGATACGTTGGGCCTTGTTGTACTTTTCTCTTCTACCACTAGCTGGCCGGGCACTTGGTGGTACTAGATATGGGAAGGACAACTCAAGGTCAGGTTATGGGTATGTGGGGTATCTCAGCCAATGGGCAGGGGTTTTCTTGAATCCCTTGGCCTGCTGGGAGAGCCTATATATTAGGGTGGAGTCAGGTGATTGATTTTCTGTGCCACCTGGACAGCTGTCTGGGTGGATGTGTGTCGTCTGCCCCGGGCTGCAAGGCTGGAGATTGGGCCTATCCCGGGGGCATCTGGTTGCTAGGCTGTCTGAGGGCCTATCCGGAAGTGAGAGAGCAGCATAGGGTTGTGATTGCGGCTTGCAGTCCAACCAGAAGTGATGGTTCTGTCGGCCAGAGAACCTGTCGTGGTCGGAGGTAAAGGGGAAGATGTCACCACAAAGAGACCAATCGCCTTTACCAAGGACCACAGCGAGTAACTGATGCAAGTACCGGAGCAGCATTCTCACTAAACGGGCACGGTGGAGAATTGGGAAACTTCAGGCGGTCATCAAGTCAGGGATCCAACCAGCGGAGATGACGCTTGCAGAGCAGCCTTGTGTGTCAAGCCAGGGACCGAGGCGGTTAGCGGGGGTGAAGCTTGAAAAGTATCTGGAGTTCCAAGCTCGGGACCCAGCAGGGAAACGTGGGTAATGCTTGAGGGGGGATACCACCGCAAACTTTGGAGGAGCTCACGGGATTAAGTGTCTGTAAAAGAGGGGTTTAGTGAGAGACCGGGAGCTCAGTATTGAAGAACTACAAGAGGCAGTTGTAGTAGGAGCTGAAAGAACTGTTATGTTTGAGTTAGGAACTGCTAAAATATTGTTACCATAGGAGACAGCAATCCTGCACGTGCAGAAGTGGCTTCTTGCTGGGGCCTTTCCCTGCACAGCTGTTCTACTGAAGTCTCTGAGTCTGCCAATTGAGTTTGCTACTATCTAAGGGTGAAGAAAAGGAAACGGAGGAAAAAACGCGCTGTCAGAAATAGGATATGTGGTAGCTGCCTGCACAACAGATATACTGTATTAACGGAAATAGAAAAAAACTGCGCTAATGCAATACTAAATAAGCTGCAACAATAAGTGTTACACAACACAAAAACATGTAATAGGAAAAAAAGGTTGCGCTAAATATGAACGTGACACATGAAGTGACACACAAAACATAAAAATAATAATAATAACACAAGTGATCAAACAATATGGTGAATAAAGTAAAGAGCACGGAGGCTCACAGTGACTTAAATGGCAGTAATAAACAAATACACCAACACGTAGTAGTCATGTAAAAAATCAATAATAATGGACTAAAAAAAAGAATGAATGTGTCCATAAAGAGCAATAGTCCAAATAAAGTTCATGTGGATGCGTATGAATATTGATAATAATCCTCCACCGTGACCAATAAAGTCCAAAATTGAATGTACACCAGGAGCAAGTGATGAATAGGACAGCCTTCACCAATAAAAAATACTGCCTCTTACCGGAGGACATAGATCCCTTATCACAGGGGATCATAAACCGCCTGTGGCTTGTTCCCCAGCCAAGGGATGTGTGGCATACAGCGTCCGACTGACCAGGTAACGTCTCAACCGGAAGGTCCGCAACTCAAGGTAGTAAACACAGTCCCCGTATACCAAAAGAAGGAAGAGAAGGGACTGATAGTGTAAAACCTTACACATTTATTGGTATAAAAAGTAGAATAACACTTACAACATCATAGATAAAAACGAGCATGAAATAAGCCGGCCGGCTTGTAGAATAAAGCAGCCCGTATATCTCCTGGTAGCGTGGGCGCGATGACCCTACGTGTTTCGTCACTATAGGACGTGTTCACGGGATACGGGCAGCGTTCTGACGCACCGCTATAAATAACCATCCAAATCAACCAAGCCTCGATGTGAACCGCGGGGCGTCGAAGGCACCACCATCTTGGTTCAGGGATGGAAGATAATCTTCCAATAGGATAAAATGGGCAAAACTAAAACATGAATAGTATAATAGACTCGAATACATGTAATACTCGCCGGATGTAGGAAATAACCAAACCGGTCTCACATATGTAAAAACATGTAAATAATATTTTTAACTCATCTAATAGTAAAAAGTGAACCGGACATTAACCCGAGATTCACATTGAGTGTACAGAAAACACATATTCAAAAACACAGAGCTCAATTGATAGATCTCCAAAAAAGAAAAAGTATCATAAATGGAAAATAATTATTATAAAATATATATGGATCGTAAACTAAATTTAAAAACGTATAAAATAAAATAACAAATGTAAGGAAATACATGGTACTTTATATAGGTGCATGACACCACAAAACACCATGGGACCTCATTGTCCCATCCTCCCCCATTAGATACAAAATAAATGTTCAAAAACACCATCAGAGACCATGGGGAAATATGTCACACTAAACCCACTGCTCTCAGCGGCGTCTCCCCCACATTTATTATTAAGGGCATAACACAGTGTGACCTAGTGGGAAACCCAATAAAGAAAGGGGGGGTAGGGAGAGGAAATGGAGGGATAAAGAAGGAAAATTAGAATGTGAAGTGATTAGGAATTGTCTATGAAGCAGATAATGTTGACATCTATATTGAGACCAAAGGGGGTATAGCACTTGATCCTATGCACCCACGACATCTCAAGCCTAGAGATGCTCTGGACCAAATTACTACCCCTCCAATGGGGACTATATTTATCGATACCCCAAAAAATTGTGTTGGTTGGATCTCTATTGTGAGCCGTCAGATAATGTTTCGACACAGATTGTTTAGTGAAACCTCTTCTGATGTTCCCTATATGTTCATTAAGACGCACCTGGAGTGGGCGCTTGGTCCTGCCCACATACTGTAACCCGCAAGGGCATTGAAGTAGGTAGACCACGCCCACTGTGGAACAGGTGATAAAGGGCTTAATGTCAAAACTTTTACTGGTACAGCTGGAACTGAAACGGGTTGTCCTCCTGGATCTACATCCATTTAGAGAACAAACCTGGCACCTCCTACATTGGTAATAACCCGTAAGGTCTGAAAAGAAAGTGAGCCTATTGATAGGTGGATCCAGAATATTGGGCGCAAGTTTGTCCCTCAATGCTGGAGCCCCTCTAAAGACTACTTGGGGTCTCTCTGGTAAGATGGTATTGAGTACCCGGTCATTCTTGAGAATATGCCAGTGTTTGTTGACAATGTGTTTCACCTGAGAATGCTGGCATGAAAAGTTAGTAATAAAGGGACTACAGAAAGAAGCACCAGACTCTTTCTTAACTTTTTCCTTCAGTAGATCGGCACGATCCACACAACTGACCACATCCAAAGACGTTTTAAGGGACTCAGCAGAGTAACCCTTATCAATGAATCTCTTTGTCAGAGTCTCAGATTGTGCCAAAGAAGTGGTGTGATCTGAACAATTCCTCTTCAACCGTAAAAATTGACTCTTATGCCGCGTACACACGATCATTATTCACGGCGGTTAAAAAACCGCTGTGAATAATGTCATTAAAAACGAGGGAACGGCTTGTTCCCCACACACTGTCGTTTTTCACGTAGTTTTTTCTCTTGTCGAGAAAAACGACCGTCTGTGGGCTCCGCGGCAGTGTTTCCCTATGGAAAACACTGCCGCGGGAAACATGTCGAAAAAAACATGTTCTTATTTTTCTCGTCGTTTTTAATGCCGTTTTTCTCGGCGAAAAAAACGGCAAAAAGCCCACAGACGATCATTTTTCTCGTCGAAAGGAAAACATTTTGTTTTTCTCAACGAGAAAAACGGCCGTGTGTACGCGGCATTAGGCACAGCCCTCAACCAAGGAGCATAATGACAGCTACTACTAGGGATAAAAGAATTTCTGTCGGTGGCTTTAAAAAAAGTTGAAGTAATAAAGCCACCACCACCCACAGAAATAGTAAGGTCCAAAAAATTGATTTTATCCTGACTAGCCACATAACTTAAAGGGGTTGTAAAGGTTCATTTTTTATTTTCTAAATAGGTTCCTTTAAGCTAGTGCATTGTTGGTTCACTTACCTTTTCCTTAGATTTCCCTTCTAAATTTTTTTGTTTTCTTAGTTTTCTTTGTTTTTTTACTTTGTTTTCTTTGTTTGCTTTGTCTGAATTTCTCACTTCCTGTTCCTCCTCAGTAAGCTGTTCTGGGTGACTCCACACCACTCGGATGATGGTGTGAAGTTTAGTGAGGAGAAACAGGAAGTGAGAAATTCAGACAAAGAAAAAAAACATTTAGAAGGTAAATCTAAGGAAAAGGTAAGTGAACCAACAATGCACTAGCTTAAAGGAACCTATTTAGAAAATAAAAAACTAACCTTTACAACCTCTTTAAGTGGATACCTCTGGAGTTGATATTCAGAGAGTCCATGAAATCAGAGAGGTCAGCCTGGCTACCCCTCCATAGGAGGAGGATGTCGTCTATGTAACGAGCCCACAAGGCCACCTCAGGCCTAGTGTGGGCACAGACGACATCCTCCTCCCATTTGGCCATGAAGAGGTTCGCCAAACTGGGGGCATATTTAGCCCCCATGGCGACACCTCTGTCCTGCCTATAAAAATGGCCATCGAACCAAAAAAAGTTATGAGTAGCTGCGTACTCTAACTCCATAATAAAGACAATCTGCTCTGCGGGTAGATTGGAATCACAATCCATATAGTAGTGAACAGCATCCAAACCCAGTTGGTGGGAAATCACAGTATAAAGGGATGTGACATCCGCCGTGACCAACCAAACGCATTAAGGTGAAAAAAACTTTACAACCCCTTTAACCCCTTGATGTTGACGTAATGTGGCCTTCGGCTTCAAAGGGTTGTACCAGGGTGATGCCTGCAGCTGGTTCAACTTTTTTTTTTTAGAGCCGACGGTCGGCTTTCTTGTAATAACAACTGATGCGGTTAAGCAGCCGCTTGGCTGTTACTGCAAGCAGCGAGAGGGGACGGCCCCCCCCTCCTGCCGCCTTCCGAGGCTCGCCCTGGCTCTCCCGTCACACCGGGTGGCCAGAGCGACTAGCTAGCATGTCTGCCAGCTGGCCGGAGACCCGGACAATGCCAGACTCGGCTTTGATCGGGTCTCAAGACTAGTAACCCGGAAGAGATGTCATGATGTCACTTCCGGATTACTGAAGCCTTAAAGGCGCCAAATAAAAAAAATAAAAAAATCAGTATTCAAAACAGCCAAACTTGGCGTTTTGAATGCTTTTAAGTGCAATGGAGGGATTTGACACTAAACCTCTCCATAAAGAGTACCTGTCACATGCCTATTACTGTCACAAGGGATGTTTATATTCCTTGTGATAGCAATAAAAGTTATAACAAAAAAAAAAGAGGAAGGCAAAGTGTAAAAAAAATAAAATAAGAAAAAATAAAATAAAATTTAAAGCGCCCCATCCCTCCGTGTTCACGCGCAGAAGCGAACGCATATGTAAGTCACGCCCACAAATGTAAACAGTGTTCAAATCACACATGTGAGGTACCGCCGCAATCGTTAGAGGAAGAGCAATAATTCTAGCACTAGACCTCCATTGTAACTCTAAACAGGTAACCGTTAAAAAAAATTAAAGCGTCGCCTATGGAGATTTTTAAGTACAGTCGTTTTTTGCCATTCCACGAGTGTGCGCAATTTTAAAGCATGACATGTTAGGTATCTATTTATTTGACGTAACATCGTCTTTCACATAATACAAAAAAATTGGGATAACTTTACTGTTTTTTTTTATACATAAATTATTATTTTTGGACCAAAAATTGTATTTGAAAGACTGCTGCGCAAATACAGTGTGACATAAAATATTGCAACGATCACCATTTTATTCTCTAGGGTCTCTGCTAAAAAAAAATCTATATATAATGCTTGGGGGTTCTAGGTAATTTTCTAGCAAAAAATACTGATTTTAACAGCTTGCCGACCAGCCGCCGTCATTATACTGTGGCAGGTTGGCACGGCTGCGCGAATCGCCATAGGTGTACGTCGGCCACTTTAAGAGCGATAGGGTGCACGACACCAGAGCCGATGCACATGGCTGGCGACCGTGTTGTCCTCCGGCCACCCGCAATCAATCCACAGAGAACCAGAACAGGGATCTGTCAATGTAAACAAACAGATCCCCGTTCTGACAGGGGGTGGAGAGAGATCTGCTGTTCCTAGTGATCAGGAACAGCGATCTTTCTCCTTCTCCAGTCTGTCCCCCCCCCCCCCCCACAGTTAGAAACACCTCCCTAGGGAACACTTAACCCTTTTCATTTACTCAGTAATCAGTGGCTATTTTTATCTCTGATCGCTGTATGAATGTCACTGGTCCCAAAAAAGTGTCAAAAGTGTCCGATCTGTCTGCCATAATGTCGCAGTCCCGCTAAAAATCGCAGATCACCGCCATTACTAGTAAAAAATAAATAAATAATAAAAATGCTATAAATCTATCCCCTATTTTGTAGACGCTATAACTTTTGCACAAACCAATCAATATACGCTTTTTTTTTGCCAAAAATATGTAGAAGAATACATATCGGCCTAAACTGATGAAGACATTTTTTTTTTTTTTGGGATATTTATAATAGCAAAAAGTTAAAAATATCGTTTTTTTTTTTCAAAATTGTCGCTATTTTTTTGTTCATAGAGCAAAAAATAAAAACCTCAGAGGTGATCAAATACCACCCAAAGAAAGCTCTATTTGTGGGAAAAAAAGGACGTCAATTTTGTTCGGGTACAGCGCCGCACAACCGCGCAATTGTCAGTTAAACCAACGCAGTGCCGTATCGCAAAAAATGGCCTGGTCATTAAGGGGGCAAATCCTTTCGGTCCTTAAGTGGTTAACTTGTAAGCATAAAGAAAAAGGCTTAGGCGTGAAGGGGTTAAAAAAACGACAAAGCTCAAAAACGCTTTCAATATGCTGTACAAAAAACGTCCAAAAAAATGCTCAAACGCGACGCTCAGGTGTGAATGCAGCCTTAAATGAATGGACTGCGCTGATTGTGTAGCGCGCCCATCGCGCAAATGCACAACGCCTGCTATCGTGCGTCCTAGTACAACAGAAAAAATTCAAATGCAAGAAACGAGGAATAGTGCGGTCCCCGTCTTTCCAGCCTCCCCACGAAGCGCCCAGGTCCTTTTTATCTGGCAGTGAAATCGGCGCTGTTGTCTGCAGCGTCCGGAGCTGAACCGGAGGCCGCGCTGCCAGGAGGTAGGGAAGGTGGGAGGGAACATGTAGTTTTAATTTTAACATTAAAGTTCCCGTTGAAGTCATGTTTTACCGGAGGCGTTTGTGTTATTTAGATTAAGTCAGCCAGCACAAACCAGTCCTTTGACATTCCAAATCCTCCCGTCCTCAGCAGCTGCTGCTGGATGGGAGCCGAAAACCCTTCTGCTCTTGGCCGGAACCGCGCCGTATCCAGCCTGGGCTCTACAGTTGGCCGAGCGCTCACAAAAAAAAAAAAAAAAAGGGATTGTGTAGCGGCTTGGAACGAGGAGCGAGCGATGTACATATCTCATGTTTGCACGCTGAGCGCTACGCATGACAAACACATGGCAGACCCAAGCCATGCTCAGTCACTGTTAAAGAAGGCCTCCGCTAAGTACTATTTGCATCTAAAATGGCAGAATGAGATAACGCCGCTGATGTCGTATGAAAACCCACCGCCAAAAAAAAAAATGGGATCCTAATACCTGTAATTGTCAAAGAGCACATGGAATGCTGTTGATTTACTAAAACTGGATTGTGCAAAATCTGGCGCAGCTCTGCATAGAAACCAATCAGCTTCCAGTTTTTTTCACCAAAGAAGTTAGAAGCTGATTGGCTGCCATGCACAGCTGCACCAGATTTTCCACACTCCAGTTTTAGTAAACCAACTTTTTCTTCTGCTGCACCGCATGTTTGATACATTGTAACAGCTTCAGACTCTCATGGCCTAAGGCCCGGTTCTCACAGGGGCAGCACGACTTCGGGGGCGACTCGGTGGCGCGATCTCAAGACGACTTGAGACACCCGCCTGAGGCGATTTGCATAAAGACTTCTGTATAGAAGTCAATGCAAGTTACCCTGCGTCGCCCCCAAAAGTAGTACAGGAACCTTTTTCTAAGTCGGAGCGACTCAGGTCGCTCCTATTAGAACGGTTCCATAGTACAGAGCGGGACGCGACTCCTCAGGCGACCGAGTCGCCTGAGGAGTCGCCCCTATGTGAACCGGGCCTTATAGGACTGATAAAATATATTTTAGTTTAAGGCGGAGCCTGGGGGTGTCGAATCAGTCCCTGACTTCTATGTCTTGGGTATCTCAATAGTGAGATCTCCTTGCCATAGTTCTTGGCGCTGTTCACCGTTGTGTGTTCCAGCTCCATCTGTTACATTCCCCATAATAAAAAAAATAAATAACTCAGCACAGGGATGGTGGGAACCCCTTATAATGGGCACAGCAGGTGTACAGACCCGGAAACAAAGCACAGGGATGGTGGGAACCCCTTATAATGGGCACAGCAGGTGTACAGACCTGGTAACTTGTCACAGGGATGGTGGGAACCCCTCATAATGGGCACAGCAGGTGTACAGACCCGGGAACTCAGCACAGGGATGGTGGGAACCCCTCATAATGGGCACAGCAGGTGTACAGACCCGGGAACTCAGCACAGGGATGGTGGGAACCCCTCATAATGGGCACAGCAGGTCTACAGACCTGGGAACTCAGCACAGGGATGGTGGGAACCCCTCATAATGGGCACAGCAGGTGTACAGACCCGGGAACTCAGCACAGGGATGGTGGGAACTCTTTATAATGGATACAGGAGGTGTACAGACCCAGGAACTCAGCACAGGGATGGTGGGAACCCCTTATAATGGGCACAGCAGGTGTACAGACCTGGTAACTTGGCACAGGGATGGTGGGAACCCCTCATAATGGGCACAGCAGGTGTACAGATCCAGGGACTCAGCACAGGGATGGTGGGAACCCCTCATAATGGGCACATCAGGTGTACAGACCTGGGAACTCAGCACAGGGATGGTGGGAACCCCTCATAATGGGCACAGCAGGTGTACAGACCTGGTAACTCAGCACAGGGATGGTGGGAACCCCTCATAATGGACACAGCAGGTGGACAGACCCGGCAACTCACAGCCTGTGGTTGCAGGAAAGAAAATCTCTCCATCTATGGCTGGCTTCAGATCCAGTCTGTCTGGACTGTACAGTCCCCTACTGACTTGGCACTATCCACAGGCAGCTTAACTCTGCAATCCAATTTTACTTCAGCTAATTACATTACAGAGGTTGTTTTTTCAGTCTTTAGAAGTGTAAAGAAGGTGATGACTTTCCTGAGCCCTTTCTCTGCAAATAATAAACACTGACTGAGGGAACATGGAAGAAATGGACAGGGTATAGCTAGGACTAAACTCACTAGCACTAAACAGGAGGGGAGGGCAGAGGAAGATACCAACACCAGACAGTTAACAAGTGGTCCAAATCGGCCACGAGATGTCAACATGCTACAGAAAAATGCTGACATCTGGTGGTCGCTTTGGACCACTTGTTTACTGTCTGGTGTTGGTATCTTCTCTGTCCTCCCCTCCTGTTTAACCACATGCAGTGAGTTCACTACAACACAGAAATATGACATGAAAGTGGGGCAGAACCAGGGGAGGGTTGGCGGCCTTAGGCCTGGGGGGCAAGTCCAGTCAAGTGGCCCATTGAACCGCCAAATCAGCTCACCATCCATGGCCCACCTGGTTTTTCAATGCAGCCTCACCAGTGCGCTGCAGCCTGATCACTGGGGCAGGTTACATGGGGTGTATGGGGGGGGGAGATGGGGGGTCAGCTAGGGATGTCAGGGTGTCTCACCTCAGCGATCTCAGCTCAGCAGGTCCTTGCATGCCACGGTCTCCTGGGGGGTAACGCTCCTGATCCTGGGGTCAAGTTGCGCCAAGCCCTGCAGCCCTGCGTCCCGACTCCCTGGCACGCCCTGCCTCTGCCTGCTTCCAAGAATCTGTTGTAGTTTCCTCTGCGCTGCTGTGTTTTCCACCCACCAGAAGCTTGAGTGCGGACTACAACTCCCGGAACGCAACAGCTAGTGGTTGGCCACCATGGCCTTCCCCCCGGCCCGACTTCCTAGACCAGAATAAAAAAGAAAATGGTAGCGGGCAGCGGCTGCCGGCCATTTTGAACATGAGTTAGGGCGGCCTGGGAGGCAATTGCCACCCTGCCCCCTGGCCCAGCCCTCCCCTGGGCAGAACACATACATTAGTTATGACGTTCAGGTTTCCACAAATTATTGGCCATATAGTGAAAAAAGGTCAATTGTGTATGACTAAAATGAAAGCACTGGAACCCATAGGGAGCTGGCGCTAAAATAAAAGGAATTTACAATACCGGTGAAGTGTCCAGATGGAATAACGGCAGAACGAATGAACATCACCGATCCCTTTGCATTCCTCCAAAGCTTATTGATGTTCAAAATGTAAAATCAGAAATTCATTTTCACATTGTATTTTAACCACTTCAACACCGGGCTTTTTTTACCACCTCAATACCGGGCCTATTCTGGCACTTCTCTCCTACATGTACAAATCATCATTCTTTTGCTAGAAAATTACTCAGAACCCCCAAACATTATATATGTTTTTTTAGCAGACACCCTAGGGAATTAAATGACGGTCATTGCAACTTTTTTTCTTGCACTGTATTTGCGCAATCATTTTTCAAACGCCTTTTTTTGGGAAAAAAAAATGGTTTAATGAATTAAAAAATAACAAAACAGTAAAGTTAGCCCAATTTTTTTGTAAAATATGAAAGATGATGTTACGCTGAGTAAATAGATACCTAACATGTCACACTTTAAAATTGCGCACACTCATGGAATGGCGCCAAACTTCAGTACTTAAAAATCTCCATAGGCGACGCTTTCATTTTTTTTACAGGTTACCAGGTTAGAGTTACAGAGGAGATCTAGTGCTAGAATTGTTGCACGCGCTCTAACGCACGCGGCGATACCTCACTAGGGATGAGCTTCGTGTTCGAGTCGAACATACGTTCGACTCGAACATCGGCTGTTCGATCGTTCGACGAAGATCGAACGATTTGGGCCGTTCGCGCCAAATTCGAGTGACGCGAACGGCCCACAATGCACTACGCCATCGCAGTGTCATCCAGGCGCTGTGATTGGCCAAGCATGCACTGTGACCCCGCATGCTTGGCCAATCACAGCGCCGGCAGCGAGGAGAGCAATGATTGGCCACAGGCAGGATGCCTGTGGCCAATTATTCTTGAGGGGGTTTAGTACACGCCCCACACTATAAAAGGCCGCCAGCGCGGCGGCCTTGTGTAGTGTGTTCCGGAGCAGGGAAAGAGAAGCATAGGCAGGGACAGTGTCATTTTTTTTCCTTTACTAATCCTGGATTCCTTGTGTTTAGGGACAAATAAGGATAGGTAGGGAGAGTGTCAGTGTGTTATTCTGTGCTAAACCTTGTTTGTAGGGACAGAGAGGTACAGTGAGGGAAAGTGTCAGTGTGCTATTCTGTTCTAAATCTTGTTTGTAGGGACAGAGTAGGACAGTGAGTGAAACTGACAGTGTGCTATTCTGTTCTAAACCAATCTTGCTGAACCATATTTGAAATCCTTGAGTTTAGGGACAGAGAAGGACACTCGTGGAAACTATCAGTGTGCTATTCTGTGCTAAATCTTGTTTGTAGGGGCAGAGTAGGACAGTGAGTGAAACTGTCAGTGTGCTATTCTGTGCTAAACCAATCTTGCTGAACCATATTTGAAATCCTTGAGTTTAGGGACAGAGAAGGACACTCGTGGAAACTCTCAGTGTGCTATTCTGTGCTAAATCTAGTTTGTAGGGACAGAGTAGGACAGTGAGTGAAACTGACAGTGTGCTATTCTGTTCTAAACCAATCTTGCTGAACCATATTTGAAATCCTTGAGTTTAGGGACAGAGAAGGACACTCGTGGAAACTATCAGTGTGCTATTCTGTGCTAAATCTTGTTTGTAGGGGCAGAGTAGGACAGTGAGTGAAACTGTCAGTGTGCTATTCTGTGCTAAACCAATCTTGCTGAAGCATATTGCAAATCCTTGTGTTTAGGGACAGAGAAGGATAGGCAGGGGACAGTGTCAGTGTCATTGTTGCTAAGCCTCCTGCACAGTATACACCTGAAGGTAGCCCTTATTGCTGTTTTTCCCATCTCCCTGCAGGCCATCCATTAAAATGTCTGGAAGCGGAGGAGGAGGATTGTGTCAGCATGGAGGTGGAGGCTGGCACTCAGTATCATCATCAGCAGCAGTCTTTTAGGGATGATTTACAGCCCCAAGAAACCAGTGGACTTGTACGTGGCTGGGAGGAGGTGGCTGTGGATCATGTCGTCCTTAGTGACCCAGAGGACTCCGGACTGAATGCCTCAGCTAACCTACGCTGCATGGCCTCCCTGATCCTGCAAAGTCTGCGGAAGGATCCTCGTATTCTTCGGATCAAGGAGAGGGACCATTACTGGCTGGCCACTCTCCTTGATCCACGGTACAAGGGTAAGGTTGCGGACCTTATGTTATCGTCGCAGAGGGAGCAGAGGATGAGACAACTCCGGGAGGCCTTGCAGAAAGGTCTGTGCAATGCGTTCCCAGAGACTGGCAGGTTACAAACTCCTGGTCCTGGACAACGAGTTGCTGAGGCTTCGGGCAGTCAAAGAAGGAGCGGTGGGGAAGGTGGCCGTCTGACCGATGCGTTCAGACAATTCTTTAGTCCGCAGCCCCAAAGTATGATCGTTTCCAGCAACCATCGCCAGCGTCTGATATACATGGTGCAGGAATACCAAGGGGCAAGGTCAGACTTGGACACCTTCCCCACCGAAAATCCTCTGGCTTACTGGGTCTTGAGGATGGATCACTGGCCAGAGCTTGCACAGTATGCAATTGAGCTACTGGCCTGTCCTGCATCCAGCGTTCTTTCAGAACGCACATTCAGTGCTGCTGGAGGATTTGTCACGGATCACAGGGTGCGCCTGTCCACCGACTCGGTTGATCGACTGACTTTCATCAAGATGAACCAGTCTTGGATCACCACCAGCTACCACACACCTGATGCTGATATAACAGACTAATTGATTTTAAAATGTCACATCCCTTCAAGACTGATGCTGATGCTGAGTTCCTGTGCTGTTATGTTGACTAGCTATCCTCCTCCTCCTCCTCAATGATCCGATTAATGATGATAGCTTGGAAGATCATTTTGGTTTATGGGTGCCGCCACCAGTGGCTAAGGCCCAATTTTTCAGCCCCTGTTTAACAGGGGCGTGTAATTAAAATTTTTGATGCAATACTTTGCAACAGGCCTCATTGCTGTGCTCCAAGTACAGTATCTGTGAGGGGTTGCAGTGTTGTGCCACCAGTGCCTAAGGCCCAATTTTTCAGCCCCTGTTCAACAGGGGCATGCAATTATAATTATTGATCTAATAATTCACAGCAGGGCCCATTGCTGCGCCCACCAAGAGTAACTGTCAGGCCTTACAGTGTTGTGGCACCAGCACCACCATCAAAGGCCCAATTTTTACTACCACTGTTCAACAATTATATGTTATTACAATTCCTGATATAATAGTTGACAGCAGGGCGTTCCAGCACCAACCAAGAGTAACTGTGAGTGCTTACAGTGTTGTGCCAACACCAACACCTAAGGGGCCAATTTCTGCAGAGTATATACGGCAGGTCCCTACTTTCAAACATCCAACTTACAAACGACTCCTACTTGCAAACGGAAGAAGACAACAGGAAGTGAGAGGAAATCTACCCCTTGGAAGGAAAATTCTCTCCTGTAAGAATAAATATGGGAGAAAGGTGTCTCCTCTCTACTGATGCTTTATCACCAATCCTTGTTTCAATAAAAACACCACATTTCAAAAACAGTTGTCATTGGGACGGAAAGTGAGGTGAAATGTTCTGAACAGGGGCACAGACAGCAAAACAAATGTTACAGGGGTGATAACCCTTCCCTATGTTTTCCAAAAAGCTTAAAAATAGGTATTTGGGCTGGAGCTACACTTAAACAATGTAGCTGTTCAAAATTACAAACAGATTCAACATAAGAACAAACCTACAGTCCCTGTCTTGTATGCACCGCCTGTATACGGCTGTTCAGAGTATATAGGGCCTTTTTTATTTTGTGTGCGGGGTTCCCCTTAATATCCATACAAGACCCAAAGGGGCTGGTAATGGGCTGGGGTAGGGGGGGGGGTGATGGGGTAGCTATGCCATTTTTCTTAAAGATTTTCATCCATATTACCGGGACCAGACATTACATTAAAGCCGCAAGCAGTTTTAAATGGCTTTTTTTTCCTTTAGAAATGTAATTTTGTGCAGGGACAGTTCTAAACACGGGAAACACGTGGCACTTCACAGGCATACTTTAGACACCCCCCAGGTACGATATTTAAAGGAATATTTGACTTTTTTTTTTTCACTTTATGCATCATTAAAATGACTGCTCCCGGAAAACGTCCGTTTTTAAAACTTCTTTTTGCATTGATACATGTCCCCTGGTGCAGAACCCGGGTTCCCAAACTCTGTTTAGGACAATAACATGGATAATAGTCATTATAATTAGCACTTTAGAATCCGAACGTTCGCATCCATTGTATTTAATAGGGTTCTAATGTTCGTGCGAACTTTCGGTCCGTTCGCGGGTTCTGGTGCGAACCGAACCCGGGGGTGTTCGGCTCATCACTATACCTCACATGTGTGGTTTGAACGGCGTTTACATATGTGGGCGGGACTTACGCGTGCGTTCGCTTCTGAACGCGAGCTACCAGGGACAGGGGCGTTTAAAAAAAAATTATTATTTTTTTTTTCTTTATTTATTTTATTTTTTTACCCTTTTTTTACATTTTTTTTTTTTTTTTTTATCACTTTTATTCCTTTTACAAGGAATGTAAACATCCCTTGTAATAGGAATGGTGTGTGACAGGTCCTCTTTATGGAGAGATGCGGGGTAAATAAGACCCCACATCTCTCCTCCAGGCTGGAAAGCATAAGATTGTGAAAAAAAATTCACCAATCTCATGTTTACTAGCCGCAATGGCGGCTTTGTTTACATCTGAGAACCCGGGCGTGACGTCATCACATCGCGCCCGGGCCTCTGACGGTCATCTCTATGGTTTTCCTCCGGCGCCAGACGATTCATTCTCCGGGCCCCCGATGGCACGGGGGAGCCCGGAGAAGCACCGGATTGCGGCGGGAGGGGGGGTCCCCTCCCGCCGCCTATAAGAACGATTCAGCGGCGGAACCACCGCTATGATCATTCTTATGGTGCGCAGAATCGCCAGCAGAACAAAGGGATATCTAAATGATGCATCTAGCTGCACCCATCATTCAGATATCCCCCCACAAAGCCCAGGACGTCATATGACGTCCACCCAGGATGGGAGATCCCATCTGTGGACGTCATTTGACTATGGCTGGGTAGGGAAGTGGTAAAAGATTTCTTTGCCTTTTCCTAGATCCCCGCACAGAGACGCAAGTACAGGGGTCGCAGGGGTCTCAATTGCGACTCTGCCCCAATGCTCCAGGGCACTTGTACGGCCCCCCCCCCCTGTACACCAGGATAGGAGAGGCGGCGGGGACGGCATATAGAGAGGAACCGATCCCCCTCCATTTTCCTCCTGCAGCTGCTGAAAGGAAAACGGAGGGTATTGAGGGCCCCAGGTTGCTTACCCCTGTTCTACATGATGCCCCACCACCCCGCCTATCAACCTCCAGCTGTGATCGGGACATCGTAAACTGCTGTGATCGGGACATAGTAAAATGTTTACTATGCTTCAGTTTGTGAATGGAGGGGAAGCTCTGTACAGAGCTATTCCTGTCCATTCATTCTGTGCAGCTGAGGCTGCAGAAATGGAGATTGAGGACTGTGTCCCCAATCTCCTTTTCTCTGGCTCAAAGGTGAAAACATTAGAGCTCTGTTTAGACCCCTGATATCTCACCAAAGCCCCCCAATGGGACTCCCAACATTTTTAAAAAATAAACAAAAAGTATTAATTCTGTGACAAGTAGCCACTATGCCCTGTGAGTAGGCGCCGCTGTGTCACACATTGCGCAGGGCCTGCATTTAACAAAAGGAGCTGAGAGGAGGAGTTTCAGGAGGCGGAGTTAGTACAGGAATTACAGCTGGCAGGCAGCAAGGTACCATGGGATATATAGTCCTTAGAATAGACTACAAGTGTCTATTTCTACACATATTACCCAGGCATAGTCCATTCTCATAAACATCAGGATACCCGCCCTGAGAAATGCCATGCAGCCATCACTGGACTGTATGTAGACATTAAGTGGCTGCAAAGAGGCTGCAGGAGATCAGAAGCACCAAGATGCAGCAGAGATGAAAGCGGTATTTAATTTATTTATTTTTTCCCGCCGTGGCCACAAAGCAAGGTATCACAGGCATGGCATGGGCACACCCAGGGCTGCAGCTAAAAGGGGTAGCAGTTGGTGGGGGGCGGTAATAGTGCATCTCGACCTCATTTCTGAAAGAGCCCTATGGCCCTGTTCAGGAATCAGGCAGCGGGCACGAGCATTCCCGCTTGCAATTTGTAAAGCACGATTTAGCCCTGGTTCACATTGACTGCGGGAATAAAATCGTGCGACACCCGACTTCAGGGGCAATTTCAGAGACATCTGTGCGGGTTTCTGCACAGATGTCACTGGAAATCGCACCCCCAAATCGCCAAAAGTAGTACAGAAACGACTTTTGGGAATCATTGCGGCGTCGCGCCGATTCGGACTGTGCCATTGCAAAATCGCATGCCAAATCGCATCAATGTGAACCAGGACTAATGCCGTGTACACACGACCGTTTTTCTCGTCGAGAAAAACAAAATTTTTTCCATTTGACGAGAAAAACGATCGTCTGTGGGCATTCTGTCGTTTTTCTCGACGAGAAAAACGGCATTAAAAACGACGAGAAAAATTAGAACATGTTCTAATTTTTCTCGTCGTTTTTTCCGTCATTTTTTCCGCGGCAGTGTTTCCCATAGGGAAACACTGCCGCGGAGCCCACAGACGGTCCTTTTTCTCGACAAGAGAAAAAATGACGTGAAAAACGACCGTGTGTGGGGAACAAGCCGTTGCGTCATTTTTAATGTCATTATTCACGGCGGTTTTTTAAACGCCGTGAATAATGATCGTGTGTACGCGGCATAACACGCAGAAGCGTGTGTCGTGCATAGGGCAGCCCATTCACTTCAATGGGCTGCCCTGTTGCGTATTTGTTGCCCAAAAGAGGCTCCTGCTCCTTTTTGGGGTGGCAAAGGTCGGTGCGATTTTAAACGCCCGTTTTTGCCGCGATTCTGTTGCTCAACAATTGTGGCAGAATCGCACCGCATTTAGGGGTGCCATTAAGAAAAATTGGCAGCCAGACCCGCGTTGCACGTTCTTCTCTGATTAGGAATTCTACCAGCGATTTCAAAGCGCCTTACGTGAAGGAGCCCTAAGGGTCACCAAAAAATTGACTTGTTGCCAAAACCTGAACCCCCCCCCCCCCCCCGTCCCCTAATAACATTGTGGCCCCGTGACACCCCCGATTCATCCCTCTTTCCTCAGTCAAGTACAGCGTTTTCCATCCCTTTGATTCGCGGCTCCACTTACGCCGTACTTGGCGAGATTGAGATCATGACGCTTCTATTTTGTTTTTCAAGTGGAACCTTTGAAAGCGCAGCTGAATCGGCCCGGACAGATCCATTAGTGGCAACGTTTCAGACAAAAAAAAAAAACAGTGTGTGTGGTCCCCCCTCCCCCCTTCAGGATAAATCTTCCAGCCCGCTAAGTCCCCGCGACAAAATCGCCTTTTTTTTGCTGGCAGCGATGTCGCAGTAGGAGGTATTAAAATTACACTTTTATTTAAACAAACACAGCTGGACGAGAACCTCTTAATGTGACGCTTCTGACATCGCAACAATGTATCCAACTCGCCTTTTTCATGTAAAGATCCGCTTGTGAAGGCTGCGTTCACACCTGAGGGATATTTATTATAGCAAAAAGTAAAAAAAATATATATATTTTTTTTTTTTAATTGTCGCGCTTTTTTTGTTTATAGCACAAAAAAATAAAAACCGCAGAGGTGATCAAATACCACCAAAAGAAAGCTCTATTTGTGGGGAAAAAATGGACATCATTTTTTTTTTTGGGGGTACAATGTCGCACGACCGCGCAATTAAAACGACGCAGTGGCGCATCGCAAAAAATGGCCCGGTCATTAAGGGGGGAAATCTTTCGGTCCTTAAGTGGTTAATGACACCCCCCAGATTGATTCGCAGATCGCAGTGCAAACTGTGAAATGGTGCAGGAATCGGATTGCATAGGTGTGACCACCCATGAGATTTGATTCCAGTGCGGACCAAAAAAAAAGGGTCCTGTACCATTTTGGTCCGAATGCGATGCGAATTTAGCCATACGATTTGTATGGCTGAATTTGCATCGCACAGACATCGCATGCGATCTGCACAGCAACACGGTGCGAATCACATGCGATGTCTGACATCGCAATAGTGTGAACCCAGCTTAACACCCCTTTCATGACCGGGCCATTTTTTGCTATTCAGCACTGCAATAATTTAACTGGCAATTGCGCGGTCATGCAACGCTGTACTCAAATTTATATAATTTTTTTTTCACACAAATAGAGATTTCTTTGGTGGTATTTGATCACCGCTGCATTTTTTTTATTATATACTGTATATACTCGAGTATAAGCCGACCCGAATATAAGCAGAGGCACCTAATTTTACCCCAAAAAACTGGGAAAACGTATTGACTCGAGTATAAGCCTAGGGTGTCCATCTGCATGCCTCACTGTGTCCATGTGCATGCCTCACTGTGTCCATGTGCGTGCCTCACTGTGCCCATGCTTCACTGTGCCCATGCCTCACTTTGCCTCACTGTGTCCATGCCTCACTTTGTCCATGACTAGACTGACGTTTAACATGGGAGTCTATGGAAGGGGTGCCCGGCTTTGAAAAATCGTTTTAAAAAATGTCAGTCTTTTTACGTTTACATAATAAAAACACAGAGGTGATCAAATACCACCAAAACAAATCTCACATGACTGCACAATTGCCAGTTAAAGTAGCGCAGTGCCAAATAGCAAAAAATGGTCTGGTCATGAAGGGGGGGGGGGGGGGTAAATCTTCCGGAGCTCAAGTGGATATACTGGAATTTCCACAGCTTTTAAAGCTTCCACCCAAAAGTGGAAGCTCCACTTATCTGCCTCCGCCCCTCCACCTCCCTCCCCCACATTCGGCACCTTTCGGGGGGGGGGGGGGGGGGGAACAATTACCTGTTTTTGAAAGGTACCCAGCCGCTCTTCCAAGAGATCTCACCACGGCCCCCCCCTCCTCCTTCCCCCGCCGCCGGGCTATTCACAAAGCGCAGCGCGCTTCACGCATGGGCAGTAGGGGACCGGCTGTGAAGCTGAAAGTCTTGCCATGGCGGCGGCAGCACCCGAGGGTCCAGGACAGGTAAGTGTCCATATATTAAAAGTCGGCAGCTCCAGTATGTGTAGCTTCTAACTTTTAATTTTTTGCTGGGGGGGGGGGGAGGGGGGGCAGCACTGACTTTGGCTGCCTAACACATTTCTATTGTGACTGTGATAGTGTGGCGGGCAAACAGGGACTGGCGCTAACTGGCACTGGCTGGGAGGGACACTGATTGACTCTATCTGACATCACCAGTGACACTAATACAGTGATCAGTGATAATACTGTGCACTGTCACTGTACTAATGGCACTGGCTGGGTGACAGGGATGGTCAGAAGGGCAATCAAAGGGTTAGCTGTGTGCCTAACAAGTGTATGTGTGCTGATTGTATCTACTGATCTGGCTGGTTTTCTCCCTGATCTCAGCTCTGAACGGTAAGTGAAATCAGGGAGAAGGACCAGCCAGATCTGTGTTCTGTGTTTACAAACACTGTGATCTCTGTGTTGTGGTTGGCCCACCGCCATCAGCAGGTTCGTAGCCAAAATCACTGGCTGTGAGTCTGCTGACAAACCCGTGCTGCGTCCAACCACAGCACCAACAGAGCCGCCGGCCAGCAGGAAAATCTAAACTGCTGGTCGGCAAGTCGTTGAAAAAAAATGACATTAGGGCTCGTTCACATGTGCTTTGATCTCTAAAGGGCGATCCACATTTGGATTACTCTTCATAGCATTTGTCAGGAACAGGGCTGTCTTTAAGGCAGGGCAAAAGGGTCAGCTGCCCCAGGCCCAGTCATGGTTGTGGGGCCCAAAGCAGCTGCCCCTTGAGCCTACACTCCTGAAAATAGTTGACAAGTGGATTTAGGGGGAGGCAAGAAAATGTTTGCCCAGGGTCCAATCAATATTAAAGACGGCCCTGGTCAGGAACCTGCTTTTACCCCCTTGAACCTCACACTAGCACGCCACTAAAGCGTGTATTGCGCAAGGTTGCAGGGCGCTGGCAGAGTGGCCTCATTCACTTGAAATCAACAAGGGGGGTATATTTCCTGCTAAAGCCACAAAGCGCAAACCGTTACCTGTGCAGTAAAAATGAGAGTCAACATCAGAGTCCCCTCTTACATCAAAGTCCCTTTCAGAGTCCCCTTACATCAAAGTTCCCATCAAGATCCCATTTTACATTGTAGTTCCCCTTACATGAGAGTCCCATCTTAGATGAGAATGCCCATCAGTGTCCTCCTTTACATCAGAATCTTTATTTGCATCATAGTTCCCCTTACATGAGAATGCAACATCAGAGTCCCCCCTTACATCAAAGCTATTTTACATTGTAGTTCCTCTTACATGAGAGTCCCCATCAGAGCCCCCTGGAGAAATACTATAGTTCCCTATATGCAATCAAAAATAATGTAATACAGCAGGAGGAACATCATAAGATAAGTAAAATACAAAAATACCTAGCTGATCTGAAATTACCAAAAATTACAACAGAGAATATTGAACGCCTAGAGAGACCAATAACAGAGGATGAAATCAATGATGCCTTAAAAAAAATACCAGGAGGGAAAAGTCCAGGCCCTGATGGGTTTACAATAAAATATTTTAAAAAATTCAGGAAGCAATTGGTACCAGTTCTTTGTACTTACTTTAATAAAATAGGGGAAAACGAGGAAATCAGAAAAGAATCCCTGCTAGCGGATATTACAATAATACCGAAAATAGGCAAAGATATATCCATATGCTCAAGCTATCGTCCTATTGCGTTATTAAACGTAGACATAAAACTCTACGCAAAGGTTTTAGCGGCAAGGTTAAAAAGCCTGATGCCCGATTTAATAAACAGAGACCAGGTAGGTTTTGTCCCAGGAAGGGAGGGCAGGGACAATAGTATTAGGACAATGCTACTAATGCACAGGACACAGAAGAAAGGACCCCCAGTCTTGCTCATGTCGATAGATGCTGAAAAAGCATTCGACAGAGTAGACTGGGGGTTCCTGATGGAGACAATACGCAATACGGGGATGGGCCCAAAATATATAAAATGGATAGAGAATCTATATAAACATCCAACGGCGAGGGTAAAAGTAAATGGAAGTATGTCGTCCACTTTTGAGATGTTCAATGGAACAAGACAAGGATGCCCGCTCTCACCCCTCCTGTACGTAATGGCACTGGAGCCCTTGTTGGAGAAAATAAGGAAAAATGTAGACATAGGAGGGGTCAGAGTGGGGGAAGAAGAACATAAGATAGCAGCATACGCGGACGACATACTTCTATATATAACAAACCCAAGAATATCATTGCCAAACGTTATAAAAGAAATAAAAAAATATGGGGAGCTTACAAACTTCAAGATTAATCCAACAAAAACTGTAATATTAAATCTAGGAATAGGGAAACAAGAAGTAATAGCGTTGCAGCAAGAATTCCCTTTTTCTTGGGAAACAGAAGCACTGACCTACTTGGGGGTTAGAATAACGCCGACACTGGAAAAAATATATGGTGCTAATTATATCCCATTGCTAAATGAAGTAAAAACAGAATTAAAAAAGCTATCGAGGAGTCCAATCTCCTGGATAGGGAGGATAAATCTACTGAAAATGGTGATTTTACCAAAAATTTTATATAAATTTCAAATGCTTCCGATAGAGATACCCCAGTGTTTTTTTAGAGTAATAAAAAGTATAATTTTAAAGTTTATCTGGCAAAATAGAAAAGCCAGAGTGGGTTATACGCTCTTGTCAAGGAAAAAAAATAAAGGAGGATTGACTGCCCCCGATATTAAAAGATACTATACGGCGGTAATATTGGCTAGGTTAATAGAATGGGCAAACATCAGCACAAATAAGAGGTGGGTAAACATGGAGAATAATCTATACACAGCACCATTAGGGAAAGAAATATGGATTCCACCGAAGTATAGGACACACAGTTCACAAATACATGGTTTAACAAAAATAGTATTTAAAGAATGGGACAAAATATATAGAAGAGAAAAATGGGAGTATAACTCCCCACTGATTCCGTTGGCAGGAACAAATTTTTTTGTTCCAGGAAACGGGACTCAGATGGGGAGGTACTTAGGGGATGCACAAATAAAAGACATAATGATACAAGGGAAAATAAGGGCGAGAACAGAACTAATCACAACATATGGGTGGCAGTTTTTAAGTGAATGGGTATACACACAACTTAAACATTTTGTAAGCACAATTCCCAAACCAGTTAGAGAGGAGAAGACACTGAACCCAATCGAAAAGCTTTGCAATATTAAAACACCTACGAAAAATGGAATATCTCAAATGTATAACATATTAACAGATTTAGAAGGAACCGGGGCCCTCCCCTTTATAGGAAAATGGGAACAAGACCTTGGGATAAAACTAGATGAAAAACAAATGATTGGAGCAGTACATGACTATGCGACAGATATTGTAACGGTAGAAGCGAACTATAAGAGTTTGGTGAGGTGGCATCTAACCCCGGTGAGAATCAATCAATTTCAGCCAGGTAGATCATCACAGTGTTGGAGGGAATGTGGGCAAAGGGGAACAACAATGCATATTTGGTGGGAGTGTCAAAAAATAAAAGAATATTGGCATATTATATTGGAGTATATAAATGAAATCACTGGGGAAAAGATACCCCAAAATGCCTGGAATGTTCTGTTCCATGGGACAAATAAAACCAAAAAACAATATAAAGAAACATTAGTCCCTTCCCTACTCAATGCTGCAAAGGCCTTGATTCCCAAAAAATGGTTGCAAGTGGAGAGCCCATCCATAAAAGAATGGATACAGAGAGTAGACTACGTGCATGAGATGGAGTACCTGAGCAGCAGAGAGCAGGGAATGGAAAGTAGACATAGAAGTACCTGGCTGAAATGGAGTGAGTTTAAGTGTTCAGAGAAATATGTAATAGGAATGACAGAAACGGAAAAAAAAAAAAAAATTTTTTTTTGAGATAACTTAAGATGGCGAAAAGGGCGGACCTTGGGGGCGGGGGGTGGGCGGGTAGGGCGTGGGAAAAATATAAATAGGAGATATGTTAGATTTAAAAAGGTTATGATATGTGTACTTTGTATAACGCATTTTATCTCAAATAAAATAAAGATTAAAAAAAAAAAAAAAAAAAAAAAAATAGTTCCCCTTACATGAGAATGCAACATCAGAGTCCCCCCTTACATCAAAGCTATTTTACATTGTAGTTCCTCTTACATGAGAGTCCCCATCAGAGCCCCCTGTAGCAAGGTGTCACTTTTGCACCTGATAGGCACAGTTTGTGCCTATCAGGAATCTAGCTCCCTCCGGGGTACGTCTTATGCTAGGCTACTAACGTTGTTTGGTTCAATTATTGGATAAAGCATTGTGGGTATTGTGGCATCAGAGACAAAGACTCTGAATTGGCGTGGATAGAACTGAGACTACATTACCCAAAAGACCACTGTCCTACCAAAAGTGCATGGCGCCACGCACGGCCTGCTGGGAGAACTTATTTAAGGCAAGGCGGAGCTTTTGTTCCGTCTCTCGGGACGCCATCTTCAAGCCGGCAGGAGGCCTGTGTTGAGGCCTGGAGTGAGCGTGCTTAGGCCGGAGAAGCCTGGGCCTAAAGTACGGAGACCGGATCGCCCGATGGAGGGATATCTGTCACAGCCTTGCTGATCGGAACAGGAAGAGGGACCGCTCTACACTCCACAGCATCTAGAGTCACCCATCCATCGGCACCTCGTGGGCGACTGTGCAGAGGACCAGGGACCACGACCTGCAGGGAGGCTGAGAACCAAGAAGGGTCCAGACGGAGCATACCGGCGAGGCGAGGCCTCATTTGGTGAGAGGGCACCAACACAACTAACTGGGTTGCAGGAAGGTGACTTCCATAGTTTCACTTGTACTCGTGGGCAACTGTAGTGCCGTAAGTGGAGACACTTTACGCCCGGGAGTGATATAGCGCTTTGGGAGAATCAGCGTTTCTCTTGCCCTTTATACTGCATACTTCAAGTGTTCATTCTCTTCTTCACCTTGTTTGTTGGATTACAAATACTCAAGTGCACCAACAAAGCTAGCCGAAGATTACTGAAAACTGTTAGGAACACTCATCAGTTCAGATCATTGCTTAGGTTGATACAACAGGACACGCACCAGTTGAGCTGCCCACTAGGGGGAGCCAAATAGTTTATTGGACTTACATGTGTAAGCTAACTGTTTGCATTCATTTTAATATCATTGTGGCCCTCTATAGCCTTTTAGGGGCCCACAATCACATTGTTGTCCAGTTGTGCCAAGGGGGAATCGAGCCAAATTACAGGGGTGGATAGGCAGAGTACAGACCCAAACTTAAACCAGCAGCTCCTACGGGGGTAGTGCTACACCCCCCTTACATCAGAATCCCTAATTGCATCATAGTTCCCCTTACATGAGAGTCCACATCAGAGTCCCCCCTTACATCAAAGTTCCTATCAAAGTCCTATTTTACATTGTGGTTCCTCTTACATGGGAGTCCCCAATAAAGTCACATTTTTCATTGTAGTTTCTCTTAAATCAGAGCCCCCATCAGAGTCCCTTATACATCAGCGTCTATATGAGAGCCCCATTACATAAAAGTCCCCATCAAAGTCCCTTTTATATCATTGCTCCCTTACATGAGAGCAGGGCTGCTGTTAGAAATTAGGGATGAGCTTCGTGTTCGAGTCGAACATACGTTCGACTCGAACATTGGCTGTTCGATCGTTCGACGAAGATCGAACGATTTGGGCCGTTCGCGCCAAATTCGAGTGACGCGAACGGCCCACAATGCACTACGCCATCGCAGTGTCATCCAGGCGCTGTGATTGGCCAAGCATGCACTGTGACCCCGCATGCTTGGCCAATCACAGCGCCGGCAGCGAGGAGAGCAATGATTGGCCACAGGCAGGATGCCTGTGGCCAATTATTGCTGAGGGTGTTTAGTACACGCCCCACACTATAAAAGGCCGCCAGCACGGCGGCCTAGTGTAGTGTGTTCCGGAGCAGGGATAGAGTAGCATAGGCAGGGACAGTGACTGTTATTTCTTTCTTGCTTAACCTGGATTCCTTTAGTTTAGGGAAAGAGAAGGATAGGTAGGGAGAGTGTCAGTGTGTTTTGTGCTTCTGCTATAGTGTGCTTAAAAAAAACATTTATTCTAGGGACAGAAAACTCTAGGTAGGGACAGTGTCAGTTTCTTTCACTCTGCAAGTCCTTGTTTCCAGGGACCTGTAAGGACAGTGAGTTAATTGTCCTTGTGCTATATTGTGCTTAAAAAAAACATTTATTCTAGGGACAGAAAACTCTAGGTAGGGACAGTGTCAGTTTCTTTCACTCTGCAAGTCCTTGTTTCCAGGGACCTGTAAGGACAGTGAGTTAATTGTCCTTGTGCTATATTGTGATTAAAAAAAACATTTATTCTAGGGACAGAAAACTCTAGGTAGGGACAGTGTCAGTTTCTTTCACTCTGCAAGTCCTTGTTTCCAGGGACCTGTAAGGACAGTGAGTTAATTTTCCTTGTGCTATATTGTGATTAAAAAAAACATTTTTTCTAGGGACAGAAAACTGTAGGTAGGGAGAGTGTTTTTTTTCTTTCACTCTGCAAGTCCTTGTTTCCAGGGACCTGTAAGGACAGTGAGTTAATTGTCCTTGTGCTATATTGTGCTTAAAAAAAACATTTATTCTAGGGACAGAAAACTCTAGGTAGGGACAGTGTCAGTTTCTTTCACTCTGCAAGTCCTTGTTTCCAGGGACCTGTAAGGACAGTGAGTTAATTTTCCTTGTGCTATATTGTGATTAAAAAAAACATTTATTCTAGGGACAGAAAACTCTAGGTAGGGACAGTGTCAGTTTCTTTCACTCTGCAAGTCCTTGTTTCCAGGGACCTGTAAGGACAGTGAGTTAATTTTCCTTGTGCTATATTGTGATTAAAAAAAACATTTTTTCTAGGGACAGAAAACTGTAGGTAGGGAGAGTGTTTTTTTTCTTTCACTCTGCAAGTCCTTGTTTCCAGGGACCTGTAAGGACAGTGAGTTAATTTTCCTTGTGCTATATTGTGCTTAAAAAAAACATTTTTTCTAGGGACAGAAAACTGTAGGTAGGGAGAGTGTTTTTTTTCTTTCACTCTGCAAGTCCTTGTTTCCAGGGACCTGTAAGGACAGTGAGTTAATTGTCCTTGTGCTATATTGTGATTAAAAAAAACATTTATTCTAGGGACAGAAAACTCTAGGTAGGGACAGTGTCAGTTTCTTTCACTCTGCAAGTCCTTGTTTCCAGGGACCTGTAAGGACAGTGAGTTAATTTTCCTTGTGCTATATTGTGATTAAAAAAAACATTTATTCTAGGGACAGAAAACTCTAGGTAGGGACAGTGTCAGTTTCTTTCACTCTGCAAGTCCTTGTTTCCAGGGACCTGTAAGGACAGTGAGTTAATTGTCCTTGTGCTATATTGTGCTTAAAAAAAACATTTATTCTAGGGACAGAAAACTCTAGGTAGGGACAGTGTCAGTTTCTTTCACTCTGCAAGTCCTTGTTTCCAGGGACCTGTAAGGACAGTGAGTTAATTTTCCTTGTGCTATATTGTGATTAAAAAAAACATTTATTCTAGGGACAGAAAACTCTAGGTAGGGACAGTGTCAGTTTCTTTCACTCTGCAAGTCCTTGTTTCCAGGGACCTGTAAGGACAGTGAGTTAATTTTCCTTGTGCTATATTGTGATTAAAAAAAACATTTTTTCTAGGGACAGAAAACTGTAGGTAGGGAGAGTGTTTTTTTTCTTTCACTCTGCAAGTCCTTGTTTCCAGGGACCTGTAAGGACAGTGAGTTAATTGTCCTTGTGCTATATTGTGCTTAAAAAAACATTTATTCTAGGGACAGAAAACTCTAGGTAGGGACAGTGTCAGTTTCTTTCACTCTGCAAGTCCTTGTTTCCAGGGACCTGTAAGGACAGTGAGTTAATTTTCCTTGTGCTATATTGTGATTAAAAAAAACATTTATTCTAGGGACAGAAAACTCTAGGTAGGGACAGTGTCAGTTTCTTTCACTCTGCAAGTCCTTGTTTCCAGGGACCTGTAAGGACAGTGAGTTAATTTTCCTTGTGCTATATTGTGATTAAAAAAAACATTTTTTCTAGGGACAGAAAACTGTAGGTAGGGAGAGTGTTTTTTTTCTTTCACTCTGCAAGTCCTTGTTTCCAGGGACCTGTAAGGACAGTGAGTTAATTTTCCTTGTGCTATATTGTGCTTAAAAAAAACATTTTTTCTAGGGACAGAAAACTGTAGGTAGGGAGAGTGTTTTTTTTCTTTCACTCTGCAAGTCCTTGTTTCCAGGGACCTGTAAGGACAGTGAGTTAATTGTCCTTGTGCTATATTGTGCTTAAAAAAAACATTTATTCTAGGGACAGAAAACTCTAGGTAGGGACAGTGTCAGTTTCTTTCACTCTGCAAGTCCTTGTTTCCAGGGACCTGTAAGGACAGTGAGTTAATTTTCCTTGTGCTATATTGTGATTAAAAAAAACAATTATTATAGGGACAGAAAACTCTAGGTAGGGACAGTGTCAGTTTCTTTCACTCTGCAAGTCCTTGTTTCCAGGGACCTGTAAGGACAGTGAGTTAATTTTCCTTGTGCTATATTGTGATTAAAAAAAACATTTATTCTAGGGACAGAAAACTCTAGGTAGGGACAGTGTCAGTTTCTTTCACTCTGCAAGTCCTTGTTTCCAGGGACCTGTAAGGACAGTGAGTTAATTTTCCTTGTGCTATATTGTGATTAAAAAAAACATTTTTTCTAGGGACAGAAAACTGTAGGTAGGGAGAGTGTTTTTTTTCTTTCACTCTGCAAGTCCTTGTTTCCAGGGACCTGTAAGGACAGTGAGTTAATTTTCCTTGTGCTATATTGTGATTAAAAAAAACATTTTTTCTAGGGACAGAAAACTGTAGGTAGGGAGAGTGTTTTTTTTCTTTCACTCTGCAAGTCCTTGTTTCCAGGGACCTGTAAGGACAGTGAGTTAATTGTCCTTGTGCTATATTGTGCTTAAAAAAAACATTTATTCTAGGGACAGAAAACTCTAGGTAGGGACAGTGTCAGTTTCTTTCACTCTGCAAGTCCTTGTTTCCAGGGACCTGGAGAGACATTGAGTGAATTGTCCTTGTGCTATATTGTGATTAAAAAAAACATTTATTCTAGGGACAGAAAACTCTAGGTAGGGACAGTGTCAGTTTCTTTCACTCTGCAAGTCCTTGTTTCCAGGGACCTGTAAGGACAGTGAGTTAATTTTCCTTGTGCTATATTGTGATTAAAAAAAACATTTTTTCTAGGGACAGAAAACTGTAGGTAGGGAGAGTGTTTTTTTTCTTTCACTCTGCAAGTCCTTGTTTCCAGGGACCTGTAAGGACAGTGAGTTAATTTTCCTTGTGCTATATTGTGATTAAAAAAAACATTTTTTCTAGGGACAGAAAACTGTAGGTAGGGAGAGTGTTTTTTTTCTTTCACTCTGCAAGTCCTTGTTTCCAGGGACCTGTAAGGACAGTGAGTTAATTGTCCTTGTGCTATATTGTGCTTAAAAAAAACATTTATTCTAGGGACAGAAAACTCTAGGTAGGGACAGTGTCAGTTTCTTTCACTCTGCAAGTCCTTGTTTCCAGGGACCTGTAAGGACAGTGAGTTAATTTTCCTTGTGCTATATTGTGATTAATAAAAACATTTATTCTAGGGACAGAAAACTCTAGGTAGGGACAGTGTCAGTTTCTTTCACTCTGCAAGTCCTTGTTTCCAGGGACCTGTAAGGACAGTGAGTTAATTTTCCTTGTGCTATATTGTGATTAAAAAAAACATTTTTTCTAGGGACAGAAAACTGTAGGTAGGGAGAGTGTTTTTTTTCTTTCACTCTGCAAGTCCTTGTTTCCAGGGACCTGTAAGGACAGTGAGTTAATTTTCCTTGTGCTATATTGTGATTAAAAAAAACATTTTTTCTAGGGACAGAAAACTGTAGGTAGGGAGAGTGTTTTTTTTCTTTCACTCTGCAAGTCCTTGTTTCCAGGGACCTGTAAGGACAGTGAGTTAATTGTCCTTGTGCTATATTGTGCTTAAAAAAAAATTTTTCTAGGGACAGAAAACTCTAGGTAGGGAGAGTGTTTTTTTTTTTTCACTCTGCAAGTCCTTGTTTCCAGGGACCTGTAAGGACAGTGAGTTAATTGTCCTTGTGCTATATTGTGCTTAAAAAAAACATTTATTCTAGGGACAGAAAACTCTAGGTAGGGACAGTGTCAGTTTCTTTCACTCTGCAAGTCCTTGTTTCCAGGGACCTGTAAGGACAGTGAGTTAATTTTCCTTGTGCTATATTGTGCTTAAAAAAAACATTTATTCTAGGGACAGAAAACTCTAGGTAGGGACAGTGTCAGTTTCTTTCACTCTGCAAGTCCTTGTTTCCAGGGACCTGGAGAGACATTGAGTGAATTGTCCTTGTGCTATATTGTGATTAAAAAAAACATTTATTCTAGGGACAGAAAACTCTAGGTAGGGACAGTGTCAGTTTCTTTCACTGTGAAAGTCCTTGTTTCAAGGGACAGAGAAGGACACCTGAAGGTAGCCCTTATTGCTTTTTTCCCATCTCCCTGCAGGCCATCTATTAGAATGTCTGGAAGGCAAACAAGGAGAGGCAGACAGTCAGGAGGCAATAAAAGAGGGCAAGCAGGCTCTGTGTCTGGGGGCAACAGTGCTGGTCGTGGACGCGGTGCATTGTCATCAGCACATGGCCATGGGACACGCTTGTCCTTCTTTTCGGCAGCTGGACATGTTGAGCCACATCATGCCGAAGACTTGGTAGAGTGGATGACCAAGCCCTCCTCCTCCTCCTCATCCTCTCTCACCCAGGCTCAGGGTACTGGAAAAACAGCTGCCAAAGCGTCGTCTTCCCTGGTATCAATGTCAGACAAATCATCAGTCACTCCTTCCCTAGACCCACCATGTCCTCCTCCTGAGGAGTCCCCCGAACTGTTTCAGCACAGTGTTGGGTACATGCTCCAGGAGGATGCCCAGCGTTTCGAAGGGTCTGATGATGAAACCCAGCTAGAGGAAGGCAGTAGCGTGAGAGCAGACAGAGGGGATGCTCAAGAAGGACACCAATCTGGCAGTCATGTTCCAGCAGCTGCAGCATACTGCCAGATTGGCTCCAGTGATGAGGAGGGAGGGGATGATGAGGTCAATGACTCCACGTGGGTGCCTAATAGGAGAGAGGAGGAGGAGGAGGATGAGGAGGAGGCACATCTCCAACGAGGCAGGATGCCCTTTGGTGGCCAGCGTAAGGGCAGTACACCGACGGAATCACACCGCAGAGCTCCGCCTGTGCAGGGCGCTGCCTCTGCCCGTCATTCAAAAAGTTCTTTGGTGTGGGCCTTTTTTGAGGCTAGTGCATCAGATCGCACAGCTGCTGTTTGCAACATATGTCTCAAGCGTATATCGCGTGGCCAAAACATCAGCCGCTTGGGTACCACATGCCTGACCAGACATATGTTGACCTGCCATGCAGCTCGTTGGCAAGCCTACCTCAAAGACCCACACCAAAGAACAAAGCGGACCTCTCCTTGCACCGCATCAGCTGGGATCTCCAACCCCACTATAACTTCAGTCCTCTCTGAAACATGCACTGAGAGGAATGAAGGTGTAGAATTAGGTGTGTCACAGCCAAGTACTTGCGCCCACTCTGCTAGCAGTACACCGACGTCCGATTCTAGCAGGCAAATTTCCCTGCCCCAGCTGCTGGACCGTCGAAAGAAGTTCACTCCCAGCCATCCACATGCCCAGCGGTTGAATGCTAGCTTGGCTAAATTGCTAGCGCTTCAACTGCTGCCTTTTCAGTTGGTAGACTCGGCCCCCTTCCGTGAGTTTGTGCAATGTGCGGTTCCTCAGTGGCAGGTTCCCAAACGCCACTTTTTCTCACGGAAGGCTATTCCGGCTCTCTACCGGCATGTGGAAGGCAATGTCTTGGCCTCGCTGGACAGGGCGGTCAGCGGTAAGGTGCATATTACCGCTGACTCATGGTCCAGCAGGCATGGACAGGGACGTTACCTTTCTTTCACGGCCCATTGGGTCACTCTTTTGGCAGCTGGGAAGGATTCAGGACAAGGTGCAGTAGTGTTGGAGGTTGTCCCACCGCCACGCCTCCAAAATGCTACTACTGGTTGTGACACACCTCTCTCCTCCACCCCCTCCTCTTCTTCTTCCTCCATGGCCTCTTCCTGTGGTTTGTCCTATGAACCAGCGGTGCTCCGTAGCCGTTCACGGGGCTACGCAAGTACGCAGGCAAAAAGATGCCATGCCGTGCTTGCGCTGGTGTGTTTGGGGGACAGAAGCCACACTGGGGCAGAGGTCCTGTCTGCTCTGCAGGGCCAGGCCGAGAGGTGGTTGACGCCACGCCAGCTTAAGCCAGGAATGGTGGTTTGCGACAATGGCACCAACCTCCTCTCCGCCCTCCGACAGGGACAACTGACCCATGTGCCCTGTGTGGCTCACGTCCTTAACCTGGTGGTGCAGCGCTTCTTGGGCAGGTACCCGGGCTTACAGGATGTCCTGAGGCAGGCCAGGAAAGTCTGTGTGCATTTCCGCAGATCTTATAATGCCAGTGCTCGCCTGGCTGAGCTGCAAAAGGAGTTGAACCTGCCCAAGAACCGCCTTATATGTGACATGCCCACCAGGTGGAACTCAACGTTGGCCATGCTGCAGCGGCTGCACACGCAGCAGAGGGCCATCAATGAGTACCTGTGCGACTACGGCACCAGGACAGGGTCAGGGGAGCTTGGTTTTTTTTCTCCACGCCAGTGGGGCATGATCAGGGATGCATGCACTGTCCTGGCACCATTTGAGGAGGCCACGAGGATGGTGAGCAGTGACAGTGCATGCATCAGTGACACTGTACCTCTTGTCCACCTGTTGGAGCACACGCTGCGTGGAATAATGGACAGGGCACTTGAGGCAGAACAGAGGCAGGAAGAGGAGGACTTCCTTGCCTCTCAAGGCCCCCTTTACCCAGACAGTGTTCCTTCTGTCCCACCCATCGCACAGGAAGAGGAGGAGGAGGAGGAGGAGGAGGAGGAGGAGGAGGATTGTGTCAGCATGGAGGTGGAGGCTGGCACTCAGCATCATCAGCAGCAGTCTTTTAGGGATGATTTACAGTCCCAAGAAACCAGTGGACTTGTACGTGGCTGGGAGGAGGTGGCTGCGGATCATGTCGTCCTTAGTGACCCAGAGGACTCCGGAGCGAATGCCTCAGCAAACCTACGCTGCATGGCCTCCCTGATCCTGCAAAGTCTGCGGAAGGATCCTCGTATTCTTCGGATCAAGGAGAGGGACCATTACTGGCTGGCCACTCTCCTTGATCCACGGTACAAGGGTAAGGTTGCGGACCTTATGTTACCGTCGCAGAGGGAGCAGAGGATGAGACAACTCCGGGAGGCCTTGCAGAAAGGTCTGTGCAACGCGTTCCCAGAGACTGGGAGGTTGCAAACTCCTGGTCCTGGACAACGAGTTGCTGAGGCTTCGGCCAGTCAAAGAAGGAGCGGTGGGGAAGGTGGCCGTCTGACCGATGCGTTCAGACAATTCTTTAGTCCGCAGCCCCAAAGTATGATCGGTTCCAGCAACCATCGCCAGCGTCTGATAAACATGGTGCAGGAATATCTAGGGGCAAGGTCAGACTTGGACACCTTCCCCACCGAAAATCCTCTGGCTTACTGGGTCTTGAGGATGGATCACTGGCCAGAGCTTGCACAGTATGCAATTGAGCTACTGGCCTGTCCTGCATCCAGCGTTCTTTCGGAACGCACATTCAGTGCTGCTGGAGGATTTGTCACGGATCACAGGGTGCGCCTGTCCACCGACTCGGTTGATCGACTGACTTTCATCAAGATGAACCAGTCTTGGATCACCACCAGCTACCACACACCTGATGCTGATATAACAGACTAATTGATTTTAAAATGTCACATCCCTTCAAGACTGATGCTGATGCTGAGTGCCTGTGCTGTTATGTTGACTGGCTATCCTCCTCCTCCGAGTCCTCAATGATACGATTGATGATGATAGCTTGGAAGATCATTTTTGTTTATGGGTGCCGCCACCAGTGCCTAACGCCCAATTTTTCAGCCCCTGTTTAACAGTGGCGTGTAATTACAATTTTTGAAGCAATACTTTGCAACAGGGCTCATTGCTGTGCTCCAAGTACAGTATCTGTGAGGAGTTGCAGTGTTGTGCCACCAGTGCCTAAGGCCCAATTTTTCAGCCCCTGTTTAACAGGGGCGTGTCATTACAATTTTTGAAGCAATACTTTGCAACAGGGCTCATTGCTGTGCTCCAAGTACAGTATCTGTGAAGGGTTGCAGTGTTGTGCCACCAGTGCCTAAGGCCCAATTTTTCAGCCCCTGTTCAACAGGGGCATGTAATTACAATTCTTGATCTAATAATTCACAGCAGGGCCCATTGCTGCACCCACCAAGAGTAACTGTCAGGGCTTACAGTGTTGTGGCACCAGCACCACCATCAAAGGCCCAATTTTTACTACCACTGTTCAACAATTATATGTAATTAAAATTCCTGATATAATAGTTGACAGCAGGGCGTTCCAGCACCAACCAAGAGTAACTGTGAGTGCTTACAGTGTTGTGCCAACACCAACAACTAAGGGGCCTATTTCTGCAGAGTATATACGGCAGGTCCCTACTTTCAAACATCCAACTTACAAACGACTCCTACTTGCAAACGCAAGAAGACAACAGGAAGTGAGAGGAAATCTACCACTAGGAAGGAAAATTCTCTCCTGTAAGAATAAATATGGGAGAAAGGTGTCTCCTCTGTACTGATGCTTTATCAGCAATCCTTGTTTCAAGAAAAACACCACATTTCAAAAACAGTTGTCATTAGGACGGAAAGTGAGGTGAAATGTTCTGAACAGGGGCACAGACAGCAAAACAAATGTTACAGGGGTGATAACCCTTACCTATGTTTTCCAAAAAGTTTAAAAATAGATTTTTGGTCTGGAGCTACACTTCAACAATGTACCTGTTCAAAATTACAAACAGATTCTACATAAGAACAAACCTACAGTCCCTGTCTTGTATGCACCGCCTGTATACGGCTGTTCAGAGTATATAGGGCCTTTTTTATTTTATGTGCGGGGTTCCCCTTAATATCCATACAAGACCCAAAGGGGCTGGTAATGGGCTGGGGTAGGGGGGGGGGGGGGTCATGGGGTAGCTATGCCATTTTTCTTAAAGATTTTCATCCATATTACCGGGACCAGACATTACATTAAAGCCGCAAGCAGTTTTAAATGGCTTTTTTTTCCTTTAGAAGTGTCATTTTGTGCAGGGACAGTTCTAAACACGGGAAACACGTGGCACTTCACAGGCATACTTTAGACACCCCCCAGGTACGATATTTAAAGGAATATTTGACTTTTTTTTTTTCACTTTATGCATCATTAAAATGACTGCTCCCGGAAAACGACCGTTTTTAAAACTTATTTTTGCATTGATACATGTCCCCTGGTGCAGAACCCGGGTTCCCAAACCCTTTTTAGGACAATAACATGCATAATAGTTGTTATAATTAGCACTTTAGAATTCGAACGTTCGCATCCATTGTATTTAATAGGGTTCTAATGTTCGTTCGAACTTTCGGTCCGTTCGCGGGTTCTGGTGCGAACCGAACCCGGGGGTGTTCGGCTCATCACTATTAGAAATACAGCTTACCTGACAGGCCCCCCCCCCCCCCCCCCGGCCAAAAGTGACTGAGTACATAGATTTATCAGTCCCTTTCTCTACAACCTCAGCCACATAGATGAATGAATAGGAAGCGCTCTGAGGCTTCCTGCTCATTCACAAACTGAAGCATAGTAAACACAGTGATGAATGGACACATGAGTGATTGGTACCGGTTGCTCACTGTGCTCATTCAGGAAAGGAAGGGGCCAAAAAATGACATATTTACCGCCCCATTCCCCCCACTCTCCATCCTGAAACACCCCCTCTGTGTGCCTGCAGCAGCTGTCGGCAGGAGAGGGGAGGAGGGAAGCCGGGCACACAAGGGGCCCGTATAGCAGATGGAAGGGGTGCGTGTGCTAGAACCAATCCCCCTGCAGTGCAGCCGGAGGGAGAAAGAGGAGGAGAAGCTGGCAGAGCTGCGGTGGAAAGGGGTATACCTGGGGGCCCAGATAGCAGATGGAAGGGGTGCGTGTGCTAGAACCAATCCCCCTGCAGTGCAGCCGGAGGGAGAAAGAGGAGGAGAAGCTGGCAGAGCTGCGGTGGAAAGGGGTATACCTGGGGGCCCAGATAGCAGATGGAAGGGGTGCGTGTGCTAGAACCAATCCCCCTGCAGTGCAGCCGGAGGGAGAAAGAGGAGGAGAAGCTGGCAGCGCTGCAGTGGAAAGTGGTATACCTGGGGGCCCAGATAGCAGATGGAAGGGGTGCATGTGCTAGAACCAATCCCTCTGCAGTGCAGCCGGAGGGAGAAAAAGGAGGAGAAGCTGTCAGCGCTGCAGTGGAAAGGGGTACACCAGGGGGCCTGGTTAGCAGATGGAAGGGGTGCATGTGCTAGAACCAATCCCTCTGCAGTGCAGCCGGAGGGAGAAAAAGGAGGAGAAGCTGTCAGCGCTGCGGTGGAAAGGGGTACACCTGGGGGCCCGGAAAGCAGATGGAAGGGGTTCATGTGCTAGAACCAATCCCCCTGCAGTGCAGCCGGAGGGAGAAAAAGGAGGAAAAGCTGTCAGCGCTGCGGTGGAAAGGGGTATACCTGGGGGCCCGGATAGCAGATGGAAGGGGTGCATGTGCTAGAACCAATCCCCCTGCAGTGCAGCAGAAGGGAGAAAGAGGAGATCAAGCTGGCAGCGCTGCAAGGGGATCGGTGTCTGCAATAAGAAAGTACAGCCGGCCCTCCTGCTCAACAGGTGCCCCCCTTTTGAACTGATGGGGCCCGGGCCAAGTACAGAAGGGCTGGCTGTACTTCCTTATCAGCAGCCTTGCATGAGAGTCCCTCTTAGATCCAGGTACACATCAGAGTCACCTTACACCCGGGTCCCCGCAGTTTGAAGACCCCTGACTTGCGGCAAAAAAGGGTTACAGTTTCCCTTTAAGATGCCACTAAAGACTGGACCTGCCAAAAAAATAAATAAAAATTCCCTGTTCTCTAATCAGAGCAGCTGGTAAGCAAAGTATTAATGGAGAGATTATGAAGAGCTGGATGAGTGGTGACGCATTGAGAGGAGGCAGCCGACATCTTGAGTAGCGGAGATACAGCGTGGAGTCAACCCCTGGAACTGAGAAGGCTTAGGAGAGCCGGAGAATGACACGATTGTATTGGAAGAGCTCTGATAAAAGGCTTATGGAAAAATCTTGTGAGAGAACCCAGTGAACTGATAGAAGCAATAAATGATTTGGAGAGGTTCGACAAGAGCTCAGGAGGACCATGCATGACTAGCTCAGAGGCTTCGGGCCTCCACATGGTCCATGCTCATGGCGGCCTCCCCTCTCTCCGTGGATCCGGCTCCCCTAATCTGCGTTCTGCTAGACAAAGGTTAACCGACACAAAGGGTGCACTGTGTACTGGAAACTTCGCATAAAATAAATATATTAAAAAAAAAAAGACTTTTTTTTTTCTTCTGGGAACCGCATCTGCTTTGGATCTGCTGCTACAAAGCCGGAGGGTCTTCTTTTATTTAGAGAGATGAGTAGAGGCCGCAGGCTGCAGACAAGCATAACCTGCGACTGTAGGCCAAGAATTAACCCGCTGCATCCTGTGGCGTGGGAAATGTTTCCGAAGAAATAAACCTCATTGATGGTTTTTGAATATTTTTATATTTTTGTTCACAACATTGAGGGCCCATTCACAGTAGACAGTGTTAATGCATGCACATGAATGCATCGGTACACGTTGGATTAGGTCACCACATTTATTTTCAATGCACTCAGCGCATTAAAATAAATTCAACTGCAATATTTTTTGCAGCACATCTGTCCATTGCAGTACTTCAGCTCTGGAAGGTTTTACACCCCCCCCCCCCCCTTCATTACCAGGCCATTTTTTTGCAGTTCAGCACTGCGCTACTTTAATTGCGCGGTCATGCAACGCTGTACCCAAACAAAATTTGAATAATTTTTTCCCCACAAATAGAATTCTTTTGGTGGTATTTGATCACCTCTGGGTTTTTTTATTTTTTTATTACATGAACAAAAAAGATCGAACATTTAAAAAAGAAAAAAAAAAAAAAAAAAATTGTTTTACTTTCTGCTATAAAACATATCCAATAAAATAGTAAAAAAAAAATCTATTTTTTTTCATAATTAACAAACCATGAGGCTTATTCATACAACTCATAAAAGAATATTCTACCCATTTATCATAATTTCCATCCTGATTCCCAGGATTAACCCCCCCCCCCCCCCCAGTCATTCTCAGACCCACCCAGTGACCATCTAGTAGTCCCAGCCAGACCACACTGCAATACATATGTACCATGCTAATCAAAATTTTAATTCTAGTCCTCAGGACATGGGACCTACTATGGGACCTGCCATGTGGCTTACTAATGCAACTCATAAAATACCTTTCTACCCGAAACAGCACTTTCTATAATTTCAGTCCTGATCCCCAAGACACAGTTAACCCCACCCGCAGTCATTCTCAGACCCTCCCAGTCACCATCTAGTCCCACCAAGACCACACAGGAATACTCATGCCTTGAATGCCTTGTTATAAGAGTTGTACTGTAATCTCAGTACATGGCCCGGGACAAGGCATCATCAGGACTGAGGTGCATAATGCTGGATTGCCCCGGGACAATTGGTATCTATGATGGACCCGTTTGTTGATGTGTGTTGTACTAAGGTGTGGTAAAGCTGTTCTGTGAATGGGTCCATTGTGGCTGATAATTAAAGTAGATGTAAACCTATGATTAAGCACTGAGCTACAGTGTGAAACGCGTCAGCTTGCATCTGGCTTTGCTGTGGCATGTACTTTTTGTGATTTGATTTTACAATAAAAGGAACAATTTTTTGGAGTGCGGCTCCACCAGACCAGGCATAGCAAGTGAATATCGAAAAAGATGTATGACCCAGGAGCAGTTCTCAAGACATTTTCCATGCAGGAGATTTTACCACCAGAGTTCTCTTAAGTGCCCCACAAAGTGTGCATACCTTAGGCCAGTGTTTCTCAACTCCAGTCCTCAAGGTGCGCCCAACAGGTCATGTTTTTGGGATTTCCCTCAGATGAAATGGCTGCAGTATTTACTAAGGCAGCGAAACTGATCAAATCACCTGTGCAAAATAATGGAAAGCCTGAAAACATGACACGTTGGGGCACCTTGAGGACTGGAGTTGAGAAACACTGCCTTAGGCAGAGAAGTCCATAAAGCAATCGTTGTAAGGCAAAAATCCATTTAGGCAACAAATCCACAGGAGGCAGCAAGAGTCTCGTAGAGTCCATAATTGGCAGTTATCCACAAATAAGCAATAAGTCCAGCACTGGCATTTTTAAGTTCATAAGGGTCATCAAGCTCCAGACCCCATTGGGGATCCCTGCCTGGGCTCCCTTCACCCCCTCCAAGGGGGTATCCACTCCAGTGGAGTAACAGCTACATTTTGGCAGTATTTCTCCAGACCAAGCTCTCTAGGGCAGTGTTTCTCAACTCCAGTCCTCAAGGCGCACCAACAGGTCATGTTTTCAGGATTTCCCTCAGATGAAACAGCTGTGGTAATTACTAAGGCAGTGAAACTGATTACATCCCCTGTGCAAAATAATGGAAAGCCTGAAAACATGACCTGTTGGGGCGCCTTGAGGACTGGAGTTGAGAAACCCTGCTCTAGGGCACTAAGTGAGCCCTTTTTACATGGTATGACCTGTAGGGGGCAGTAACCTTGCTAAAAATGGTGGGAAAAACTGTAACAGTTCCAGCTTAGTTACCCCCAGCTCATAGTGCCCCACTGTTGGTATCAGTGGAAGGAATAGTTCCCCATTGATGGTGTTAGTGGGAGGAATGATGGCCCATCATTGCTGTCATTTGGAGGAATAGTGCCCCAAGGGCCAGATACGGGCAATCAAAGGGCTGCATCTGGCCCCTGGGCCACAGTCTGGAGACCACTGATATATGGTATAAGTATTTTAAACTGCTAATGGCGGTAATTAGACCGAAAAACATTAGAGAAAGTAACATTTTATTGTAGTGATGATCATACACGCTTTTCTTATAGTAAATTAGACCCACTGTGTGCATGACTGGGGATACAACGTGAGGCTCCTGGCACCTTTCCACTACTTTTGTCTCATAAATCCTCTTTTTCATTCAAACTTCAGAAGTTTTAACATGGATTTTTTTTCTCTCAGGTTGGAAAGAGATGTGTGCGTGGAATCGGCACCGCCGACTGCTGAGAGTATTCCCGGCGGGGGACGTCTGAACATCACACAGGTGGGTATTGCTCTGCTCTTGTATGCACATTGTGTGCCGAGGATGGCACCGACATATGCTGTGAATGTGAAATGGAACGCCCGGGCTCCAGGTTAGCAGCCAGACCTGTCAGGTGTTGTGGTCGGAAGCAAATCAGTTTTACTTTATTCTTTTTGATGTTTAAACAAAAGAACACTCTACCGGCACCGGCGCTGAATCACAGCCAAGCCAAGATGAAGAAAGTAAAAGTTCATGTTTTATATGTAGTTCAAAATCTGTTTGAATATTTAACCCCAAATTACATGATAGTAGAGGGATCAGAGAGAGCGCAATGGATGAAACATTAAATTTCCAACACTACAGCCAATGAGTAGATAGGCTATGATGTCATTGATGGCATCAGTCATCGGTTTCCAATGAATGGATAGGCTGCATTCGCAGTGACATCACTGGTCTCTAGTGAATAGATAGGCTGCTTTCTCAGTAATGTCACCGCCCTCTAGTGAATAGATAGGCTGCTTTCTCAGTAATGTCACCGCCCTCTAGTGAATGGATAGGCTGCATTCGCAGTGATGTCACTGGTCTCAAGTGAATGGATAGGCTGCATTCGCAGTGATGTCACCGGTCTCTAATAAATGGATAGGCTGCATTCTCAGTGATGTCACTGGTCTCTAATGAATGGATAGGCTGCATTTTCAGTGATGTCACTGGTCTCCAGTGAATGGATAGGCTGCATTCTCAGTGATGTCACCTCTCTCTAGTGAATGGATAGGCTGCATTCTCAGTGATGTCACCGGTCTCTAGTGAATGGATAGACTGCAATCTCAGTGATGTCACCAGTCTCTAGTGAATGGATAGGCTGCATTCTCAGTGATGTCACTGGTCTCTAGTGAATGGATAGGCTGCATTCTCAGTGATGTCACCGGTCTCTAGTGAATGGATAGGCTGCATTCTCAGTAATGTCACCGCCCTCTAGTGAATGGATTGGCTGCTTTCTCAGTAATGTCACTGCTCTCTAGTGAATGGATAGGCTGCATTCGCAGTGATGTCACTGGTCTCAAGTGAATGGATAGGCTGCATTCGCAGTGATGTCACCGGTCTCTAATAAATGGATAGGCTGCATTCTCAGTGATGTCACTGGTCTCTAATGAATGGATAGGCTGCATTTTCAGTGATGTTACTGGTCTCCAGTGAATGGATAGGCTGCATTCTCAGTGATGTCACCTCTCTCTAGTGAATGGATAGGCTGCATTCTCAGTGATGTCACCGGTCTCTAGTGAATGGATAGACTGCAATCTCAGTGATGTCACCAGTCTCTAGTGAATGGATAGGCTGTATTCTCAGTGATGTCACTGGTCTCTAGTGAATGGATAGGCTGCATTCTCAGTGATGTCACCGGTCTCTAGTGAATGGATAGGCTGCATTCTCAGTGATGTCACCGGCCTCTAGTGAATGAATCGGCTGCATTCTCAGTGATGTCACCGGTCTCTAGTGAATGGATAGGCTGCATTCTCAGTGATGTCACCGGCCTCTAGTGAATGAATCGGCTGCATTCTCAGTGATGTCACTAGTCTCTAGTGAATCAATAAGCTATATATTCACCAATATAAATTTGATTTATCTTCAAAATGGCTATTTTTGATCATTGGTGACATTTGTTTTCTACAAACGGTTGTTTGACTCTTTTTGGTTTTAAAGTGCATCTACAACTAAAACTTTTTTTTTGAGTCACACCATTCTCCTCCCTATTTAAACCCCTTCCTCCTTCCTGTTCTTTGCCCAAGCTTGACTCTGTTTACACTCCTTTGTTCCTGCTGATTGTGTTTATCTTGGTACCAATCTTGGCCTTTGGCCTCCATCCTGAACTTTCTCTGCCTGCCTGGACCCCTGCCTGGACTACCAATCAGCTTTTTGACTGGATTCAACATGACAGTGGGGTGTTGCTTCGCTTCCAGTCTCTACCTGTGGGCATGGGCGTCCGCTCCATGGGGCAAGGGGGGTCATTTGCCCCCCCTGGAATCGAGAAGGTGTTGGCCAAATTGGCAGTGTTCTACACCCTCCGCCGCCCTTACACCCAATTTCAGCCCCGCTGGACCTGCTGAAGGTGAGAAGAAAGGAGAGCCGGGCTGTGTGTGCGGTATGGAGGGAGGAGGAGATGTCCTACAACACGTGTGTGTGTGACTGCAGAGACATGACGTCATAGGACACGTCATACATATGGTCAGTGTGGTCAGTGTGCAGTGTAGTGGTCAGAGTGTAGTGTGTGTAGTGTCCAGAGGTGCAGGGTGCTGCTGTGTAATGTAAAGGGGTCCAGTGATGCAGGGTGCTGTGTAATGTAAAGGAGTCCAGTGATGCAGGGTGGTGTGTAATGTAAAGGGGTGCAGGGTGCTGTGTAATGTAAAGGGGTCCAGTGATGCAGAATGCTGTGTAATGTAAAGGGGTCCAGTGATGCAGGATGCTGTGTAATGTAAAGGGGTCCAGAGATGCAGGGTGCAGTGTAATGTAAAGGGGTCCAGTGATGCAGAATGCTGTGTAGTGTAAAGGGGTCCAGTGATGCAGGATGCTGTGTAATGTAAAGGGGTCCAGAGATGCAGGGTGCAGTGTAATGTAAAGGGGTCCAGTGGTGCAGGGTGCTGTGTAATGTAAAGGGGTCCAGTGATGCTGGATGCTGTGTAATGTAAAGGGGTCCAGTGATGCAGGGTGATGTGTTATGTAAAGGGGGTCAGTGATGCAGGGTGCTGTGTAATGTAAAGGGGGTCAGTGATGCAGGGTGCTGTGTAATGTAAAGGGGTCCAGAGCTGTGGGGTGCTGTGTAATGTAAAGGGGTCCAGAGCTGTGGGGTGCTGTGTAATGTAAAGGGGTCCAGAGCTGTGGGGTGCTGTGTAATGTAAAGGGGTCCAGAGGTGCAGTTGTGGAGAGGGGGTACACAGTAGTGACAAAGAGATATTTAATGATGCAGGGGGCACAGTGGGGTGTTTTTACATTTTAACGGGGGGGGGGTCGCTTTTAACCCCCGCTAGAGGTCGAAGAAAGGGTAAAATGCGACTGTGTATTGCCGCTGCTGAAGCGCCCCCCCCCCCCCCCTGAAAACATTTCAGCGGACACCCATGCCTGTGGGTCAACTTTCTGTTTTCCAGAATTTGCTGTGCGGAGCATGACAACCACTGACAATGGTCACCAGGACAACCACAAATCTTCCCGGTGGGGATAGCAATAAAAACCTGACAGAGGTTCTAAACATCCTTTATATTGTCCAAATCTAAAAGAAAACGTTTTGACTAGAGATGCAAATGAAGTGAAAATTACTTTCAGATAGAACAGAATTCTGAAGGAAAAAAAAAGATACATATGTAGATACAGTACATAGTGAAATTAGTTGGATAGAGTTCCTTCACTGCTATGAATATTTCTTTCTTCTTTTTGGAATATGTTTATTCAGAGATAGTGATGGTGGTATTCTCAGTCGCGTCTAATCAGTACTTTCTGGTGGGATAGAATGGGGTAGCAGCCCGATGACTTGGAATATTTCTTCTTTTATTTGTCTGAATCTTGTAGCTTGCTCATAGAAGCAGAAGGCTCACAACCTGCTTTTGCAGCCTATATATAGTCATTGTCTCCTGGGGATACTTTCTCACTGATCCTCAGCATCCTGTAGCAGTGATTCGTTCAGTTCTTTAGGCTGTTGAGGTGTTCCTCACCCAGCTAAATTATACTGCCAAGTATGTGGACACCTAACCATTACACCTACCTATATGGCCAACAGTATGTGGACATCTCTTCAAATGACTGAGTTCAGTTCTTTCCAGTGAAGGGTTTCGTTTGCACACATTTGCAAATATATGCGTAAGCTGCAGAGCCACTTCACGGAACTCCAGTATTATCTGCAGTCCTAACTCAAAATTTTGAGAGCCTCCATAGTAGAAGCACATGCATAATAATGGATATGTAACACACAGATCCTTTACCCTGCTTACCTCCACCTGCAGAGTGGGACACACCATGCCACATGCCCAGTATCCTCCATCTTTGTAGAGGGTGAACGGTGTTAATAGATTTGGGTCCTGCAGCGAGTTGCCTCTTTCTATTGGTTCTCGTCCCTAGAGTGTAGGGAAGAGTCTATTCTCTCTCTCTGAAGAAGGCCATTGTCCAGACAGTATTAAACCCAATGTAGCAATACCCCCAGTTAAGAGGGCTGCTGGTAAAGATTTTTGGGCCTGTACACACTGCTGTCAACCCCCGTAACTGTCTCTAACCTCCCTTGGCACAGATAGCAGTAAAGATGGGATTATGAGACCCGTTAGCTATGGGATCCACAATGCCACAATAAACATGCAATCACACAGTAGATTGGCTTAACCACAAGTACTTTTTTACTGATTATGAAATATCAAATTAAACAGTAATACATGTGCATATGCAGAGCCCTGCAATGTTAGCTATTCAGCATATAATAGACACTGAGTTTCAATAGCAATTACACACACTAAATGTCATTTAACTATGCTCGCGAGCTTCCCCCTCATGGGCAAGATGGCGCCCAAACAATGTCTAAAGTTCTACAGTCAGGCCTGACTATTGCAGATATGGTGCTTCCGTTGGGAAGGATCTTCGCTAGCAGTAGTGGTGCACTTTGTAGGTTATTTGTAATCCACAGGCAACAAAACAGTTAACTTCTTGGCATGTACTAAAGAGTTCAACTAACGCTGCACAGCACACTGTCCCTCTGGTGTGCAATAACACTCTGGTAACGGTGGTCCCTGAACTAAGGACACTGGGCCTAAGATTAGTCAGTTAATCTCTGAGCAGGTGCTCTCTCACCCGACCGGACCAGTCCGTACAACCGACTTGCGTAGCTGGGGCTTCAGCACACGTCTCACGACACCCGTAGTCTCTGGTCCTCCTGACAGTCCTTGGAGGAATGATCGACGAAACGACACCTGGGTTCTCCTAGGCCCAGTCCAGCGGCAGACTCTGCATTGGTTCCACTTGCTAGGGGGACGGTGTCCAAAGAGAGCCATGTGTAGCTCCGCTCCTCCTTATATAGCCCTTCCCCAGCAGACCTTGCGCCAGGCAAATGCACTCTGGGTGTCCCAAAGCACACTGGGTATGGTAGTCTTTTGAGCTCCTTAAAGTGACACCCCGCTACACCAATAAAAGAGTTTATTTTACTTGCTTGCAACTTGACAGGAAAGGTTGGAGAAAGTTGAACAGGGAGGCAGGTTCAGGCACGCAGCACTTAATTACCCTCGTCGCCACTCAAGCCTGAGTGGGTTTTGCTCACCCGGATAGTCCCCTCTCACGGTCCTAGCAGCCGTTGTGGAGCACGAACATTTGCTTAGAATTTTCCTAAGGATACGATCAGGATATTAGCCTCCTAAGTTGTGAACTTCCCAGCACTTGTAACACTTGAGACCATAGGTGCCAATGGGGCACGTTACAAGGCTTGTGGCCGATTGTTGAGTCCTTCCCTCTGACAGGTAACCAGGCCTCTCCAGAGACAGTGACTTCCTTCACCGATCCCCTGGATAGGTCCTCCCCTGGTTCCCTCTCCTTCAGAGCGGGTCACCCTCCCACGGGTACCCTGGGACTCCTCTTCTGGTGTAGGCCTCAGCTAAAGGTGCTGGGCCTACCTGAAACGATGCAGCCTCGGGCTAAAGGTGCCCAGGACTGAACACACACACGCACCCCTGGCCTGGAGGGCCGGGAGGCGCGAACTGCTCCCTGAATAATGGCGTCTGCCCCTTGTGTATCCTCTCCCAGCATGCACAGTGGGTAGACCACGCCCACTGCACAGCTGCCGAGAGGGGACACCCAATAGCGCTGCAATGCCACCTGTGGTTCGACCTGAGGCCTGGGCGACAGCGCCACCTGCAGGCCACAGGGAACTGTACTACCAGGCATCATCACAATAGAGCAGAGGCCAATTTAGAGAATTTCAACAGCCTGAGCCTAACTATTTGCTCAGGCTACCCCCTAAATTTAGACATAGCGACCCCAATTATGGGGGGTCCACTACAGATAGATAGAGGGCAGGTGAGCCTGGAGGGAGCCCACCCATCCTTAAAGGCACAGGGTCACACTGGACACCCAACACATAGCACAATGGCAGCAAAGGTGTCCCATGCGTCCCCTCACCAGTATTCCATCAGTACAAACAAATGGCCACTGCCCCCACCTATAAGTTGCCTTTTGCAGCAAGGAGCACATGGAAGGGCGATGCATGTCAGACGAAACCAAAATCTTTTGGAAATTATCGACACTTCCTGCTGACACCTACAATTGTGAAAGGGAGTTGCACATGCTTATCGCTCTAACAGTAAAAATTACCATTATGCAGCCTAAGGTCGAACCTCTTCTTGTCTACAACGTAGCTTCGTTGAGTGCCATGTGTCTTCTAAAGCCCTGTACACACGGGCGGGAATCCCGTTAAAAAAAAAAGTCGGTTTTCTTGACGGGATTCCTGGCAAGCTTGTCTTGCCAAGCTCTGTATACACATGCAACCATTCAAAAGAACCGCCGTTCTTTTGAATGGCAAGAACGCGGTGACGTCATCGACTACGACGAGCCGGCGCTCGTCACATTCGATGCCATCGCCACCATCTTGCTACACCCCACACTAACCTTGTATGCTACCGCGCATGCGTCAAAGTCTTTTCAAGCGTGCGCGGGTTTACCTTGGACCAGGTAAGCATACAGACGAGCGGTTTTCTCGGCAGGAAAACTCTACCAAGAATCCCAACGAGAAAAATAGAGAGCAGGTTCTCTATTTTGTTCATCGAGATTCCCGGCAGTTTTCCTGCCAAGAAACCATACACACGAACGGTTTTCTCTGCAAAAAGCTCTCTCAGCAGTTTTCTTGCCGAGAAAACCGGTCGTGTGTACGAGGCTTTAGGCGACATGAGACTGAATATTTTTTCCCTGTGGTAAGTGATAACATCACCATTTAGGTAATTGTAATCATATCTCCTCTTAAGCATCTCTTCTCCAGGGAGAATAAATAAAGGGGGGGGGAATAAAATTCCCAGCGCCTCTGTAAGTATGTTGTGTGGTTGGGGTACTTTTACCAAGACTGGCACAGAATTTTCATGAAGTGGGCGCAGCGGCCAGAGAATCCTGCAGAGGATCTAGGTTTGGGACCCTCATGGCATCTTTGTCCATCCTGTGTGGAGACAGGTTATTCTCCACCTGGAGAAGGAAGCTTGCATGCATCTACCCTTTTAGGGTCACCAAAACCTCAGCAGATGTAGGTCATTCTCCTTTTAAACTTCCAAAAACTTTTTTTGAGGTAATGATCTTATTTTGAGTCACCCACTATAGAATAAGGAATCCCCTCGCCTCCCCCTCTTTTATTTTCTGAGTTGCCCCATGGGTCTGTAGGCAGGTGCAGTCTGTTTTCCCCACTGCAGGTGGCACCCAAACCTCAGCAGCATTGCAGAGGGACAGGAAGTCAAGAGGAACATGGTTCCTCTATGGTTTCCTAGGTCAGGGGTCTCCAAATTTGTGCCCTCCAGTTGTTCAGAAACTTCAATTCCCATCATGCCTAGTCATGTCTGTGAATGTCATGCCGCGTACACACGACCGTTTTTCATGACGAGAAAAATGCAATTTTTTAATTTGGTCATTAAAAACGATTGTGTGTGGGCTCCAGAGCATTTTTCACGACGTGAAAAATGGTCATTAAAAATTTGGAACATGCTCTATTTTTCTCGTTGTTTTTCACGTCGTCGTTTTTCTCGTCATGAAAACATGAGGCTGAAAAGCACGAATTGTCTCTCACCAAACTTTATTAACACGAGGATCAGCAAAAGCAGCCCAAAGGGTGGCGGCATCCGAATGGAACTTCCCCTTTATAGTGCCGTCGTACATTTCGTACGTCACCGCGCTTTGCTCAAGCATTTTTTTTCATGATAGTGTGTAGGCAAGGCAGGCTTGAGAAGAATCACGTCGAGAAAAACGTCGTTTTTTTCAATGACATTTAAAGCGGTTGTGTGTACGCGACATCAGAGTTTTGCAATGCCTTATGGGATGTGTAGTTCCGCAACAGCTGGAGGGCTGTAGTTTGGAGATCCCTGTCCTAGGTCACTGAGACATCTATCTGATTAGATGCTGGCACCCCATGTGACTCTGGAATGTGGGTTTTGTGTGGATCTTTCATTATGATTTACAGCACCCCATTCCATTATTTGATATCCAAGAATCAAGAAATTAGGTGGGATTGTAACGGTGCATATATATAACTCAAACCAAGATTTGCAATTAAAATATCAATATTTATTAATAATATTTTAAAACAATGTCATCATTAAGAACATGTTTATAACCCATAGAAGTAATGGTCCATAGTCTGCATAAAGCGGTATAGATGGAGGTCCCGACATGTTTTGCCTTTTAATTAGGCTTCCTCAGTGGATACTATCCACTGTAAGGTTATCCACAACAGAGTATGATCAGTTTCCACCGCAAGAAGAGTGGTGGCCACAGGATGCAGACAAGGACTAGACTACGGATTGACTGTCTGTTAGAAAAACAACGGGGTATAGAAGTCCACAGGAGGCCAACAATATCTCTGGACTCCTCTCCTGTGGTACACTGGCATTCCCGCGTGTCTCCAGCCCATGTGACTCTGGTGGCCATCTTGTGTCAGGCAGAGTCTTTTTTAGACCATGGCTCCTGGGCTTGGCACGCATTTCGTGTGTGGGTAGTGTAGGGACAGGTCATCCAGGTTCCAGATGAGTAGGGAATCAGTAGGGACATGCCATACTTCACGGAAGCCTCGACGATTGGGTTTGGACTGTCCAGGCCTCATTCCGCCCCTTGAGACAGACGCTGTCGGTGCACCCGAGACCTACATTTATACTCTTCCCTGTAGCATTCTGTGAGTGGGCCCAGTCGGGTTGTCTTCCCGTCGGGTGGTCGTGCTTTATTGAACATATACTGCAATACAGTTCTGTTACCACAACTGGACTGAGTGTTTGCTGCCGCTGCACCTCCCCACAGGACCCCTTGGACGCCCCTTGGACCAACACAACCCAAAATTCTTCTTTATTCCTTCTCCATTGACAACCAAAAATTTGGTATTTTCCTTCTCCTTCAAGCCAGGACAAAATAAGACGATGAATCTCCCCAGCAGAGACACAAGGATGGCGATAGTATCCTAACCGAAGTTCTAGCTTTTCCCCACGTTAACCAAAAGTTTTGGCCTTTGATACACTTCACGTGAGATATTCAGAAATTAGACAATTTAAGACTTTCTACCAAAGCATAGCCAAAAGAAAAATAGCCCCTCATACAACATATATAAACGCCTATGTTTATAGTTTCCCTTAATTGACAGGTAGAGGGCAAATTTGCATAATGAACTATTTAAATATGCATATTAGGAGTGCTGTAAGGCTTTCTTTGTCCCCACCAGCTCCGGGATCTAGTAGCCCAATATAAATAAGCTGCGGCTGTCACATCCAATTAGGTGCGCCGTTAATCCGAGACAGCGACGTTCAGATTTTTTGATCCTTTCAACAAGTGCGGCCTAACGAGCAGTGACAAGACTGCTGCACAGACATGAGAAATGACTCACTTACCCCATGCTGCAATTGTCATGAGCCTATAAAGAACGCTCGCAGCTAGAAAACCACTGGGTCACTTGAAATGTATGCAAATTTGACATTTCAGCTCCGTTTTGCATATCTGCGCATCAAACTTTTCCCGGGTATCGCTTCTGATCATTGCGCTAGGACAGAGGCTTAAGGTCAGCGGCTGATTCTATACAAATGACAAGGGGAACGATTGTTTTTGTTCTCGGCAGAGTCTTATTGATAAATACCAGCCCCTTCGGAGACGCGGCGCTGGCTCAGGTGATGTTTCGGAAAAGCGGCGTCTGGTGACACGTTACCTGCGGACAGGGACCGTCGGAGATGTGTTAAAGCAGCAGAAATGTCAAATGCAAGTTATGTCGCTGCAAGGGGGGGGGGGGGGCGGGACATTTCAAGAAGTTGGAGGCATAAGGTGAAAATAAGGTATCGCGGCTGGCGGGAAGTTTCTTGGAAAGGAGAACAAACTAATTTCATTGAAGAAAGCAATATAGATGCAAAGCTTAAAGCTCAACTCCATGTGATCAGGAATGAAATACATACACTATATTGTCAAAAGTATTGGGACGCCCGCTTTTACAAGCACATGAACTTTAATGGCATCCCAGTCTTAGTCTGTAGGGTTCAATATTGAGTTGGTCCACCCTTTGCAGCTATAACAGCTTCATCTCTTCTGGGAAGGCTGTCCACAAGGTTTAGGAGAGTGTCTATGGGAATGTTTGACCAAAAATATTGGGACGCCTGCCTTTACACACACATGAACTTCAATGGCATCCCAGTCTTAGTCCGTAGGGTTCAATATTGAGTTGGCCCACCCTTTGCAGCTATAACAACTTCAATTCTTCTGGGAAGGCCGTCCACAAGGTTTAGGAGTGTGTCTATGGGAATGTTCGACCAAAAGTATTGGGACGCCTACCTTTACACACATGAACTTCAATGGCATCCCAGTCTTAGTCCGTAGGGTTCAATATTGAGTTGGCCCACCCTTTGCAGCTATAACAACTTCAACTCTTCTGGGAAGGCTGTCCACAAGGTTTAGGAGGGTGTCTATGGGAATGTTTGACCATTCTTCCAGAAGCTTATTTGTGAGGTCAGGCACTGATGTTGAAAAAAGAAGGCCTGGCTCGCAATCTCATCCCAAAGGTGTTCTATCGGGTTGAGTTCAGGACTGTGTGCAGGCCAGTCAAGTTCCTCCACCCCAAACTCGCTCATCCATGTCTTTATGGACCTTGCTTTGTGCACTGGTGCGCAGTCATGTTGGAACAGGAAGGGGACATCCCCAAACTGTTCCTACAATAGTTGGGAGTATGAAATGGTCCAAAATGTCTTGGTATTCTGAGGCCTTAAGAGTTCCCTTCACTGGAACTAAGGGGACAAGCCCAACCCCTGAAAAACAACCCCCCACCATAATCCTCCCTCCACCAAATGATTTGGATCAGTGCACAAAGAAATGTCCATGGCTCCTGCTGCTGTCAATTAAAATCTGTGGCACGGGAGTGGGGGCGGGGCCGAGTCCCGCTATCTGTGCCAATGGACACAGCAGCGGAAGTCGGGAGTGAGCGTGCACAGGTGCCCCCATGGAAAGCGGCTTTCCGTGGGGGGCACCAGCCAAAGTGGAGGGGCCTGGAGCGCCGGAGGGGGGACCCCAGAAGAATAGGATAGGGGCTGCTCTGTGCAAAACCATTACACAGAGCAGGTACGTATAACATATTTGTTATTTTAAAGGAGAAGTCCAGCCTGAGCTTTTTAGGCTGGGCTTCTCCTCTGGGTCACAGGAGTGCAATTCGTTTTGCACTCCTGTGACCCGTTTTCAGCGGAGAGCGGTCTGAATTCCGCTCTCCCCTGACGTAACTGCCATCAGTCGGGGCAGCGCGTCATCACGACTTCCCAAGTCGGGATCCGCCAACTGCCCTGATTGATGGCAGTCTCAGCGTATCAGCGAGAAGCTGAGACAGCCTCTCCCCGCCCCTCCACTGCTCGGCTCTCCAATGAGCGTGGAGAAGCAGAGAGGAAAGACACTGACTGACAGTCAGCAGCTTTCCTCTCGGGGATCTGTGAGAACCGAGCCAGCGGCGATGTTCGGTGGCTCGGTTCTCAGTGCACAGACGGCGGGGGACAGCTGGAGCATCGGTCTGACGCTCCATCCACCGAGGTAAGTATGAATCAAAAATAAAAATAAAACCCATACTTCTCTTTTAATTTTAAGAAAAAATTAGGCTCCTATTGCAAAATGACGGCGGCAAAGTGGTTTCAATATCCTGACTGGACGTCATATGACGTCTTCAGGATATTGAGCCGATGCGCACCCGCGGGGGCACGCATCACGGCGATCATTGTTGCAGGATGTCAGTCTGACACCCCGCAACACCGATCTAGGTAAAGAGTCTCCGACGGAGACTCTTTACCACGTGATCAGCCGTGTCCAATCACGGCTGATCACGATGTAAACAGGAAAAGCCGGTGATCGGCTTTTCCTCACTCGCATCTGTCAGACGCGAGTAGAGGAGAGCCGAACGGCTGCTCCTCTGACAGGGGGGTTTGTGCTGATCGATTATCAGCGCAGCCCCCCCAAGGATGCCCACACTGGACCACCAGGGATGCCACTAGACCACAGGAATGCCCACCATAAGGTATGCCACCCTAGACCACCAGGGATGCCAATCAGAAATGCCTAATGGATGCCAATCAGTGCTCACAATGGATGCCAATCAGTGCCCACAATGGGCACCACTGATTGGCAGGCATTAATGTTTGGCACTGATTGGCATCCATTAGTACAACACATTACAGTACATCAGTGCCACCTATCAGTGCCCATCCGTGCCACCTATCAATGCCCATCCATGCCACCTATCAATGCCCATCCATGCCACCTATCAGTGCCCATCCATGCCGCCTATCAGTGCCCATCCGTGCTGCCTATCTGTGCCCATCCATGCCGCCTATCTGTGCCCATCCGTGCCGCCTATCAGTGCCCATCCGTGCTGCATATCAGTGCCACCTATCAGTGCCCATTAGTGCCCATCATCAGTGCCAATCAGTGCCACCTCATCGGTGCCCATAAGTGCCGCCTTATCAGTGCCCGTCAGTGCAGCCCCATCAGTGCCCATCAGTGAAGGAGAAAACGTACTTATTTACAACGTTTTCTAACTGAAACAAAAATAATATATTTTTTCAAAATTTTCGGTCTTTTTAATTTTGTTTTTGCAGAAAATAAAAATCCCAGAGGTGATCAAATACCACCAAAAGAAAACTCCATTTGTGGGAACAAAATGATAAAAATTTAGTTTGAGTACAGTGTAGCATGACCGCGCAATTGTCATTCAAAGTGCAACAGCGCAGAAAGCTGAAAATTGGTCTGGGCAGGAAGGTGTATAAGTGCCCAGTATGGAAGTGGTTAAGCCTATGGAAAAACCAGGTGAAAAACGATACAATAAGTCTAACTACAGCCCAACCAAAAACGAAATTGACATAGTAGCCCCTGTTTAGGACAAGAGGGCTACATGAAAAAAAAATAAAAAAATTAGACTGGACTAGGGCTTTAACTCATCATTATCTAACAGTCTCCAAAGATGAATTTTTGACAAATGTCCTGACTTCTTGTAATCCATGGGGCCAGGCACAGACACGTCATTTACAACGGTGGCAGGTACTATGCTGCCAATAATGTGATCTCCAAATGGCAGGCAAAAAAAAATGCTAACTTGGCTATCTTTGATTCAAACTGCTACTCATAAAATAAATGTTCCTTAATTAGTCTGGAATCTGTCTTCATGATAAAAAAAAAAAGAAAAAAGAAAAAAAAAATCCTGTAATGACTGTGAGACTGTATCCTAAATCCTATTAAAAAAAAAAAAAAGAAAAAAAAAGCTCTTGAAACATTCGGCAGACGAGCTTCTCAGGTCCTTTCGCTGTTGCTGAACAAATATAAAAAGTCACCAATATTTTGACACGTTCCCTGGCCGCCTCTGATACCAGCTGGCTGTGACTTCCCCATCTGCATTTTTCTTCTATATTTTAAAGACTGGTGCCATGCCAATGCACTGGACCCGATCCATTTACTCCTTTTTAAAACTCAAGTTTTAGCCAACTCTAACGGCCATTTTTCACGAGGGATGCAGAAGCCGGCTCTGCTTTAACAAGGTTACTGAATAAAATTATTCATACATTAGCTGAAGAAGAGACAGCAATTTGAACTGAAATGTTCTGGCAACTTGATGCTATTTTTTTTTCTTTTTTTTCTTTTCAGTCTTTGAAAGGAATTATATTATGGAAATGATAATATTTAAATTGCCTTTAAATAAGTGATATGTTAAATAAAATCTATAAGATGATACAATGTATATGTTTGAAAGAAAAAACTATAATATCAGAAATCTAATGCAGAATAATTTTTTTTAGATCAGTAGAATATATTTTTAGGTGAATATTTGTAAGAGGAAACAAGAGAATGAAGGATTTTTAATAATTGAGCAATAAAATTTTATTCAGGGTTATTCATTTAAGCTAAGCATTTTTTTTATTTAAGACCTCTGATTCCTCCTGTATTGAATTGAATTGCAACTGTTCTGTCAGCCCTCATGTTGTAAAGTGTTGCGCAAACTGTTGCCACTATATAAATCCTGTATAATATAAATAATAATAATAAATATTATTGCAAATATAGTTAATAAAGAAAAAATTAGGGATGCACCGTAATTTCGGCGGCCAAAACTGTTCAGCTGAAAATTGTGTTTTCGGCATATTGCAGAAAGAAAAAAAGTGCAGATAAGGCGCCGATAATAGCGCATGCACAGTAGCGGTGGCCACGCTGATGGGTGCCGCCCATTGAGGGGTGTCATCCTGACGGCTCAAGGTCCTGTCCTCCCCTCCCTCCTCCTCCATTTTTTTTATGTGTTCTAATTGGTAAAATGTACAGAGGCCAAAACCTATATTATATAATATATCATTTAATAACTTATTTATAATAGTTTTATTTAATTTATATTTATTTTTTATTTTATTTTCAATGGTTCATTTTTTTTATGTGTTCTAATTGGCAAAATTTGCAGGGGCCAAAACCTAAATGATATAATATGTAATTTAATAATATATTTATAATAGTTTTATTTCATTTATATTTATTTTTTATTTTATTTTTATTTTATTGTTCTTTTTTTTTTTTCAATGGTTAATTTTTTTTAATGTGTTCTAAATATAATTTAATAAAATATTTATAATAGGGTTTAGGCCAAAACCTAAATGATATAACATATATATGAATAATATATTTATAATAGTTTTATTTAATTTATATTTATTTTTTATTCTATTTTTATTTTAGTTTTTTTTTTTTTTTTTAAATGGTTCATTTATTTATTTTATTTATTTTTATGTGTTCTCTTTGGCAAAATTTGCAGAGGCCAAAACCCTCTTTTTAGTATTCTTATATATGCTGGGCATCGCTCACAGACACATTACACTTGTCAGTTACCATTCCGGCCTTTTTGAGCCGAGGATTTCAGTTACAATAATCGGCGGCGTTTGTGATCCGAGATGTTTATTCCTTATCCCACGCTCCTCTTATACTGAGGTTGACTTGGATATTAATCAAGCATATTTTATAGAAGACCCCCCCCCCCCTTACTCCCCCTACTCCCCCTAGCTCCGAACGGATTGGACCGCCAATTCACATTCAGCCCTCCAGCTTCCCGGTTTCCCTGATTAAAAACGTAGACTGCCAGAAGTCTTCCGAAAACGACGAAGGTTGTCTACGTTTCTGTCACTGGTTTAATTTCCCTGATTGTCCCATACACTATTCATGAGATCCATAATATTCTAAAACTGTAATTTCAACAGATTAATTCCTGCTAATTATTCAGCATATGAAGCGACGCGCGCAAAAAAGGATCCTACCGTACGCCGCGTCCCGAGGCGGGGAACGCAACGTCGAGTCTTTTTTTTCTGATTTCAACTGGAAAACAAACTAATTATGTGGAAATATGTTAATATATTGTGCTGCGGGGACCGGGGGCCCCCTTTTGTTCTGCTCAAGTAATGTTTCTGGTGACGGGGCTGTCGGTGATATTTCTTGCAGGAGTAGCTGCCCTTTCCTGATGCATGAACGTTTCTACACCGACCCATGCTCCTTTCCTTCATAATAAAGACCATTTGCATAATTTGGAATTACTCCGGTCTGGTGGAAACGGACAGGATACCCTGGGAACAGGCTCTACCACCAGCCTCCGATGGAAGTTTTCTATTAGGGGAAGGGGGCCTGTTCACTTGCATTTGTGTCCCCTGTCATATTAGCTCATTATTCAAAAACTGTGCCCGTGCTATTAGCCTATTATAACTAAATATGTGCATATCTTTAGGAGAGCTTATGTGGCTCCATGCTACCATTAGCCATGGGTGAGTATTTTTACTAGGAAGCCAAGGAACCAAAACCTTGCCAATGTCTTAAAGAGACCCTGTTGCCGTTAGGGCAAAGTGACAGGGCCTCTTTAAAATCGAATTGTGTCTGTTATTGTACCCCCCCCCTGCTGCCCTTAGTCTGACCCACAAGTCTTATGCCGCGTACACACGATCAGAATTTCCGTCGGGGAAAAACCTTGGATGTTTTTTTTTCCAACGGAATTCCGCTCAAGCTTGGCTTGCCTACACACGGTCACACAAAAAAGTTCTCTGAAACTTCGACGGTCAAGAACGCGGTGGCGTACAACACAACGACGAGCCGAGAAAATTTAAGTTCAATGCTTCTGAGCATGCGTCGAATTGTTTCCGAGCGTGCGTAGGAAATTTTGCGCGTCGGAATTGCTACAGACGAAAAAATAGAGAACCTGCTCTCAATCTTTTCTTGGCGGAAATTCCAGACAGCAAAAGTCCGATGGAGCCTACACACGGTCCGGAATTTCCGTCGGAAAAACCTTGGATGGTTTTTCCGACGGAATTTCGCTCAAGCTTGTCAAGCATACACACGGTCACACAAAAAGTTCTCTGAAACTTTGACGGTCAAGAACGCGGTGGCGTAGAACACAACGACGAGCCGAGAAAATGAAGTTCAATGCTTCCGAGCATGCGGCAAATTGTTTCCGAGCGTGCGTAGGAATTTTGACGATCGGAATTTCCGTTGGAAAAATAGAGAACCTGCTCTCAATCTTTTCTTGGCGGAAATTCTGACAGCAAAAGTCCGATGGAGCCTACACAGGGTCGGAATGTCTGACAAAAAGCTCACATGCTCAAGTAATGTTGAGTGCTTTACTAGTAAAAAAAAAAAATATTAATAAAAATGCCATAAAACTATTCCCTATATTGTAGACGCTATAACTTTTGCGCAAACCAATCAGTATACGCTTATTGCGATTTTTTTTACCAATAATATGTAGCAGAATATATATCGGCCTAAACTGAGGAAAAACCTTTTTTTATATATATATTTTTGGGGATATTTATTATAGCAAATAGTAAAAAATATTTTAATTTTTTTTCAAAATTGTCTCTCTTTTTTTGTTTATAGCGCAAAAAACAAACAAAAAAAAACGCAGAGGTGATCAAATACCACCAAAAGAAAGCTCTATTTGTGGGAAAAAAAGGACATCAATTTTGTTTGGATGCAACGTCGCACGACCGCGCAATTGTCAGTCAAAGCGACACAGTGCCGAATCGCAAAAAATGGCCTGGTCATTGGGCAGCCAAATTCACTGCCAGTTCCAAGATGTACAGCTAGATGGCAGCATCGGCAGGCCCAACGGGGCTTCCTCAGTTGATGGGAGGTCACATCTTACCCCTCCACCCTTAAAGCACCGGATATTTTGAGGTGGCTGCCCATTTCCTTGAAATTCCAACTCCAGTCAAAAACTTTTGCCAGTTCCCAGGTACAGTTAGGTCCATATATATTTGGACACAGGCACAATTTTCATACTTTTGGCTCTTTATGCTACCAGAATAAAATTAAAACGAAACAATCCAATTGAATTTGAAGTGCAGACTTTCAGCTTTAATTCAAGGGCGTGAACATAAATATCAAGTACAAATTTTAGGAACTGCAACCATTTTTATATACAGTCCCTCGATTTTCAGGGGCTCAAATGTAATTGGACAAATGAGTTTATTCATAAATAAAATGTTAATTTTTTATATTTTGTTGAGAATCCTTTACTGGCAATGACTGCCTGAAGTCTGGAACCCACAGACATTACGAAAGACTGGGTTTCCTCCTTTCTGATGCTTTGCCAGGCTCTAACTGCAGCTGTCTTCAGCTCTTTGATTGTGGGTCTTTCTGCCTTTTAGTTTGCCTTCAGCAAGTGAAATGCTAAGTTGGGTTGAGATCAGGTGATTGACTCGGCCATTGTAGAATATTCCACTTCTTTTCCTTCAAAAACTCCTGGGATGCTTTTGCAGTGTGTTTTGGATCATTGTCCATCTGTACTGTGAAGTGCCGTCCAATCAACTTTGCTGCATTTTGCTGAATCTGTGCTGACCGTATATCTATAAACACTGCAGAATTCATCCGGCTTCTTCTGTCTTCTGTCACGTCATCAATAATGACCCAGTGGCACAGGAAGCCATGCATGCCCATGCTATCACACTGCAAGCTCCACCATGTGACCACAGATGACGTTGTGTGCTTTGGATCATGAGCTGTTCCACGCCTTCTCCACACTTTTTTCATCCCGTTATTCTGGTGCAGATTAATCTTTGTTTTATCTGTCCAAAGAATGCTTTTTGGTCTGGTTTTGTTAGATGTTTTTTGACAAAGTCTAATCTGGCTTTTCTATTCTTCGGGCTTATGAATGGTTTGCACCTTGTGATAAACCCTCTGTATTTGCTCTCGTGAAGTCTTCTCTTGATTGTAGACTTTGACAATGATACGCCCACCTCCCGGAGAGTGTCCTTCACTTGTCTGGATGTTTTGAATGGGTTTTTCTTTACCATAGAGGATCATGCAATCATCCACCACTGTTGTCTTCCGTGGACCTCTAGGCCTTTTTATGTTGCTGAGCTCACCAGTGCATTCTTCTTTCCTCAGAATGTGCCAAACTGTTGACTTGGCCACTCTTAATGTTGCTGATTTTTTTTATTTTGAATAGAAAGAGGGAGGTTATATAGTGTGATATTTTGGGGGTCTGAATCACTATCCAGCTGTCTTGGTAAAAGAAAACAGGTTTATTTCTTCAAAAAATAGGCAAACAAAACTTTTCTTCAGCAAAAACAAAATAAAGCAGTCTATACACATCTGCTACAAAAACAACAGTTCAGCTCATCGCCAGCATAAACCTGTCCCACAAAAGGCAATACAATTTCGGCCTGCTTCAGGAGTCTAGAAAAGTCACAAGAGTACAGCAGCGTCTCAGTAGCCAAAACGGTCCACAGTCCTCTCACAACTGTGTCCTGCTCCACTCAACACCTCCAGGACTCCTGCTGGCAGCTTCCTGCTCTTTTCAGCCCTCTCTCGCAGGTGGGTTAACACTTTCGGGTCCAAAGTACCCATAGTCAGGATTTGAGGCTCTTCACGTGTCCATTTCTACACTCCTATGACATAGTTTATTGGTATGTGGCTCTCTCTATAATATACACATAGATCTTCACATTTCACTCTGATTCATCTCATTAATTATAGTGTAGTGCACCAACCCCAGACTTTACCTGCTTTTCTTCTGCTTGGCTCCTCCTCAGGAAAGAATGAGGCACACCGCACCCCAAGCCCGTACCCTCCTGAATGGGGAGGATGAGCGGTGTTAGTTTCTCGGGCCTGCTTGCAGCCAGTGTTTAAAAAAACCTCCAGTGCTGACCTTGTTTCTGTGGTAGTCAGAAACAAGCCTTTAGTTCTCCCCAGTAAGCAACTGTCCACACCAACTGAAAAGGTCCAACACTTATTTATTTTTCTCAGCACAATAAACAGTCTCTTTGAGAGCAGACGGGTTGGGACAAGACACAGGTCAGATAAGGTGGGAGGAGGTCCAGGCACAAACTTGAATTGGGTTTTCTCCTGTTCTGATTTGCATGAACAGGCTTGGCGCACGGTCTCTGCCACAGACCATGAAGTTAATCACTGCCACTGACCGGGTGAAAAAGATGAAAGCCACTGCCACTGACCTTGTGTGCGTAGTGTCACTGCCACTGTGACATAAAGAACACGCACTTCCTTCCTTTAGTAGTAACTTTGGCCCCTTTTTAGGACAAGAACATCCCTCCGGAGAGTTACCAGAGGCCTCATCTGTCACCACGACTCTGCGCTGGGTCTTCAGAAAGGGTCACCTCCCTGGCCTCCTCGTCCTGGATACGGGTCCCCTCGCAAGGCAGATCCCTGGGAGCCTCGGTCCCTGGCGGATCCCAGCCGAAGGCCGCTGGGCTCCAGGCCTTTCTCCAAAGTACCTCACCCCAGACTTAAGGTGTCTGGGATGGAACAGCAGCTCCGTCTCCGGGCCTAGGGCACCCGGAGACAACCCGACCAGGCCTCTGGGCCTAGGGCACCCGGAGGCGACACACACGCACCCAGGCTTAAGGTGCCTGAGCATGGAACCGACCCCTCTGGAAGATGGCCGCCCCCTTTTATATCCTCTCCCGACAGCCACAGCAGGTTCCCCACCCCGCCGTACTACTGCCAAGAGGGGACAAAAAAAGGCACAACCTTGTACTGCGGTTCAACCCGGGCCTAGGGCAACAGTGCCACCTATAGGCCCCAGGGAACTACACACCAGTACCATCTCCTAGGGACAGAAATGGTCCATGAAACCTAACAATTAGTGCATCTGAGCCTAGTTACCACTCAGATGCTTCCCCCTAAATGTAACCACCCGCTACAATAGTATTAAACATATAACTGATAATTATTGAATTATTTGATATTTAACATACCGTATATACTCGAGTATAAGCCGACCCGAATATAAGCCGAGGCACCTAATTTTACCACAAAAAACTGTGAAAACGTATTGACTCGAGTTTAAGCCTAGGGTGTCCATCTGCATGCCTCACTGTGCCTCACTTTGCCTAACTGTGTCCATGTGCATGCCTCACTGTGTCCATGCCTCACTGTGTCCATGCCTCACTGTGTCCATGCCTCACTGTGTCTATGCCTTACTGTGCCCATGCCTCACTGTGTCCATGACTAGACTGACGTTTAACATGGGAGTCTATGGAAGGAGTGCCCGGCTTTGAAAAATCGGTGCTCCCCGGTCGTAGATCCCCCAGACAACAAACTTAGCACACTTGTAGAGGAGAAATGTGGCTACATGTGTGCCAAGTTTCGGTCGGCCGATACCGGGTCCCCAAATTCCACGGAGAAATGACCGTTTAACATGGGAGTCTATGGAAGGGGTGCCCGGCTTTGAAAAATCGGTGCTCCCCGGCCGTAGGTCTCCCGGACAACAAACTTTGCACACTTGTAGAAGAAGACATGTGTGCCAAGTTTGGGGTCCAGGGGACCTACGGACGGTACCAGGTCCCCAAAGTCCGGGAGATCAGGCGCAGAAAGGTGACTCCAGAGTCCATCCCTGGCATTCTGTACAATAGTTGAAAAATTATGCAAGTCTGTCTAGTTCAACCAATAGAAAAAATAAAAATAAATAGAAAACCTCCATATACAGAATCCTATACCCACAGTTGACAGTTGAGGAAGACAACAAAAAAAAACCTCCTATAAAGCATGGCCCAATTTAACCCAGCGAGGGAGAAATAAATTCCTTCCTGATGGCCCAGAAGGCATTCGGATATTTCCTGGATCAACAATCTCTGGTGTTATTACCTATAATGCCCTGTACACACGGTCGGAATTTCCGATGGGAAAAATCCGATGGAAGCTTTTCATCGGATATTTCGACCGTGTGTATGCCCCATCGGACTTTTTCCATCGGAGATTCCGACAGACTTAGATAGAGAACATGTTCTCTATTTTTACGACGGAAAAAATTTCTATTGGAAAATCCGTTCGCCTGTATGCAATTCCGACGCACTAAAAACCATGCATGCTCAGAATCAAGTCGACGCATGCTCGGAAGCATTGAACTTCATTTTTCTCGGCTCGACGTAGTGTTGTACGTCACCGTGTTCTTGACGGTCGGAATTTGGTGTGACCGTGTGTATGCAAGCTAAGCTTGAGCAGAATTCCGTCGGAAAAACCATCCATTTTTTTCCAACGGAAAATCCGACCTAAATCTTAATTATAGGTCTGAGCCTCTGTCAAGCTATTGCACTCTGTGTTCCTGCTGGTGGGAGGTGGATTTTTCCCCACTTCCTGTCAAGACTGGAAGTAGGAAATCGGGAAAGGCCAATTATTCCAAAAGGTATTTAAAATATTTATTAAAAAAAGTGTCCTACATCCACTCTCTTTATTTCTCCTAGGTTTTCTATAAATTTCCTCTTGATGCCTATACACAGTCATCATACAAGCAGTGTCTACATATTAAGGGGATATACTTGAACATGGTCGACATGGTGTATTCATTCTCATAACTTAATTTTACACAAACGCAGATTTGTCATGTGACAAAAGTAAGTACACCTGTACAATTTACCACTACCTCAAACCCATGAAACTAGAATCTGGTGTTCCAGATTAGGTGTCAATAATAAGGAACCCTGTTAGGGAGTATGGAGGTGTAAGCTGTCTTATTTAAACCTCAAATATCTAGGGTCTGGTGATCTCTTTGACCTGTGTGGTGTCATCATGCCAATCATGTGTCATGTCACCACCAATAGAGCTCTCTAAAGCTGTGTACGCACGATCGGTTTTACCGATGAAAACAGTCCGATGGACAAACCGATCGTGTATGGGCCCCATCGGTTTTTTTTCCATCGGTGAGAAAAAATAGAACATGCCTGTAACGACACCCCAAGTATGAAAGGGGTTACAGCCGTTTAGGATATTCCATTCCCGAACACCAAGTCAGCTACCGACACTCCAGTCAGGCGAACAAGACCCATAAGAATAATCCTCCCTGAATAACGAGACCAAGCTCTGTCTTGAGGTTTAAGCAGGACTGACAATCTTTATTAAAAAAAAACACAAGTTTTATACACAGTTAAAAGAGGAGGTGCATCATATTACTCTGGAAATACAGCTGTGAACAGACCTAATTAACATGCTAATTATCTAATCCCTTCAAGCAGCCTGGCTGTCTCAGAGTTTCCTAGCCTGGCTGTCTCCTAAACTCCAATACACATTATCACAGTACTCCTTCATACAATACAGGGTCAATTAGCCCAATCCACAAAGAGAAGATCCTTAGAAGTTAGCCTGGATTCATTAACATTACAACAGGCAGACAGGTGGTTGGAGGTGATGACATTAGTATCTTGCAACTAACATTTTGAGTTCAGAATCAAACACACAGTAAATAGTCTTTTACAGATATCCTGGGTCAGTGATGGCGAACCTCGGCACCTTAGATGTTTTGGAACTACCTTTCCCATAATGCTCATGCACTCTGCATTGTAGTGGAGCATCATGGGAAATGTAGTTCCAAACATCTGGGGTGCCAAGGTTCGCCATCACTGTCCTGGGTAATATTGTGGATAAATATTACTGTTCCATTCCAAGTAATCCAAGACATATTCTTAATGTCCATTATTTTCTTGCTCACCCTATGCCCCTAATGGACATAGGGTGATTTAGACATTAGAGGTACATGGGGATCTGAAACAAGGGTATCCCATACTTTCTAAGGGATTCTGGGTTCCCCGGGCCCTCCCGTTACACTGCCCTAGCCATATGTTCTTTCCTTACCTTCAGCATGCTGCCTAAACTCAATTCTGCACTAATATGTACACCCTTTCAGATATCCCCTTTTATGGGGTTCTCTTGGGTTCACACCCTCTAAACTAATCCCGAAACATTATGAACTGCTCTTTGTTCTGCACTCTTGGGTGATGGCCTTTACCAAAATAGAGACTTGGTATTTAGATGTTGGTCAACTGAATTGTGATGATTAGAATGAGGTTCTTTCAGCCCTCAGAGAATACGCTTACTCTACTACATTTGCTTCAAACAGCTTACCTATCTCCAGTACTCCGAGCAGAATGTAAAAACACACCATAGCCTGTAGTGCCCTAAGTCAATAGGCCTTGTTTTTCTATCTGTTATGGAAATTCCCAGTGAACCAGAGTACTGGAAGCAACTTGAAAAGTTTTGCACGATCACATGGGCTCTCTATGATGTTGCTAGACCCCAAATCTTGTATTTCTGGAATCCTTGACCACTTTAGCCTAGATTGCTACACTAAGACCTTCCTGGTCTTAGTGTAGGGCAGGGGTGCTCAACCAATCGAAGATAAACCTGCTTTGCCAGAGTAATAGTATATATGGTTGGTCCAAGCCGAAGACAGCATTTGAGGAGAGGAAACTCAAACCAAGTGTGAAGCATGGTGGTATGTAAAAGTTTTAGTCTGGGTTTGCTTTACTGCTTCAGGGCCTAGGAAGCTTGCTGTCATTTAGTCAACTGTAAATTCTGTATCATATCAAAATTTACTTGATGAGAATGTGAGGCCATCTGTCCAAAAGTTGAAGAACCTCATACCAAGTGTGAAGCACGGTGGTGGAAATGTTATGGTCAAGGATTGCTTTGAAGCTTCAGGACCTGGGAAGCTTGCAGCCATCGGGGTTGATTTACTAAAGCCAAATAGACTGTGCACTTTGCAAAGTGCAATTGCACTCTGCAAGTGCAGTGCAGTTGCTCCATAATTGAGTAAATTAAATAAAGCTCCACTTTGCAAAGAATACCCAATCACGTGCCAGCCTGCCAGGAAAATAAAAAAAAAAACAGCATTTTTGCTTGCACATAATTGAATGATAGAAGACAGCAGAGCTTCTGCTCATTTACTAAGCTGTGGAGCAACTTCACTTGCAGAGATCAACTGCACTTTACAAAGTGCAAAGTCTATTTGCCTTTAGTAAATCAACCCCTTTGAGTCAACTATAAGTTCTGCATCATATCAAAATGTGCTTGGTGAGACTGTGAGGTCAACTGTCTAAAAGTTGAAGAACCTCAGACCAAGTGTGAACATAGGGGTTTATTTACTAAGGGCAAATGCACTTTGCACTACAAGTGCACTTGGAAGTGCAGTCGCTGTAGACCTGAGGGGGACATGCGAGGAAAATAATCATGATTGGTTGATAGAAATCAGCAGAGCTTCCTCTCATTTCGATCTTCTCCTCAAATCTGGGTTTGCTTGATGAGACTGTGAGGCCAGCTGTCCAAAATCTTAAGCGCCTCATACTAAGTGTGAAGCATGGTGGTGGAAATGTATTTGGTCTGGGTTTGCTTTGTGGCATCAGGGCCTGAGGAGCTTTCAGTCATTGAATCCTCTCTAAATTCTTCTCAAATCAAAATGTGCTTGATAAGACTGTGAGGACAACTGCCCAAAAACTGAAGATCCTCATACCATGTGCAAAGCGCAGTGGTGGAAATGTCATGGTCTGGGTTTGCTTTGCTGCTTCATCACCCGGGCAGTATGCAATCACTGAGTCGACTATAATTTCTGAATCATATTAAAATGTGCTTGATAAGAAATTGAGGCCCTCTGTCCAAAGGATGACGTTTAACCGGAAATGGATCCTTCAAACACTTTAATGCACACTAGGAAAACCACCAAGAAATGGCTTGAAATGAAGAAAGAGGGGGTTGTGGACTGCCCTAGTCAAAGCTATGATTTGATTCCTATTAAAATGCTGGAGGGAATTTGAAACAGATAGCTCATATAAGAAACACCCAGACATCTTACGACTACAGAAATTTTGGATGGATGAAGTCACAAATTTCACTGAGTTGATATCAGAAAGTGTTGGACAGTTATTCAAAAACCTTCAAGAAGTAATTTCTTCTAAAGAAGAAGGCAATACCAGCTTCTGAGGTTGACCTCACTGGGTTCAAAATAAGCTATGTAATTAAAACTAAAAGGTTTTATTGTAATATTTCATTAGCATGTTGAAGTGGGGGGGGGGGGGGCAGGGAAGGCAATATTAAAGTGGAAGTAAACCCTCCTATCGTTTTCAGCCAAGGAAGCTGCCATCTTGACCTTTGTTTTATCTTCAACTGCCGTGATGCTGCACATGTGACCAGTTATGACAAAAGCCATTGGATGGGTTGACAGTTTGGTTGAGAGCACAACCAATGGGACAGTTAGCATTTCCGGCATGCCGGGAATTTAACTGTTTTTTTAAACTGTTAAATCAATGAGTTTACTTCCACTTTAAGGTAGAATAAACTCCGGTTTCCACTTTTATCACTCCCGCACTTGTGTCCATATGCCACATATAGTATGATATATACTGTGTGTATATGTATATATATATATATATATATTTATATTTTATATATAATATTGACAAAAGTATTGGGACACCGCGCTTAGCTAATGCAAAAAATACAAACCGATTTTAACACGAATAAGTGAATCAAACATGTTAATCGGTAAAAAAAACGTCCCACTGGTGAAGTTAAGTGCTCATGCATAAAAAAATGATAGGTGCTCCAATTTCAGTGTTCAGACAGAGGTGCCCTAAATGGATATGCACTCACCCCTAGACATTGACCATCTATCGCTAGAATGGTCACTTGCGCTTTGCGGGAGTGAAGACCCCTAGGTGGCTTTATCCAAGGTCAGCTTTGCTTAGGATAACCCTCCATGGATGGGAAGAGAAAATGTCAGACGGGGGGCTCCCATAGTGTAAAGCCTCATACACACGACCGGTTTTCTCGGCAAGAAACGACAAGAAAACTGTTGGGAGAGCTTTCTTGCCGAGAAAACCGTGCGTGTGTACGAGGCTTTCAGGTTTCTCGTCATGAAAACTGCCCAGAATCTCGACGAGAAAAAAAGAAGACCTGCTTTCTTTTTTCTCGTTGTGATTCTCGTCAGACTGTATTTGGACAAGAAAACCGTTTGTGTGTATGCTTTTCCGAGTCTTCAAAAACCGCGCATGGTCAGAATCAAGTATGAGACGGGAGCGCACCTTCTTGTAAAACTAGAGTTCGTAATGGAGAGAGCACATTCGTCACGCTGTAACGAACTGGAAGCACGAAGACTGAAAAGCGCGAATCGTCTCTCCCCAAAGTTTTACTAACACGCGGTAACACAAGATCAGAAAAAGCAACCCAAGGGGTTGCGCCATTGGAACTTCACCGTGCTTTAGACCGACGAGATTTTGGATTGACAGTGTGTATGCAAGGAAAGCTTGACAAGAATCTCGTCAAGCTTGACAAGAAACCCGTCGAGAAAAACTAAGTTTTGTTTGCGACAAGATTCTCGGTCGTGTGTACGAGGCTTTAAACTGTTTTTTTTAAATTATAAAACAAGCATAAAGTTATAAAGGATGCACTCACATGATATGGTGCCTAAGCCTGGCACCTGGTGTGATCAGCATGTGTAGTATTATAGGGTAATCCGGCCACTCCGTGTTGGACGCCGTTCGTTTGCGGAGGGGCTCGGTCCCTCTGTGTAATTTTTGGGTGGATCTGGTGTTGCGATGACGTGATCAAGCCTCAACGCATTTCAGCCAATAGGAAAGGCCGTCATCAGGAAGCTCTAAATCCACCATCTTAAACAGAGGGACCGAGCCTCTCCGCAAACGAAAGGCGTCCAACACAGAGTGGCCGGATTACCCTATAATACTACACATGCTGATCACACCTAAAGTCACAAATGCGCTTCTGGAAGAATGGTGAAACATTCCAATAGACACACTCCTAAACCTTGTGGACAGCCTTCCCAGAAGAGTTAACCCCCTTGGCGGTATTCCCGAGTCAGGCTCGAGGTGAGTTTTTAATGCGAAGAGCGGTAACCCTGAGCCAGACTTGGGCTGCATCGGAGTATCCAGGGAGAGTTACTTACCTTGTTCCCTGGATCCTGCGATATCTCCCCGCTGTGTGCGCGAGCCGTGTCTCACTCGATTCACACTGCGGAGTGCCGAGCTCCATTCCTTGCGACGTTGCGGTGCGCGGGGGTGGAGTTTGGCGCCAAATTCAAAAAGTGAAAAAGGCAATACACATACAGTATACTGTAATCTTACAGATTACAGTGTACTGTATCAAATAATTACACACCCCCTTTGTCCCTAGTGGTCTGTCCAGTGTCCTGCATGCACTTTTATATTATAAAAACTGTTCTTTCTGCCTGGAAACTGGAGATTGTCCATAGCAACCAAAAAGTGTCCCTTTATGTCATAAGTGGTTTTAGACCAGCTAAAAAACAGCGATAATAAATTAGAATCACTTGCAGAATTGAGCGATAGCGATTTGTGGGGAAATTCGTCATCAAACACTAAGGCCCCTTTCACACTGACACGTTTTTCAGGCGGTTTAGCGCTAATAATAGCGCTGCTATACCGCCTGAAAAAATCGTGCCCTGCAGTCTTCAGTGTGAAAGCCCAAAGGCTTTCACACTGAAGCGGTGCGCTAGCAGGACCGCACCAAAAGTCCTGCTAGCCGCATCTTTACAGCGGTGAAGGAGCGGTGTGTTCACCGCTCCTTTACCGCTGCTGCCCATTGAAAGCAATGGGAGACCGCGGTAATACCACCCTCCGCAGAGGCGCATTGCGGGCAGTATTAACCCCTTTTTCGGCCGCTAGCGGGGGTTAAATTCACCCCGCTAGCGGCCGCATACCGCGGTAAAAACTAAGCTATACCCACAGCGCACCTCCCGCCCCAGTGTGAAAGGGGCCTAAAAGTAATGACAGCGACAATTCTGCAACTGAGCAAATTTTAGTGTTTTTGATTTGATTACAATATTGAATATTTTTTATTATAATTACATTACGATTTGTTGTAATTATTTATAGTTATTTATTATATTATAATTTATGATTTTGTGTTTCAAACTTTATCATACCCGGGATGTCTACTAGACTCTTGTTTGGTCAGGTTTAAGTGAGTAATTACTAAGAATTGCAGGCCTACAATACATAACATCAAATTTCCATGCAAAATAATTGTACCGCTTTTGGTACGTAATTCCAGACAGAATCACACCGCCAGGGAGGTTAAAGCTGTTATAGCTGCAAAGGGTGGGCCAACGCAACATTGAACCCTACGGACTAAGACTGGGATGCCATTAAAGTTCATGTGTGTGTAAAGGCAGGCGTCCCAATACTTTTGACAATATAGTGTATATACTGTATATAATTGTAGCGGGTATTTGAATTTAGGGGAAGCATCTGGGTGGTAGTGTAACCCAGATGCACTGATTGCTAGGGGATCTGAGGCCCTTTTATGGTTCTTGGAGGACTCTGGTGGTGTGAGGTTCCCTGGGCCTATAGTTGGCGTCGTTGCCGGGGGCCGGAGGTGAACTCACACCGCAAGACTGTGCCTTTTTGTCCTCCTCTGGAGCTGGTACAGCGGGGCGGGGAACCCGCTGTGGTGCGAAGAGAGAGGAGATAAAAGGGGCGGACGCCCTTACCACGGGGTTCAGAGTGCAGAGTCGGAGGACGTGGCTGCACCCAGGCACCTTCAGCTTGGGTGCTGGCGTTCCAGTGTTCCAGGCCTAGGTGCCTTTGACCTGGCCGGAGCGGGAGATGGAGTCCATCTCAGACACCTTTAGCCTGGGGTGAGGTACTATGGCGGATGCCTGGGGCTCAGTACCTTCGACTGAGTTCCGCGAGGGTGGAGGAATCCGAGGGGGCCCTAACTCCTTGGGTGCCCGTGTCTGAGGTCGAGGAGACTGGTGAGCAGAACTTCTCTGGAGAGTCCGGCACAGCATCGCTGGTGACAGAAAGGCCTCCGGTATCTCCCTTGGACGGATCTCCTTCCCCTGACAGGGGCCTTGCTAGGGAAGGTAATTCACGTTCTACCTCACATAGTCAGTGGCAGTGACTATTCACCACTGGTGACACCACAGTGGTTGGCAAGAGAAGGGAAAGGATTGTGCCTCGACCTATTCCCATTAAGACTAAGTTGTTGCAAAAGAATCCAACTTAACCGTGCTGTGTGTTTATTCGCTGAGAAGAATAAAACTGAGTTGGACCTATTCACTGTGTGGAACTCTGGTTACTAGAAGCAAAGGAGTCAGGGACGAAGGACAGGATTTGACTCTAGGACACCTACACAAAGCCCGATCTTTCTGGCCTTCACCTCTTCACTAGGGATGGGCCCGGTGCTCGATTCAAACCCATGTTCGAATCGAGCATCGGGCGTTCGCTCGCTCGTCGAGCCCAGAACTATTTGGGCCGTTCGCATCACATTCGTGTGATGCGAGCGGCCCCGCAATGCATTGCGGCCGGCGCGGCCGGCGCAGTGCATTGCTGGCTGATGATTGGCCAAGCATGCACTGTGACCCCGCATGCTTGGCCAATCACAGCGCCCGAAACTCGGAGAGCAATAATTGGCTACAGGCAGGACGCCTGTAGCCAATTACAGCTCAGGGGCTTTAGTACACGCCCCACCATTTAAAAGGCCGCCACGCCATCGGCCCCGGTCACATGAGTTCCGGCTTTAGGAGAGATTAGTCTGCTGATTCTGTCTTTGCTTGATACTGAAAGATTTGCTCTTCTTTGCTAAACCATTGGCTATTTCTTTGCTAAACCATTGCTACCTAAGTCATTGATCGTTCATTGCTGCTGATTGCACAGTTAGTGTGTTATTAGCTGCTGCTGGGGATTAGTCTGGTGCGTGCTTACTGTTAGTACAGTATTGCAGTAGTACCAACCGCAGTGCTGTTAGCACAGCATTGCACCCCAACAGCACCCATAGGACTTCTAGTGTGTTAGTGGCAGCAAACAGAGCTCCTATATTTTCTTCTCAGCAGCACCCATAGGACTTCTAGTGTGTTAGTGGCATCACACAGAGCTCCTATATTTTCTTCTCAGCAGCACCCATAGGACTTCTAGTGTGTTAGTGGCAGCAAACAGAGCTCCTATATTTTCTTCTCAGCAGCACCCATAGGACTTCTAGTGTGTTAGTGGCAGCAAACAGAGCTCCTATATTTTCTTCTCAGCAGCACCCATAGGACTTCTAGTGTGTTAGTGGCATCACACAGAGCTCCTATATTTTCTTCTCAGCAGCACCCATAGGACTTCTAGTGTGTTAGTGGCAGCAAACAGAGCTCCTATATTTTCTTCTCAGCAGCACCCATAGGACTTCTAGTGTGTTAGTGGCATCACACAGAGCTCCTATATTTTCTTCTCAGCAGCACCCATAGGACTTCTAGTGTGTTAGTGGCAGCAAACAGAGCTCCTATATTTTCTTCTCAGCAGCACCCATAGGACTTCTAGTGTGTTAGTGGCAGCAAACAGAGCTCCTATATTTTCTTCTCAGCAGCACCCATAGGACTTCTAGTGTGTTAGTGGCAGCAAACAGAGCTCCTATATTTTCTGCTCAGCAGCACCCATAGGACTTCTAGTGTGTTAGTGGCATCACACAGAGCTCCTATATTTTCTTCTCAGCAGCACCCATAGGACTTCTAGTGTGTTAGTGGCAGCAAACAGAGCTCCTATATTTTCTTCTCAGCAGCACCCATAGGACTTCTAGTGTGTTAGTGGCAGCAAACAGAGCTCCTATATTTTCTTGTCAGCAGCACACATAGTACCTATAGTGTGTTAGTGTCAGCACCCATAGGACCTACAGTGTGTTGTGAGCACACATAGGAGTTCTATTTTTTATACTATATACACTACCGACTACAATGGCTGGAAGACCGCCAAGGAGAGGCAGAGCGTGCCGAGGCAAGAACACAGGGCAGGCAGGCTCTGTTTCTAGAGACAACAGTGCTGGCCGTGGACGTGGTCGTGCATCGTCATCAGCACGTGGCCATGGGACACGCTTGTCTTTGTTTTCGGCAGCTGGACATGTGGAGCCGCATCATGCCGAAGGCTTGGTAGAATGGATGACCAAGCCCTCCTCATCCTCCTCATCCTCTCTCACCCAGGCTCAGGGTACTGGCAGAGCAGCTGCCAACGCGTACTCAATGGCATCATCAGCCACCCCTTCCCTAGACCCACCATGTCCTCCTGAGGAGTCCCCCGAACTGTTTGAGCACAGTGTTGGGTACATGCTCCAGGAGGATGCCCAACGATTCGAAGGCTCGGATGATGATACCCAGCTTGAGGAAGTCAGTAGTGTGCGCGCAGAGAAAGGGGATGCTGAAGGACAGCAATCTGGCAGTAGTGTTCCACCAGCTGCAGCTTACTGCCAGGTTTGCTCTAGTGGTGAAGAGGGAGGGGATGATGAGGTCACTGACTCCACGTGGGTGCCTGAAGGGAGAGAGGAGGAGGAGGAGGAGGATGCAGCGTCACATGTCCAACGAGGCAGGATGCCCCCTGGAGGCCAGCTAGAGGCCAGCACAGCAACTGTACCACACCGCAGAGCTCCGCCTGTGCAGGGCGCTGCCTCTGCACGTTATCACAAAAGTTCTTTGGTGTGGGCCTTTTTTGAGACGAGTGCATCAGATCGCACCACTGCTATTTGCAATATTTGTCTCAAGCGTATCTCGCGTGGCCAAAACATCAGCCGCTTGGGCACCACAAGCATGAGCAGACATATGTCGACCTGCCATGCAGCTCGTTGGCAAGCACACATAAAAGACCCACACCAAAGAACAAAGCGGACCTCTCCTTGCTCCTCATCAGCTGGGATCTCCATCCCCACTATATCTTCAGTCCTCTCTGAAAGCTGCTCTGAGAGGACTGAAGGTGTAGAATTAGGTGTGTCACAACCAAGTACTTGCAGTACACCGACGTCCGATTGTAGCAGGCAAATTTCCCTGCCCCAGCTGCTGGACCGTCGAAAGAAGTATACTCCCAGCCATCCACATGCCCAGCGGTTGAATGCTAGCTTGGCTAAATTGCTAGCACTTCAACTGCTGCCTTTTCAGTTGATAGACTCGGCCCCCTTCCGTGAGTTTGTTCAATGTGCGGTTCCTCAGTGGCAGGTTCCCAAACGCCACTTTTTCTCACGGAAGGCAATTCCGTCTCTCTACTGGCATGTGGAAGGCAATGTCCATGCCTCGCTGGACAGGGCGGTCAGCGGTAAGGTGCATATTACCGCTGACTCATGGTCCAGCAGGCATGGACAGGGACGTTATCTTTCTTTCACGGCCCATTGGGTCACTCTATTGGTAGCTGGGAGGGATGCAGGACAAGGTGCAGTAGTGTTGGAGGTTGTTCCGCCACCACGCCTCCAAAATGCTACTACTGGTTGTGACACACCTCTCTCCTCCACCCCCTCCTCTTCTTCTTCCTCCATGTCCTCTTCGAGTGCTCTGTCCTCGGAACCAGCGGTGCTCCGTAGGCGTACAAGGGGCTACGCGAGTACGCAGGCAAAAAGATGCCATGCCGTGCTTGCGCTGGTGTGTTTGGGGGACAGGAGCCACACTGGGCCAGAGGTTCTGGCAGCTCTGCAGGGGCAGGCCGAGAGGTGGTTGACGCCACGCCAGCTTAAGCCAGGAATGGTCGTTTCTGATAATGGCACCAACCTCCTCTCCGCCCTGCGACAGGGGCAGCTCACCCATGTGCCCTGTATGGCTCACGTCCTCAACCTGGTGGTGCAGCGGTTCTTGGGCAGGTTCCCAGGCTTACAGGATGTCCTGAGGCAGGCCAGGAAAGTCTGTGTGCATTTCCGCCGATCTTATAATGCCAGTGCTCGGCTGACTGAGCTGCAAAAGGAGCTGAACCTGCCCAAGAACCGCCTAATATGTGACATGCCCACCAGGTGGAACTCAACGTTGGCCATGCTGCAGCGACTGCACACGCAGCAGAGGGCCATCAATGAGTACCTTTGCGACTACGGCACCAGGACAGGGTCAGGGGAGCTTGGCTTTTTTTCCCCACGCCAGTGGAGCATGATCAGGGATGCATGCACTGTCCTCTCACCATTTGAGGAGGCCACGAGGATGGTGAGCAGTGACAGTGCATGCATCAGTGACACTGTACCTCTTGTCCACCTGTTGGAGCATACGCTGCGTGGGATAATGGACAGGGCACTTGAGGCAGAACAGAGGCAGGAAGAGGAGGACTTCCTTGTCTCTCAAGGCCCCCTTTATCCAGACAATGTTCCTTCTGTCCCACCCATCACACAGGAAGAGGAGGAGGAGGAGGAGGAGGATTGTGTGAGCATGGAGGTGGAGCCTGGCACTCAGCATCAGCAGCAGCAGTCTTTTAGGGATGATGTACAGTCCCAACAAACCAGTGGACTTGTACGTGGCTGGGAGGAGGTGGCTGGCGATCATGTCATCCTCAGTGACCCAGAAGACTCCGGACCGAATGCCTCAGCTAACCTACGCTGCATGGCCTCCCTGATCCTGCAAAGCCTGCGGAAGGATCCTCGTGTTCTTCGGATCAAGGAGAGTGACCATTACTGGCTGGCCACTCTCCTTGATCCACGGTACAAGGGTAAGGTTGCGGACCTTATCTTGCCGTCGCAGAGGGAGCAGAGGATGAGACATCTCAGGGAGGCCTTGCAGAAAGGTCTGTGCAACGCGTTCCCAGAAACTGGGAGGTTACAAACTCCTGGTCCTGGACGACGAGTTGCTGAGGCTTCGGTCAGTAGCAGAAGGAGCGGTGGGGAAGGTGGACGTCTGACCGATGCGTTCAGACAATTTTTTAGTCCGCAGCCCCAAGGTATGATCGGTTCCAGCAACCATCGCCAGCGTCTGATATACATGGTGCAGGAATACCTAGGGGCAAGGTCAGACTTGGACACCTTTCCCACTGAAAATCCTCTGGCTTACTGGGTCCTGAGGATGGATCACTGGCCAGAGCTTGCACAGTATGCAATTGAGCTACTGGCCTGTCCTGCATCCAGCGTTCTTTCCGAACGCACATTCAGTGCTGCTGGAGGATTTGTCACCGATCATAGGGTGCGCCTGTCCACCGACTCGGTTGATCGACTGACCTTCATAAAAATGAATCAGTCTTGGATCACCACCAGCTACCAGACACCTGAAGCGGATATAACGGAATAATTTATAATGTCACATCCCTTCAAGACTGCCTATGCTGATGCTGAGTGACTGTCCTGTTATGTTCACTGACTATCCTCTTCCTCCTCCTCAATGATCCATGCCACCACACCAGTGCCTAAGGCACAATTTTTCAGCCCCTGTATAACAGGGGCGTGTAATTACAATTTTTTAAAAAGATGCTTCGCAACAGGTGTGACTGCTGTGCTCAGAGTACAGTATCTGTGAGGGGTTGCAGTGTTGTGGCACCAGCACCAGTGCCTAAGGCACAATTTTTCAGCCCCTGTTGGGGCGTGTAATTACAATTTTTAGGCAATGCTTTGCAACAGGTCTCATTGCTGTGCTCAGAGTACAGTATCTGTGAGGGGTTGCAGTGTTGTGGCACCAGCACCAGTGCCTAAGGCACAATTTTTCAGCCCCTGTATAACAGGGGCGTGTAATTACAATTTTTTAAAAAGATGCTTCGCAACAGGTGTGACTGCTGTGCTCCAAGTACAGTATCTGTGAGGGGTTGCAGTGTTGTGGCACCAGCACCAATGCCTAAGGCACAATTTTTCAGCCCCTGTTTAACAGGGGCGTGTAATTACAAATCTTGATCTAATAGTTCACAGCAGGGCCCATTCCTGCGCCCACCAAGAGTAACTATGAGGGCCTACAGTCTTGTGGCAACACCGTCCACCACCACCACCACCACCAAAGGCCCAATTTTTCTGCCCTGTTCAACAGGTGCATGCAATTACAAATCTTGATCTAATAACTCACAGCAGGGCCCATTCCTGCACCCACCAAGAGTAACTGTGAGGGCTTACAGTCTTGTGGCAACACCGTCCACCACCACCACCACCACCACCAAAGGCCCAATTTTTCTGCCCGGTTCAACAGGTGCATGCAAGTACAAATCTTGATCTATTAACTCACAGCAGGGCCCATTCCTGTGCCCACCAGTCTTGTGGCTACACAAACATCTAATAGGGCAAATTTCTGCAGAGTATATACGGCAGGCCCCTACTTTCAAACATCCAACTTACAAACGACTCCTACTTGCAAACGGCAAGAGAAAACAGGAAGTGAGAGGAAATCTACCCCTAGGAAGGAAAATTCTATCCTGTTAGATTTAATTTGGGAAAAAGGTATCTCCTCTCTACTGATGCTTTATCACCAATCCTTGTTTCAATTAAAACCCCACTTTTCCAAAAACATTTGTCATTGGGACGGAAAGTGAGGTGACATGTTCTGAACAGATGTGCAAAGACAGCAAATGTTACAGGGGTGATAACCCCTCCCTATGTTCTCCAAAAAGCTTAAAAATTGATTTTTTTGGGATGTAGCTACACTTCATAATGTACCTGTTCAGATTCTACTTAAGAACAAACCTACAGTCCATGTCTTGTTTGCACCACCTATATACTGCTGTTCAGAGTATATAGGGTTGTAGGTATAGGGTTTTATTTTGGGTGCGGGGTCCCCCTTAGTATCCATACAAGACCCAAAGGGGCTGGGGTGGGGGGGGGGTGATGGGGTAGCCATGCCATTTTTCTCAAGGATTTTCAGCCATATGGCGGCCAGGACAAGACATGACATTAAAGCCGCAAGTGGTTTTAAATGGCTTCTTTTTTTCCTTTACAAATGTCATTTTGTGCAAGGACAGTTCTAAACACGGGAAACACATGCCACTTCACAGGCATACTTTAGACACCCCCCAGGTACCGTATTTAAAGGAAAATTTCACTTTTTTTTTTTTTCACTTTATGCATCATTAAAATGACTGCTCCCGAAAAAACTTTAGTTTTTAAAATTTCTTTTTGCATTGATATATGTCCCCTGGGGCAGGACCCGGGTCCCCAAACCTGTTTTATAACATTAACATGCATATTGGCCGTTGTAATTAGCAATTTTGATTTCGAACGTTCGCGTCCATTATAACGAATAGGGTTCGAAAATTCGCGCGAACTTTCGGTCCGTTCGAAGGTTCTGGTGCGAACCGAACCCGGGGGTGTTCGGCTCATCCCTACTCTTCACTATGGAGGACATGGGCCGTGGTGTATCTCATCCCTCCCCCTAGCACTGAGACCCCTAGACAAAGATAGACAAGCCGAGAATGAGAAGGGGTGAGAGGGGTGAGGTCGCTACATAATATTATACTAACTTTTACCTTTTGTTAGTAACACCTAATTTTAATTTTATTTTACTTTATTCTGGAGTTCTTCTATCGTACTACAGAAATCATTACTTTTATCAATACCGCTCTCCGGCACATAAATATAAAAGGAATTACTATGTGCTATAAAAAATAAATAAAAAAATAGATGAAAGCACCAAACTTATTTTTTCCCCTGTATGTTATAATCATGTAAGCACCTTCTGTCCCTGACATGAAGTGGGACCCGAGTCCCCCAGTCTGGTCACTGCCCTTCTGTTACTTTGATATCCGGGGCCCACAAATATTTTGCTCATGGTGTTGCTTGTATTAGGTCTTTTCACGGTTTGCCTTTGATCTTTTAGCAGTCTTGCGGGGAAGGACACTTCAGATACTAAGCAACAAATGCAGACTATTATATCTCCAACACGCCATATTGCACCAGAGTTACATGTGTGATATACAACACCTCCTTCCACTCTCCCATATGTCAGCCAAGTGTAAAAAACAGCCAGCAGACCCTTAGAAGAGCTATTAATACAAGACAACACAGCTTGCAGAAGCATTTATTGTGAGTATCCTCTGAGTATTGTGGGGGTGTTTTTTCTTTTTTCTTCTTTTTTTGTCTTTGAAGAGGTCTCCTGCTCATTATATATTGGATAAGTGAATAGGACTTTAGTTTTCAGCACTTGGGACCATACAGATCAAATCATAAGAGTATTTATTGACAGCTTTTAATTAAAAAATAAATAAAATAAAAAAATATGGATGGCTGCTGCCCCATTACATTCATTAAAATAAAGACTTAAGCCGTGTACACACGATCGGTTTTACCGATGAAAACAGTCCGATGGACTGTTTTCATCGGACGAACCGATCGTGTATGGGCCCCATCGGTCTTTTTTCCATCGGTGTGAAAAAATAGAACATGTTTTAAATTTATCCGATGGTTAAAAAACGATAGCAAAATCCGATCGTCTGTGTGGAAATCCATCGGATAAAAAACCCACGCATGCTCAGAATCAAGTCGACGCATGCTCAGAAGCATTGAACTTAATTTTTCTCGACTCATCGGAGTGTTTTATGTCACGGCGTTTGAAACGGTCCGTTTTTTGACTGATGGTGTGTAGGCAAGACTGATGGAAGACAGTTTCATCGGATTTCCGATGGAAAAAAACATCGGATTAGAATCCATAGGATATCCGATCGTGTGTACAGAGCTATAAAGCTCAATTTACAAAGCTTTAATACAAGTATAAGAATCTTTTTTCTAGCCATGTGACAGTTATTTTTAACATTTCAACAAAAAATAACTGTCACTTTTTTGGGAAAATAAGTAGCCCTATTCTGGTGTCAGCTTTGTGAATTGAGCCTCATAATAAAGTCTGAATCATATCAAACTGTGATTGATTGAGAAAGTTTGTACAACTCCAGGATATGTGCAGGACAATGTTGCGATCGATGCGTTTTCTGGACGATGTCCACTTCTTCAGGACCAAATATAATCAGCAATTCCCATAAGAGTTGACTTTATACATATCTATGGTGGATCACAGGAAATATAATCGGTATACTGTATATGTTATGTCAAAGGCATGTACAGTGGAACCTTGGTTTACGAGCATAATCCGCTCCAGGAGAATGTTTGTAATCCAAAGCACTCGCATATCAAAGCGAGTTTCCCCATAGAAGTCAATGGAAAGGAAGATAATTTGTTCCGCATTTACTTCTATTGCATGCAATACTGCATGTGGCCAGAGGTGGGGTGGGGGGGGGCGTCGGAGAGACTCAGAAATACTCTGAGACAGCTTGGCTGAACTCGGAATCCCCCGGAAAGGCTCGGAAACACTCTGGAACTGGGTATTTCCGAGTGTTTCCGAGTATTTCCGAACGGCTCCAAACGTCTCCGAACCGTCCCGAGTGTCACCGGCACCCCCGCACCTCTGGCCAAATGCGCTACTGCACATCGCAGAGACTCGAATCCTGCTTGTTTTGCGAGACAACACTCGCAAACCGAGTCAGGATTTTAAAAGAAAAGTTGCTCGTCTTTCAAAACGCTCGTAAACCAAGGTTACACTGTAATAGGAAGTACATATTTATATACAGAACACACAAAAAACAATGCCCCCCAAATAAGGAAGGATGAATCGTGAATAACCCAAAATAAAAAAAATAAAAAAAGGTTAAATTTGTTACTACAAAACCAGAAAAACTATATACAATATTTGTATCAAAATATCTCCATCCCTGTTAATAGAATATTATAAAAAAAAAAAAAAAACTGTTAAAAGCAACGAAAGCACTCTTCTGGGACACCAATTGACCAGATGTAGAGATGTCATTAAATGACTGTACAGTTCCGCTGTTATTGGTGAAGTAATATTGATGATAAGTTCTTTGTCTAGACATATGAAATAGTCCACATCAGAATATATTCTGATTTCCTTAGCTGGATTAGAAATGCCTGATGGGGCTGTTACTCGTGACAGAAGGCTACAGAATGTTTACGAAGATCACACCATTGACAAGAGTCACCAGTGACAAGCAGTGTTGCCAACCCCCTGAAGTGAAATTTACTGGCAAGGATGCCAAAATTTCTGTACGGCACCAATTTCTTACTGGCAAAAATAATGAAGATTACTGGCAGAGCCGCATTTTTTACTGACGCTGCAAAAAAAGTACCTAAAATGACTGTTTTTAGTGCTAAACAGTGCAAATATCAACATTTCAACTATAAACACACAGCTAATGCTAATATCAATGTGTTTAAGTTAAACAAAAGTAAAAAAACATATTTCTCAATTCACATGAAGGTTAGGAGACTATAACCCAGCCAGCACAGAGTTCCCTCTTACATCAGAGTCTGCAGTATGCCCCCTTACAGTGCAAGGGAACTCTTATGTAAAGGGGAATGCTGCAGATCATGATGTAAGGGGGAACTCTGATGTGGAGGGGGGCTCTGGTGAATAGAGACCACCTTCCACAGAGTGAATACACTAAGATAAGGGGGGGGTACTAATATAAGGGGGAAACCTTTATATCAGTGCCCCCTTACATTATTGTATTCATTCACCTTCTTACATCAGTGACCCCCCCCCCCTCAGAATGGCCTGGCGGCACTGTCACTTACCTCCTCCCAGGTGCACAGTGTGGGGCTCAGTCAGACGGCTCCAGCTTGGTGGCTCTGATCTCCTCTCCCCAGTCCACACGTCTGTTTCTTCCTGGGCCGTAACCCCCATCCCGGCGGCACTCCCACTCTTGACTCCTTTCTAGGATCCCCTCATAGACTGTAGACATGACAAGAGATGGTCAGAGGCTGCGGACACGATACAGGAAGTAGACAGAGACTGCAGACACAATACAGGAGGTGGAAAGAGGCTGCGGACATACTACAGGAGGGGGACAGAGACTGCGGACACACTACAGGAGGGGGACAGAGACTGCGGACACACTATAGGAGGTGGACAGAGACTGTGGACACACTACAGGAGGGGGACAGAGACTGCGGACACACTACAGGAGGGGGACAGAGACTGCGGACACACTACAGGAGGGGGACAGAGACTGCGGACACACTACAGGAGGGGGACAGAGACTGCGGACACACTATAGGAGGGGGACAGAGACTGCGGACACACTACAGGAGGGGGACAGAGACTGCGGACACACTATAGGAGGGGGACAGAGACTGCGGACACACTATAGGAGGTGGACAGAGACTGCGGACATACTACAGGAGGTGGACAGAGACTGCAGACATACTACAGGGAGGAGGACACTGGACAGAGACTGCGGACATACTACAGGAGGTGGACAGAGACTGCAGACATACTACAGGGAGGTGGACAGAGACTGCAGACATACTACAGGGAGGAGGACACTGGACAGAGACTGCGGACATACTACAGGAGGTGGACAGAGACTGCGGACATACTACAGGAGATGGACAGAGACTGCAGACATACTACAGGGAGGTGGACACTGGACAGAGACTGCAGACTTACTACAGGAGGTGGACAGAGACTGCGGACATACTACAGGGAGGTGGACACTGGAGAGACTGCGGACATACTACAGGGAGGTGGACACTGGAGAGACTGCGGACATACTACAGGAGGTGGACAGAGACTGCGGACATACTACAGGGAGGTGGACACTGGACAGAGACTGCGGACATACTACAGAAGGTGGACAGAGACTGAGGACATACTACTGGAGGTGCCGGAGACACTCTGCGGACATGATGGTGTCCTCCTCACCCCCTCACAGTAGCCTCCTCCTCTGTCCACCACCATATTATTTCTCCACATCATCAGTGTGCTGTGTCCTCCTCCTGTGCCCCTTTCACCTCTCCACAGGTCAGGGCAGCACTGTGCTGCCCTGACCTGTGGAAAGGTGCACAGGAGCCAGAGGAGGACACAGCACACTGATGATTTCGAGAAGTAATATGGTGCCGGTAGACAGAGAGCACATCAGTCTCTGTGTCCCCTGCATGGCACCATTGGCACGGCTTCACGCTCCAGGCTCACTCACTGACCCCCCCAGTTTCACTCACCTCGAGTCTGTCTCTGTCCTCCACCCTGTCAGTGCTCCGCTCGCTCCTCCACCGGCACCTATGATGATGAATGCTACTGCAGGACTGAGGACTCGAGTCGCGCGGCTCGCACCAGTCGCTGTGGTCACGCCGGTGTATTCAAAAATGGCGCCAGCGGCGCCATCACGTTACTGCGCGTGCGCCGCCCGGCCGAGCGTGAATACGTTTCCCTGCGCTCGGCCGGCTTCGGAACGGCACATGCGCAGTTGTATGGCCGGCTCGTGGCCATCTTTTTTATGGGCGCCGGTGCCCATAGCGGACATTAACGTACACCCCAAAAAAGGGGTTAAATTCACGTACCGTACGTAAATCTACGTACGGTTGGCAACACTGGTGACAAGACGTTGCTCTCAATGGTATCATCTCCGTAGACATTCTGTAGCCTTCTGTGGATTTTGTGCAGTTTCACCTCTCCTTCATCAAAGACGGCACGTTGCTTCTGCTAGGAATCCATTTTTTACCTGCAATGAAAATGAAGAAGAGTTACTATAGAGCAGAGGTCTCCAAACTGCGGCCCAGGGGCCAGATGCAGCCCTTTGCTTGCCTTTATCCGGCCTTTGTGGCACTTTACTCTCCACCGAAACAAGACACGATTCCTCCCACTGACACCAAAATTGGGACAAAATTTGTGCTACTGACATGAACAACGGGCACTATTCCCCCAAATGGCACCAACCATTGGCCACTGCTCCACCCACTGACACCACTCAAATGCAGCTAGTTTGCCCCCTCAAATGCAGCCAGTTTGCCCCCTCAAATGCAGCCAGTTTGCCCCCCAAATGCAGCCAGTTTGCCCCCTCAAATGCAGCCAGTTTGCCCCCTCAAAAGCAGCCAGTTTGCCCCCCAAATGCAGCCAGTTTGCCCCCTCAAATACAGCCAGTTTGCCCCCTCAAATGCAGCCAGTTTGCCCCCCAAATGCAGCCAGTTTGCCCCCTCAAATGCAGACAGTTTGCCCCTATCAAATACAGCCAGTTTTCCCCCACAAATACAGCCAGTTTGTCCCCTCAAATGATGCCAGTTTGCCCCCTCAAATGCAGCCAGTTTGCCCCCTCAAATGCAGCCAGTTTGCCCCCTCAAATACAGCCAGTTTGCCCCCTCAAATACAGCCAGTTTGCCCCCTCAAATGCAGCCAGTTTGCCCCCTCAAATACAGCCAGTTTGCCCCCTCAAAAGCAGCCAGTTTGCCCCCCTCAAATGCAGCCAGTTTGCCCCCTCAAATACAGCCAGTTTGTCCCCTCAAATGCAGCCAATTTGCCCCCCTCAAATGCAGCCAGTTTGCCCCCTCAAATACAGCCAGTTTGCCCCCTCAAATGCAGCCAGTTTGCCCCCTCAAATACAGCCAGTTTGCCCCCTCAAATACAGCCAGTTTGCCCCCTCAAATGCAGCCAGTTTGCCCCCTCAAATACAGCCAGTTTGCCCCCTCAAAAGCAGCCAGTTTGCCCCCCTCAAATGCAGCCAGTTTGCCCCCTCAAATACAGCCAGTTTGTCCCCTCAAATGATGCCAGTTTGCCCCCTCAAATACAGCCAGTTTGCCCCCTCAAATGCAGCCAGTTTGCCCCCTCAAATACAGCCAGTTTGCCCCCTCAAAAGCAGCCAGTTTGCCTCCCTCAAAAGCAGCCAGTTTGCCCCCCTCAAATGCAGCCAGTTTGCCCCCTCAAATGCAGCCAGTTTGCCCCCTCAAAAGCAGCCAGTTTGCCCCTCCCCCCCGCCCCCCCCGCCCGGCACTTACCTTTCTCGGGTCAGCACCGTCCTCCTCCACACTCCCTTCGAGTCCTCAATGTCATCTCTGCTCGCCTGTCACTTCAGCCAATCAGTTGACCGGTAACCAGACCCGGTGCACCTGATTGGCTGAGAGGCGGGTCAGTGTTAGGGAAGCAATTCCCTAACACAGCATTGTTTAAACAGGGAACGCACAGCCTGTGCACCCTCTGTTTAACCATTTGGAAGCCGATTAGAGCCCACAGGCTCTAATCAGGAAGCCTATTTGAGCGGACGGCTCTAATCAGGCAGTTCCAAAACACACCCACCGCTGTAATTCAGATGGCCGGCACTCAACAGGGGGCCGGACACCTGAATAGTGGGCGGGAGCGGCGACAATAGATAGATTCATGCAATGCATGAATCTATCTATTGTTGAGTGACGGGTGCAGGAGAGAGGGGGCGGCGCTCCTGCACCCACTATGGACGCACCGCCACTGCTTTCAACATCACCCTCATGGGAACTCTAGGCAAAGCTTTTTTTTAATGATGCTTAAAGTTAAATAAAAATATAAAATTATTTTAAATATTGTGCCTAGGGGGTTCCCTTCATCTGCCTAAAAGTGGCGCATCTGTACCGTGTTGCTGCAGCAAAACTGACATTTATAAAGAAAGAAAAAATATTTAAATGATTTTAAATTGCCAGCAATACAATACCATTGTACCATACAATACCATTGCTGACAATACAAAAATGTAAAAAAAAAAATGGCGTGCACCCCCAAACCATACTAGGCCCTCCTACGGTGTGGAGTCTCCCCCAAGATCCATACTCGACCCTTATTTGGGCATGCATCCTGGCAGGTCAGGAAATGGGGGAGTAGAGTAAGCATACCAGGTCACATGCCCTCAACATGCACCTTGTCTCCATGATGGGGACAAGGGACTCTGCCCGACCACCCTGGGCTGTTGTTGTGCGGGTCTGCGGGCAGGGGGGTTATCAGAATCCAGCCCCCATCCTATGTTAATGAGTATAGGGTACATTGTACCCCTACTCATTAAAAAAAAAAGGGTCAAAAACAAATAAAAGACAGGAGGCAGTTGACAATTCCTTTAAAAAACAAAACAAAAAAAACAATGTCCCCCGATGTAGATCCATCATCAATCACGATGCCCGCCGCACTGACAGACCCGGAAAAAAACAAAAACGATCTGCCCGCCACGAAGGCTAACCGTGGAATGCCTGCTCTGCCGTTTGACAGCTCTTAAATAGGTAAGGGGCGGAGTCACCTGGTGACGTCACCTGATGGCATCGCCCCCATTGTGACGTCACCGACCGAACAGGGCGAACAGGCGATGTTCGATCCAAACTTTTGCTCGGCTTGAACTGTTCACCCAACTCTAGTCTGCAGTCACACACTTTGCAAGGTTCCATAGACCCAAACTCCAATGGGGAAAACACATCTCCACACATTTCTCACCAAGCAGTTAAAGTGATACTAAACACACGCTTCATTTCCAGTGTCCCTTCTATTTCTCTATATGGATGAGGCGCTTTAATTATTTTAACTTGTTGGAGCCCCGGCCATAGTCGAATGACGGCCTCAAGGTGGCTCTTAAAATCCGGGAGGACGTCCTCGGCTCCTCCGGCCACTACAGGGCGCGCGAGCACCGCCGGCGGCGCTCGGGCGCTCCCGGCCCGTCACTGACATGCCGATGCGCGTGCCTGGCGGCCGCGATGTCCGCCACGCACCCGCGATCGGCCGGTACACAGACAAGGACATGGATCTGTGTGTGTAAACACACAGATCCATGTCCTGTCAGGGAGAGGAGACCGATGTGTGTCCCTTGTACATAGGGACACAGATGGGTCACCTCCCCCAGTCACTCCCCTCCCCCCACAGTAGTAATCACTCCCAGGGCACACATTTAACACCTTCCTTGCCCCCTAGTGTTAACCCCTTCCCTGCCAGTGTCATTTTTACAGTAACCAGTGCATTTTTATAGCACTGATCGCTGTATCAATGACAATGGTCCCAAAATGGTGTCAAAAGTGTCCGATGTGTCCGCCATAATGTCGCAGTCACAATAAAAATCGCTGATCGCCGCCATTACTAGTAAAAAAAAAAATATTAATAAAAATGCTATAAAACTATCCCCTATTTTGTAGACGCTATAACTTTTGCGCAAACCAATCAATAAACGCTTATTGCGATTTTTTTTGACCAAAAATATGTAGAAGAATACGTATCGGACTAAACTGAGAAAAAAATTAAATTAAAAAAAATTGGGATATTTATTATAGCAAAAAGTAATAAATATTGTGTTTTTTTTCAAAATCGTCGCTCTTTTTCTGTTTATAGAGCAAAAAATAAAAACCGCAGAGGTGATCAAATACCACCAAAAGAAATCTCTATTTGTGGGAAAAAAAGAACATCAATTTTGTTTGGGAGCCACGTCGCACGATCGCGCAATTGTCATTCAAAGCGACGCAGTGCCGAAAGCTGAAATTTCGCCTGGGCAGGAAGGGGGTTTATGTGCCCAGTAAGCAAGTGGTTAATAAAAAAAAAACAAACAGCTAAGTACCCTTTTCCTAATCGATATCCAGCTGTCACATGACCCAGCTCTCTCCGAGCCTGTCTGCAGGGAAACATAAGCAGGAGGAGCTTTTAGTCCCCTGCTGCTGGTCCCATGTTCAAAAAAAAATCAGCCTTTGGAATACAGAGTAAAAATAAATAAATAATATCAATAAAGTGTCTTAAATTGTCATACAAATGTATATTTGAAATCAAATCTTCGCGTGGGCGGATTTCTGCCAGTCACAGGCTGTGTCACGCCTCCTCCACCCTGTGTCTTAGAATAAGAGGGAGGTGAAGCCTCCATCAATCTAAATGTAATATCCCGCCCCTCCATTTTGTTTAGCTAATTAGTGGGCATGGAGGAGGAGGGAGGGATTGGGCTGTCATTTACCACTGTGTATACACCCACATGTGTGACTCTATAGTCACATGGGCTGCATAGATATAATAGGGAGAAATTGCTCAGCATAGAAACTGACTGAAAACTGAGCATGTGCAGAGTTGCCACCACAGCTGCAAAATCCCTAGCTGAATTGGGGATTTGGACAGAAGGGGGAGATAGAGAACAGCAGGATCAACCAGGTTTTTTGCAGAATACAGAAAACATAGTGACTGGCTGCATAAGCACGACCAGCATAGGTAGGGGGCGCATGCGCCCGCCACCCCATCAGTGCTGTCATTCGCTACAGCACTAGTTGTTTAACAGGTCCCAGCCAATGATTTACTGTCGGGTTCCCTTACCGGCAATGGCGGTGGCAGCACCCGACAGCTGATGGAAACATCGGCTGGGGTGCCGACATCGCTGGACTCCAGGACAGGTAAGTGTCCTTATATTAAAAGTCAGCAGCTACAGTATGTGTAGCTGCTCACTTAAATTTTTTTGAGGGGGGGTGGAACTACGCTTTAACCCTTTTAATCGCCCCTAATTGTTAATCTCTTCCCAGCCAGTGTCATTAGTACAGTGACAGTGTATAGTATTATCATTGATCACTGTATAATGTCACTGGAGATGTCGGTGTAAGTTACTCAGTTCCCCCTTCCAGCATCAGTTAGTGTCAGATTGTCCGCCGCACTATCACAGTCCAACTATAAGTCACTGATCACCGCCATTAGTAGCATAAACAAAACAAAAAAATTCCAGTATATATCCTATAGTTTGTCGACGCTATAACTTTCACGCAAACCAATCAATATACGCTTATTGCGATTTTTTTTACCAAAGACATCCAGCAGAATACATATTGGCTTAAATTTATGAAGAAATTCGATTTTTTAAATTTTTTTATGGGATTTGTTTTATAGAGGAAAGTAAACATTTTTTTTCTTTTTTTGTGAAGGTGTGTTTTATCATGTTTTTCTTTTTTTCGTGTTCATTTTAGCACTACATTCATAAGGTAGCCCATTCATTTCAATGGGCTGCCCTCCAGGTGACAAATGTGCCAAAGCAGCTCATGCAGCTTTTTGGGTGTTGAATTCACCGCGCGTTTTGATGCGTGCAGAAATGCACATCTGCTTGCCATGTTTGGGGTGCCATTGAAAATGGCACAGCAAGTGCGAAATGACTCGAGAAAGTGCTTTTGCAAAACTCCCAGGTGTGAATGCAGCTGCAGGATAGGCTTCTCTACAGAGATGTTTTTTTTAGGGATCGCCTAAAGGAGGACAGAGTACCTATAGTTTGTGACGGGGGGGAGATAGTCAGACAGATTGGGGTAAAGAGTTCCAGAGGATGGGACAAGTACTTCAAAGCGACATTAAACCCAAAACCAAAAATGTGATATATTGCAGCTCCCCAACCATTAGATGTGGTGACAGGGGTGGATCCAGGGGGGGGGGGGCAATCCCCCCCCCCAAGAAAATAGTGAGCATGCTGTCAGGTAACTTAGTGGGCTGGCGGGTGACTTGGCAGGAGGGGTGAGTGAGCAGGCTGGCGGACGGGTGAGTGAGCAGGCTGGCGGACGGGTGAGTGAGCAGGCGTGTGGATGGGTGAGTGAGCAGGCTGGCGGACAGGTAAGTGAGCAGGCTGGTGGGCGGGTGAGTGAGCAGGCGTGCGGCTGGGTCTGGGAGCAGGCTGGTGGACAAGTAAGTGAGCAGGCTGGCGGGCGGGTGAGTGAGCAGGCGTGTGGGTGGGTCAGGGAGCAGGCTGGCGGACAGGTAAGTGAGCAGGCTGGCGGGCGGGTGAATGAGCAGGCGTGCAGGCGGGTGAGCGAGCAGGCGTGTGGGTGGGTCAGGGAGCAGGCTGGCGGACAGGTAAGTGAGTAGGCTGGCGGGCGGGTGAGTGAGCAGGCGTGTGGGTGGGTCAGGGAGCGGGCTGGCAGACAGGTAAGTGAGCAGGCTGGCGGGCAGGTGAGTGAGCAGGCGTGCGGGTGGGTCAGGGAGCAGGCTGGCGGACAGGTAAGTGAGCAGGCTGGCGGGCGGGTGAGTGAGCAGGCGTGCGGGTGGGTCAGGGAGCAGGCTGGCGGACAGGTAAGTGAGCAGGCTGGCGGGCGGGTGAGTGAGCAGGCGTGCGGGTGGGTCAGGGAGCAGGCTGGCGGACAGGTAAGTGAGCAGGCTGGCGGGCGGGTGAGTGAGCAGGCGTGCGGGTGGGTCAGGGAGCAGGCTCCCTGACCCAACAGGTGAGGGAGCAGGCTGGCGGGCCGGCACCACAGGTGAGTGAGCAGGCTGGCGGGTGACTCGGCGGGCCAGCAATTGAGGGAGCAGAGAGATGGCCACTGGCAAGTGACAATTGTATCTGATGACAGGTGATGTGGCAAGTGACAATCCGCATCTGGTGGCAGGCTATACGAATATGAAATATGCAAATCTAAATATATAAAGATAATATAAATAAATAAAAATATGACTATATGAATATGAAATATATAAATATAATATAAATAAATAAAAATATGACTACAGTGTATATAAATATGAACTATATGAATCTAAATATATAACTATAATATAAATAAATTAAAATATGACTATATAAATATGACTATATGAATATGACTTTATAAATATAAATATATTATTAATATAAATAAATATGACTATTTGAATATGACTGTATGAATATGAACTACCGGTCTATAAATACATAAATATAATATAAATAAATATAAATATGACTATTTGAATATGAACTATATACTGTAAATATATAAATATAATATAAATAAATAAATAAAAGCTGAAATACATATGATTATCTGAAATTTGGAGGACATTTGCGGGGTTAGGGGGGTGGGGGTGGGGTCATGACCCGAACAATGACCATTAAAAACTCAGCCAAAACTTTTCCAACTCGTAACTTCACCGTTGACTCTACTTAAGTCATTTTTTTTCCTCTCTCCCCTTTTAGAAGTGCGCGTGTAATTCCTACATACATGAGTCCCAAAAGTACAATTCCGCGCTCGCAGCCTTCGTCTCCTATAAACATTACTAGAAATATGTCACCATCCGTACCGAGGCATTAGCGCCTTTTTTTTTTTTTCTGCTGTGTCGCTTTTTTTTGCTGTGGATTAAATTTGCCTTAATACTTTTACATAAAAGATTCCCCCCGTTCCAGATTGCTTCTGCCAAGAAATATTTTTATATCAGAGAGGGAAAAAAAAATTCCTTTCTAGAATCTCAGCCTGTCGTGGTTTCCAGTCCAGATGGTTGCAGCATTTGATACTTTGTACCGGCTGGAAGTTTTCATTTCCCTTTTTTTTGTGAGAGGTGAGGCAGCAGCACCCTCTAGCACTGAATTTTGGCGTTCAGTAAAAGAACAGACGACGGACGACATAAACCTCCAAAAATGATCCACCTCTGCCTTGGAACGGCGTCTCTGGCTCCAGTTGACTTGTTTCCTCTCCTTTTTTTTTGGATAATTTTGTTTTCTAATTTAATCGCCGGCCCAACTGGCACTCTCACCCAGCGAAACAAGGATCCTGGGGGAGGCGGCACAGAAAAAAATTTGGTCCAGCAGAAGCTAATTAGTAACTAGCAGCAGCCAGGCATCTCGAGGAGGAAGCGCAGCTGCGCCACCAAAACAGGACATGCTGAATCGCAAAATTTGCGACACCACCTGAGGTGCCCATAGACTGGCACCTGCCACTTGGATTCGCCCAAAGCCCCCCGCCTCCTCCCGGTATAAAAGAGAGATCATTTTCGAGTATTAAAGCATATCTTCACTGCATATGAGCGCCACAAACCAAAAAAAACTATATACCGTATATACTCGAGTATAAGCCGACCCGAATATAAGCCGAGGCACCTAATTTTACCACAAAAAACTGGGAAAACTTATTGACTCGAGTATAAGCCTAGGGTGTCCATCTGCATGCCTCACTGTGCCTCAATGTGTCCATGCCTCACTATGCCCATGTGCATGCCTCACTGTGTCCATGCCTCACTGTGCCCATGCCTCACTGTGTCCATGCCTCACTGTGTCCATGACTAGGCTGACGTTTAACATTGGAGTCTATGGAAGAGGTGCCTGGCTTTGAAAAATCGGTGCTCCCCGGCCATAGGTCCCCCGGACAACGAACTTTGCACACTTGTAGAGGAAGAGTGGAGCTACATGTGTGCCAAGTTTGGGGTCCAGGGGACCTACGGCCGGCCAGTACTGGGCCCCTAAAGTCCAGGAGATCAGGAGCAAAAAGGTGACTCGAGTATAAGCCGAGGGGGGCTTTTTCAGCACAAAAAATGTGCTGAAAAACCCGGCTTATACTCGAGTATATACGGTAATTAATTTTTAATATTTAAAGCAAACTCTCCCATCTATCTATTCATGTCACCATCAATTCGTCCATGACTGCATGCTTTATTTGGTGGTGAAATTACTTTGAAAACCCCCCCTAGAATTTATGGCCCTGGCCATCTTGAGTAAGGACAAATGATTCATGTAGCCAGGGCCGCTGATAAGGCATTACAGCCAGCCCTCCTGTATTGGGCCCGGGCTCCATCAGTTCAAAAGGGGGGCCCGGGCACCTTCTGAGCAGTAGGGCCGGCTGTACGTTCTTATTGCAGACGTCACAATGTCACTCTAGGTTTTCTTGGCAGCCAATGGCGCAGATTTAAAAAAATCCAAGGTATTCAAAAGTGCAGATTTTAGTGTTTTGAATACTTTGAAGAGCAGAGAAGGGGTTTCGGGGCCTTTTAGACCCCAGATCCCTACATAAAGAGTGCCTGTCACTGCCTATTACTGTCACAAGGGATATTTACATTTCCTTGTGACAGCAATAAAAGTGATCAGAATTTATATTTTTTTAAGGAACAAGGTAAAAATATTTAAAAATAAATAAATAAGAAACCGCAAATGTAACTAGTGTTCATATCACACATATGAGGTATCGCCACGATCGTTGGAGTGAGAGCAATAACTAATTCTAGCAAAAGACCTCCCCTGTAACTCTAAACTGGTAACCGTTTAAAAAATGTAAATGTCGCCTATGGAGATTTTTAAATACCGTAGTTTGTCGCCATTCCACCAGTGCGCGTAATTTTAAAGCGTAAAAATGTTAGGTATCTATTTACTCGGCGTAACATTATCTTTCACAATATGGAAAAAAAATGGGCTAACTTTACTGTTTAGTTTTCTTTTAATTCAGTGAAGTGTATTTTTTTCCCCCAAAAAAATTGAGTTTGGAAGACCGATGCGCAAATATCACGTTACATAAAATATTGCAATGACCGCCATGTTTTTCTCGAGGGTGTTTGCTAAAAAATATATATATAAAATTTTTGAGGGTTCTAGGTCATTTTCTTGCAAAAAATACTGATTTGAACTTGTATACCACAAGTGTCAGAAATAGGCTTAGTCTTGAAGTGGTTAACAGTCTAAACAAGTGACAAATCCACTTACTATCTTTAGTATAGGAGCCAAATCCTCCTATAATTGGGTCTCACATAATCCCCCTCCCAGGGACTGCAGCTCACAGTGGGAAGGCTTCAGCAGCAGAGGCTGCGCTGTCAATCCAAAAAGCAGTGGGCAGGACTAGGTGTGGCTACTGACTGACGAGCTACAGGCTTGTGAATCAGCAGTGACAATGCTGATAGCCACACCCCCTGCAACATCTTCTCCTCCCACTGTAGTGCAAGCAGGTACAGCCTACAGGAGAGTGGCAACTCTGCTCTGGATTCAGGAACAGTGCAGCATTGTTGTCACAGCATCACAGTAAGCTGCATTAGGTGGACTTCACTGGCAGGATTAACAGATATTTGTGGAATTAAGAGAAAACTGTATGCGGGGATGCTTTTCCAATAAAGTGCTGCAGCATATACTGTATATACTCGAGTATAAGCCGAATTTTTGAGCACATTTTTTTGTGCTGAAAATGCCCCCCTCGGCTTATACATGAGTCACCTTTTTGCGCCTGATCTCCCGGACTTTGGGGACCCAAACTTGGCACACAAGTAGCCCCACTCTTCCTCTACAAGTGTGCAAAGTTTGTTGTCCGGGGGACCTGCGGCCGGGGGGAGCACCGATTTTTCAAAGCCGGGCACTCCTTCCATAGACTCCCATGTTAAACAGTAATTTTTCTGGTGACTTTGGGGACCCGGTACCGGCCGGTCGTAGGTCTCCTGGACCCAAAACGTGGCACACATGTAGCCCCATTTCTCCTCTACAAGTGTGCAAAGTTTGTTGTCTGGGGGACCTATGGCCAGGGGGCACCGACTTTTCAAACCCGAGCAGCCCTTCCATAGACTCCCATGTTAAACGTCAGTCTAGCCATGGACACAGTGAGGCATGGGCACAGTGAGGCATGGGCACAGTGAGGCATGGGCACAGTGAGGCATGGATACAGTGAGGCATGGACACAGTGAGGCATGCACATGGACACAGTGAGGCAAAGTGAGGCATGCAGATGGACACCCTAGGCTTATACTCAAGTCAATACGTGTTCCCATTTTTTTGTGGTAAAATTAGGTGCCTCGGCTTATATTCGGGTTGGCTTATACTCGAGTATATATGGTATATATTTTTTTAATTGAAGGGGGGGGGGAGTTCTACTTGAAAGGTTATATGCTATTTTGGATTAGATTTAAATCTACTTTTATATAAAACAATGAACGGCGGTAATTACGTAAAGTGAAGGTTAAAAGTGAGCCTAGCAAGTTTCCTGTATGTACAGATTAAATGGAAGTTTTAATATCTGATCATTTGTTAGAGTGGCCATAATGCAAAACCGACTTCCCACAAAACCTTCTTCTTCCTAAATAAACTTTCACTCGTGGTAATTTATCAGATTAATTACTACATTGCGTGTGTTGTCTCTCTAAGGAAATCCCTTCCATTCTCTGTTATAACATGCCGCTATCAATTATTTCTCACTATCCATACCCAAATCTGTCACCGCATTTCCTCCGGTTGCAGGTGCACGAAGAAAAATCTGCCATCGAATACACTTTTTTTGTTGGCACTGCAGCCAAAACCAGAAATGTTTTAGAGGCAAATCACAGCCAGGGTTTGACTGTGGGACGGCTCGATGCAATATCTAAAGTACCCAAATTTATGTTAAGTGTCATGTACAAATGAACCATGAAATATACAGAGAGCCAACGGAGGGAGAATTGACAAATTTGTGTAGAAAATAAGACCAAGGGTGGTCAGTGAGCAGTGGAGGAAAAAATGGACCCACATTTGCCTCCTTCCTTGTCAACCAGGCATATCAGACAGTGGGGAGGCAACTCAGAGACTTTATTCTCCTTCCAAACCCCAACACTGCTGTTTTCCAACACCCTCCTCCTCACTATGGGTGATAAACCACTGGTTGCATGTACCCCAGCTCCCAGAACAGAGGTCCTGCTTGGGGCATGGTCTACACACTAACAATATTTTGCAGGATCATTGAGTACCATGCCCACACCACCTGCCTGCCTCCCCTGCCTAAAATTCCCTTGTAGGCAGGTGCAGGTTTCTATCTTTCCTGTGGGTGGCACTATGTCGATGCTACAAGGAAAGAGGTGTCTGTTCCAGGAAATGTCCCTTTGAAGACTCTGTTAGCTTTCTCAATGGAAGGCAGGTATCTTAATTGATGCTGAGGTCCCAAAAGGCTTGAGGTGGACATCTTAACAAGTGGGGGCCTTTAAATAGGGAATCACACATCATTTTGGCATGCTTCTTAGTAAGGCCTAAGGTCTCAGAGAACCAGAGGGCCCTCCGTGGGATGATGATATCATTAAATTTACATTCTGTCACACAAAAGAACCAATATTCTAAGGTTCCAATGACAAATCACATCTAATATTTTCAGGGTTTCCTAGTACTTATGCCTCGTACACACGACCGTTTTTTCCGACGGGAAAACTGCGATGAGAGCTTTTGGCCAGGAATCCCGGCCGTGTGTATGCTCCATCGCAGTTTTTCTGACGGGAAAACTGCCGGAAAAAAAAGAGAGCAGGAAAAAGTCCTGTGGGGGAAAACCGTTTGTCTGTATTCTTTTCCGACGGGAAAAAAAAACGCGCATGCTCGGAAACAATTCGACGCATGCTCGGAAGCATAGAGCTTCATTTTGTCGGCTCCTCGTAGTCTTTTTTGGTCACCGCGTTCTTGGCAGACAAAAGTTCACCGGACTTTTGTGTGACCGTGTGTATGCAAGGCAGGCTTGAGAGGAATCCCGTCGGGAAAACCATTGTTTTTTTTTTTCCGACGGGAAAACTGGTCGTGTGTACGGGGCATAACTGTTTGCAGATTTGTAACAAACAACAATCCAGAAGCGCCCTTCGCCACAATACCTCCCCCTACCAGTTTGGAAAAAAAATTGGTTTTCAGCTGATATTGGTTTTCGCTTACAAGTGCCAGACCCACTTAGTCACCACATCAGAAGAAGCCAAAGACAATTCTCTACAACTACTTCACCCTCTCCAAGACCCCAACCTCAACGCCTGAAACCACTGTGGGAAAAAGCCTGAAACTACAAGCATCCTCAACACCACCTCCACCAACAAACACGGGTTCATTAGGCTAAGATCGCTGTTGATTGAGAGTATGGGTAAGCTCAATCCAGCTAATCTTACCATTTAACTGCAGATTCCGATAATCACACAGGAACCCATCAGTCTAATGCCGCGTACACACGATCGGAATTTCCGACAAGAAAAGTCTGATGTGAGCTTTTGGTCGCAAATTCCGACCGTGTGTAGGCTCCATCTGACTTTTTCTGTCAGAGTTTCCGCCCACAAAAATTTGAGAGCTGGATCTCAAATTTTCAGACGGAAGAACTTTTCGTCGGAAATTCCGACTGTGTGTAGCCATTTCTGTTGCACAAAAGTCCTGCGCATGCTCGGAATCAATTCGCAATCATTATGCTTAATTTTTCTCGGCTCGTCATAGTCTTGTACGTCCTGCATTCTTGATGGTCGGAATTTCCGACCAAAATTTGTGTGACCGTGTGTATGCAAGACAAGTTTGAGCCGAAATTCTGTCGGAAAAATATCCACGGTTTTGTTGTCGGAAATTCGGATCGTGGGTACGCGGCATAAGACTCATGTTGCCATCTGTTTTGAATGCTGTTCAGTTGTTACCCACTTTATGGAGACACTGGCCTCTGAACAACCTTGCAACCTGACTTCCATGTGCAACCATTATGGTTTCCACATCTCTTCTCCACATCTCTCCAAGGTAGCAGAAGTTACTGCAGGGATGCAGGGCGGGCGCGGGGCGGTAAGAGATTATGTCATCTCTCTGCTCCCCCGGCCGCCGGCTTGTTGAGCTCATGCTACCCTTCACTTCTCTTACTGTGATGGCCCATTCTGCTTTGAAAGCTACTCATAATCATATTCCTGTTAACTCCTACATACAGTATATGCAACTCAACTAACTGGATCCAATAATGCCCCTACCTACTGACATGTGTCTATTTTACTCATTGCTTATTAAAAGGAAAAGAAGGGATTAGGCTCTCCTACAACCTTCCTACAATAAGCCTGTGGCACCTCACTGAATTCTTCATCTCTGTGCATGACCAATCCTGTTAGGGATTACACTTCTCATGAATTTCTTGCTACTCTTTTCTTTCCCATTCTCTCTATTACCCATTATCTCTGCCTTCTCCAAAAGAAAATCCCTTTGCTTACCTGGGCACATTAAGGTCTAGAATGTACTCTACACTTTATACACGAAAACTTCATGCAGGTCTTGGTGTTCCCAATGCTATAGGGCCATGCAAAAAACTCATCTTTCATTGCACAATAATTGCCCCTCTCTGGGTTTTTCTGGAGGACGTGAATTGTCAGATTGCCAATAGATGCTTTACTCTGATTTCCACATATTGCTTATTCACCCTCCTCAAGCCCTTTAATGCCTCGCAGCCTTAAAATCTGGGATTTGGTGTAATTTCCAAGTAAACAAAAATGGCTTTTATTGCCTCTACTACCGATCTAAAATAGTCCTCTTTTTCCCACCAGGTGTAGACAATCCCAGAACCTTTACATGTTGGACTTTCATCGTCTTTCCCATATCCATAATTTTCTCACTTACATAGTTGGTACAATGGTATGGTCAGGGGCGGATCCAGGGGGGGGGCAACGGGGCAATTGCCACCCCCGAGAAATTTGTTTTAGTTGCGGAACTTGCGGGCGCCTGAGAGTCTGAGCGGGCGGTAGTTGCGGAACTTGCGGGCACCTCCTGAGAGTCTGAGCGGGCGGTATTTGCGGAACTTGCGCACGCCTGAAAATCTGAGTGGGCGGCTCCATGGGCGGGTGACAGCATGGGCTGTCGGGTGCCTCGGTGTGTGGGCGGGCGGCTCGGCAGCAAGTGAGAGTCAGAGAGTGGGCCGTCAGCTGGTCTGCTCTGTGGGTGAGCGGGCGGCTGGCCAATCAACAAGCCGGCGGCCAGGGGAGCAGAGAGATGACATCATCTCTTACCGCCACGCGCCCGCCCTGCATCCCTGCAGTAACTTCTGCCCTCACTGTGCAGGCAGCAGAGAGATTACATCATCTCTCTGCTGCCTGACTCTGACAAGCAAAACACCACCTTAGCAATTGACAATCCGCAAGGTGTGGCAGGTGAGGTGGCAAGTGACAATCTGCATCTGGTGGCAGGCAAGTGACATTCCGCAACATGTGGAAGGTGATGTGGCAAGTGACAATCTGCAACGTGTGGCAAGTGACAATCCGCAACGTGTGGCAGGCGACGTGGCGAGTGACAATCCGCAACGTGTGGCAGGCGACGTGGCGAGTGACAATCCGCAACGTGTGGCAGGTGACGTGGCAAGTGACACACTCGGGGCACCCACTGATTCTGCATTATGGTGAGTTGAACAATTTAATTTTATATTACAATGTAATAATATAAATAATGCGCTTCAATCATCCTGACACCATAACAACCATGGTGCCGTGATCATTGAAGCGCTAACACCAGTCATTTCCCTGATAAATTGCCCCCAAATTTTTTTTTCTGGTAGTGCCCCTCCCAAGACTACACTCTGGATCCGCCCCTGGGTAAGGTTGAATAAAGACTCCAGACCATCTAGTTCTACTTCCAATCTTGACCAGAACTGCAGGGACAACATGAAGTTTCTCAGGCAGAATATAACAGATATCTTCAGAATAAACACTGGATGACTTTCAAGAATACCCTTCTAGGAAATCTGTCTATAAACATTTCTGCCTCTGCATTTTTAGTATTTCTGGACTAATATACATTTAGTATTTCGCTCTGAACACATGCTTATCCCATACTCCATTTACATACTACAAAATGGGAACAAGACCAATCCTATAACAAATGAGGATTGGAAAAAAGATCTGGTCCAAAGCAGCTAACTTATCCTTCAATACAATGATAATGAAATCATCTTACAAGGTCTTACTGGGGTTGTGCTGGGTCCCAGCACAAATTGTGAAAGCCAACCCATAGAGTAATGGATATTTTAAAGGCTGTGGTCATAAAAGAGTGATGTCCCACAAACCTGATGGTCCTGTCCAAAACTGGTTCCATTTTGATCAAGAATCTTCACTCTAATACAAATTCTTTTCCACACCACTATCCCTAAAGACCCCTAACTAGTTTTTTTCCACCTCATAATACTGGGCTTGACCTCAACCCAACAAACGTTGGCCATTTTTCTGTTTCTGGCTGCCAAACGAACTGTGGCCGAGGCTTGGAAAAAGAACAGAGTAAACTTAAAGGAAGTGAAAGAGCACATGAACACGTTCCTAATTATTGAGAAATTAATCAGCGTAGTCAATGTCCCCCAATCTAAATTTCTCAAAATCTGGGAACCTTGGCAACATTATGCACTTCCCACTCGAAATTCATCCAGCCTTAGCTACTTGTGAAAACAATCTGTCATCCCACTCCTTAAGCCCCTGGGGGAAAATCCATTCCAACAACATACTGTCTCCCTTCTCTCCCTTTCCTGGAACCCACTCATTCTTTCACCCCCCCCATCTTTCATCTATACTTTCCACTTCACGTTCTCTTTTCAACATGTGTGGAAGACCCCCGATGGGCAAGAAACCATGGAATGCCTCCTTCTTCTATGTCAAAATGTAATTTGTTACTGTCACCTTGGCATTTTTTAATGAACCATGCTGTAAGCTTTCTAATGACAAATTGCCCCTGCGTGGGCATTTCAGTTGATATACCCTTTCCTGGAAAATTAATAAAAATCTATGGAAACATAAATCAGATCAACAGCATAAAGCCGCCTTTCTCAACCAGGGATCCATGAAACCCTAGAGTTCCTCCAGAGATTTCTAGGGGTTCCTTGAGTAATGAGCAACTTCTTCTTCTCAGGTGAGTAACCACTATCATCAGAAACCTAACACAAATAAAAAAAACACAGATCCTTGTGAAATAATATATTTCCAAATTAGTCCGTAAATTGGCCAATCATGCCATGATTGGCCAAATCACGGACTAATTTGGAAATGTATTATTTCACAAGGATCTGTTTTTTTTTTTATTTGTGTTAGGTTATTTTTGTTTATATTTGTATTATAGTACCATTCACTAGGTCACATATATATTAATATACAATTGTGATAGCGCCCCCTACAATCTGCACCAATCAGAAGGTATTCACTTCATCATTAGGGGAGCAGCTTAGCACTAAGTGCAGTTTTGATTTTAGTATAATTTTTCTTATTTGGCGTGGAAATTATCTTTATACCCCCTATCATCAACAAGCTTTTTGGCTATCTGTAAGGGGAGGAATCTTTCCAAAGACCACAAATGTAGGGAGCATTCTTCTAAGTGACCATCATATTAATGTACTGTGAACTTTCGATATAGTAATTATAAGCAGGGGTTCATGAGACTGGAAAGTTATTTCAAGGGTTCCTCTATGTTAAAAAGGGAAAGGCTGGCATAAACTGTGAAGATCACATTAAATATTATTTTCAGTTAGACTTTACAAAGATTCACAACTTTTACTCATTTGAAATAGATGAAACGTTCCTTTTAAAGCGGTAGTAAACATCGCTTGGACACCTGTACCTACAGGTAAGCTTTTAATAAAGCTTACCTGTAGGTACAAGGACTATCTCCTAAATGTGCCGTATTGTATAACAGATGTACTCTTTTTCTGCATACCCCACATTCTACCCCATAACCTTACCTATACCTAATTCATGAGACCGCACATTCAGTTTGGAGTAAAACATAGGCCGTAGCAGCCTTATTTATTTAAAATTACATCAGTTATCAAAAAACATCAACTCAACAAACATAATCTGAACCACTATTCTCAGAACATTGTCTCCTAGCGTTGATCTTTGCAGGAACCTCAAATTACCATAATAGTAACCAACCTGGCACTGCGGTACCTCTCTATCTGGTCATAGGCCTCAAGCCGACAAGCTGGCTCAGAGACGACCACTGACCGCAGTGCCCCCCATTATCAAACAATTCCAGCTAAACCTCTGTTAACTGGAATACACCCTCAGAACCCATACCACCGATAGGTCCTGACCACTTGCTTTGAGGTATCTTCCTTCCCCCACAAAGACCAAACACCCGCCACTGCCACGACATCCAGCTCACCAGTAAAACAGAAACAGAACAGACCAAAAACCAATGCAACATAAAATTAGGGAGGGTGGGTGGGCACTTTCCCCCGTGCTGTGCTGCTTTAGGAAGCGGGGATTACCTTTTTGTCCAATCCTGTCCCCTCCCCTTAACACTGTTAGCCAATCACACACCCTTTTACATTTTACCCATACCCTGTTAACTCAGTCATGCCAGCCCTCCGCCTATTGCATTCTTTCTTTTGCTCCGGGCTTTTCTTTCTCTGCAGCTGATGACATCACTGGTGCATGCACTATGAGGGGACGCATACTCATGCTGTCCCTTCAGAACTCTATGGTGCGGTCGTGACAGAGCACCTCCTGCCTTCTGCAGCTAAGGAATGCTGTGTAAAATGTGTGTCACGTACCTGGTAGGAAGAGCCTGGTATGCAGAGGAAGGCTTCTCTTACTCCTCTGACTCGCGGTCCCTGGTAAAATAGACAGGTGGCGCAGGAGTGCAGAGTCGCACAAGGGTCGGTAGTCCTGTTAGCTGCTGGGCTTCCGGTTGAGTGGTGTGCCAGATGACAGCAGATGCAGGTAAGCTGTGGATGCAGGGCAGCGGATACAGGGATGCTGTGGATGCAGGACAGCGGTACCCGAGCTACACAGGCTGGAAGCAGAAGACTGGAGCAGGGTCGGACAAGCCGGGTCATGCACAGTGTGGTCAGATAAGGTACAGATGCAGAGACTAGAGAGTGGTCAAAGTTCAAGCCGGGGTCTATGCAGGTGGAGAGCAGGAATAGTCAAAGCAAGCCAGGCAGGTAACTGGAATCAGATGCAGATAAACAAGAAACAGGACACTCACAGGAACACTGTAGACAAGACAGCACTGGATCTGTGTACTGATCTGGTTTAAATAGCCCATTTGGCTCCCTCATTTGTCACAGGATGCGCATAACCATTCGTATTCTCACACACCTTCATGCGGTATGTTAGCACGCGCTAACGCAGCTTCCCCCAAGACAAGTTTAGAGAACAAGAGTTACCCTGCGGGAAACATTTCTTCCTCTGGTAAGCCTTTCCTCACAGTGTGCTTTAGGAGGTTGAAGAGGAGAGAGGGCTGCAGATAAACAGGTACAACTTACGTAGGAGGATTTGTTTCATCTCTGTGTATCACCTGGGACTAGTCACATCACTGAGTATATTTAAGGGTTTACAACTACTTTAATACCAATACAGTAGGGTATAGACATCCAGAATATGATGTAGACAAACACACATCACCTGGTAATATCAGGCCACCCAGCCTTACATGGGAACCCTATATCAAATAATAAAAATTGTAAATATTTAATAAAAGGTACCATCCTAAGCCAAAATACCCCAGCTCAGAGAAAAATATCCAAATGGGCTTCAAAGGAGCCTAGTAGATTAATAGACACCTCGAAACTGGACCATATGACAATTCATATTCTGAGCACCGCATGGGATCATTGCTGGATGGTCTTTCAGCTTGTATTTCTTTTAGTTTTTGGGGTTTTTTTTGCTTTTTTTTTTTTTTTTTTTTTTTTTTTTTTTTTAGTGCAATGTTATTGGGGCATCCCGTAAGAGAGAAGCAAAGTGTGGCGATGATGCTGCTTTGGAGAAGTAGATGAATGAGTAACTTAGAGTCTGAGCATCACACAGGTGGTTGATGTGGTTCATCTTTGATCCTAAAGCCCTGTTTGACTCCACTATTGACCCGGCTTTCATCTGACCTTCCTCTGGATTACCCTTGCCTGTTTAAGTCTGATACCTACCCGTGTACTCACATTTGTTGCCAGCAGTTTAGACATTAATGGCTGTATGTTGAGTTATTTTGAGGGGACAGAAAATTTACACTGTTATACAAGCTGTACACTCACTACTTTACATTGTAGCAAAGTGTAATTTCTTCAGTGTTGTCACATGAAAAGATAGAAGAAAATATTTACAAAAATGTGAGGGGTGTACTCACTTTTGTGAGATACTGCAGGTAGATGACTTCTTACTGGCACCTGCGCCCTTCCACTGACCTGGCAGTCCCTGTCTCAACTTTTGGGGTGCTTGGATGGCAATTGTGAAAGAAGCCACCCTCATCATATCGAACTCCTCATATAGGTACATGACAGCTTCCTGCGCCCAACCATTACCATGGTGGTCCCTGTCTCAGCTTTCAGGGGTCTCCGATTGGGAATTGTGCAAGAGGCCACTCTCATCATCTCAAGCTTCTCATACAGGTAAACGACAGCTTATGCCTTGTACACACGGTCTGACTTTTGACCGTGCAAAAGTCCGCTGTGTGTCCGTCGGAAAGAAAGAGTACAGATTCTCTATCTAAGGTCCGTCGGACTTCCGACAAAAAAAGTCCGATGGATGCTACACACGGCCGGACTTTCCGAGAAAAAAAAAACGTCAGACTTTTTTTCTCGGAAAGTCCTGCCGTGTGTACGAGGCATTACTGGCACCTGTGCCCATTCCTTGCCCTAGCGGTCCCTGTCTCAACTTTTGGGGTTGCTCGGATGGGAATTATGCAAGGGGTTACCCTCATCATATCAAGCTTCTCATACAGGTAAATTACAGCTTACTGGCACCTGTGCCCATCCATTGCCCAGACGGTCCCTGTCTCAACTTTCGGGGGTGCTCATATGGGAATTATGCAAGAGGCCACCCTCATTATATCGAGCTCCACATATAGGTAGAAGACAGCTTCCTGGCACCTGCGCCCTTCCATTGACCTGCCGTTCCCTGTCTCAACTTTTGGGGTGCTTGGATGGGAATTGTGAAAGAAGCCACCCTCATCATATTGAACTCCCCATATAGGTACATGACAGCTTCCTGTGCCCATCCATTGCCATGGTGGTCCCTGTCTCAGCTTTCAGGGGTCTCCGATTGGGAATTGTGCAAGAGGCCACTCTCATCTCAAGCTCCTCATACAGGTACATGACAGCTTACTGGCACCTGTGGCCTTCCATTGCCCTAGCAGCCCCTGTCTCAACATTTGGGGTGCTTGGATGGGAATTGTGCAAAAGGCCACTTTCATTATATTGAGCTCCTCGTACAACTTTCAAGGGTGCTCAGATGGGAAAGAGGCCACCCTGATCAACTCGAGGTCACAATACGGGTACATGACAATGTGTGGCCGTACCATACAATACCATACAATACCTCTCAGACTGCTGTCCAAAACTCCCCACCAAATATAGGTCTTACCACTGCCGCCCCCATACTGGAAGTTGTGCCAGACAGAAGACCGCTCTCCACACAGGAAATGAGCCCATGTTACAGCAATGAAGGACCGATTGGATATCTGAAGTGAACACATCTTGTCCGGGCCAATATAAAAATAAAAACTCATCATTAAACATCTCCATCTTTCTTTATATCATAATTAGATGAAAGAACATTTGGAGAGCACAAAAGAAGCAAATCCCCAGGCCCCACTACATTCGCCGTGTTGCACCTGCATGAGTATTTTTGGCAAGGCGCGCCCGAAGGTCATGCAAAAGCCTTTTATCCGACACTTGTCTACTCTGTGTGTTTGACCTCCTAACAAGTGTGGCTCTCCAAAGGAAGTTGTCGGAAAAATGAAGTCATTTCACAGCATTTCGCATTGACGTGCCATCAAACCTCGCACCACCTGGTCCGGCGTAGGACGGGAAACAGAAAACAGCTGCGATTCCAGCGAGCAGCACATGAGAAGGACGGTGTCACATAAGGATAAAGGGTCATCTCCAGATTCACGCAGTGCGATGGGATTTCAGATTATTTTTATAAGTGATTCCACTTAGTTCAGTTAAAGCGTATCTAAACTCAAGAAAAAAAAATTACTTTATTGCAGCTGGCCAGTTCTTTGATGCAGAGGCTGCATTAGTTTTCTTTTTCAGGCTTTTTCTTACCTTGGTTTTCACCTAGTAATTCACCTAGTAATTCTGCCAGTAACACACTTCCTGTCCTAGCGTGGCAACGCTGAAACCTCGTACAACCGACAAGAAAACTGCTGGCAGAGCTTTCTTGCCGAGAAAACCGGCCGTGTGTACGAGGCTTTCAGGTTTCTCGTCAGGAAAACTGACCAGAATCTCGACAAGAAAAAAAGAAGACCTGCTTTCTTTTTTCTCGTCGTGATTCTCGTCGGCCTGTTTCCCGACGAGAAACCCGAGACACCTACCTGTCGCCGTGGAAACCCGCGCATGCTTAAAATGAGTTTGACGCATGCGCGGTAGCTTCCTAGGCATAGGTAGGGTGTAGCAAGATGGCGGCGACGGCATTGAATGTGATGAGCGCACACGCTCGTCGTAGTCGATGACGTCACAGCGTTCGTGTCATTCAAAAGAACGGCGGTTCTTTTGAAAGGTACGTATGTACACTCGGCCGGGACAAGATTCTTGTCAAGAATCTCGGCAGGAAAAACGACGGGTTTTTTTCCTGACTAGATTCTCGGCCATGTGTACGAGGCTTGACTCACTGTACCTTTTTCTTTGAAGGAGTTGTCACATTAGGACAGGAATTGAGCAATGCCATGGGGAAGGTATTCTGTAACCTCCAGAAAGAACTGACCTGAGGAGAATGTAACTAATAACTAGGGATGAGCCAACGGTTTGGACCAAGCTTTGGGGGTTTGGGCACATACACTATATTGTCAAAAGTATTTGGACGCCTGCCTTTACACGCACATGAACTTTATTGGTATCCCAGTCTGAAGCCTCGTACACACGACCAAGTTTCTCGTCAAAAAACGACAAGAAAACTGCCGAGAGAGCTTTCTTGCCGAGAAAACCGTTCATGTGTATGGTTTCTCGTCGAGAAAACTGCCGGGAATCTCGAAGAGAAAAATAGAGAACCTGCTTTCTATTTTCTCATCAGGATTCTCGTTTTTCTCGTCGGGTTTCTCGTCGGCCTGTTTTGCGACAAGAAAACCGTTCATGTGTATGCTTTTCCGAGTCTTAAAAAATCGCGCATGGTCAGAATCAAGTATGAGACGGGAGCGCTCCTTCTGGTAAAACTAGCGTTCGTAATGGAGATAGCACATTCGTCATGCTGAACTGAAAAGCAGGAGGCTGAAAAGCGGGAATTGTCTCTCACCAAATTTTTTACTAACACGCGGTAACACGAGGTCAGCAAAAGCAGCCCAAGGGGTGGCGCCATTGGAATCGAACTTCCCCTTTATACTGCCGTCGTACGTGCTGTACGTGACCACGCAGAACAACGACGAGATTTTGAATTGACTGTGTGTATGCAAGGAAAGCTTGACAAGAAGCTCGTCAAGCTTGACAAGAATCTCGTCGAGAAAATCGATGGGTTTTTTACGACGAGAAACCCGGTCGTGTGTACGAGGCTTTAGTCCGTAGGGTTCAATATTGAGTTGGCCCACCCTTTGCAGCTATAACAGCTTCAACTCTTCTGGGAAGGCTGTTCACAAGGTTTATAAGTGTGTCTATGGGAATATTTGACCATTCTTCTAGAAGCACATTTTTGAGGCCAGGCACTGATGTTGGACAAGAAGGCCTGGCTCGCAGTCTCTGCTCTAATTCATCCCAAAGGTGTTCTTTGGGGTTGAGGTCAGGACTCTCTGCAGGCCAGTCAAGTTTCTCCACCCCAAACTCGCTCATCCACGTCTTTATGGACCTTGCTTTGTGCACTGGTCCAAATCATTTGGTGGAGGGGGGATTATGGTGTGGGGTTGTTCTTCAGTGGTTTTGGCTTGGCCCCTTAGTTCCAGTGAAGGAAACACTTAAAGTGATTGTAGAGTCAGTGGCTCCTGCTGTGTCCCATCACATTGGGAGCAGGTCGTTAGCGGCGCCACCCTGCCGCAGGCCTACATTACAGGACACCCTGCCGCAGTGAATGCACGTGGGGCGGTCGGAATTTGGTCAGTAACAAATAAAAGAGGCTCATATCAGGAATGAAAAATTGCTCTGGTCCATAGGTACCTGGTACAGGTGTCAGGGCTGAACTGGATGGTAAAGCGTGCTGAAAAGGTGTGCTAGGACAGTTCTTCCGCTTTCCTTTCTACTGATCTCTCACACATAAAGCCAACATGAGATTCTAGTGTTTAGTTGCTTCATCAGCAAAGTGTCCCCCCAGAAATATTTTCACCCTAATGGTCCCTATATGCTTCTAATGTACACATTTCCTGCAGGGAAGCTTTGATCTGACACTGTTTTACCATCTTCCAGCAGCGTCGACCTACTCTGAACTCTGTCAGCGGATGGCGAAGCTGTTTCTTGACATAAATTATTCAATCCATTCCAGGTTTTTGCCATTGGGAGTAAAATTTGGAGCAAATGTGTGCGTTAGTTGTAAATGTTCACCTTTTGAGGACAAACTTCAACCGAATTATTCAGGACAATAGAGAAGTTTTCAAAATGTTTGCACATTTTGGTTTAACTTTCTTCATTCTTTTTTCCGGGGGGGGGGGGGGGGGGAATCTGATTGCTTCCTTGTGCTACAATTGGTTGCACTCAGAAAACAATATTCTAAAGGCCCATTTAGAGTTCATTCACACTAGTGCAGTAGGGGGCGTTTGTGGGAGCATTCTAAAAGCAGGGCAACCAAAAAATAATGGTATGAATGCAGTTCACATCAACACATTGCGTTGCAGTTGCTCAGTGCTGAAAAAAAAAGAAGAGCGTGCACTACTTTTTTTCAGCGCAATGCGTTCATATGCACGCAAACACGAATAAACGCAAGGCAAACAAAGTCAATGCATTACAGAATAAAGCAGGAAACCACCGCTCACCTAAGGCCCCTTTCACACTTGTGCAACTTGTCCTGCGACTTGGGACTGCAAAGTTGCATGACAAGTCATACCCCATGATCTACAATGAGTAACGTTCATTCATTATATTATTATTATATACCTACTTAGGTTCCAACGTACAGTCCAGGTGTCATGGTTGGGGGGTCAGGTCTGGAGACCAGTAGCTATAGCAGTAGAGAGGCTCCCATCGAGCACCTGGATAAGTACACATGTAGGTCACTCTGGTGGATGATGTGGGCTCACCGAAAGGTGCATAGTGTAAGCACTAACTGATGTTAACCAGAGCTCCTGATGGTGGAGATGGGTTTTGCTGCCTGTTAGTACCAGTCCGCAGTACTCAGGATCGCCCCAGTAGGAGGTGAGCAAGCCGGGGTCTAGTAGCAGATATAGCAAGTAGGATTCGAGCAGAAGTGAAGTCAAGAAACAAGCCAAAGTTCGGTAACAAGCGGTTGCAAGTTGGGGTTGAGCACAAATGTAGTTGAGGAACAAGCCAAAGGTCGGTAATGAGTAGTAGCAAAGATACAGATGGCAGCAGGAGTAAAAAGAGCGAGATATTGGCTGGAGAGAGCACAATAATCTGGCAAACAGTGACTGCAAAGGCATGGCTAAAACAGGAAGTTCATGGGAGGAGCAAATGGTTCAATTGAAACAAGGTTCAAGGCAAGATCACTCAATGAAGTGTTCAGGGTGCTGTCCAGGTGGCTCAACAAGAAGAGACATCCTCAGACACAGCAGAGCTTGCAGTTCAGACCCTGGTCCTGACACCAGGGTGGTATCCATCACCCTATGGTTATTATTCTACTATCCCTAATGAGGGGTGTTTAGAATAAAATATTTTATGGACTGTAGAAACTAGTGTGGTGCTCCTAATCTTTTCAAATGTTTGTTTTCTCGCAAACTCCTCAGAGGGTCCAGCAGGACACCAGGGTTGTTGGTGAGCAGCCTCCAGGACCACACACCAGATATAACATCTTACCAAACCACCACAAGGTCCAGCGCTCCAATAGCAAAAAAAGAGAGAGAAAATCCTAACAAGGTTAAAACTCCTCACCACCTTGCCTAAAGGTAAAGCAAACAGTTTGGCTAGAGACATTTTAAAGTTTCCTGATGATTTGTATCCTGACGGTTACTCATGATTTCTCATTCGTTCATTGACAGATACAGCCTTCTTATTCAGAACCATAGGGTTCTATCGCCTCCATTAGGAGTAGGACTAGGCAGAACAAAAAAACAAACGAACACCTGGCTACGCCCATGAGAGATCCTCAGCAGAGGCGTAGCTTGAAACTTGTGGGCCCTGATGCAAAAGTTGACCTGGAACCCCCTCCCACTACCTCCTACCACTTTCACCATGCGTGCAGATACACCCACCGCACGGCAAGATACTCAAAGTGGCATAAGAGTTTTGAGTTCCCGGAGTTCCTCCTTCCATCAGAGGACAGGGATCACCACTGGAGAATCAGAGGACAGGGACGCCTGGCAGGTCACTTGGCAGAGCTCCTTTCCCATCCCAGCACTGTATACAGCTCCTCCCTCCCCCCCCCCCCCCCCCCACACTACACAGGGCTGAAATCACATTCCTTTACACACAGTCTGTCAGCATTCACAGGGTGTATCTGGCTTTTATGTTGCTGTTTTGACCTGTGAAATTCTCTGGTTGGAACAACACTGTAGTTGCAGTAGGCAGATACACCTTGTACGGATCGTGGCTAACTGGCTTTTTTGTAAAGGAATGTGATTTCAGACCTGCGGGGGAGGAGCAGTATAGAGTGCTGTAATGGGAAAGGAGCTCATCAGCCGGGCAAAGCATCCAGGGCAGAGGGGGTGGTCAGGGGGCTTTTTTGGGGGGGGGGGGGTGAAACTTAGATATGGGAGGGCAATGCCATGTGACACAAAATCTGGACCCTGCAGCCCCTCAAGGGCCCCTCATGGGCCCCTCAGGAGGTGTTAAGGGATTTGTTTTAGCAATTTCTGAAGGTTTCTCTGTCAGTGTTGGCAAGTGTTGGGGGAAAGTAACCTCCTGGAGGTTTGTGTCTCATCCCCAGTTGTCAGGGAAGTGGGGTAAGCCGACATCCCCGGGGGGGGTACTTCCACCCCGTGCTCCTCTCAATTCAGGAAATTTCTCACAGCTTCTCCCCAGCCATTGGGAATGGAGGGGTGTGGACTGTGGAAGGCAAAGTGGAAGCCCAGTACTGGAGCCTGGCTGTGGGGCCCTAGGGCAGATCGGAGCTGGACTTTGTGGAGGATATGATAATAATATGACAGGGAGGCTTCAGGGGCCCCCTGGAGCTAGGGACGGGGTTGCGATTGTGACCCTGCAACCCCTTATGCTACGCCCATGGTCCTCAGTCAGTATATAATAGGCTTGTGCAATTCGTTTCGTAACGAATTGAAATTCGTCCGAATTTAGCAACTTTCGGACATTCGGAAGCATTCGAATTTCCGAACAAAGCAATTACGAATAAGACCGAATCCGAAGTAAATTATACCGCAAATAGCGAATGCCCGAATGTCTTCGGCATAATTCGTTATGAAAAAGTTACGCATGTACGAATCCATACGAAGCACAATAACACTCACTCTGCTCTGCTCTCTGCTTCTCCCACACCGTGCTGAACTCCCTCTCAAAATGGTGTACAGGGGCGGAGGCTATAGCCGCATGTAAAAAACGAAAGTAAAATACGAGATTTCGAATCCATTCGAAGCACAATAACACTCTGCTCTGCTCTCTGCTTCTCCCTCACCGTGCTGAACCCTCTCAAAATGGTGTACAGGGGCGGAGCCTATAGCCGCATGTTAAAAACGAAAGTAAAATACGAGATTTCGAATCGTTACAAATAACCGCAATGTATTTAGAAAAGTACAAATCCATTCGAAGCACATTAGGCATAATAGGCAGCGTCGTTGTGAGAGAGACACGGAAAATTACGAATCAACGAACCCAAAAAAAGTTACGAAAGTAGGAGTTGTGTCCAGAATCAACGAAAAACAACGTACTCTACCGAAAGTACGAACCCAAAAAAAGTTACGAAAGTAGGAGTTGTGTCCAGAATCAACGAAAAACAACGTACTCTACCGAAAGTACGAATTATAAAGCAACAAAAAATTCAACGAAAAATGTCGCTTGCAAAAATACGAATGAGTCCGAACACGAAAAATCCCGTCTAGCAAAATTACGAATGATTACGAATCAACAGGACCGGAAAGAAACGAACCGAAACGGAACAAATTTTTCCGTTGTGCACAAGTCTAGTATATAACCCCTCCCTGCTCTAGGTATTTAGTTTTTTTCTGCCTAGTCACGAGTAAGGACCTGGTTCTCTGCTGAGATCTATAGTGCTGGGAATTGTAGTTTTTTTGTTTTGTTATTTTCTCTTTTTCCTGGATTTTTTTCTGGTGATATCTACAATCAACTGCCGGGCTGAGCGACGGACTGGATACTTAGATCCAGAGGGTCACCCCAGTCTGGCCAGCAAACCCGTGCAGACCTCAGCTACGCGCTAGGTCGGCCGCGACATAGCCCCACTGGACAGGGGCTGGCCCTGCGTGTTAAACATCTCACGAGGTCGCATACGACCAGGTCTCGGCCTGTGTCGCAGCGTTCCTCATGGCCGACAGCCCCCCCACTTCGGTGGCGAGGAGGATCTGTCTGGGAGCGTTACCCGCGCACTTCGCTGGAGCGTAAAGTAGAGGGCCCCTGCCTCTCCTTCCTTGGAGGGGTGGGGGGCGCGGGTACTCCCTGGGGTGGTCGGTCCCTCCGGGGTTCTCCTCCATCCCTCTTCCCCTCCCCCCTCCTTTTCTTTCCGGGTGAGGCCCAGGCTTCTGGCCTAGGGGCTTTGTGGACACACTGTCCCCCCCCTCCACCCTTGGGTTTGCTACTGGGGGGGTATCCCATGGGCCCACCTGCTGCATTTTGGGGCCCAGGAGGTGAGTGACCGGACATCCGCGTTCGGGTGCCTTGGCGCTACGGGCGCTGGGGGGGGGGGGGGTGAATAAATTTGTGATAATATCCACGCTTAAATGGACAAACCCGGCTGCTGCCCCCCTCTCAAGTGTCCTATACTAGGAACTGATAAAAGATGAAATGTGTAAATTAGGGGTGTTGGCACTACAAACAGCAATCTGTGAAGAAAAAGAATAATAATAATAATAAACCTCCTGGGGTGAAATGTGCACTCCCCTACTATGTGAAATGTCGAGTCTCCCGCAATAGCACGGTAAATTGAGATGAGGTGAGTGATCCAGTAAAGAGAAGATAATCAAAGAATAAAACTATATAAGCTCCGGCCTCCGAAGGGTGACCAACCAATTGATTGCCTATCTGGGTGGCCCCAGAGTGGGTGGCGGAGGCTGCCATTGTCCATATAGGGGCCGCGCACTTGCGGCATGCAGCTAAAAATTTAGGCCGCGGCTTTGCGGCCTACTGGCCGGGTACCTAGTGTAGGCCCTGGGGCCGGCGGCGGAGGCCGCCGCCTCCATAATTTAGACCGCGGCTTTGCGGCCTACATATAGATCGGTCTGGTCCCCCCGCTCACTGCAGACGGACGAAAATTTAGGCCGCGGCTTTATGGCCTACGGGCCGGGTACCGCTTGAGGGCCCCCGGGCCGGCTGCGGAGGCCGTGCCCCTCCTGTAATTTAGGTTGCGGCTTGTGGCCTACAGATGGATTGGTCCTGTCCCCCGGCTCGCGGCAGACGGACGAAAATTTAGGCCGCAGCTCTTGCGGCCTGCTGGGCCATGGCTTCTGCAGCCTGCTGAGCCTGGTGGCCGCCTACTGTGAAGGGCCTTGGTCTGTGGCCCCTATGAGGGGCCTTGGTCGGTGCCCCTGTGAGGGGTCTTAGTCGGTGCCCCCAGTGAGGGGCCTTGGTCTGTGCCCCCTGTGAGGGGCCTTGGTCGGTGCCCCCCGTGAGGGGCCTTGGTCGGTGCCCCCTGTGAGGGGCCTTGGTCGGTGCCCCTGTGGGGGGCCACGGTCTGTGCCCCTGTGGGGGGCCACGGTCTGTGCCCCTGTGGGGGGTCGTGGTCTGTTCCCCCTGTGAGGGGCCGCGGGCTGTGCCCCCTGTGAGGGGCCCCGGGTCTGTGGAGGGGCTTCGGTCTGTGCTCCCTGTGCGGGGCCTCCGTCGAGGGGCGCTGGTTTTCCCACTTATTGCATCTGTGCGGGAACCTTTTTTCAAGATGGGGGATGCAGCAGTGGCTGCGGCAGAGGGCCGGTATCCCTTTGGATAAGCGGTTTTGCGCGGCAAAGGCGTTCCCTTCTCCCTCTTATTATGACAAAATCGTCCACGAGGACTGGGAGTGTCCAATGTGTCTTTTGTGTTTCCAAGAACACTTGCTGTAAGGTACCCCTTTGGGGAGTCCCTCCTTCAGTAGTGGATTGTTCCACCAGTAGTGGATCCCCCTGTCTCTAGGCTGCTCAAGGCAACCATGGTTCCAATAGAGGAATCTCTGGCTTCTAAAGGTCCAGCTGACATACCTGGAGGGGGAGCAGAATCCCCCTGTCTTTGCTGCATTGGTGGACCTGTTGGTCCAGGTGCTGCAGTTGTCTGCTATGTCGCTTGGCCGCAGTTACCCTGGTTGCTGAGCCCTCTGTTTCCTCAGTGGTGCTGAGGCATGTATTTTGGGGGGCAACCCTGAATGGCATCATGTCGCGTCTTGATCTTGTCCGGTTACAAGATAGTTTTCAGGCTGTGCTCCTTCAAAGAGTTTTTTTTTTGCTTCCAAGGGCGTTTGTCGGCAGACTGCTGGCTGTTCTCTGCGGGGGGCTGTGCTGTAGAGTGTGATGGTCACGGTTCCTGTGCTAAGAACGGTTTCAGGGGTTTTATTCAAACCTGTTAACAGTCAACAAGATGGAGGGCATGGTACATCTAATTCTGGACCTCAAGGCCATGGCCTGCCGTGTGGGGGTACAGTAGTTCAGGATGGAGTCCGTCCGCACAGCGGTGGCACTCCTTCATCATGGGGACTTTCTGACTTCTATCGACATCACGAATGCTACTTATGCATTCTGTTATGTGCCCGACTCCAGCACTTCCTCCGTTTTTGCTGTGGGTGCGGAGCATTATGAGCGTGTGGTGTTGCCCCTTTGGGTCTGGCCACTGCTCCTCGGGTGTTCACGAGGTGTTGGCCCCGGATCTGGCGTGGTTACGTCAGTGGGGGTTTGCGATCCTGGGCTACCTAGACGATCTTCTTCTCCGACTCATCGACTACTCCGAGGAGCAACGTAGTTCTTATACAAACCTTGACTGATTTCAGTTGGAGTCTATACTATTGGAAGTTTGCTTGGCCCTGCCAGATCGTTGGATTATCTGAGCCTGACCCGGGCTTCAGCTCTGGCCAGCGTGTTTCTTCTCCCGGACAATACTCCGGAAGTTGCAGACTGCGTTTTTTCATTTACTGTCCGGCAGGTGGGCTCCTCTGCGGATCTGCATGTGGGTGTTGGGTCCGATGGTATCTATTTTTTTGAGTCGATTCCATTTGCAAAGTTCCATACAAGCTCCCTTCGGGAAGATCCTGGCATAATGGGACAAATACCCAAGGTCTCTGGACAATCTAATTCGGCTGAGTCAGGAAACCAGATTTTCCCTAGTCTGGTGGCTTCGCTCTCCGGTTCTTCGGTGGGGTAAATCCTTTCTCCCCTTGTATTGAACAGGGTGACCACCAATGCCAGTCTGTCCGGGTGGGGAGAGGTCCTGGGACTGAGCTCTGCTCAGGGTCATTGGACGTTAGTGGAATCCGGACTACAGAGTAAGATCCTGGAACTTCATGCGAACAGACTAGTTCTGGATCATGGACGGAACGACTTCGGGGCCTCCCGGTACGGATCCAGTCGGACAAGGCAATGGCGGTGGCTTATGTCCTTCACCAGGGCGGGCCAAAATAGGCTGTTGGCGACCCTGGCTGTTGCCAGTATCCTCCGGTGGGCAGAGCGTCTCGTTCCGGCTCTTTCTGGCATACGCTTTCCAGGAGTAGAATACTGTTAAATGGATACCTCAGTTGGTTAGAGTTGGACCATGGGGTGGGCCCTTCACTGGCCCGTGTTTCATCGTATTTGGCTCCGCTGGGGGCACGCCTGAGGTAGATCTGTTTTGCGTCCTGGCTCAACAGGATGGTACCAAGGTTTCTGGCAAGGTAACGGATCTTCTGACGGCTCTAGTGACCCACGTTTGCTCTATGCCTTTCCTCCTCTCCAGCCTCTGCTGTGGCTTTTTGTCAGGATCAGGGCTGTGGGGATTCCAGTCATTCTACTCCGGATGGGTCCCGGTGGTCTGGGTACGCCGACCGGGTGCGCCTGGTCGCCAACGTTCCTTGGTGACTGCCTCTCAGGAAGGACCTACTGTCCCAAGGACCGTTCTTCAATCCTGTCCCTGGTTATTAACAGCCTGGCTGTGATGAGCCAGGTGCTGCAGTTTCCAACACTGCTGATGGGGGGATGAGAAGGAAGGGGCCTTGTGTACCATCGAGGCCCAGGTGTCAGCCTGGGTGGTCTTCTTCAGCGTCTCCTGGTCTCGCACTTCCTGGTGCGTATCTTTTATTCCAGGGGTTAGACGTCTGTTTCCACCAGTGCGTTTTTTTCTACCGCCGTGGGATCTGAACTTGGTGATTTTGGTTCTCCAGAAGCCTCTCTATCTCTCTCTCAAAATATTCGGGAGATTCCACTAATTACTCTGTCTCAGAAGGTGGCCTCTTAGTGGCTATCACCTCCACTCACAGGGTGTCAAAAAGGGTGGCGTTATCTTGTCGTTCACCTTACCCAGGCTAAGGTGGCGCTTTGCCCCTTTTTACAGAGTCCTTGGATTTCCCTTTGAATAAGGACATTGTGTTGCCTTTCTTGTGTTCCTGGTCAGCACTTTCCAAGGCATTTGCCTTATCTGCCCTGAATGAGTTTTTGCGGACGGGCCAAGAAAGGGACTGTCTGCTTTTTTCTGCGACCCTTCTCTGGATGGAGGGCTATTCGGTCAGGGATCGGGTTCCTCCTTCCCTGTTATGGCGCATTTTTCTCGGGCGCTTAGTGCTTCTTGGGCCTTCTGTCATCATGCATCCGTTGTGCAAGTTTGCAAGGCGACCACTGGTCGTCGGTGTACATTTTCACAAGTCTACGAAGTGGATGGGTTGGCATCTGCGGATGCCTCTTTTGGCCGCAAGTTTTTGCAGGCTGCTGTTTAGAGGGTCTATTCCCTCTTGAAAGGGTAGCGTTCAGGTTGGGTTCCAGCTGGTCCTGTGTGAAGCTCTTGTTACCTGGATGGCTCTTGTGTTAGCCTTGGGAATTTTCGTTGTCCTACCCCTCATGTTTGGCACTGCTTTGGGATGTCCCTATGGTTCTGAATAAGAAGGCTGTGTCTGTCAATGAACGAATGAGAAAATAAGATTTTTTACTTACCCTAAAATCAGTTTCTCTGAGTTCATTGACAGACACAGCACCCACAACTCTATGGAGTTTTTTGATACTTCTATTACTGCTTGCTACTAAACTGAATACCTAGAGCAGGGAGGGGGTTATATACTGACTGAGGATGGCCCATGGGCGTAGCCAGGTGTTCGTTTGTTTTTTTGTTCTGCCTAGTCCTATTCCTAATGGAGGCGATATAACCCTATGGTTCTGAATAAGAAGGCTGTGTCTGTCAATGAACTCAGAGAAACGGATTTTACGGGAAGTAAAAAATCCTATTTTTACTGGGTCTTCATACAATCTTCATCTCATGCCTTTAGAAGTAATTCTTCAACATTGCTTAATACAACTTTTTTTTTTTTTTACATTTTTGACTAATGGTCCGGTCTTCCTGTAACGATTTGCATTTGGTGTAGATCATATGCAGTGATTCATCATCAGATGGTCTCCAATATGGCGGGTCACTCTCTCATCTGTTTTGCTATAGGTGTCTTCTTGCTCCATTGGCGATGGTGAAGCCATATTGGTGTGATAAGCCTCATTACATTATTAGAGGTTGTTAGGTACCTAGACACAGATCTTCTGCTCTTTGAGAAATAAAACAACAAAGAAAACATTTTTATCTAAATGTAAAATGAGAATGTGACCTGTCATAATCTTATATTTCAAGAAAAATATCAATTGAAATACATTTTTAAGAATCTTATATCTTAAAAAATGTTACCAATTTTTTGTAAATGGTGGTTTATCATTTAAAGCAGAAGTAAACCTATCCATTTAACCGTTTCAAATAACAGTTACATTTTCGGCACTGCCGGGAATGTAACCCTCCCATTGGTTGTGCTCTCAACTCGACTGTCAAACCATCCAATGGCTAGTGTCATAACTGATCACATGTGCAGCATTATGGCAGTTGTAGATAAACAGAGGCCAAGATGGCAGCTTCCTTGGCTAAAAACAATAGGAGGGTTTACTTCCACTTTAACCGCTTAAGGACCACCTCCTGTATATATACAGTACGTTGGCAGAATGGCACGGACAGCCATAGGCACGTACAGGTACGTCCCCTTTAAGATGCTGCCGTGTGGTCGCGCGCGCGCCGCCGGCAGCGCGCTCGCGACCCTGCCGCTTTCTCCGTGAGCCCGACCGTGGGTCCCGCGGACTCGATCGCCGTGGGGACACCCGCGATCGTCTCACGGAGAGATAGAGCAGGGAGGTGCTTATGTAAACAAGCATCTCCCCGCTCTGCCTAGTGACAATGACAGTGATCACCGCTTCCTGTAATCGTAAGCGGTGATCACTGTCTTGTCACACACAGCCCATCCCCCCTACAGTTAGCAGCAATCCCCAGGACACACTTAACCCCTACAGCGCCACCTACTGGTTAACCCCTTCACTGCCAGTGTCATTTTCTCAGTAATCAGTGCATTTTTATAGCACTGATCGCTGTAAAAATGACAATGGTCCCAAAAATGTGTCAAAAGTGTCCGATGTGTCCGCCATAATGTCGCAGTCACGATAAAAATCGCTGATCGCCGCCATTACTAGTAAAAAAAGAAAAATATTAATAAAAATGCCATAAAACTATCCCCTATTTTGTAGACACTATAACTTTTGCGCAAACCAATCAATAAACGCTTATTGCGATTTTTTTTACCAAAAATATGTAGAAGAATACGTATCGGACTAAACTGAGGAAAAAAAATGTTTTTTTATATATTTTTTGGGGATATTTATTATAGCAAAAAGTAAAAAATATTGCATTTTTTTAAAAATTGTCACTCTATTTTTGTTTATAGCGCAAAAAATAAAAACCGCAGAGGTGATCAAATACCACCAAAAGAAAGCTCTATTTGTGGGAAAGAAAGGACGCCAATTTTGTTTGGGAGCCACGTCGCGTGACCGTGCAATTGTCAGTTAAAGCGACGCAGTGCCGAATTGCAAAGGGGCCTGGTCCTTTAGCAACAAAATGGTTCGGGGCTTAAGTGGTTAAGAAGTATGAGTAAATCATGGACTGAGTTCTCAGTGATAGCAATGTATACTATTTATTTGAAATCAAATGTAGCACCCTCTAATGTTCAACTAGTGTAGGTCATTTTTTTTTTTTTTATTACTCACAGTAGCCTGTGAGTCTGGGTAATTGGTTGCGGTTATTGTAGGTGAGACTGGAGGGCTCTACAGGACAGGCCTCTGGTACCTTTTCGAAGCTTGAAGATGTTTCTAGAAGCTAATGGGTGGAGGCTAGGAGGACCTGATCTGAATACTTGAGGGAATCTGGCCAATCTCCAGGCAGAAGGCTTGGTGAGTGGCTGGATCAGCCCTTAAATATTGTGAAGCCTGACCAGCAGGGGAGACGGGTGGAAGATGGTGTGAGGAAGCTGTGTTGTGAGGCCTGGGAGGGGACTCCGGGTTTGAGGGGGGCTCCGGCTCCAGGCTGGGAACTGGGAAAGAAAGAAGGACAGAGGGATCTCTACTATCCCACAGTGTCGGTTGGGAGATAGGGTGGCTTGCGAAGAAGGACCTGTACAGCAAGAGGCCTGAAAAGTTGTCTCTTCTGAGGCAGCAGGATTTCCAGGGACAGAGTACTTCTACACCCCCAGGTCCAAAAAGGGTTAAATCTGCTGGATGCAATATCAAGCAAGCTTTTCTGGGACTGTACCAGCAAGCTGTGACCCAATCCCTTGTCCTGGGGCATTTCACCAAGCAGCTAGGTGGGCTGGTAAGAGAGGGGACAAGTACAAGTGGAGACTTTGCTAGAATTCTACTCTGGGAACACAGAGCTCCCATAAAGAGGGATTTTTTTTGTTGTCAAGTTCATGGAGACTGTTGCTGTTCCGAAGGGAATACCGTCAAGTATATGTTCATTTTTCTGGATTACATAGAAAAGGAAGTTATCCTAATTTTTTATTCTTCAAGTCAAATTGGGTATCCCCTAAGCCCCATAACCTACCCAAGTTGTTTTTCCCAATAAAACAACAAAAACAAGTTCTTGGACTGTTCCTTGTCTCCTTGTGTGTGGCCTGGCTGGTTAGGAATAGGGGGACCCAAAAACCAGTGGCCCTTGCGGGGGTAGCACTGCACAAATAATTAAAAAATTAAGTTTAGGGTTTGTACACACCAGGTGTGGCATGGGAACAGGTGCAAAATTATTGGGCTGCCCTAAACCTGCTGCACAGGGACGCACAAAAAAACGCATGCACTCGGACGTACCTTATTGCATGAAAGCGCTCTTAAAGCAGACGTGTAGTTGAAAAAAAAAAAAAATTCTACAACTTTAATTATGTTACATACCTGTGTAGCACCCTCCTAGAATAGGTTGCTAGAGAGGCACAGGTAAATTTAGTTCTGTACCTTCTCTGTAATCATGGCAGTGCCGTTTGATTAGTTTTGGCTGTTCTGGGTCTCACTGGCTGCGGGCTCAACTACTTTCCCCTGCCTTCTGGTGGATTCTAGAATCTAGTGGGTTGGAAGAGGCAGACCCTGGGGTTGAAAATTCATGTTGTCTCAGCAAATCCCTGGGGAGGGAGGATGCGTAGTTAGGTGACTGAGGTGTGCATAAATAGTCAGGGGCCTGGAGCAGCAGGGTTCTTGTCCAGAAGAAGAAAACCCAACCTGAAGGGCTGCTGCCCTTCTGGGCAAAATAGCATTCTGCAAGGAACTCAAGCCAAATCAAAGAGTGTTCACTAAGGATCTGGCCTGGGAGCTCACAGGAGAAGTGTCTGGCTTTTATAAACAGAGGCATCTTGGTATAAGGGGACATTGTGAGTATAGGTCTGAATGTAGGATGCTAATAACTGTTTGCTGTCCTAACCCTTTGAGTATCTACTCCACTGTTGCTGAAGTGGGACTCTTCCTGTGCTTGGAGTCATTGAGTTGCTTGTTCTCCTATTGTCTGCTAAGAGGGGAATTATCCTGAAGAAGTCAGAGAGTGTCCTCTTCTGCGCTTGAATCTGGAGTATTCCAAAGCTCGCCCTACACCCCAGCCGAGTTCAACAAGCATTACATCTTAAACAGACATTCCCCGCCTGGTTATTGAGTTGTGAATCTGTGCTGTTGTGCCTAGTAGGGTGCCCAGGTGTCCCGGATTGCCCGGGATTGTCCCATAATTCTCATTTGTGTCCTGTGTCCCTGGCACCTTCATTCCGGGACAATACAGTGTCCCGGAATGAAATGAGGACACATAGCCACCCTAATAGACAATTGCCAAACTGGTTGCTAGGGCCGCCCCGCCTGGCGTCTAGCTACCAGTGACAGTCACATTCGCAGAGTCTCGGAGCGAGGCAGAGAGGAGCAAAGCCTTTACCCAGTGCTGCCCTGCGCTCCGTGTCCATCCACCTCCTCTCCTTCTCTGGCCGGGGAAGCAGCACCCAGAGAGAGCAGCCAGAACATCTCCTCCTGACTCCTCCAGTCTTCAGTGACCTCCCGGTGGGCGGCGGCATTCTGCAGTGCTGGCTGGCTTAGATCCATGGCTCGGCTACCCGTCCCGTCTCCCGCAGCACATTGCCCGACTTCTCCTCCTCTCGCCCGCGGATCAAGCCGACCAATTGCATGAGGGGGGGCCCCCCAGCCTGGACCAGGGTACAAAGACCGGCGCTCAACCACTCACCAGACCAGTCCAGATTAGAAGGTGAGCAAATGGAACCTGATTGGAGCAGGTCAGGTGACAAGTTGGGGCACTGGGGCTGGGGACAGTACAGTAAAAACTGAGGCTGACAAAGTGGGGCCCTGCCCTGGGTGGCAATAAAAAAATCAGGCTGACAAGTGGGGGGCAATAAAAAAATGAGGCTAACAAGTGGGGGGCAATGAAAAAATGAGGCTGACAAGTGGGGGGCAATAAAAAAACGAGTCTGACCAGTGGGGACAATAAAAAATGAGGCTAACAAGTGGGGGGGGGGGGGAATGAAAAAATGAGGCTGACAAGTGGGGACAATAAAAAATGAAGCTGACAAGTGATGGGCAATAAAAAAATAAGGCTGACAAGTGGGGGCAATAAAAAATTAAGCTGACAAGTGGGGACAATAAAAAATGAGGCTGACAAGTGGGGGCAATAAAAAATGAAGCTGACAAGTGATGGGCAATAAATAATGAGGCTGACAAGTGGGGTCAATAAAAAATATATATGTAGAAAATGTATACCACCTGTCTAAACTGAAAATCATCTTTTTTTGGGCTGGCGGTCCTTGAATGGTAGTTTGGAAATGTGGTCACCCTAGTGCAGTGATGGAGAACCGTGGCACCCCAGATGTTTTGGAACTACATTTCCAATGATGCTCAACTACACTGCAGAGTGCATGAGCATCATGGGAATTGTAGTTCCAAAACATCTGGGGTGCCGAGGTTCACCATCACTGCCCTAGTGCCTGGCTGTCTTTACACATACTTGAGAAGAGAACCTAGGAAAATCTGCGGGGGCCCATCAGGGGTTCGTGCTACACCTGTAATGAAGAAGGTTCTGTGATGTGAAGGGCTTCTGGGTTCTAAAGAAGTCTTCTCTCCATGGCCGACCTTTCCTCTCCCTGCTGCTCAGCTTTCAGGGCTGTGCGGGTCAACAGCTTCAGGTCTCCAGGCTCAGCTGCACTAAAGATGATTTGATGGGGGCATGCCCCCTCCTGCCCTCTCCTCCCAATGAAAAAAAGTATTTCACTGATCTGTGAATGGGAATAGTCAGATCAGTCACAGGATTACCTCCCTCATTCACCAATCATGTTACAGGCAGTGCGATTGTGGAGGAATTCATTGTAGTACTGCAGACTCTGAATTCATGAATGGTTAGTAGGCCACTAATAAAGTGTTACTACACCCACAACAGTAAAATTAGTCTATATATGCAGTAAAACACGCTTGTTATACTCACTGTGGAACCTAAAGGAAAAATCCTCTGCATTGCGGAAAAATACCTATTTGATCCTGTCTTCTCTGATCCTCCACTTCTTTCACAGTCCCCAAACCATCTCCCGATAGTATGGAGCCTTGGGGGCACTCTGCACATGCTTAGTTTCGGTGTGTATTACAAGAGAGTTTTTTTTTTTTTTTGGGATGGTGCATGTGATTAGCACTGTCCAGACAGAGGGTCAGGGGTCGTGCAGAGTCACAGGACAGTCAGAGGAGAATGAAAACTTCTCCTACAAGCTTTAACCAGTGCTCGGCCGGACACTGCTAGAAGTCACAAGACTGCTATATACTGCTGATGAGAAAATGTATTTAGCAGTTTATAGTTACTAAAATACTTTCATTTCCATGTTCTGTATACTGGGGGAGACCAGATATAGTGAATGCCGGCTCCTGGGTTTGGGAATACTTTATGTTATAATGCTGCTTGCAAAGAATTCGACGAGATGGAAGGAGGGTGACAGGAGGCTGTAGTCCTGCTCTAAAGATCATGTGCTCATCAGTGGCGGCCTGTCCATTAGGGGTGTACGCCCCCCCCCCCCCATCCATGCATACTGTCCCCTAATCTACATGCGGGGCGCCGGACGCATGGATTCCAATGGGATTTTTTTTTTGAAGCACATGATTAGAGCCTGGAGGCTCTAATAGGCTTCAAAAAAGGATGGGCTTGGGGCGCAGAGCACTGCGCCCTGAGCCCACCCAGTTGTGTGACAATAGCAAGTGAATATTCGCTATTGTCACATTGAATCTCCTCCTGGCCAATCAGGAAGCGGATCCTGAGCCTTGTCACAAGATGCGAGGACAGGTGATCCTATTGGCCTCCGAGGAGGGAGAAGATGCATGGCCGCCGTGAGGAGATGCAGGAGAAGCCGCCGCCCGGGAGGATGGGTGGGTTGGCTGTGTGTGCGCATTGTTTGCTGCCCCCCCCCCAAAAAAAACACCAGCCGCCACTGGTGCTCATGTTGGGAGAATAATAGGTCTCCGATTGAAGCCTAATTGAACATTAGGTTTCAATCAGCTAAATACATTCCATATGCAATAAAACAACGGGTGTGCAAAGCCAGTCCTCTGCCAGCAGCAAAGACGAACCCTTGTTCTGTTTGTAGCTGTGTTGGATCTCTGCAGAGAGACCACTGCTTTCCATGTGGAGTCGCAGGCTGTGGTTGCTTTCTAATGAAAATGCACTGGAACACTACATCTTTTTGGTTTTGAAGCACCTGGAATGCATTCAGGTGATTAAAAGCGAGAGATCACTTGGGCGGTTACATGGCAATGATTTGAAAATAGTGCAAAAAGGTCATTATTTTTCATGTGTTGGCCACAGTTGTTCTTTAAACAATAGATACATAACAGCATAATACATTTTTGATGATCTGTTGCCTTTAAAAGCAGCACATGCATTGTTTTATCTTCGTGGCAAACATTGTATCACAGGAGGCCACTAGGATAAAAGAAAACAACAAGCTGTGCAGAACATTAACTACTTAGTGCTAAACATAGGAATTGTAGACTTTTTTCCTTTTAACCATAACTATTGGTGCAAATAACTAAAGGGAACTTTTTGTTAGAAATTCAGATGACGATAAACTTTACTCTGATGTTAGATTTTTACTTAGCCTGTAGATCTTGGCACCTGCAGTTCCGTACCCCTACAGGAACCAACATGTCCTCCAGCTGTACACAATATCCACCGAATATGGAATTCACAATACAACAAGACGCAGCATCCAGCGCGGCGACCGCTACAAATCTAAGAAAACGAAAGCTTGCCTAATAGCAGGTAACAGAGGTTGCTGTCTAGAATTCTTTTTTGTTTTTTGCCGGTGTGACTGATCACGAGGCACTTTAATATTTTATTATCATAAAGAATTTAACAAAAAGTTTGCTATTGTACAAATAGGAATCTTGTTTTTAGTGCTAGAAAGTATTAAGTCAACAAATTGTGGGAGATATCAAATTATTGATATATATTAGTGACAGTGGATAGAGAATATTGGACGCTACGGTGGTCTTGCGTAGTGGTGGTCAACGTAATCTGGTTACTGGTTTGTCAGCTTCCACATGCCAAAGGAAGTCTACAATTTCCTTGGCTTTATCCCAGAATTTCTGATGGTGCTTCCAGTGGTACTCTAGATTCCCTGCCAGCATTTTCAATGGTACTCCAGAATCGCTGCCATATTTCCAATAGCATTCATTCCCTGGGCCCCCGATGGCACGGGAGAGCCCGGAGAAGCACCGGATGGCGGCGGGAGGGGGGAGGATGTCCCCTCCCGCCGCCTATAAGAACGATCAAGCGGCGGAACCGCCGCTATGATCATTCTTATGGCGCACAGAATCGCCGGCAGAACAGAAGGATATCTGAATGATGCCTCTAGCTGCACCCATCATTCAGATATCCCCCCACAAAGCCCAGGACGTCATATGACGCCCACCCAGGATGGGAGATCCCATCTGTGGACGTCATTTGACTATGGGCGGGTAGAGAAGTGGTTAAAAAATGTACTGTCCTGACTTTCAAACAAATTCGACTTAAAGTGGGGTTCCAATCACATTTTTCATTTTTTAACCACTTAAGCCCCGGACCATTTGGTAGCTAAAGGACCAGAGGTGAATTCAGAATTTTGCACTGCGCTGCTTTAACTGTAAATTGTGCGGACATGCAATGTTGTACCCAAACGAAATTTGCGTCCTTTACTTCCCACAACCAGAGCTTTCTTTTAATGGTATTTGATTGCCTCTGCGATTTTTATTTTTTGCGATATAAACGGAAAAAGACAGAAAAATTTGAAAAAAATGATATTTTCTACTTTTTGTTATAAGAAAAATCGAATAAACTCAATTTTAGTCATACATTTAGGCCAAAATGTATTCAGCCACATGTCTTTAGTAAAAAAAAATTCAATAAGTGTATATTTATTGGTTTGCGCAAAAGTTATAGCGTTTACAAACTAGGGTACATTTTCTGGAATTTACACAGCTTTAAATTTATATCTCATTTCTTGAGGTGCTAAAATGGCAGGGCAGTACAAACCCCCCCCCCCAAATGACCCCATTTTAGAAAGTAGACACCCCAAGGAAATTGCTGAGAGGCATGTTGAGCCCATTGAATATTTTTTTTTTGTCCCAAGTGATTGAATAATGACAAAAAAAAAATACAAAAAGTTGTCACTAAATGATATATTGCTCACACATGCCATGGTTATATGTGGAATTGCACCCCAAAATACATTTTGCTGCTTCTCCTGAGTACGGGGATACCACATGTGTGGGACTTTTTAGGAGCCTAGCCGCGTACGGGACCCCGGAAACCAAGCACCGCCTTCAGGATTTCTAAGGGCGCAAATTTTTGATTTCACTCCTCACTACCTATCACAGTTTTGAAGACCATAAAATGCCAAAATAGCACAAAACCCCCCCAAATGACCCCATTTTAGAAAGTAGAAACCCCAAGGAAATTGCTGAGAGGCCTGTTGAGCCCATTGAATATTTTTTGTTTTTTGTCCCAAGTGATTGAATAATGACAAAAAAAAATTACAAAAAGTTGTCACTAAATGATATATTGCTCACACATGCCATGGTTATATGTGGAATTGAACCCCAAAATAAATTTTGCTGCTTCTCTTGAGTACGGGGATACCACATGTGTGGGACTTTTTAGGAGCCTAGCCGCGTATGGGACCCCGAAAACCAATCACCGCCTTCAGGATTTCTAGGCACAAATTTTTGATTTCACTCCTCACTACCTATCACAGTTTCGAAGGCCATAAAATGCCAAAATAGCACAAAACCCCCCCAAATGACCCCATTTTGGAAAGTAGACACCCCAAGCTGTTTGCTGAGAGGCATGGTGAGTATTTTACAGCTCTCATTTGTTTTTGAAAATGAAGAAAGAAAATTTTTTTTTTTTCTTTTTTTTTTTCAATTTTCAAAACTTTGTGACAAAAAGCGAGATCTGCAAAATACTCACAATACCTCTCAGCAAATAGCTTGGGGTGTCTACTTTCCAAATGGGGTCATTTGGGGGGGTTTTGTGCCATCTGGGCATTCCATGGCCTCCGAAACTGTGATAGGCAGTGAGAAGGGAAATCAAAAATTTACACCCTTAGAAAGCCTGAAGGCGGTGATTGGTTTTTGGGGTCCCGTACGCGGCTAGGCTCCCAAAAAGTCTCACACATGTGGTATCCCCGTACTCAGGAGAAGCAACAGAATGTATTTTGGGGTGTAATTCCACATATGCCCATGCCATGTTTGAGCAATATATCTTTTAGTGACAACTTTGTGCAAAAAAAAAAAAAAAAATTGTATTTTTTCCGCAACTTGTGTCAACATATAAAATATTCCATGGACTTGACATGCCTCTCAGTATATAGCTTGGGGTGTCTACTTTCCAAAATGGGGTCATTTGGGGGGTTTTGAACTGTTCTGGCATTTTATACACAACATTAGGAAGCTTACATCCACTCTTCTAACCACTTGAAGACAAAGCCCTTTTTGACACTTTTTGTTTACATGAAAACATATTTTTTTTTGCAAGAAAATTATGTTGAACCCCCAAACATTATTAAAGCAAAGGCCCTACAGAATAAAATAGTGGGTGTTGCATTTTTTTTTCTACACAGTATTTGCACAGCGATTTTTCAAACGCATTTTTTGGGGAAAAAATACACTTTTTTTAATTTTAATGCACTAAAACACACTATATTGCCCAAATGTTTGATGAAATAAAAAAGATGATCTTAGGCCGAGTATATAGATACCAAACACGACATGCTTTAAAATTTCGCACAAACGCGCATTGGCGACAAACTACATACATTTTTAAAAGCCTTTAAAAGCCTTTACAGGTTACCCTGTTAGATTTACAGAGGAGGTCTACTGCTAAAATTACTGCCCTCGATCTGACCTTCGCGGTGATACCTCACATGCATGGTGCAATTGCTGTTTACATATGACGCCAGACCGACGCTTGCGTTCGCCATTGGGCAAGAGCAGGGCAGGACAGGGGTGCTTTTTTTTTTTTTGTTTTATTATTAATTTTGCTTTTTTATTTTATTTTTAAATTGTTCCTTCCATATTTTTATTTTTTTATCATTTTTATTGTTATCTCAGGGAATGTAAATATCCCCTATGATAGCAATAGGTAGTGACAGGTACTCTTTTTTTGAAAAAACTGGGGTCTAGACCCTAGATCTTTCCTCTGCCCTCAAAGCATCTGACCACACCAAGATTGGTGTGATAAAATGCTTTCCCAATTTCCCAATGGCGCTTTTTATATCCGGGGGGGGGGGGATATTCCCTCCCACTGCTTGTAAAAGCAGTCCAGAGGCTAATTAGCCACTAGGATTGCTTTTACATGAAAGCCGGCCGCAGGCTGAAAAGAATGATACCAAGATGATACCTAAACCCGCAGGCATCAATCTGGTATAACCATTCAAAGTCCAGCTACATACCAGTACGTTGCTGGTCCTTGTTGGACATGTATTGTAATCTTTTTTTTCATGCAGCCAGGTGGCTGAACGAAAAAAGAGATTGATCGGTGGGTATGCCCACCATTAGAATACCGCCCTTCATCCACCCACAATGATGGGCATACATGCACCATTTATATATGCCGAAGCATGGGGGCATCCTCCCGCAAAAAAGTTATGCCGCACACACATGGTCGGACTTTTCCACGGGCAAGCCTCCGTCAGAATTTCGACCGTATGTACGCGGCATTAGGAGCAAAATCACTCCTCCGCCCCTGCTGCCCCAATGCTTCAGCATATTTGCTTTTTTTTTTTTAACTGTGGTGGTGAAATCACCTCCTACAGCACTGGAGTCGCAGGGATCAGGCCTGTCTCTGCGAACGCTGCAGTTATGTGTGTTGTGTTTTGTAAGTGACAGTGATCGATCGATACTGCACTTGGGTGGCCTGGGCTGGACGGAGGGGCAAAACTCAGGTGCTAGCAGGTATCTGGGCTGATCCCGCTAACACTGCGTTTTTGGGAACCCTAAACTGCTGGGGACGCTAGTATAGATCTGATCAGATCAGATATTGATCTGTTCAGATACTATACCACTAAGGGGGGTGTATGCTTCACGCGTGGGTGTTAGCGTTACTGGCACTAACCTGACGCTGCCTGGGGTGTGACGCAGACCCTCTCTGACGCTAAAACCTAATTGATATCACCCGCCGGGCGATCAGGGGGTTAAACCTTTATTGGGTTATATACGGCGGGTGCCCTGACACTATAAAAAGCAAACTAACTAACCAGTGTCACCCGTAACACTTATATGATGATCACTGGTGAAAGGGTTAGCTAGGGGCAATTAGGGGGTTAAAACCTTTATTAGATAATACAGCGATCAGAAAAATTATCGCTTAGCGACAGTGGTGATAGGGGGTGAAAGGGTTACCTGGGGGGCGATCAAGGGGGTTAAACCTTTATTAGATAATATATGGGGGTACCTGACGCTATAAAAACCTGCGGCGAACCTAAAAAAAATTACTGGCTACCGATCTGCATCACCGACGCTAAGACAGCGATCAGAAAAATGATCACTTAGCGACAGTGGTGATAGGGGGTGAAAGGGTTATCTGGGGGGCGATCAATGGGGTTAAACCTTTATTAGGTAATATATGGGGGTACCTGACACTATAAAAACCTGCGGCGAACCTAAAAAAAAAATACTGGCTACCGATCTGCATCACCGACGCTAAGACATCGATCAGAAAAATGATCGCTTAGCGACAGTGGTGATAGGGGGTGAAAGGGTTACCTGGGGGGCGATCAAGGGGGTTAAACCTTTATTAGATAATTTATGGGGGTACCTGACGCTATAAAAACCTGCGGCGAACCTATAAAAAATTACTGGCTACCGATCTGCATCACCGACGCTAAGACAGCGATCAGAAAAATGATCGCTTAGCGACGGCGGTGCTAGGGGGTGAAAGGGTTATCTGGGGGGTGATCAAGGGGTTAAACCTTTATTAGGGGGGGTTAGGGGCTACACTGGACCTAAAACTAAATGTAGTGACACTTTTACAGTCACAAATGTCACTGATTGCAGTGATCAGTAAATAAATGGTCACTGCAATCAGTGACACTGTGACTGGGGGCTGGGGGGTGATCTGGGGGGGCGATTTATGTGCCTATGTGTGCTGGTGTTAGTGTAGTGTTTGTGCACTAACCTTGATGTCTTCTCTTGTACGGCGCTCGGTATATGTGAGCGCCGCACAAGAGATGACATCACTTCGTCCTGCTTCCTCTGCCTGTGTGTACATTCCACAGACAGAGGGGGCATTTCCATTCGCCGGGAGCGATTGCGGGGGGGTGGCCGGAATCGAACGGCTGTCCGCTCATGTCGGATCGCTCCCCAACGAATTCCGACCGCTCACTGTACAGAAGGGGGGTCCGATTGGACCCCCCAACTGTACAAAGGCAATCACGTATGCTCTACGTGATTGTGCCTGTCGGTGCCATTGTGCCGACGTATATATACAGTGAGCGGTCGTTAAGTGGTTAAAAGCATGTTATTTCAGCATTCAATACAGTGGTACGTATAAGATGACTTACTATTTTAAAAACCGCCGCCAATCTGCCGAGTTACTGCATAAAGAGACTTTAAAAAAATCTTTGCTGAAGTTTTCATTTTGCTTGTGGGCACGTTAAGCCCACAAGCATTTACTTCCTGGATTGTGTTGACGAGTGATTCTAGCCATAGGGGAAGCGCACTGCATCCTGGGTAATGATGACACACATTTCCCAGGAGCAGTAGGGAGCTGAGGGAGATGATGTCAGAATCCGAGGTGATTCAGAAGGCAGATTTCGTGGGACCCCATAGCAACAGGTACTTCCAGGTGAGTAAAAAAAAAAAAAATAATTCAAATGTTTTTTTTTAGGCTATTATATGCACAATAATACTGTTTTGTATTTTTGGTGGAAACTCCATTTTAAGAACAAACCTACAGTCCCTATCTTGTTCGTAAACCCGGAGACCCCCTCCAGCAGTAAAAAAGGGCACTCAGCATGCCTTCACTATACATCAGCGCTCATCACAGCTTTTGCCTTGAGCTGCCTCAAGCATTGCCTAGATCAGTAGCTTCGGGCCTGTTGTCACTCCTTGTACATCTTCATCCAATGGTTGTGTGAACAAGGCCTTAAAGTTACACTAAACAATATCCTTAGTCGTAATTTTATCTATTCACTAACGCAAATGAATTTGGTGAAATCATCTCAGCAGGCCCTATTGGGACGTGCACCGGAGGGACTACCGAGACACACTAGGAGACTAATTGCTTTTATTTTACAGCTGCCAGGATTTCCATTGCTAGATCTGGGAAATCTCCCATAATTCCTGTTGAGCTACTGAAATCTAAGCTTTCATGGAGTATGGATAATCAACTACTCTTGGCATTGCTCAATGATAAGATGCCATTTTTTTTATAAAACCTGCGATCATAGGCGTCCGCTGAAATGTTTTCAGGGGGGGGGGGGGGGCGCTTCAGCAGCGGCGATACACAGTCGCATTTTACCCTTTCTTCGACCGCTAGCGGGGGTTAAAAGCGCCCCCCCCCACGTTAAAATGTAAAAACACCCCACTGTGCCCCCTGCATCGTTAAATATCTCTTTGTCACTACTGTGTACCCCCTCTCCACAACTGCACCTCTGGACCCCTTTTCATTACACAGCACCCCACAGCTCTGGACCCCTTTTCATTACACAGCACCCCACAGCTCTGGACCCCTTTACATTACACAGCACCCTGCATCACTGGACCCCTTTACATTACACAGCACCCTGCATCACTGACCCCCTTTACATTACACAGCACCCTGTATCACTGGACCCCTTTACATTACACAGCACCCTGCATCACTGGACCCCTTTACATTACACAGCACCCTGCATCACTGGACCCCTTTACATTACACAGCACCCTGCATCACTGGACCCCTTTACATTACACAGCCCCCTGCATCACTGGACCCCTTTACATTACACGGCGTCCTGCATCACTGGACCCCTTTACATTACACAGCACCCTGCACCCCTTTACATTACACAGCACACTGCATCACTGGACCCATTTACATTACACAGCACCCTGCACCCCTTTACATTACACAGCAGCACCCTGCACCTCTGGACACTACACACACTATACACTGACCACTACACTGCACACTGACCACACTGACCAATGACCATATGTATGACGTGTCCTATGACGTCATGTCTCTGCAGTCACACACACACACGTGTTGTAGGACCTCTCCTCCTCCCTCCATACCGCACACACAGCCCGGCTCTCCTTCCTTCTCACCTTCAGCAGGTCCAGCGGGGCTGGAAGTGGGTGTAAGGGCGGTGGAGGGTGTAGAACACTGCCAATTTGGCCAACACCTTCTCGATTCCAGGGGGGGCAAACGACCCCCCTTGCCCTATGGAGCGGACCCCCATGCCTGCGATCCTTGGATCACCTATTTGTCAGCTCCTCTCCAAACATACAACGATATTCATCCTATCGGCTGGTCGGTGTGCACTCATCTCCTCCTCATGTCTTCTTTTTTTCCTTTCCTACCTCTTGCAATGCATTTTGCAACTCTTCATTTTTCATATTTTTTTTTAGTTTATTTTGATTGTGAATAAACAATTATGAGGCAGTATGGGCTGCCCCAAAGGGAACTGGGTGGGAGGACAGGGTCCTGATGGACGCCTGTGTCCCACTCGCCAATTTATCACAGGTCATTGTGGTGTACTACTTAATGGCCCTCTAATCAATTTTTATGTAATTGTTTCATACTGTGTAGTATTGTAACATCCTCTGTGAGCTCCTGAAACCTTTCCTTTTTCCCCTCACTTCCCTTTGGTTGGTACAAGCAGTGCATGTTAGTTACAACCATGTGCACTGTTCTATGCACTTTACAAATCCCATAGTTCATAGTCCATCTCAGGAGTGAGCAAGAGAGGGTGGCTATGTTCCTACATACAGTGGGACCATTGAGAACGAACGTAGCCACCCTCTAACAGGAAGTCAGATTTAAAAAAAGGAATTCGGGAGATTTGGAGGAGGCTGAAAGATTCCCCGCTTTTCTTGGCTGAATGTCGACCTGAAAGCAGATAAGAATGATGCTCCCCTTGCCAGCACCCTCCTTGGATACCCACAGGACGAATCCCAGAAGGCATCAGGTTCCTGTACTGTGCATGCTATGCCATGCCTACCCAGCCAGCTTATCCTTGTTTTTACAGCCAGCTACCTGATTAGGGCTGCTGTTAGAAAACACGGGGCCCCGTACAGCCTACCTGCCAGGCTCTCCCCCCCCCCAAAATATCAAAACATAATTTTCACAAAAAATACACTACCTTTTTTTATTGTTTTTTTTTTACTTATTTTTTTAAATGTATAATTTTTTTTTTACATTTTTACAATTATTTTATTTTACAATTTTTTTAAATTATAACATTTTAAAATTTTTAAAAATTATTATATTTAAAAAAAATATATTTATTACAATGTTAAAATATATTTTTTTCCACAATTTCTTTTTTTACAGGACAGGGAAGCCAGCAGTGCCACAGGAGGGGGGGGGGGCGCAGCACAGTAACAGGGGGCATACTGGGAGGGATCAGAAGTAGACAGAACAGGGAGGGGGATCGATGCGGGGGAAACAATTACAGGAACGATGCCCTGTGTCTGTGTCTCTCCCTGCAGCAGCTGAAAGCCTCCCAAGCCGAGATATCACCCTTCCAATCTGAGATATAACCCTTCCAATCCGAGATATAACCCTGCCAATCTGGGATATCACCCTTCCAATCCGAGATATCACCCTCCTGATCTGAGCTATAACTCAACCAATCCGAGATATAACCCTCCCAATCTGAGCTATAACTCTCCCAATCCGAGATATAACCCTCCCAATCTCAGATATAACCCTCCCAATCTGAGATATAACCTTTCCAATCCGAGATATCACCCTTCCAATCTGAGCTATAACTCTCCCAATCCGAGATATAACCCTCCCAATCTGAGCTATAACCCTCCCAATCTGAGCTATAACTCTCCCAATCCGAGATATAACCCTCCCAATCTGAGATATAACCCTCCCAATCTGAGATATCACCCTTCCAATCTGAGATATCACCCTTCCAATCTGAGCTATAACTCTCCCAATCCGAGATATAACCTTTCCAATCCGAGATATCACCTTTCCAATCTGAGCTATAACTCTCCCAATCTGAGATATAACCCTCCCAATCTGAGATATAACCCTCCCAATCTGAGATATAACCCTCCCAATCTGAGCTATAACTCTCCCAATCCGAGATATAACCCTCCCAATCTGAGCTATAACTCTCCCAATCCGAGATATCACCCTTCCAATCTGAGCTATAACTCTCCCAATCCGGGATATAACCCTCCAAATCTGAGATATAATCCTCCCAATCTGAGCTATAACTCTCCCAATCCGAGATATAACCCTCCCAATCTGAGCTATAACTCTCCCAATCCGAGATATAACCCTCCCAATCTGAGATATAACCCTCCCAATCTGAGATATAACCCTCCCAATCTGAGCTATAACTCTCCCAATCCGAGATATAACCCTCCCAATCTGAGCTATAACTCTCCCAATCCGAGATATAACCCTCCCAATCTGAGCTATAACTCTCCCAATCCGAGATATAACTCTCCCAATCCGAGATATAACTCTCCGAATCCGAGATATCACCCTTCCAATCTGAGCTATAACTCTCCCAATCCGAGATATAACCCTCCCAATCTGAGATATAACCCTCCCAATCTGAGATATCACCCTTCCAATCTGAGATATCACCCTTCCAATCTGAGCTATAACTCTCCCAATCCGAGATATAACCTTTCCAATCCGAGATATCACCCTTCCAATCTGAGCTATAACTCTCCCAATCTGAGATATAACCCTCCCAATCTGAGATATAACCCTCCCAATCTGAGCTATAACTCTCCCAATCCGAGATATAACCCTCCCAATCTGAGCTATAACTCTCCCAATCCGAGATATCGCCCTTCCAATCTGAGTTATAACTCTCCCAATCCGGGATATAACCCTCCCAATCTGAGATATAACCCTCCCAATCTGAGCTATAACTCTCCCAATCCGAGATATAACCCTCCCAATCTGAGCAATAACTCTCCCAATCCGAGATATAACCCTCCCGATCTGAGCAATAACTCTCCCAATCCGAGATATAACCCTCCCAATCTGAGATATAACCCTCCCAATCTGAGATATAACCCTCCCAATCTGAGCTATAACTCTCCCAATCCGAGATATAACCCTCCCAATCTGAGCTATAACTCTCCCAATCTGAGATATAACCCTCCCAATCTGAGCTATAACTCTCCCAATCCGAGATATAACCCTCCCAATCCGAGATATAACCCTCCCAATCTGAGATATAACCCTCCCAATCTGAGATATAACCCTCCCAATCTGAGCTATAACTCTCCCAATCCGAGATATAACCCTCCCAATCCGAGATATAACCCTCCCAATCTGAGATATAACCCTCCCAATCTGAGATATAACCCTCCCAATCTGAGCTATAACTCTCCCAATCCGAGATATAACCCTCCCAATCTGAGCTATAACTCTCCCAATCCGAGATATAACTCTCCCAATCCGAGATATAACTCTCCCAATCCGAGATATAACCCTCCCAATCCGAGATATAACTCTCCGAATCCGAGATATCACCCTTCCAATCTGAGCTATAACTCTCCCAATCCGAGATAGTACCCTTCCAATCTGGGATATCACCCTCCCAATCTGAGATATAACTCTCCCAATCCGAGATATAACCCTTCCAATCCGAGATATCACCCTTCCAATCCAGTAGCATACTGGTATGTCGCTGGTCAGCAATTGGTTAAACCAGTTTAGTGTCACATTAAGAAAATAATATGATGTAACAAAAAGCAATCCATAGAATGAGTTGGGTGTCTTTTATTGAACATAAAGGGTTCCACCAGTTTTGAAATCTCTTCCCCGAACGAGGAATGTGATCCGGGCCGTATAATCAGGGCCTACAGATCTCAGTCTAGAATGCATAACTAATAGCAACAGGCGAATTCCGGGATTCTTGGACTTGCTATCTCATGGAATCAGTGAAACATCTGTGACTCCAGGGCAGTGCGGGGAATACTCAGGGAGTTACACATAGTTCCTGCTTTTCTTTTGTTTCCACTGAAGTGGTGGAGGACACAAATCCCCCGTCATTGTCCTCCTGCTTCGTCAAGGGAGTGGAAGGAACTTGGCTGGAGTCGTGGAATCCGTCCTTTGGTCAGACATGTGAGCGAGCGTGCGTGGAGGGGCCGAGGATCTGTTTTCAGGTACGTCCTCGCTTGTCTTGGCTGAACGTCAGCTTTTTCCTCGCAGTCATAACAGACAGGAAAAAAAAAATCTTCTTGTAGCTTCGAAATGAGGAAATTATGTTTTCCAGATTCTCCATGCTTGTTCCTGGAGCTCTAGGAACTGTGTCTGAATGGGGGACCTGTCTGTGGAACAAGTAGTTGTAGTCCTGGTGTGCACCCCTTACCATTTGGACTGTCTGTAACACTTGGGATGTTCGTTCATTAAACAAGAATTTTGATGGATCTTGGAGTACTGCCATTTCTTCAGGGTGCACCCCTAATGCCCCTGTACACACGATCGGATTTCCGATGGAATAAAATCCGATGGAATTTTCCGCCGGAATTCCAATGAAGCCGACTTTCATCAGTCTTGCCTACACACCGTCAGACAAAATTCCGACCGTCCAAAACGCGGTGACGTACAACACGTACGACGGCACTGTAAATGGGAAGTTCAAATCCAATGGCGCCACCCTTTGGGCTGCTTTTGCTGCTTTTGTGTTACCGCGTGTTAGTAAAAGTTTGGTGTTAGCCGATTTGCGCTTTTCAGTCTCTGTGCTTTTCAGTCCGTTAAAATATAAATGGAGGTTTGGGACTTTGTGTGAGACTGTAGACATGGTGTAGGTAAAAAAGGTACATGTTTATTCAAAATAAAACGCATGAACATCTTCAAATAGAAATCACATAGAAGGAAAAACATTCTGGTTGATGCGATTCCCTAGAGTTACACACACATAAGTATGGGTATGCACAATAAAAGCAACAAGGTACATCAGTGTGTGACCAGGTGCCACACAGTGATCCGTATGGATAATGGAATACATTTTGTGAATAACATATGTACAGATATCACATGGCAACAAGCGCTAAAAACATGAAAAAATGAGCATATAAAACCAGTAAGAGCATAAGTAAATGATTGTGTTGTCAACTGAGTTGATGCGTTTTCTGATATCCCGACGCGTTTCGTGTATAAGTTACACTCTTCAGGGGCTAATGCTCAGGACATCTAAAAAATATAATACAGTGTAAATAACTAAATCTGGTTGCTGGTCAAAGGAAATAGGTGATGGAACACAAAAGCCCATCTTGGGTACTTACATGGAATCTGGTACAATGGGTGTGGTGCATATGGAGCCCTGACCAAAGATAAGTCCGTACAACACGTACGACGGCACTGTAAATGGGAAGTTCAAATCCAATGGCGCCACCCATTGGGCTGCTTTTGCTGATTTTGTGTTACCGCGTGTTAGTAAAAGTTTGGTGTTAGCCGATTCGCGCTTTTCATTCTCCGTGCTTTTCAGTCCGTTACAGCGTGACGAATGTTCTATCTCCATTACGAGCGCTAGTTTTACCAGAACGAGTGCTCCCGTCTTGTAATTTAGTCTGAGCATGCGTGGATTTTTCTGCGATGGAGTTCCACACAGACGATCGGAATTTCCTATCGTTTTTTTTTTCCATCGAAAAAATTTAAAACGTGTTCTATTTTTTAACACTGATGGAAAAAAGTCCGATGGGGCCCACACACGATCGGTTATTTCGATGAAAAAAGTCCATCTGACTTTTTTCATCAGAAAAACCGACCGTGTGTACAGGGCATTAGAGTTGGCCTTCACTCTCCCCCATCCCCCCGTCCTGCTCTCACAATTAGACATCATATTTTATTTTCTCCCCAATACCTTATTTTGGGGGTGCTTCCAGGATTTTTGCTTAGGCAAGTAGTAGTAATTCTGGAATGCACCCCTTAAAGTTGACCTTACACTCCCCATCCACTTTACACCCTTGCAGCCCTCCCCCGTCTCGCACTCCCCATCATTTTTTTTCTCGCCAATACCTTTTTTGGGGGTGCTTCCAAGATTTTTGCCTAGGCAAGTGATTTTAGTTGTGGCATGCACCCCTTAAAGTGGACCTTCACTGCCCCCATCCAGTTAACACCCTTGAACCTCCACCCTTTTCTTTTTTCCCCAATTGGACATTTTTTTTGCCCTAATACCTTTTTTTTTGTGGTGCTTATGGGTTTCTCACATAGACAAATAGTTGTAGTTCTGGTGTGCACCCCCTGAAAGCAGACTTTCTCTTCCCCCTCCCCGTTCACGTAACACCCTTGCGCCCCTTCCACTCTCACAATTGTACATCATTTCCTCCCAAGAATTTTTTGTGGGCTGCCTCCATGATTCTAACCTACGCGGGAAATTGTAGTTCTGGTAGGCACCCCTTAAAGTTGACCTTTACATTCCCCATCCACTTTACACCCTTGCAGCCCTTCCCCCGTCCCGCACTCACCATTGGATGTAATTTTTTTCCTCCCTGATACCTTTTTTTTGGGGGGTGCTTCTATGATTTTCTGCCTAAGCGAGTAGTAGTAGTTGTGGCTTGCGCCCCTTAAAGCGGACCTTCAACATACCCATCCAGTTAACACCCTTGCACCTCTCCCCCTTCCTACTTTCAATTGAACTTATTTTTTTCCCCCTAATACCTTTTTTTTTTGGGGTACTTCTTGGTTATTCACCTAGACAAGTAGTTATAGTTCTGGTCTGCACCTCTCAAAGTTGACCTTCACCCCCATCTTCTTCCCTCCTTGTACAGCGGGCGCTGGGCAGAGGATGATCACACTGTGCTGCGGGCGGCGAAATTACGGCGCCAGACTTATTGGCAACACACAGGAGCTCCTGACACTTTGGCGCCCCCTCCCCTCTGGCGCCTCGGTGCAGTGCACCCCCCGCACCCCGTCTCGGACCGGCCCTGCCCATCTACTTAATTCCCTTGGAGCCCTCCCCCTCCAACTCTTATAACTGGACATAGCTTTTTTTTCTCTACCAACAATCTTTTTTTTTGGGGTGCTTCTAGGATTGCCGGCTAGGCAAGTACAGTAGTTGTATTTCTGGCGTGCACCCCTTAAAGCGGACCTTCGCCACCCCCATCCAGTTAACACCCTTGCACCTCTACCCCTTCCTGCTTTCACAATTGGAAATATTTTTTTCTCCCCAATATTTTTTTTTTTTTTGTGGGCGCTTCCGGGATTCTTGCTGATAAATTGTAGTTCTGGTGTGCACCCCTAAAGTTGACCTTTACTCTCGCCATCCAGTGGACCCCTTAAAACAGACCTTCAACCTCCCCATTTACTTAACAACCTTGTACCCCTTCCCCTTCCAGCCTTCACAATTGATGCTTTGGAAGGATAGGGGTGCAACACCAGCTTGTATTGTCCTTTAAAAGATTACAATTTTGTAACAGCCAACGCGTTTCAGGGGCTCAGCACTCCCTCTTCCTCAGGGCTAGAAACCAGATAATGTAGGCACCTGGATTGGAAAAGCTTTTCTGATATAAATACAACCCATAATATCTCCTGTTCCCCAACAGTAACATTTTGAGCGCTTTTACTTTATTTCAATAAAATCTGCACAGCAGTGAAAATGCATTTACATTTGTTGATGAGGCACATAAAAAACAAAAACTATTTCCTGTGCTGGACAATCGCTTGTCTTTGATTTAAAGCAGAAAATATTTCATTAGGCCACTAGATGGTGCTAAGCGCCATAAGTAATTCCTAGGATACTTAGCACCTTCTACTGGTCAAATTAGTTCATTTCTGTTGTAAATCAATGAAAAGCATTCGTCCAGCACAGGAAATAGTCTAATAACAATCTTTTTTTTCTTTCTTTTTTTTTTTTTTTTTTTGCTACATCTGCACAAAAGAAGAAACGTTTTTTTGGGCTATTTCCTGTGCTGGACAATCATTTGTCTTTGATTTAAATTGGAAAATATTGCATTGTGCCACTAGATGGCGCTACATGCCATAGGTAATTCCTGTGATACTTAATGCCTTCTACTAGTCAAATGAGTTCATTTCTGTTTTAAATCAATAAAAAACATTCGTTCCAGCAAAAGAAATAGCCCAATAATAATTGTTTTTTGTTTTCTTTTTGGTTTTGTTTTTTGCTTACATTGCACAGAACAAACGTAACCGCACATTCATTGGGAGGATTTCAATGCAATTTTTTTGGATGAGGCAAAAAAAGAAAAACAATTGTTATTGTCCTTTTTATATGACGAGTGTCGTTGATTTAAAGCATAAAATATTTCATTAGGCCACTAGATGGTGCTAAGTGTCATAAGTAATTCCTATGATACTTAACGCCTTTTACTGGTCAAAAGAGTTAATTTATTTTTTAAATCAACGAAAAACATTCGTCCAGCACAGGAAATAGCCCAATAACATTAGTTTTTTTGTTTTTGCCCAATTGGCACAGAATAAAAGTACATGCACTTTCAGATTGCTTGCCACCCGCCAATCGCTACATGTCTGGTGAACTTTGCCACGGACGTAAAGTAAAGCATCACAGTCATGGCATGTAAACACCCCCCATCCATTGCCTATTTGTCAGGGTAACAGGCACTTCCCTGTGCACAATGCCACAAGGTTGGCAAACCGGCATAGGCAAGGACGCGCTAACGCGTATCAGCATGCAAGTATCACTACCAGACAGACGCGCAGCGCCAGGGTCATGCGCATGCGCAACGGCGCACGCACGGCGTGATAGGGTCACCACTGCCTATTTAAGCCCGCTGCTGACAATGGCGCATCGCTGGTTTATCTTCAGCTTCCCATGTGTTCTTGTGCCCTGTATCTCCTGCCTGTCTGATCTCCTGTGTACCAAACCCGGCTTGCCTGACCTGCTCCTGCTGACTTCCTGGCGCGATCGCTACAGGTCTGATGAACTTGGCTGTGGATGTGAAGTGAAGCATCACAGCCATGGCTTGTAAACCCCCATTCCTTGCCTATTGCAGCCTAAAAGGGAGCAGTTGTCAGGCAGCCAAAAAAAAAAGAATTTTTTACCGCTCCCCCAAACGCAAGTCTAAACGACACCTAAAGGACATGTTTTGTTGTGCTTATCAAACATCACCCAATCAGGTCATCTGATAAATACATTGCCTCAAGCGCGGCAATGATGTCACCGGGATGGGATATATAGGCTCCAATATTTATCTGTCGCATTTTTCCCCGTAAAAAAATAAATACGTTTTTAAAGTTTAACTCCCGTTACGGCGGCGAATGAATCCCTTTGCCGCTCCTCGTTACTTTGATACATAAAGATTTTCTTCAAAGTCAGCATTCTGCCGCGGCGTGCATCAGCTTCACAAGGCGGCCCGCCAAAGACGCCGCTGGCACGGTGGCAGACGCGGAGATGGAATCTGTCGCTTTAATATCGAAAATTCGTTTTTGGCAGGTGCGAGGCTCCCTTTTTATTTTTGGCGTTTTTTGTTTTTTTTCTTCCCCCCTCTTTGATGCCAGTATTGATAATGAGAATAATCCATTGAGCCGACGCGGAGGCCGCGCTGTGGAACTGCTATCGGATTTCAGGCACACACCTGCATCCCTCAGGCGGTCAGGTGCGGAGGAATGCCAGGCATCCATGCAGGCTTATCTCCGGCAATCTCACTCCATTAGCATATTCTATTCCACGTCTTCTAGGAAAAGAAGTGTGAGGGGGGGGGGAGAGGGGGGGGGGTTCTGACGAAGCGAGAGAGGGCATTGGCTGGATTGTGTGGGGGGATCGATGTGTAGACGGGGAAATGGCGGCGGCTGCCAACTGGGCGAAGTATTTGCACTGCTGTTTTCTGATGTTCTGCAGCTGTGATCGGAGCGCGCATGTAATAAAATCCCACGCCGTTCCTTCCTTTCACATCCTAAACTTTTTTTAAATGACTTTTTAGAAGTCGTCCTAAAACGTTGCCGCTGGAGCTGAGCAAATATTGAGCGTCTCGCTGCGATGTGGTGAAAGCCAGCCTTGGCAATCAATGGCGTGGGGGAGGGGGGGTAGGGGGACCTATTAGCCTTTAAGGGCTATTTCAGATCTCTCCAATGCGGTTCGCTGGGGGGGAACATGCGACTTTCTGTGACGCGTGTTAAGGCTTGGTTCACCCCCTGACTGCGGGCACGTTTCCACGCACGTTGCGTGTAGAGCAGCCCATTCATTATGAGAGACATGGAAGAGAAGTCCCTGATTATTTTTTTTTACTAAAAAACACACCAGTGCCGCGGCACCATGCGGTTTGTGGCAGGCGTTTGCAGATGCATGGGGGCGCTATTACCAATTAATGTACCCGCTGTGCGTGCGCTAAAGGGCGTGTTGGGAAAGTGCGCGATTTTGCGCAAGTTTCCAACATGCATAGATGTGAATCTAGTCTCAGGGAGTACTTCTCCACATTTCTCCCATGTAGGGCGGCCCACTGAAATGAATGCGCCGCCCTACACGTGATGCACGGGAGCGCACAAAAAGGGTGCAGAAACACGCCCGTGCTTGGTCGCTCCTGAAGGTGTGAACCAAGCCTTAGGACCAAAAACGAGGATTCCTTTTTGTTGCGCAATTTCGCGCATAGGGCAACCCCCAGGGCCGCTGATAAGGCAGTACATCCAGCCCTCCTGTCCTGGGCCCGGGCCACCCTTTTGAACTGATGGGGCCCGGGCCCAGTGCAGGAGGACCAGTTGTACTGTCTTATTGCAGACACCAAACCTCTTCTGCTTCCCCCTGCAGTGCTGCCAGCTTCTCCTCTTCTTTCCCCCTCTGGCAGCACTGCAGGGGGGTTGGTTCTAGCATAGGCGCCCCTTCCATCTGCTGTCCAGGCTCCCCTGTGTGCCCCTTTTACTACACATCGCTGCTGGCTACCCTCCTCTCCTCTCCTCTCCGGCTGGCAGCTGCTGCGGCACATAGGGGAGAGAGGGAAGGAGACGGTAAATATGTAATTTGCTGGCCCCTTCCTTTCCTGAATGAACACAATGAGCGATTGGTACCAATCACTGCTGTGTCCATTCACCACTGAAGCCTCAATTTGTGAATGAGCAGGAAGCCTCGGAGCACTTTCTATTCATTCATCTGTGCAGCTGAGCCTACAGAGAAAGCGTCTGATAAATCTATGTCCTCGGTCACTTTCGGACGGGGAAAGGGGCCCTGCAGGTAAAACTGCATGGGGCCCCGTGATTTCCAACAGCTGTCCGTTCAGTTCAATGGGTTGCCCCTCCGGGAATCCTACTGCGAATGCGCGAGGCCCCGCTCCTCTCTCCTATTAGCCCGGCGGCCGGGGGAGGAGGAGGAGGGAGCCCCGCGGTGACGTCACGGGCCGCGGCTGGACTCCCGGAAGTGGGAAAGGATAGCTGTCAAAGATAGGTATCCTGCCCCCCCCCCCCCGTGAAAGGTGCCAATTGTGGCACCGGAGGGGGGGGGATCCGATGAGTGGAAGTTCCACTTTAGGGTGGAGCTCCGCTTTAAAGTATATCTAAACCCCAAAACAAATACTGTAAAACCTTGTATTGTGAGCATAAATCGTTCCGGAAACATTCTTGTAATCCAAAGCACTTGTATATCAAAGCAAGTTTCCCCATAAGAAATAATGGAAACTCCGATGATTCATTCCACAGCCATTTATTTACAAGTCCTTCAGTCTATAGTCCATATAAAAAGATTATAGCAATGTGATGGGTTGTGTAACCATAAAATGTCCATCCACAAATGGAAGCCTCCACAAGGGGATTAGAAGCCAAATCTAGCAGGAGCTACAGAGTATAAAAGAGAAGAGGGGCGCCTCTAAGTGTAGCAATATGTTTACATTTATTGTAGGTACAACATTTAGCAACTCACATGGTTGATGATTAAAAGAGGCACATCTAAGTATGCAGGCATCCGGGGTAAAGCTGTCCACATAGACCATCCCCCGCACCGCCAGCTCTCACCGCTGTCAGTCTGCAATCGTGACCGGGAAGACTACCCTGCAGTAGAGCGATCGGAAAGGCTTGAAGCGTTAGTGGAAGGGATGATATCGATGGCGGTGCGGGGGATGGTCTATGTGGACAGCTTTACCCCGGATGCCTGCATACTTAGATGTGCCTCTTTTAATCATCAACCATGTGAGTTGCTAAATTTTGTACCTTCATTAAATGTAACCATATTGCTACACTAAGAGGCGCCTCTCTTCTCTTTTATACTCAGTTGGGACATGACGCTACTCTTATATCAAGACATCGCTTGTATATCAAGTCAGAATTTATTTAAAATTTTTGCTTGTCTTGCAAAACGCTCTCAAACCAAGTTACTCTCAAACCAAGGTTTTACTGTATGTAATATATTGTAGCCTACCAGTCTTTAGATGTGGTGACTGCATTTGTTTTCTTTTTTCAGGCCTTGTCTCTTTTATTTTCACCTGGTGATCCTGCCAGTAACATACTTCCTGTCCTAGGGTAACTAACCGTACTGTATATGAGGGGGCGGGTTGTCCCCCCAGCCTGCTCTCCTGATCTGTACTAAAAACACAAATTTGTAATATACAGAAGTTACATTTATGAGGAAGATAACATTGCTTGAGATTTCAGTTTAATTTATGGGAAGGACACGGCATTTCGGACAAGGTACAGTATTTTCTGTAATTTCTCAGGGGCATAGATAAGGGGGGGGAGGGGGGAGGGATAGGGGAATCCAAATATCCCCAGAGCGTCCGAAATATCTGTACAAGGGGGAAGTATTGGGAGAAGACCTGTACTGGAGGGTGATCTGCACTAGGAGAAGATCTGTATTGTGGGGGAAAACTGTAATGGGGGTGAGAGGAATCTATACTCTGCTGTTGGTGGGGATAAGGTGTTTTCTGTGCTGGGGGAATCTATACTGGGGGAGGGGGGGATATTTGTACTGGGGGGGGATCTGTACTGGGGGGTTGGAGAAAACTGCACTGGGGAAATCTGTCCTGGAAAGGGGGGAGATCTGTACTGGGGGCTTCTATACTGAGGGAGATCTGTACTGGGAGGAGATCTGTACTGTGGGGGGAGAGTCTCTATACTGAGGGAGATCTGTACTGGAAAGGGAGAGATCTGAACTCAGGGAAGGGGGTTTCAAAATATCTATGACTGTACTTGCTGAAAATGTTCTGAAAAGAGAAAACGAATGTAGCCACCACATCTAAGGACTGGTAAGCTGAAATATATATAAAACATTTTGTTCCTGGGTTTAGATACACTTTAGGATATAGAGGGGATGGATCAGTGGCGGTGCGTCCATAGAGGGCGCCGGAGCGCCGCCCCCTCTCGCTCCCGCACCGCCACTGAAAGACAATACACAGATTCATGCATTGCATGAATCTGTGTATTGTCACCGCTGCCGCGCTGCCCACTATACATATGGCCGGCCTCCTGGTGAGCGCCGGCCATATGAATTAGAGCGGCGGCCGGCGGTGGGTGTGACTAGGAAGTGTCTATCAGAGCCAGCGGCTCTGATAGGCTTTCCGAATACAGCTCTCAGGCTGTATTCGGCTTCCAAAAACTCCTCCCAGGTACGCACGGGGGTGCGTTCCTGGAAGAAGACTGTGTGGAGGTTTCAGCCAATCAGGTTCACCGGATCTGGTTACCGGTAACCTGATTGGCTGAAGCGACATCGAGGGCGGGAGAACACATCGAGGACGGCGTGGACCGAGGAAGGTAAGTGCAGGGCTGGGGGGGGAACAGGCTGCATTTGGGGGACAAACTGGCTGAATATGGGGGACAAACTGGCTGAATATGGGGCACAAACTGGCTGAATATGGGGGACAAAATGGCTGAATATGGGGGGAACTGGCTGAATATGGGGGGAACTGGCTAAATATGGGGGACAAACTGGCTGTATATGGGGGGAACTGGCTGAATATGGGGGACACGCTGGCTGCATTTGGGGGGAACTGGCTGTATATGGGGGACAAGGTGGCTGCATTTGGGGGGAACTGGCTGTATATGGGGGACAAACTGGCTGCATTTGGGGGGAACTGGCTGTATATGGGGGACAAACTGGCTGCATTTGGGGGAACTGGCTGTATATGGGGGACAAAGTGGCTGCATTTGGGGGGAACTGGCTGTATATGGGGGGGGAACTGGCTGTATATGGGGACAAACTGGCTGTATATGGGGACAAACTGGCTGTATATGGGGGACACGCTGGCTGCATTTGGGGGAACTGGCTGTATATGGGGGACAAAGTGGCTGCATTTGGGGGGAACTGGCTGTATATGGGGACAAAATGGCTGTATATGGGGGCACACTGGCTATATATATGGGGACACACTGGCTGTATATGGGGGCACACTGGCTGTATATGGGGGCACACTGGCTGTATATGGGGGCACACTGGCTGTATATGGGGACACACTGGCTGTATATGGGGGCACACTGGCTGTATATGGAAACAAACTGGCTGTATTTGAGGGGGCAAACTGGTGGCGTTTGGGCACAGTGGCTGCGTTTAATGGGCACAGTGGCGGCAATTGATTTTTCTTTTTTTTTCAGTTTGTTTGCGTCCCCCCAAAAATTTTGAGCACCAGCCACCACTGGGATGGATTAATAATTTTCGATTTCCTGTCCATCTCCTAGCAAGCTCCCTTCCATCCATCGCTCTTGTCTTCACTGTCACAGCTTAATTGGTGGGTTTACCTGAAAGTAAATTGTGTCCTGCCCCCCCCCCCATCCCCCTGGGGCGTCTAGGTAATTGCATAGCCGACCAAGACTTATGTCAGAATATGTATTGTGATTTCATTGGATAAAGCCGGGGGCGTCACTGTCTTCGGTAGCGAGGTCCTCTACACCAGTGTTTCTCAACTCCAGTCCTCAAGGCGCCCCAACAGGTCATGTTTTCAGGCTTTCCTTTATTTTGCCCAGGTTATTTGATCAGTTTCACTGCCTTAGTAATTACCGAAGCCGTTTCATCTGAGGGAAATCCTGAAAACATGACCTGTTGGGGCGCCTTGAGGACTGGAGTTGAGAAACACCGCTCTACACTGTTCATGGCATTATTAAAGCTGGAGTTTCATCTGCTTATTATTGGCCTTCCCTGGTTCCTCCTACACCCCTCCTCATCGGCATGCCGGTGATATATTTAAATGGAAAACATTGCAATTGTAATACCCTCATTAATATGCAGTGATGTCATTACTAGATATCTGTGCTTCTCTATGCAATGCAGGCAAATCACAGCTGGTGGGAGGGGCCAGTAGTGTCCTGTACAGCGCTTCCTGCAAACATCACAGCACTAGGGTTGCCACCTGTCCGGGATTCACCCGGACAGTTCGGGTTTGGAATCATGTGTCCGGGTTTCAGACTGTCTGAGACCTGGACACATTATTTAGACTGGACTATGTCTTCTCAGCAGGGTTGCTGACTGCAGTTGTTTCAGCTGAGAGTGTCTGTTACACTCTTTCACACTGCCCAAAGCCAGCACTACCAACCCCCCCAAACACACACAGACGGTAGAGGAGAGAGGGCTCAATCTGCACCTCTTCCTCCCGCCCCCACCCCTCTGTGTCTGCCCACACTCCAATCCCCGGCACTGTTCCTCAGAAAAGGAAAGTGGGGGCCGGAAATTTGAAGTCCAGCAGCCTCAGATACATCTGGATGAGAGGTGCTGGCTACCAAGGGGTGAGTGAGCTCACCATCCATCTGTAACTGAAGTCTACCCCCTTCTCTCTCTTTCCTCTAAGTACACTAAGGCAAATCAGGGTTCTCAGAGCACCCCCTTACATCACAGTTCCCCTTTACACCAGAGGCCACAGCGTTCCCCCTTACATCAGAATTTTCTCTGTACATCAGAGTTCTCGGTGGTCCCCCCTTAAATCAGGGTTCCCAGAGCATCCATTATGTTAGAGTCCCCAGAGTTCTCCCTTATATCAGAGTTTCCCTTTACACCAGAGGCCACAACATTCCCCCTTACATCAGAATTTTCTCTGTACATCAGAGTTCTCTGTGTTCCCCCCTTAAATCCTGGTTCCCAGAGCATCCCTTATGTTAGTCCCCGGAGTTCTCCCTTACATCAGAGTTTACAGAGTTCCCACTTACAGTGAAATAGAACTCTGCGAGTTCAGATGTAAAAGGGGAACTCTGTGGACTCTTGTTGTTAACTTCATATGATTAGAAATGTTATTTAATAGCAAAATATATGTATAGTTTATACTATAAACAAAATTTGCTGTGCGCCGCAAAAGTGTTCGGGTTTGACTTGAAGAAAAGGTGGCAACCCTACACAGTACCCTTCCTCAGTACTCCTCTCAGGAGCCCTCAGTCCTGATACAAGCAGTGGGCTGGCTCTTGGGGGAGTTATGCAAATGCCAAAATGCCTTGAGGGGTGGATGGCGGTCCAGAGAAGTGGGTGCTCATAGGTATGAGGGGGGAGATCTGTAATGGAGGGGAGATCCTAACTAGGGGGGGGGGGTTCTGTACTGGTGGGGGGCATCTGTACTGGAGGGAAATCTGTACGGGGGATCTAGATCTGGGAGCATATCTGTACAGGGGCTGATCTGTGCTGGGGGGGGGGATTGTGGGGGAGATCTGTACTGGAGGATCTGCACTGGGGGGAGATCTGTACTGGGGAGGAGAAGGGGGGAGGGGAGCTGTGCAAAAATCAAAATGCCTTGATCGGTGGATGTCAGTCTAGAGAAGTGGGTGTTCCAAGGTCTAGGGGGTGAGATCTGTAGTGGAGGGGGATCTATACTAGGGAAGAGTTTTGTTCTGGAGGGGGGATCTGCACTGGAGGGGGAGATCTGTAGTGGGGGAGGAGTTCTATACTGGGGGGATCCATAACTGGGAGTATATCTTTACATTGGGGCAGATTTGTGCTTGGGAGTAGAACTGTAATTGTGGGGAGATCTGTACTGGGGTGGGTAGCTGGTTTACGAGGGGGAGATATGCAAACATCAAAATGCCTTGATGGGTGGATGTCATTCTAGAGAAGTGGGTGTGCCAAGGTCTGGGGGGGGGGGGGGATGGGATCTGTAGTGAAGGGGAGATCTATACTGGGAACAAGTTTTTTTCTGGAGAGAAACTCTGTACTGGAGGGGGAGATCTGTAGTTGGGGGGTGGTATTCTGTACTGGGGGGGGGAAATATGTACAGGGGGGATTCTATAACTGGTGGAGTATACCTGTACTAGGGGACACATCTGTGCTTGAGTGGCGACTGTACTGGAGGGGGAAATATGTACGGGGGGGATTCTATAACTAGGGGAGTATACCTGTAGTGGGGGGCAGATCTGTGCCTGGGAGGGGGACTGTACTGGAGGGGGAGATCTGTACTGGGGGAATTCTATAACTGGGAGTATACCTGTATGGGGGGCAGATCTGTGCCTGGAAGGGGGACTGTAGTGGAGGGGGAGATCTGTACTGTACTGGGGGAATTCTATAACTGGGAGTATACCTGTACTGGGGGGGGGGGCAGATCTGTGCCTGGGAGGGGGGGGGGGGACAGTACTGGAGGGGGAAATCTGTAATGGGGGGAAATCTTTCCTTGGGGAATTCTATACCTGGGAGTATACCTGTATGGGGAGCACATCTGTGCCTGGGAGGGGGACTGTACTGGGGGGAGATCTGTACTGGGGGGAATTCTATAACTGGGAGTATACCTGTACTGGGGGACAGATCTGTGCCTGGGAGGTGACTGTACTGGAGGGGGAGATCTGTACTGGGGGAATTCTGTAACTGGGAGTATACCTATACTGGGGGACAGATCTGTGCCTGGGAGGTGACTGTACTGGAGGGGGAGATCTGTACTGGGGGAATTCTATAACTGGGAGTATACCTATACTGGGGGACAGATCTGTACTGGGGGTAGATCTGTACTGGGGGGAATTCTATAACTGGGAGTATACCTGTACTGGGGGACAGATCTGTGCCTGGGAGGTGACTGTACTGGAGGGGGAGATCTGTACTGGGGGAATTCTGTAACTGGGAGTATACCTATACTGGGGGACAGATCTGTGCCTGGGAGGTGACTGTACTGGAGGGGGAGATCTGTACTGGGGGAATTCTATAACTGGGAGTATACCTATACTGGGGGACAGATCTGTACTGGGGGTAGATCTGTACTGGGGGGAATTCTATAACTGGGAGTATACCTGTACTGGGGGACAGATCTGTGCCTGGGAGGTGACTGTACTGGAGGGGGAGATCTGTACTGGGGGAATTCTATAACTGGGAGTATACCTATACTGGGGGACAGATCTGTACTGGGGGTAGATCTGTACTGGGGGGAATTCTATAACTGGGAGTATACCTATACTGGGGGACAGATCTGTACTGGGGGTAGATCTGTACTGGGGGGAATTCTATAACTGGGAGTATACCTGTACTGGGGGACAGATCTGTGCCTGGGAGGTGACTGTACTGGAGGGGGAGATCTGTACTGGGGGAATTCTATAACTGGGAGTATACCTATACTGGGGGACAGATCTGTACTGGGGGTAGATCTGTAATTGTGGGGGAGATCTGAACTGGGGGGAGCTGGCTCTTGGTGCAATAATCAAAATGCCTTGATGGGTGGGTGTCAGTCTGGAGGAATTTGCTTTCCTGGACAGACTGTATTTGCATGCAGACCACCCTAGGTAGCGCCCACATGTGATGCTGAGCCTCCATGATTGACAGAACTGAAATCCAATAAATGAAAGGGGCGGGCCAGGGACAGTCAGTCTGGGGAGGAAAGTGCTAACAAATTCTGGATGTCCTCCAGCCAGGAAATGAGGCGGCCTTTATATGACTTGCTGCAGCTTCTAATGCACATGGTGAAAAGCTCACAGTGTGCAGTGAAATCAGAGGGAGCCGTTTCATCCCAGGAGAGGAGCCGCTACAACTGTGCAAGACTGGAGGGGGGGGGCAGATACAGTTTCAGTTGGCCATGCTGGCACTTGTGGTCCAGATTGAGAAGTGGTCCAGTTCCATGTCACCTCTATCCTGGTTGTATTGGGGTTGTATATTTTGTCACGGTGACCCCTTATAATATTAATTCCTGCGGTAAAAATTGAATTTTTTTTTTCTTTTGTATAGGAATTGATTAGCATAGATCGGCGTGGGGATACAATGTGTCCATTTTATCGGTGACGTCCCGGGATATATCTCTTCATTTCATCTAATAGATGGATCTATTTTGCATTGAATAACTATAAGTTACATCTCAGCCCGGGACTTGGCACCGAGCGAGGCGGCGGTCGGTAATTTCATTTAGCCCCAATCATTTTTATTGCGCCTTGGACACCGAGCCAGAGAACTTGCTGCCATCTTGGCTCGGAAACGCGCCGCGAACTGCAAGGGAAGCGCATTGTTGGGATACAAAAGAGACTTATCTCCGATGGAGCGGCATTAAAACAACAGGCAATTAGCCGGCTCGTGGGAATAGGGGGCCAGGCTGTAAAATAAGTAAAAAAAAAAAAAAAAAAGAGATATATTTATTTATCCATTATTCTGACCCCGCGCCGAGTGGTGCGGCCGCCGCCGCTCGTAAAACAACGGGCGCAGTCAGGGAGGCTTTTGAAAACCGGTCAAGATTTCTATTTAGTTTGTGGCAAATTAATAGTTTATCAGTTTTATTAGTGATCGCTGTTTGGCTTGGGAAATTCGGACATAAGATTTAAATGGCAATGGCGGAAAAATCGCTAAATACAGTACACGGCCGCAATACTGATTTGCAAAAAAAATGTGATTTCCTCTCCCTGGCTGAAACCTTTAAGGAAGCTGAACGGTCATTCTGCCAGTCCACTTTCAGTTTGCCTTCGGACTATTTTATTGCAATGTTGCGCTGCAGAACATGCGTTTTAAAACACATTGCATTACCATTAACACCCCAACGCAATCTAGTCAGCGCAAAGCAATGCTCATATATTTATTGCCCAACTCAAGGCACCCAAAAAAAAAAAAAAATACTCCCCCCCCCCCCCCACATAGCAAGAGTCACATGCTCATTAAAGCAGCATTAAACCCAACAGCAAACAGAGACAGAGGCTCCTGTTCATTTATAAACTGAAGCATAGTGAACACAGTTGACTATGCTCAGTTATAAATGGACACAGGAGCGATCAGTAACGACCACTCATTCAGAAAAGGAGGGGGCGGGTAAAAAACTTATTTACCAGCCCCTTCTCCCACTCTCCATCCACCTTTTGTACCTGCAACAGAGAGGGAAGCCAGCGACGCTAAGGGGGGATGAAGAGGGGACCAGGTAGGGTGACCACGTGTCCTGGATTGCCCGGGACAGTCCCGCATTTTGCAGATCTGTCCCAGGTCCCGGGCACCTTCATTCCAGGACAATACAGTGTCCCGGAATGAAGCTGACACAGCCACCACCCCCCCTCCCCATTATCTGCTGCCCCCAAAAAAGGCCACCACATCGCCGTTTTACTCACTGACAGCACTTGTCCTGGCCCGGGAATGTCTGGAGAGGCACAATCCCCGCCCCCTGCTTGTGATTGGAGAAATCATAAATCCCTCCTCTTGTGTCTAATCACAGCAGGGCAGTGTAAAGCCAGCGTTGGAACAAGGTAAAATGGGTCACGGTCAGTCAGGACAAGTGCTGTCAGTGAGTAAAGTGGCGATGCCACTTTTGGGGGCGTGATCAGTTCTTCTGGGTAGAGCGCGCATCCGCTGCCCCAGCTGTGCTGTGATTCATTACAGCATAAGCTGATTTTTGGGAAGGGGGTCCCTGAATGGCCGTTTGGAAATGTGGTCACCCTAGGCCCAGGCACACAGGGGGGGAATCAGATGTGGGCAGCACAGGGAAAGGGGATCAGTGCGGCAGGACGGGACGGGAGGACAATTACAGAACAATGCACTGTGTCTGTGTCTCTCCCTCTAGCAGCTGAAAGCCGTTTTCTCCCCCTCCAGCTGCTGGAGGGAGAGACACAGACACAGTGCATTGTTCTGTAATTGTCCTCCCGTCCCGCCGCACCGATCCCCTTGCTGCCCAGGCCCCCTACTGGAGGCTCGGTGGTACCCCCCTATCAGCAGCCCCGTGTACATGTGTAGTGGAATCCCACATATGTGCACACACTGTTGGTTTTTAGCACCTTGATATCTGCAAAATCTGTGTGCATGCATGAGAATCCTTTGTACAGATACGTCACGGGTCTTTGCCAGGTCCTGAAGACCTGTGAAACATCTGCACAGGAGAAGAATTCCATGGTGCCCATGTCCATAAGCAAAGCGGCAGGCGGAGGTGGGGCCCTAGAGAAGGGCTCTTAGGTGGGTGGGCCCCTATGGGGAGGGTGGGTGCCCTATGGGGGCCCTATGTCATTCTCACATAGGCAGGAAGGGTGGGGCCCTATGTAATTTTTGCGTACCCAGGAAAGCAAGAAGTGCTAAAAAGTTTAGAGGTCATTCTAAAAATATGGAAAGAGTATTAATAATAATAAAGTTATTAATATAATAATAATTATTTTTATTAATGGGTGACAGTCCACTACAAAAAATATAGCTGAACTCCGGGGGAAAGAAAAGCTGAAAAGAAGAAAGCCTGCCAGAACAAAAAATAAGGCAAGTTTATCACCTTATTCATCACCCCCTAAATTATTATTATACAGGATATACAATATAAAGCACCATCAAGTTGTGCAGCACTTTACAATATAAGGAAGACAGTACAGTTACAATACAATTCAATACAAGAGGGTTAGGAGCGCCCTGATCAATAGAGCTTACACTCTAATAGGGAGGGGCAAGTGGTACAAAAGGTAATAACTATGAGGGATGAGCTGATGGAAAAGTTAAATGTTTAGTATGTAGGCAGGTGCAGTCTACTTTCTCCACTGTGGGTGGCGCTAGTTCACAGCAGCATTACAGATAGAGAGAGACTGAGTCAAGAGGAACATGGTTCCTCCATGTTTTCCCGGGTCACTAGGGAAGCCATCCAATTGGATGCTGCCGCCCCCCCATAAGACTCTAGCAGCCATCTTGGGTCAAGCAGAGCCTATTTTAAGACCCTGGTTTCCAGGTTTGGAGCGCATTTTGTGATGGGCAGAGTAGGGACGGGTACCCCACCTGGTAGGGACAGGACTAGTGTCAGGGAAAGGTTCCTGATGAGGAGGGAAAGTGTAGGGCTTGTATCTTTTCTGGACACTTGGGCACGAGAAGGCCAGGCTGCATTCTGCACCTCCTAACAAGCGCAGTCAGTGAAATCTGCTCTCTACACGCAGTTGGACCTGTGAGTGTTCCCAGTTGGGCTGTCTTCCCACAGGGTTTATAGGGAACTGTACAAACAAATGGGCACTGCCCCCACCTAAACTGTTCTCAAAATTGCCGATAATACTGGGATGCCGTGAAGAGGCTCTGCAGCTTATGCCTGTATTCGCAATTGTGTGCAAACTGAACCCCTGTTTTTAACGTATAATGTTAGACATGATAGTTTGGTTGGTTGCAGGGCTTTCACACTGGAGCGGTGCGCTAGCAGGATGGTAAAAAAAAGTCCTGCTAGCCGCATCTTTGGAGCGGTGAGAGGAGCGGTGTGTTTACCGCTCCTCCACCGCTCCTGCCCATTGAAATCAATGGGACAGTGCGGCTATACCGCTGGCAATGCGCTGCTGCAGCAGCGCATTGCGGGCGGTTTTAACCCTTTCTCGGCCGCTAGCGGGGGCTAAAAGCGCCCCGCTAGCGGCCGAAAATGCGCCGCAAATCCACCCATAGCGTCGGCGGTAAAAAATAGCGGAGTTTTACCACCGACGCTATGGGCGGCTCAGTGTGAAAGGGGTCTTAGGAGAACACCTGTAATGAGTGGAGACCAAGCGAGAGAGTTTCGTAATCGAGGTCACAAGCCAAGGTCGATGCAAGAGGAGAGTTTCATAGTAGGGGTAACAAGCCAAAGCCGTTTCCAAACAGCACTAGAAGTAGCTCATGTAGTAAGCAGGATCAGACCACGATAATCTGGGGTCAGGAAGTGCAGAGCAGTGGCGTATCCAGGGTATGGCACCTATGGCAAGTGCCATGGGCGCCATATGAAGGGTGGGCGCTCCTGAGTAGCTGGGCAGCAAGGCTTTTTCCTGCATAATTGTGGCTGAATAGGACCAGCAGCAGTGTGAACATCCTGCACATCCAGGGACTGGCGAGCAAGCCGGCTGGATGTGCACTGTGCAGCTCCGATTAAAGACTTCACCTGTCAGATCCAAGCCGTGATGTCGGGTATGGGGGCGGGACTGCTACTCAGACCCGCCCCCTCTGTCAAACAACCAATGTAATAAAAGACCCGGCTCACATCATACTTCATTATTCGCAGTGCTCCTCCCCCTCCTTATGAGGCAAGACTTATATAGGAAATTCATGGGAGGAGCAAGGAGTTCGAACTTCAAGGTTATATAGCAATCAAGACACAATGCAGGATTGTCCGATGGATCAGGCAGAGAGCTGTCCAGCATCCCAGATAGCTTAGCGAGAAGAATCAATGCCAGACACAGAAGAGGTCCCAGGTTCGAGCCACAGAAAGGTCTAGTAGTATGAGTATGGAGTGATGACCATTGGTTTTTGCAGTTAGTAAATGGTTAGTGAGTTTTAATATGGCAGTTTCTGTGGAGTGTTGTGAGCGAAAGTCACACTGTAGGGGTCAAGAAGGTTGTCAGAGAGGAAAGAAGGTTGTCAGAGAGGTAAGAAGGTTGTCAGAGAGGTAAGAAGGTTGTCAGAGAGGTAAGAAGGTTGTCAGAGAGGAAAGAAGGTTGTCAGAGAGGTAAGAGCTCGGAGGGTTGTAGACGATGTAAACTAGGCATTCTAGGTCAAGTTGGTTGGGTCCAGTGAGGGCTTTCTAAGTATGGGGAAGATGTGAGCACAGAAAATAGCCTATTAAGATCTGTTATTTTTCCCCATTCACAAAAAAAAAAAAACAATGTGCATAAACTTTCACTGGGTAAATTACTTTGCCAATTTTTTTATAAATCCCACCATGGAGTCATTGGCTATGAAGTGGTTAATTAACCACTTGCCGGCTGCCGGCTGCCGCACGCCAATGTACGTCGACAACATGGCACGGGCAGGCACATTGGCGTACAGGTACGTCCCTTTAAATTTGCCGCCCAGCGGAGCGCACACGCGCCCGCCCGCCGCGTGCCTCGGGAGTGCGGCTGCGGGTCCCGGGAACTCGATGTTCCCGGGCGGCCCGCGATTGCGGTCGGCAAGGGTAGAACAGGGGAATGCCTTTGTAAACAAGGCATTCCCCTATTCTGCCTAGTAACACTGTCACTGATGACCGTTCCCCCCGTGATCGGGAACGGTCATCAGTGACGTGTCACGTGTAGCCACACCCCCTAACAGTAAGAATCGCTCACTAGCACTGACTTAACCCCTACAGCGCTCCCTAGTGGTTAACCCCTTCACTGCCAGTGTCGTTTTTTTTACAGTAATCAGTGCATTTTTATAGCACTGATCGCTGTAAAAATGACAATGGTCCCAAAATGGTGTCAAAAGTGTCCGATGTGTCCGCCATAATGTCGCAGTCACGATAAAAATCGCTGAGCGCCACCATAACTAGTAAAAAAAAAAAATTATTAATAAAAATGACATAAAGCAGTCCCCTATTTTGTAGAAGCTATAACTTTTGCGCAAACCAATCAATAAACGCTTATTGCGATTTTTTTTTGATTTTTTTTTTTTACCAAAAATATGTAGAAGAATACGTATCGGCCTAAACTGTGGAAAAAAATGTTTTATTTTATATATTTTTGGGGGATATTCATTATAGCAAAAAGTAAAAAATATTGCATTTTTTTCAAAATTGGCGCTCTTTTTTTGTTTATAGCGCAAAAAATAAAAACCGCAGAGGTGATCAAATACCACCAAAAGAAAGCTCTATTTGTGGGGAAAAAAGGACGTGAGTTTTTTTTTTTTGGGAGCCACGTCGCACGACTGCGCAATTGTCAGTTAAAGCGACGCAATGCCGAATCGCAAAAAAAGTGGCCCAGTCTTTGACCAGCAAAATGGTCCGGGGGCCGAAGCGGTTAACGTGTCAAAATTCCCCATTCAGATCCTTTAGCTGACCCTATTGAGAATTAGTCTTATGCCGCGTACGCACGCGATCGGAATTTCCGATGGAAAAATTTAGACGGAATTTTTTACATCGGTTAGTCCGACCGTGTGTGTGCCCCATCGGACTTTTTCCCGCGGAAATTCAGACGGACTTAGAAAGTGAACATGTTCTTATTTTTTTTTTCCCCAACGGAAACATTTTCTATCGGAACTTCCGTTTCGTCTGGATGCAATTCCGGCGGACTAAAAACCACGCACGCTCGGAAGCATTGAACTTCATTTTTCTCGGCTCGTCGTAGTGTTATACGTCACCGCGTTCTTGACGGTCTCGGAATTATGGTGTGTATGCAAGACAGCTGAAACGGAATTCCGTCGAAAAAAACCCGTCTGAGTTTATTCCAATGGAAAATCCGACCGTGTGTACAAGGCATTAGGACAGGGGTCTCAAACTGGTGGCCCTCCAGCTGTTGCAAAACTACAATTCCCATGAGGCATTGCAAGGCTGACAGTTACAAGCGTGACTCCCATAGGCAGAGGCATGATGGGATTTGTAGTTCTGCAACAGCTGGAGGGCTGCCAGTTTGAGACCCCTGCATTAGGAGAATCGGTTACATTGTTAATAATGGGTTGATTCACCATAAATTAAGTTTGTGGTTACCTCTTACGGCAAAAGGTGCCAAACCGCCAACCAAAAGGGGTGAGGTGAAACTGATGTCTCGTGTACAACTTGCTCTAAAAAAAAAAAAAAAAAAAATAAGGAAAAAACTCCATCCCTTCATACAGTTCCGAGGATGCGAATCATCCAAGCAAACAGGTTCCATTAAATATTAATCAATGCCGGATTCAATAAGTAGGCCTGGGGGTTCGGGAGATCAATTACTAACACTACAACAAACTCCAGTAAAATAAAAAAAAATAAAAAAGTGAGGGAGACTTGCTCGCAGCTCGCCATAAATAAGTAATTGAAGCAAATTTCCAGCGTAGATCAGTGCTGGGACCGGGGACGGCAACGCGTGCCAGCAAAGGATGGACTTGTTTTCCATTCCAGCTGATAATGTAACTCTGTCTGATTCATTTCCATAATTGCCGGTGTCATGGGAGACGCACAAAGATTGCTGAGTTGACGGTCACTGCCGATCGGTCTTATGTCATGTTTTCCGCCCGATTAAAGTACAGCTCTGCGCAAACATCGTCTATTCCTTCCAAAGTTATACATTCAAGTTTCATTTTAGCTGATATTTGATCTTAACCCCCCCTTCATGACGAAGATAAAAAGGAAATTTTAACACTTGATTTCATTTTTGCAACTTTGACGTGTTAGTAAAACTTGTACATATCATCCCAACTACTTAATGTATCCAGGTGGATTGTACCACATTTGTTTTTTCAGGACAAATTGGGCTTTTATTTGGTGGTAAATGATAATAAATACTTCCTGATTTTTTTTTTTCATTATTATTAAAGGAAAACTGGCACAAAATATATAAAAAAATTAATAAAAAAAAATTAAAAATGTAACTGTATATTTCTTGCTATTACCATTATCTACCACCAAAGAACACCCCAACATAAATTCTATGTATTCCTTGATTTTTTTTTTATTAGTAAAAAAATAATAATCATTTTTAATTTTTTTTCAAATGTAACTGTATATTTTAATATAATAAAAAATATTATTTAAAAAAAAAAATAACTGTATATTTCTTGCTATTGCCATAATATACCACCAAAGAACACCCCAAAATAAATTCTAAATATTTCCTGATTTTTTTTTATTAGTAAAAAAAAAAAAAAATTTTCTAAAAATGTAACTGTATATTTTAATATAATAAAAAATTATATATTTTTTAAAATGTAACTGTATATTTCTTGATATTACCATTATCTACCACCAAAGAACACCCCAAAATAAATTCTAAATATTTCCTGATTTTTTTTTATTAGTAAAAAAAATAATAATTTTTCTATAAATGTAACTGTATATTTTAATATAATAAAAAATAATATTTTTTTTTTAAATGTAACTGTATATTTCTTGATATTACCATTATCTACCACCAAAGAACACCCCAAAATAAATTCTAAATATTTCCTGATTTTTTTTTTATTAGTAAAAAAAATAATAATTGTTTTAAAAATGTAACTGTATATTTTAATATAATAAAAAATAATATTTTAGAAAAAATATAACTGTATATTTCTTGCTATTACCATAATATACCACCAAAGAGCACCCCAAAATAAATTATAAATATTTCCTGATTTTTTTTAATTATTATTATCAAAGGAAAACTGGCACAAAATAGTAAAAAAAAAAAAAAATTTTTTTTTAAATGTAACTGTATATTTTTTGCCATTACCATGATCTACCACCAAAGAACACCCCAAAATAAATTCTAAATATTTCCTGATTTTTTTTTATTAGTAAAAAAATATATATATTTTTTTTAAAATGTAACTGTATATTTTAATATAATAAAAAAATTATATTTTTTTAAAAAATGTAACTGTATATTTTTTGCTATTACCATGATCTACCACCAAAGAATACCCCAAAATAAATTCTAAATATTTCCTGATTTTTTTTATTAGTAAAAAAATTTGTAAAAATTGGCCTAAATTTATAAAGACATTTTAGTTTTTTTCCATTATTATTGCATATGTTTTATAGCAGAAATTTAAAAAAAATATATATATTTTTCAAAATTGTTGGTCTTTTTTGTTTATAGTGCAAAAAAAAAATTTAAAATCGCAGAGGTGATCAAATACCACCAAAAAAAAGCTCTACTTGTGGGGAAAAATTACGTAAATTAAATTTCGGCAAAGCGCAATTGTCAGTTAAATGAACGCAGTAGACATGTGCGCTGTCAATAAATTTGTTTTGTTTCGTTCTGTTCCGTATTAGACGAAAATTAGTATTTCGGAATTTGTGTCCGAAATTCAATTCGGATTCGTTTCGTACGAAATACGAATTTTCGGTAGATTCGTTAACTTTTCGTAACAATTATGAACATTCGTTATGATGAATTTAAAAAGCAAAAAATACCTTTCTCAATATGGCAGTTGTCGACTCATTATGCTCATTATGAGGGGCTCCCACCATCCCTGTGCTGTGCTCATTATGAGGGGCTCCCACCATCCCTGTGCTGTGCTCATTATGAGGGGCTCCCATCATCCCTGTGCTGTGCTGACTTCCTCCTGGGGCTGTACCCCTGCTGTGCTCATTATGAGGGGCCCCCACCATCCCTGTGCTGTGCTCATTATGAGGGGCTCTCATCATCCCTGTGCTGTGCTCATTATGAGGGGCTCCCACCATCCCTGTGCTGTGCTCATTATGAGGGGCTCCCATCATCCCTGTGCTGTGCTCATTATGAGGGGCTCCCACCATCCCTGTGCTGTGCTCATTATGGAGGGTCTCCCACCATCCCTGTGCTGTGCTCATTATGAGGGGCTCCCATCATCCCTGTGCTGTGCTCATTATGAGGGGCTCCCATCATCCCTGTGCTGTGCTCATTATGAGGGGCTCCCATCATCCCTGTGCTGTGCTCATTATGAGGGGCTCCCACCATCCCTGTGCTGTGCTCATTATGAGGGGCCCCCACCATCCCTGTGCTGTGCTCATTATGAGGGGCTCCCACCATCCCTGTGCTGTGCTCATTATGAGGGGCTCCCACCATCCCTGTGCTGTGCTCATTATGAGGGGCCCCCACCATCCCTGTGCTGTGCTCATTATGAGGGGCTCCCACCATCCCTGTGCTGTGCTCATTATGAGGGGCCCCCACCATCCCTGTGCTGTGCTCATTATGAGGGGCCCCCACCATCCCTGTGCTGTGCTCATTATGAGGGGCCCCCACCCTCCCTGTGCTGTGCTCATTATGAGGGGCTCCCACCATCCCTGTGCTGTGCTCATTATGAGGGGCCCCCACCATCCCTGTGCTGTGCTCATTATGAGGGGCCCCCACCATCCCTGTGCTGTGCTCATTATGAGGGGCTCCCACCATCCCTGTGCTGTGCTCATTATGAGGGGCCCCCACCATCCCTGTGCTGTGCTCATTATGAGGGGCTCCCACCATCCCTGTGCTGTGCTCATTATGAGGGGCCCCCACCATCCCTGTGCTGTGCTCATTATGAGGGGCTCCCACCATCCCTGTGCTGTGCTCATTATGAGGGGCCCCCACCATCCCTGTGCTGTGCTCATTATGAGGGGCTCCCATCATCCCTGTGCTGTGCTCATTATGAGGGGCTCCCACCATCCCTGTGCTGTGCTCATTATGAGGGGCTCCCACTATCCCTGTGCTGTGCTCATTATGAGGGGCCCCCACCATCCCTGTGCTGTGCTCATTATGAGGGGCTCCCCCCATCCCTGTGCTGTGCTCATTATGAGGGGCCCCCACCATCCCTGTGCTGTGCTCATTATGAGGGGCTCCCATCATCCCTGTGCTGTGCTCATTATGAGGGGCCCCCACCATCCCTGTGCTGTGCTCATTATGAGGGGCTCCCATCATCCCTGTGCTGTGCTCATTATGAGGGGCCCCCATCATCCCTGTGCTGTGCTCATTATGAGGGGCTCCCACCATCCCTGTGCTGTGCTGACTTCCTGGGTTTTTAACTTCATCATAACGAATAATCGTAATTATTATGACAATAATAAAACGATATTAACGAACATTCTTATTTTGTCCAATTCTGAATCTCCCATCGACTACCAGTACCAGTCTGAGCCGCGTCTCTCCCCCTCCCGAAACTAAATTCATCAACGAAATTTCGTATTTCGTATAAAATTTGTAAGAATAGAAATTGGTATTTAGGATTCTTCCGAATGTACGAATTTTTGGAAATTCGTACAAAACTAATCGCACATGTCTAGAACGCAGTGCTGTATCGGAGAAAATGGCCTGGTGATGTGGATAATATACCCAGGAAGGTGGTACTTCCGTGTTTTCCCGAAAATAAGACCTAGCGCTATTTTCCAGGAGAGCTGCAATATAAGCCCTACCCCTGAAAATAAGCCCTAGTTTAAAATGCTTGTAAAATCCTATAATCCTCTCTATTACAGGAGTATATAATGTACAATGTGTGTGTTTCTGTAATATAATTGCGGGGAAGAGAGCTCCGGCGGGTCACAGAAGCGCAAAGCGGCGCTATAACGGAGGTATTTGGCACATTTATATTACAGAAACACACACATTATACATTATATAATACGGTAATAGAGAGGACTATAGGATTTTACAAGCATTTTTAACTCAGATCACACTGGGGATTCCTGACAGGCAGGGAGGGAGAGGGGGAGAGAAGACGGCACATTACATGGTAAGACCTACCCCCAAAATAAGCCCTACCGTGTCTTTTATTGCCAAAATTAATATAAGACCCGGGTTTATTTTCGGGGAAACACGGTATGGCTCTTTTTTTCCATTCAAGAGGAGAAAAAAACAGGGAGGTGTACAGTGACTGATCGGTGTGATAGCCAATCACAGGCTATCACCGTAATCAGGTGATTGAAAAGCAGTTTTCCCGGTTCTCGATCATTAGTAAAAAACCCAGAGCTGCCCATGACAGCTTGGTCTCTGTGCTGGCAGCCCTGCCACAGTGGCACAAATACGCCGCCCCACAGATACAGACCAGCTTCTCTGAGGGTGCAAATATGAAAGATACCTCAAGGCACCCCTGTGGAAAAAGGCCGATTCTGATCCTTCCAGAGCAACTCTCTGACATCAGCTGACAGCGGACTGCGGACTGGCAGCCAACTCTGGGTTTCCTGTAAGGTACTATAGAAAAGAAGATTTGGCTATACCTCTCTAAATATTTTATATGACTAGTTAAAAAGTATAAAACATCAGTTACAACCATAATATTTTATGTATTCGTAATACCAGAATAAATTGTAACAATAACCTTTATTATAGCACAAAAATACTTCTTTTTATGAGTTTGAAAACTTCATTTATAAACATTGTCTTCCAAAATAACGAATGCCGCATCTAAACGAATGGAACGTAACGATCTAATAATAATAAATAATAATAATAATATAAACATTTTATTATTATTATTTATTATTAATACGTTTTTTCCATTCCATTTGTTTAGATGTTCCATTTGTTATTTTGGATAATTTGTAACTTCAGATAAATTTGTATTCGTTAAATTCACTAACAGCCAAATTTGAAAGGAAATTCCAATAACTGTAATTTAATAGTTATTTGTAGTTATTATTTCGAATTTTATTGATTTTCTTTCTTTTTTGCTTGGATTTTCGAATTTCCGAATTCGCAATTTTCACATTTCTGAATTCGCAATTTTCAAAATTCCGAATTCGGAATTCAGAAATTTGAAAATTCGGAAATTTGAAAATTCCGAATTCGGAAGTTTGAAAATTTGGAATTCGGAAATTTGAAAATTCGGAATTCGGAAGTTTGAAAATTCGGAATTCGGAAATTTGATAATTCGGAAGTTTGAAAATTTGGAATTCGGAAATTTGAAAATTTGGAATTTGGAAATTTGAAAATTCGGAATTCGGAAATTTGATAATTCGTAATTCGGAAGTTTGAAAATTTGGAATTCGGAAATTTGAAAATTTGGAATTCGGAAATTTGAAAATTTGGAAATTTGAAAATTTGAAAATTCTGAATTCGGAAGTTTGAAAATTCGGAAATTTGAAAATTCGGAAGTTTGAAAATTCGGAACTCGGAAGTTTGAAAATTCGGAATTCGGAAATTTAAAAATTCGGAAATTTGAAAATTCGGAAGTTTGAAAGTTTGGAATTTGGAAATTTGAAAATTTGGAAATTTGAAAATTTGGAAATTTGAAAATTCTGAATTCCGAAGTTTGAAAATTCGGAAATTTGAAAATTCAGAATTCGGAAGTTTGAAAATTCGGAACTCGGAAGTTTGAAAATTCGGAATTCAGAAATTTAAAAATTCGGAATTCGGAAATTTGAAAATTCGGAATTCGGAAGTTTGAAAATTTGGAATTTGGAAATTTGAAAATTTGGAATTCGGAATTCGGAAATTTGAAAATTCTGAATTTTCAAATTTCCGAATTTTCGAATTTCCAGAATTTACGAAAAAAGCAAAAAAAACGAACGAAACGAAAACAAATGAATTTTTCGGCAGTGCACAGGTCTGATGTGTATGCTCTGAGGGAAGGGGGTTAAGTTTCTATGCAATGCAGGCAGATCATGATTGGTGGCAGGGGCCGGCAGGGGGCTGTACATAGCTTCCTGAAAACATCACAGCACCCTGCTCAGTGCTCCTCCCAACAACCCTCAGGTCAAAAATTACTAGTTATTCCCCCCAACCTTTTCAGCCATAAGAGGGCACAGTGACTGACCACTAGCCAAAGGTTTGATGTTCTCGTTTCTTTCAGGGATACAAACCGTAATCATCTGCAGAAAATGTCCAAAGGGGTGTTCCTCTTCTTCCTGTGGACCCGGGACGTCTTGGCTGCCTCTGTCCTCATTGTGACCAACAAAGGAGTCACCGTTGGAAGAGGCCAAACCGTTTACCTCACCGAAAATGAATTACGCTTCAACATCCCGAGCGACAGAGACTCCTGCAAGGTCCAAGTGGTTTTGAAGGAGCCCATCACCCAACGAGTTGGAGTTCTTTCTCCTCAGGTAAGATACATAGTCTTCTTATAGGGGGGGAGGGGGGCATTTATCAATGTATTTACCCCAGAGTCACACACTTTCTCAAGCTTTTTACCCCAAAAAAAACAGTAGAAATTGTTTTGAGAGTTAGGGAAACCCTGAAAAAAAAGGTAATTGGTGGTCAGTGGGAAGAATGTCCCTTACATTGGAGGTCAGTGGGAAGAATGTTCCTTACATTGGTGGTCAGTGGGAAGAATGTTCCTTACATTGGTGATCAGTGAGAAGAATGTTCCCTACATTGGTGATCAGTGGGAAGAATGTTCCTTACATTGGTGATCAGTGAGAAGAATGTTCCCTACATTGGTGATCAGTGGGAAGAATGTTCCTTACATTGGTGATCAGTGAGAAGAATGTTCCCTACATTGGTGATCAGTGGGAAGAATGTTCCTTACATTGGTGATCAGTGGGAAGAAGGTTCCTTACATTGGTGGTCAGTGAGAAGAATGCTCCTTACATTGGTGATCAGTGAGAAGAATGTTCCCTACATTGGTGATCAGTGGGAAGAATGTTCCTTACATTGGTGATCAGTGGGAAGAATGCTCCTTACATTGGTGGTCAGTGGGAAGAATGCTCCTTACATTGGTGATCAGTGGGAAGAATGCTCCTTACATTGATGGTCAGTGGGAAGAATGTTCCTTACATTGGTGGTCAGTGGGAAGAATGCTCCTTACATTGGTGATCAGTGGGAAGAATGCTCCTTACATTGGTGGTCAGTGGGAAGAATGCTCCTTACATTGGTGATCAGTGGGAAGAATGCTCCTTACATTGGTGGTCAGTGGGAAGAATGTTCCTTACATTGGTGATCAGTGGGAAGAATGTTCCTTACATTGGTGATCAGTAGTGATGAGCCGAACACCCCCGGGTTCGGTTCGCACCAGAACCCGCGAACGGACCGAAAGTTCGAACGAACATTAGAACCCTATTAAATACAATGGATGCGAACGTTCGAATTCTAAAGTGCTAATTATAACGACTATTATGCATGTTATTGTCCTAAAAAGGGTTTGGGAACCCGGGTTCTGCACCAGGGGACATGTATCAATGCAAAAAGAAGTTTTAAAAACGGTCGTTTTTCGGGAGCAGTCATTTTAATGATGCATAAAGTGAAAAAAAAAAGTCAAATATTCCTTTAAATATCGTACCTGGGGGGTGTCTAAAGTATGCCTGTGAAGTGCCACGTGTTTCCCGTGTTTAGAACTGTCCCTGCACAAAATGACACTTCTAAAGGAAAAAAAAGCCATTTAAAACTTCTTGCGGCTTTAATGTAATGTCTGGTCCCGGTAATATGGATGAAATTCTTTAAGAAAAATGGCATAGCTACCCCATGACCCCCCCCCTACCCCAGCCCATTACCAGCCCCTTTGGGTCTTGTATGGATATTAAGGGGAACCCCGCACATAAAATAAAAAAGGCCCTATATACTCTGAACAGCCCTATACAGGCGGTGCATACAAGACAGGGACTGTAGGTTTGTTCTTATGTAGAATCTGTTTGTAATTTTGAACAGGTACATTGTTGAAGTGTAGCTCCAGCCCAAAAATCTATTTTTAAACTTTTTGGAAAACATAGGTAAGGGTTATCACCCCTGTAACATTTGTTTTGCTGTCTGTGCCCCTGTTCAGAACATTTCACCTCACTTTCCGTCCCAATGACAACTGTTTTTGAAATGTGGTGTTTTTCTTGAAACAAGGATTGCTGATAAAGCATCAGTACAGAGGAGACACCTTTCTCCCATATTTATTCTTACAGGAGAGAATTTTCCTTCCTAGTGGTAGATTTCCTCTCACTTCCTGTTGTCTTCTTGCGTTTGCAAGTAGGAGTCGTTTGTAAGTTGGATGTTTGAAAGTAGGGACCTGCCGTATATACTCTGCAGAAATAGGCCCCTTAGTTGTTGGTGTTGGCACAACACTGTAAGCACTCACAGTTACTCTTGGTTGGTGCTGGAACGCCCTGCTGTCAACTATTATATCAGGAATTTTAATTACATATAATTGTTGAACAGTGGTAGTAAAAATTGGGCCTTTGATGGTGGTGCTGGTGCCACAACACTGTAAGCCCTGACAGTTACTCTTGGTGGGTGCAGCAATGGGCCCTGCTGTGAATTATTAGATCAAGAATTGTAATTACATGCCCCTGTTGAACAGGGGCTGAAAAATTGGGCCTTAGGCACTGGTGGCACAACACTGCAACCCCTCACAGCAACTGTACTTGGAGCACAGCAATGAGCCCTGTTGCAAAGTATTGCTTCAAAAATTGTAATGACACGCCCCTGTTAAACAGGGGCTGAAAAATTGGGCCTTAGGCACTGGTGGCACAACACTGCAACTCCTCACAGATACTGTACTTGGAGCACACCAATGAGCCCTGTTGCAAAGTATTGCTTCAAAAATTGTAATGACACGCCCCTGTTAAACAGGGGCTGAAAAATTGGGCCTTAGGCACTGGTGGCACAACACTGCAACTCCTCACAGATACTGTACTTGGAGCACAGCAATGAGCCCTGTTGCAAAGTATTGCTTCAAAAATTGTAATTACACGCCCCTGTTAAACAGGGGCTGAAAAATTGGGCGTTAGGCACTGGTGGCACAACACTGCAACTCCTCACAGATACTGTACTTGGAGCACAGCAATGAGCCCTGTTGCAAAGTATTGCTTCAAAAATTGTAATTACACGCCCCTGTTAAACAGGGGCTGAAAAATTGGGCGTTAGGCACTGGTGGCGGCACCCATAAACAAAAATGATCTTACAAGCTATCATCATCAATCGTATCATTGAGGACTCGGAGGAGGAGGATAGCCAGTCAACATAACAGCACAGGCACTCAGCATCAGCATCAGTCTTGAAGGGATGTGACATGTTAAAATCAATTAGTCTGTTATATCAGCATCAGGTGTGTGGTAGCTGGTGGTGATCCAAGACTGGTTCATCTTGATGAAAGTCAGTCGATCAACCGAGTCGGTGGACAGGCGCACCCTGTGATCCGTGACAAATCCTCCAGCAGCACTGAATGTGCGTTCCGAAAGAACGCTGGATGCAGGACAGGCCAGTAGCTCAATTGCATACTGTGCAAGCTCTGGCCAGTGATCCATCCTCAAGACCCAGTAAGCCAGAGGATTTTCGGTGGGGAAGGTGTCCAAGTCTGACCTTGCCCCTAGATATTCCTGCACCATGTTTATCAGACGCTGGCGATGGTTGCTGGAACCGATCATACTTTGGGGCTGCGGACTAAAGAATTGTCTGAACGCATCGGTCAGACGGCCACCTTCCCCACCGCTCCTTCTTTGACTGGCCGAAGCCTCAGCAACTCGTTGTCCAGGACCAGGAGTTTGCAACCTCCCAGTCTCTGGGAACGCGTTGCACAGACCTTTCTGCAAGGCCTCCCGGAGTTGTCTCATCCTCTGCTCCCTCTGCGACGGTAACATAAGGTCCGCAACCTTACCCTTGTACCGTGGATCAAGGAGAGTGGCCAGCCAGTAATGGTCCCTCTCCTTGATCCGAAGAATACGAGGATCCTTCCGCAGACTTTGCAGGATCAGGGAGGCCATGCAGCGTAGGTTTGCTGAGGCATTCGCTCCGGAGTCCTCTGGGTCACTAAGGACGACATGATCCGCAGCCACCTCCTCCCAGCCACGTACAAGTCCACTGGTTTCTTGGGACTGTAAATCATCCCTAAAAGACTGCTGCTGATGATGCTGAGTGCCAGCCTCCACCTCCATGCTGACACAATCCTCCTCCTCCTCCTCCTCCTCCTCCTCCTCCTCCTCTTCCTGTGCGATGGGTGGGACAGAAGGAACACTGTCTGGGTAAAGGGGGCCTTGAGAGGCAAGGAAGTCCTCCTCTTCCTGCCTCTGTTCTGCCTCAAGTGCCCTGTCCATTATTCCACGCAGCGTGTGCTCCAACAGGTGGACAAGAGGTACAGTGTCACTGATGCATGCACTGTCACTGCTCACCATCCTCGTGGCCTCCTCAAATGGTGCCAGGACAGTGCATGCATCCCTGATCATGCCCCACTGGCGTGGAGAAAAAAAACCAAGCTCCCCTGACCCTGTCCTGGTGCCGTAGTCGCACAGGTACTCATTGATGGCCCTCTGCTGCGTGTGCAGCCGCTGCAGCATGGCCAACGTTGAGTTCCACCTGGTGGGCATGTCACATATAAGGCGGTTCTTGGGCAGGTTCAACTCCTTTTGCAGCTCAGCCAGGCGAGCACTGGCATTATAAGATCTGCGGAAATGCACACAGACTTTCCTGGCCTGCCTCAGGACATCCTGTAAGCCCGGGTACCTGCCCAAGAAGCGCTGCACCACCAGGTTAAGGACGTGAGCCACACAGGGCACATGGGTCAGTTGTCCCTGTCGGAGGGCGGAGAGGAGGTTGGTGCCATTGTCGCAAACCACCATTCCTGGCTTAAGCTGGCGTGGCGTCAACCACCTCTCGGCCTGGCCCTGCAGAGCAGACAGGACCTCTGCCCCAGTGTGGCTTCTGTCCCCCAAACACACCAGCGCAAGCACGGCATGGCATCTTTTTGCCTGCGTACTTGCGTAGCCCCGTGAACGGCTACGGAGCACCGCTGGTTCATAGGACAAACCACAGGAAGAGGCCATGGAGGAAGAAGAAGAGGAGGGGGTGGAGGAGAGAGGTGTGTCACAACCAGTAGTAGCATTTTGGAGGCGTGGCGGTGGGACAACCTCCAACACTACTGCACCTTGTCCTGAATCCTTCCCAGCTGCCAAAAGAGTGACCCAATGGGCCGTGAAAGAAAGGTAACGTCCCTGTCCATGCCTGCTGGACCATGAGTCAGCGGTAATATGCACCTTACCGCTGACCGCCCTGTCCAGCGAGGCCAAGACATTGCCTTCCACATGCCGGTAGAGAGCCGGAATAGCCTTCCGTGAGAAAAAGTGGCGTTTGGGAACCTGCCACTGAGGAACTGCACATTGCACAAACTCACGGAAGGGGGCCGAGTCTACCAACTGAAAAGGCAGCAGTTGAAGCGCTAGCAATTTAGCCAAGCTAGCATTCAACCGCTGGGCATGTGGATGGCTGGGAGTGAACTTCTTTCGACGGTCCAGCAGCTGGGGCAGGGAAATTTGCCTGCTAGAATCGGACGTCGGTGTACTGCTAGCAGAGTGGGCGCAAGTACTTGGCTGTGACACACCTAATTCTACACCTTCATTCCTCTCAGTGCATGTTTCAGAGAGGACTGAAGTTATAGTGGGGTTGGAGATCCCAGCTGATGCGGTGCAAGGAGAGGTCCGCTTTGTTCTTTGGTGTGGGTCTTTGAGGTAGGCTTGCCAACGAGCTGCATGGCAGGTCAACATATGTCTGGTCAGGCATGTGGTACCCAAGCGGCTGATGTTTTGGCCACGCGATATACGCTTGAGACATATGTTGCAAACAGCAGCTGTGCGATCTGATGCACTAGCCTCAAAAAAGGCCCACACCAAAGAACTTTTTGAATGACGGGCAGAGGCAGCGCCCTGCACAGGCGGAGCTCTGCGGTGTGATTCCGTCGGTGTACTGCCCTTACGCTGGCCACCAAAGGGCATCCTGCCTCGTTGGAGATGTGCCTCCTCCTCATCCTCCTCCTCCTCCTCTCTCCTATTAGGCACCCACGTGGAGTCAGTGACCTCATCATCCCCTCCCTCCTCATCACTGGAGCCAATCTGGCAGTATGCTGCAGCTGCTGGAACATGACTGCCAGATTGGTGTCCTTCTTGAGCATCCCCTCTGTCTGCTCTCACGCTACTGCCTTCCTCTAGCTGGGTTTCATCATCAGACCCTTCGAAACGCTGGGCATCCTCCTGGAGCATGTACCCAACACTGTGCTGAAACAGTTCGGGGGACTCCTCAGGAGGAGGACATGGTGGGTCTAGGGAAGGAGTGACTGATGATTTGTCTGACATTGATACCAGGGAAGACGACGCTTTGGCAGCTGCTTTTCCAGTACCCTGAGCCTGGGTGAGAGAGGATGAGGAGGAGGAGGAGGGCTTGGTCATCCACTCTACCAAGTCTTCGGCATGATGTGGCTCAACATGTCCAGCTGCCGAAAAGAAGGACAAGCGTGTCCCATGGCCATGTGCTGATGACAATGCACCGCGTCCACGACCAGCACTGTTGCCCCCAGACACAGAGCCTGCTTGCCCTCTTTTATTGCCTCCTGACTGTCTGCCTCTCCTTGTTTGCCTTCCAGACATTCTAATAGATGGCCTGCAGGGAGATGGGAAAAAAGCAATAAGGGCTACCTTCAGGTGTCCTTCTCTGTCCCTTGAAACAAGGACTTGCAGAGTGAAATAAAGTGACACTCTCCCTACCTACAGTTTTCTGTCCCTAGAATAAATGTTTTTTTTAATCACAATATAGCACAAGGACAATTCAGTCACTGTCCTTCCAGGTCCCTGGAAACAAGGACTTGCAGAGTGAAATAAACTGACACTCTCCCTACCTACAGTTTTCTGTCCCTAGAATAAATGTTTTTTTTAATCACAATATAGCACAAGGACAATTCAGTCACTGTCCTTACAGGTCCCTGGAAACAAGGACTTGCAGAGTGAAAGAAAAAAAACACTCTCCCTACCTACAGTTTTCTGTCCCTAGAAAAAATGTTTTTTTTAATCACAATATAACACAAGGACAATTCACTCACTGTCCTTCCAGGTCCCTGGAAACAAGGACTTGCAGAGTGAAATAAACTGACACTCTCCCTACCTACAGTTTTCTGTCCCTAGAATAAATGTTTTTTTTAAGCACAATATAGCACAAGGACAATTCACTCACTGTCCTTACAGGTCCCTGGAAACAAGGACTTGCAGAGTGAAAGAAAAAAAACACTCTCCCTACCTACAGTTTTCTGTCCCTAGAAAAAATGTTTTTTTTAATCACAATATAACACAAGGACAATTCACTCACTGTCCTTCCAGGTCCCTGGAAACAAGGACTTGCAGAGTGAAATAAACTGACACTCTCCCTACCTACAGTTTTCTGTCCCTAGAATAAATGTTTTTTTTAATCACAATATAGCACAAGGACAATTCAGTCACTGTCCTTCCAGGTCCCTGGAAACAAGGACTTGCAGAGTGAAATAAACTGACACTCTCCCTACCTACAGTTTTCTGTCCCTAGAATAAATGTTTTTTTTAATCACAATATAGCACAAGGACAATTCAGTCACTGTCCTTCCAGGTCCCTGGAAACAAGGACTTGCAGAGTGAAATAAACTGACACTCTCCCTACCTACAGTTTTCTGTCCCTAGAATAAATGTTTTTTTTAATCACAATATAGCACAAGGACAATTCAGTCACTGTCCTTCCAGGTCCCTGGAAACAAGGACTTGCAGAGTGAAATAAACTGACACTCTCCCTACCTACAGTTTTCTGTCCCTAGAATAAATGTTTTTTTTAATCACAATATAGCACAAGGACAATTCAGTCACTGTCCTTCCAGGTCCCTGGAAACAAGGACTTGCAGAGTGAAATAAACTGACACTCTCCCTACCTACAGTTTTCTGTCCCTAGAATAAATGTTTTTTTTAAGCACAATATAGCACAAGGACAATTCACTCACTGTCCTTACAGGTCCCTGGAAACAAGGACTTGCAGAGTGAAAGAAAAAAAACACTCTCCCTACCTACAGTTTTCTGTCCCTAGAAAAAATGTTTTTTTTAATCACAATATAACACAAGGACAATTCACTCACTGTCCTTCCAGGTCCCTGGAAACAAGGACTTGCAGAGTGAAATAAACTGACACTCTCCCTACCTACAGTTTTCTGTCCCTAGAATAAATGTTTTTTTTAAGCACAATATAGCACAAGGACAATTCACTCACTGTCCTTACAGGTCCCTGGAAACAAGGACTTGCAGAGTGAAAGAAAAAAAACACTCTCCCTACCTACAGTTTTCTGTCCCTAGAAAAAATTTTTTTTTTAATCACAATATAACACAAGGACAATTCACTCACTGTCCTTCCAGGTCCCTGGAAACAAGGACTTGCAGAGTGAAATAAGCTGACACTCTCCCTACCTACAGTTTTCTGTCCCTAGAATAAATGTTTTTTTTAATCACAATATAGCACAAGGACAATTCAGTCACTGTCCTTCCAGGTCCCTGGAAACAAGGACTTGCAGAGTGAAATAAACTGACACTCTCCCTACCTACAGTTTTCTGTCCCTAGAATAAATGTTTTTTTTAATCACAATATAGCACAAGGACAATTCAGTCACTGTCCTTCCAGGTCCCTGGAAACAAGGACTTGCAGAGTGAAATAAACTGACACTCTCCCTACCTACAGTTTTCTGTCCCTAGAATAAATGTTTTTTTTAATCACAATATAGCACAAGGACAATTCAGTCACTGTCCTTCCAGGTCCCTGGAAACAAGGACTTGCAGAGTGAAATAAACTGACACTCTCCCTACCTACAGTTTTCTGTCCCTAGAATAAATGTTTTTTTTAATCACAATATAGCACAAGGACAATTCAGTCACTGTCCTTCCAGGTCCCTGGAAACAAGGACTTGCAGAGTGAAATAAACTGACACTCTCCCTACCTACAGTTTTCTGTCCCTAGAATAAATGTTTTTTTTAATCACAATATAGCACAAGGACAATTCAGTCACTGTCCTTCCAGGTCCCTGGAAACAAGGACTTGCAGAGTGAAATAAACTGACACTCTCCCTACCTACAGTTTTCTGTCCCTAGAATAAATGTTTTTTTTAATCACAATATAGCACAAGGACAATTCAGTCACTGTCCTTCCAGGTCCCTGGAAACAAGGACTTGCAGAGTGAAATAAACTGACACTCTCCCTACCTACAGTTTTCTGTCCCTAGAATAAATGTTTTTTTTAATCACAATATAGCACAAGGACAATTCAGTCACTGTCCTTCCAGGTCCCTGGAAACAAGGACTTGCAGAGTGAAATAAACTGACACTCTCCCTACCTACAGTTTTCTGTCCCTAGAATAAATGTTTTTTTTAATCACAATATAGCACAAGGACAATTCAGTCACTGTCCTTCCAGGTCCCTGGAAACAAGGACTTGCAGAGTGAAATAAACTGACACTCTCCCTACCTACAGTTTTCTGTCCCTAGAATAAATGTTTTTTTTAATCACAATATAGCACAAGGACAATTCAGTCACTGTCCTTCCAGGTCCCTGGAAACAAGGACTTGCAGAGTGAAATAAACTGACACTCTCCCTACCTACAGTTTTCTGTCCCTAGAATAAATGTTTTTTTTAATCACAATATAGCACAAGGACAATTCAGTCACTGTCCTTCCAGGTCCCTGGAAACAAGGACTTGCAGAGTGAAATAAACTGACACTCTCCCTACCTACAGTTTTCTGTCCCTAGAATAAATGTTTTTTTTAATCACAATATAGCACAAGGACAATTCAGTCACTGTCCTTCCAGGTCCCTGGAAACAAGGACTTGCAGAGTGAAATAAACTGACACTCTCCCTACCTACAGTTTTCTGTCCCTAGAATAAATGTTTTTTTTAAGCACAATATAGCACAAGGACAATTCACTCACTGTCCTTCCAGGTCCCTGGAAACAAGGACTTGCAGAGTGAAAGAAACTGACACTCTCCCTACCTACAGTTTTCTGTCCCTAGAATAAATGTTTTTTTAAGCACAATATAGCACAAGGACAATTCACTCACTGTCCTTCCAGGTCCCTGGAAACAAGGACTTGCAGAGTGAAAGAAACTGACACTGTCCCTACCTACAGTTTTCTGTCCCTAGAATAAATGTTTTTTTTAAGCACACTATAGCACAAGCACAAAACACACTGACACTCTCCCTACCTATCCTTCTCTTTCCCTAAACTAAAGGAATCCAGGTTAAGCAAGAAAGAAATAACAGTCACTGTCCCTGCCTATGCTGCTCTATCCCTGCTCCGGAACACACTACACTAGGCCGCCGTGCTGGCGGCCTTTTATAGTGTGGGGCGTGTACTAAACACCCTCAGCAATAATTGGCCACAGGCATCCTGCCTGTGGCCAATCATTGCTCTCCTCGCTGCCGGCGCTGTGATTGGCCAAGCATGCGGGGTCACAGTGCATGCTTGGCCAATCACAGCGCCTGGATGACACTGCGATGGCGTAGTGCATTGTGGGCCGTTCGCGTCACTCGAATTTGGCGCGAACGGCCCAAATCGTTCGATCTTCGTCGAACGATCGAACAGCCGATGTTCGAGTCGAACGTATGTTCGACTCGAACACGAAGCTCATCCCTAGTGATCAGTGGGAAGAATGTCCCTTACATTGGTGGTCAGTGAGAAGAATGCTCCTTACATTGGTGATCAGTGGGAAGAATGCTCCTTACATTGGAGATCAGTGGGAAGAATGTCCCTTACATTGGTGGTCAGTGAGAAGAATGCTCCTTACATTGGTGATCAGTGAGAAGAATGTTCCTTACATTGGTGGTCAGTGGGAAGAATGTTCCTTACATTGGTGGTCAGTGGGAAGAATGTTCCTTACATTGGTGATCAGTGGGAAGAATGTTCCTTACATTGGTGGTCAGTGGGAAGAATGTTCCTTACATTGGTGATCAGTGGGAAGAATGTTCCTTACATTGGTGATCAGTGGGAAGAATGTTCCTTACATTGGTGATCAGTGGGAAGAATGTTCCTTACATTGGTGATCAGTGGGAAGAATGTTCCTTACATTGGTGGTCAGTGGGAAAAATGCTCCTTACATTGGTGATCAGTGGGAAGAATGCTCCTTACATTGGTGATCAGTGGGAAGAATGTTCCTTACATTGGTGATCAGTGGGAAGAATGTTCCTTACATTGGTGATCAGTGGGAAGAATGTTCCTTACATTGGTGATCAGTGGGAAGAATGCTCCTTACATTGGTGATCAGTGGGAAGAATGTTCCTTACATTGGTGATCAGTGGGAAGAATGCTCCTTACATTGGTGGTCAGTGGGAAGAATGTTCCTTACATTGGTGATCAGTGGGAAGAATGTTCCTTACATTGGTGATCAGTGGGAAGAATGTTCCTTACATTGGTGATCAGTGGGAAGAATGTTCCTTACATTGGTGGTCAGTGGGAAAAATGCTCCTTACATTGGTGATCAGTGGGAAGAATGCTCCTTACATTGGTGGTCAGTGGGAAGAATGTTCCTTACATTGGTGATCAGTGGGAAGAATGTTCCTTACATTGGTGATCAGTGGGAAGAATGCTCCTTACATTGGTGGTCAGAGGGAAGAATGTTCTTTACATTGGTGATTAGTGGGAAGAATGCTCCTTACATTGGTGGTCAGTGAGAAGAATGTTCCTTACATTGGTGATCAGTGAGAAGAATGTTCCTTACATTGGTGGTCAGTGAGAAGAATGTTCCTTACATTGGTGATCAGTGGGAAGAATGCTCCTTACATTGGTGATCAGTGGGAAGAATGTTCTTTACATTGGTGATTAGTGGGAAGAATGTTCCTTACATTGGTGGTCAGTGGGAAGAATGTTCCCTACATTGGTGGTCAGTGGGAAGAATGCTCCTTACATTGGTGATCAGTGAGAAGAATGCTCCTTACATTGGTGATCAGTGGGAAGAATGCTCCTTACATTGGTGGTCAGAGGTAGGGATGAGCTTCGTGTTCGAGTCGAACATACGTTCGACTCGAACATCGGTTGTTCGATCGTTCGACGAAGATCGAACGATTTGGGCCGTTCGCGCCAAATTCGAGTGACGCGAACGGCCCACAATGCACTACGCCATCGCAGTGTCATCCAGGCGCTGTGATTGGCCAAGCATGCACTGTGACCCCGCATGCTTGGCCAATCACAGTGCCGGCAGCGAGGAGAGCAATGATTGGCCACAGGCAGGATGCCTGTGGCCAATTATTGCTGAGGGGGTTTAGTACACGCCCCACACTATAAAAGGTTGCCAGCGCGGCGGCCTTGTGTAGTGTGTTCCGGAGCAGGGAAAGAGAAGCATAGGCAGGGACAGTGTCATTTTTTTTCCTTTACTAATCCTGGATTCCTTGTGTTTAGGGACAAATAAGGATAAGTAGGGAGAGTGTCAGTGTGTCATTCTGTGCTAATCCTTGTTTGTAGGGACAGAGAGGTACAGTGAGGGAAAGTGTCAGTGTGCTATTCTGTTCTAAACCAATCTTGCTGAACCATATTTTCAATCCTTGAGTTTAGGGACAGAGAGGTACAGTGAGGGAAAGTGTCAGTGTGCTATTCTGTGCTAAATCTTGTTTGTAGGGAGGGACAGAGTAGGACAGTGAGGGAAAGTGTCAGTGTGCTATTCTGTTCTAAACCAATTTTGCTGAACCATATTTTCAATCCTTGAGTTTAGGGACAGAGAAGGACACTCGTGGAAACTATCAGTGTGCTATTCTGTGCTAAATCTTGTTTGTAGGGAGGGACAGAGTAGGACAGTGAGGGAAAGTGTCAGTGTGCTATTCTGTTCTAAACCAATTTTGCTGTTCCATATTTGAAATCCTTGAGTTTAGGGACAGAGAAGGACACTCGTGGAAATTATCAGTGTGCTATTCTGTGCTAAATCTTGTTTGTAGGGAGGGACAGAGTAGGACAGTGAGGGAAAGTGTCAGTGTGCTATTCTGTTCTAAACCAATTTTGCTGTTCCATATTTTCAATCCTTGAGTTTAGGGACAGAGAAGGACACTCGTGGAAACTATCAGTGTGCTATTCTGTGCTAAATCTTGTTTGTAGGGAGGGACAGAGTAGGACAGTGAGGGAAAGTGTCAGTGTGCTATTCTGTTCTAAACCAATTTTGCTGAACCATATTTTCAATCCTTGAGTTTAGGGACAGAGAGGTACAGTGAGTGAAACTGACAGTGTGCTATTCTGTTCTAAACCAATTTTTCTGTTCCATATTTTCAATCCTTGAGTTTAGGGACAGAGAAGGACACTCGTGGAAATTATCAGTGTGCTATTCTGTGCTAAATCTTGTTTGTAGGGAGGGACATAGTAGGACAGTGAGGGAAAGTGTCAGTGTGCTATTCTGTTCTAAACCAATTTTGCTGAACCATATTTTCAATCCTTGAGTTTAGGGACAGAGAGGTACAGTGAGTGAAACTGACAGTGTGCTATTCTGTTCTAAACCAATTTTGCTGTTCCATATTTGAAATCCTTGAGTTTAGGGACAGAGAAGGACACTCGTGGAAATTATCAGTGTGCTATTCTGTGCTAAATCTTGTTTGTAAGGAGGGACAGAGTAGGACAGTGAGGGAAAGTGTCAGTGTACTATTCTGTTCTAAACCAATTTTGCTGTTCCATATTTTCAATCCTTGAGTTTAGGGACAGAGAAGGACACTCGTGGAAACTATCAGTGTGCTATTCTGTGCTAAATCTTGTTTGTAGGGAGGGACAGGGTAGGACAGTGAGGGAAAGTGTCAGTGTGCTATTCTGTTCTAAACCAATTTTGCTGTTCCATATTTGAAATCCTTGAGTTTAGGGACAGAGAAGGACACTCGTGGAAATTATCAGTGTGCTATTCTGTGCTAAATCTTGTTTGTAGGGAGGGACAGAGTAGGACAGTGAGGGAAAGTGTCAGTGTGCTATTCTGTTCTAAACCAATTTTGCTGTTCCATATTTCAAATCCTTGAGTTTAGGGACAGAGAAGGACACTCGTGGAAATTATCAGTGTGCTATTCTGTGCTAAATCTTGTTTGTAGGGAGGGACAGAGTAGGACAGTGAGGGAAAGTGTCAGTGTGCTATTCTGTTCTAAACCAATTTTGCTGAACCATATTTTCAATCCTTGAGTTTAGGGACAGAGAGGTACAGTGAGTGAAACTGACAGTGTGCTATTCTGTTCTAAACCAATTTTGCTGTTCCATATTTGAAATCCTTGAGTTTAGGGACAGAGAAGGACACTCGTGGAAATTATCAGTGTGCTATTCTGTGCTAAATCTTGTTTGTAGGGAGGGACAGAGTAGGACAGTGAGGGAAAGTGTCAGTGTGCAATTCTGTTCTAAACCAATTTTGCTGAACCATATTTTCAATCCTTGTGTTTAGGGACAGAGAAGGATAGGCAGGGGACAGTGTCAGTGTCATTGTTGCTAAGCCTCCTGCACAGTATACACCTGAAGGTAGCCCTTATTGCTCTTTTTCCCATCTCCCTGCAGGCCATCCATTAAAATGTCTGGAAGGCAAACAAGGAGAGGCAGACAGTCAGGAGGCAAAAAAAGAGGGCAAGCAGGCTCTGTGTCTGGGGGCAACAGTGCTGGTCGTGGACGCGGTGCATTGTCATCAGCACATGGCCATGGGACACGCTTGTCCTTCTTTTCGGCAGCTGGACATGTTGAGCCACATCATGCCGAAGACTTGGTAGAGTGGATGACCAAGCCCACCTCATCCTCCTCATCCTCTCTCACCCAGGCTCAGGGTACTGGCAAAGCAGCTGCCAAAGCGTCCTCTTCTCTGGTATCATTATCTTCATTAGTCAATCCTTCCCTAGACCCACCATGTCCTCCTCCTGAGGAGTCCCCCGAACTGTTTGAGCACAGTGTTGGGTACATGCTCCAGGAGGATGCCCAGCGTTTCGAAGGATCTGATGATGATACCCAGCTACAGGAAGGCAGTAGCGTGAGAGCAGACAGAGGGGATGCTCAAGAAGGACACCAATCTGGCAGTCATGCTCCAGCAGCTGCAGCATATTGCCAGATTGGCTCCAGTGATGAGGAGGGAGGGGATGATGAGGTCACTGACTCCACGTGGGTGCCTAATAGGAGAGAGGAGGAGGAGGATGAGGAGGAGGCACATCTCCAACGAGGCAGGATGCCCTTGAGTGGCCAGCGTATGGGCAGCACACCGACGGAATCACACCGCAGAGCTCCGCCTGTGCAGGGCGCTGCCTCTGCCCGTCATTCAAAAAGTTCTTTGGTGTGGGCCTTTTTTGAGGCGAGTGCATCAGATCGCACAGCTGCTGTTTGCAACATATGTCTCAAGCGTATATCGCGCGGCCAAAACATCAGCCGCTTGGGCACCACATGCTTGATCAGACATATGTTGACCTGCCATGCAGCTCGTTGGCAAGCCTACCTTAAAGACCCACACCAAAGAACAAAGCTGACCTCTTCTTGCACCGCATCAGCTGGGATCTCCAACCCCACTATACCTTCACTCCTCTCTGAAACCTGCTCTGAGAGGAATGAAGGTGTAGAATTAGGTGTGTCACAGGGAAGTACTTGCGGGCAATCTGCTAGCAGTACACCAACGTCCGATTCTAGCAGGCAAATTTCCCTGCCCCAGCTGCTGGACCGTCGAAAGAAGTTCACTCCCAGCCATCCACATGCCCAGCGGTTGAATGCTAGCTTGGTTAAATTGCTAGCGCTTCAACTGCTGCCTTTTCAGTTGGTAGACTCGGCCCCCTTCCGTGAGTTTGTGCAATGTGCGGTTCCTCAGTGGCAGGTTCCCAAACGCCACTTTTTCGCACGGAAGGCGATTCCGGCTCTCTACAGGCATGTGGAAGGCAATGTCTTGGCCTCGCTGGACAGGGCGGTCAGCGGTAAGGTGCATATTACTGCTGACTCATGGTCCAGCAGGCATGGACAGGGACGTTACCTTTCTTTCACGGCCCATTGGGTCACTCTTTTGGCAGCTGGGAAGGATGCAGGACAAAGTGCAGTAGTGTTGGAGGTTGTTCCACCGCCACGCCTCCAAAATGCTACTACTGGTTGTGACACACCTCTCTCCTCCACCCCCTCCTCTTCTTCTTCCTCCATGGCCTCTTCCTGTGGTTTGTCCTCGGAACCAGCGGTGCTCCGTAGGCGTTCAAGGGGCTACGCAAGTACGCAGGCAAAAAGATGCCATGCCGTGCTTGCGCTGGTGTGTTTGGGGGACAGGAGCCACACTGGGGCAGAGGTCCTGTCTGCTCTGCAGGGGCAGGCCGAGAGGTGGTTGACGCCATGCCAGCTTAAGCCAGGAATGGTGGTTTGCGACAATGGCACCAACCTCCTCTCCGCCCTCCGACAGGGACAACTGACCCATGTGCCCTGTATGGCTCACGTCCTTAACCTGGTGGTGCAGCGGTTCTTGGGCAGGTACCCGGGCTTACAGGATGTCCTGAGGCAGGCCAGGAAAGTCTGTGTGCATTTCCGCAGATCTTATAATGCCAGTGCTCGCCTGGCTGAGCTGCAAAAGGAGTTGAACCTGCCCAAGAACCGCCTTATATGTGACATGCCCACCAGGTGGAACTCAACGTTGGCCATGCTGCAGCGGCTGCACACGCAGCAGAGGGCCATCAATGAGTACCTGTGTGACTACGGCACCAGGACAGGGTCAGGGGAGCTCGGGTTTTTTTCACTACGCCAGTGGGGCATGATCAGGGATGCATGCACTGTCCTGGCACCATTTGAGGAGGCCACGAGGATGGTGAGCAGTGACAGTGCATGCATCAGTGACACTGTACCTCTTGTTCACCTGTTGGAGCACACGCTGCGTGGAATAATGGACAGGGCACTTGAGGCAGAACAGAGGCAGGAAGAGGAGGACTTCCTTGCCTCTCAAGGCCCCCTTTACCCAGACAGTGTTCCTTCTGTCCCACCCATCGCACAGGAAGAGGAGGAGGAGGAGGAGGATTGTGTCAGCATGGAGGTGGAGGCTGGCACTCAGCATCATCAGCAGCAGTCTTTTAGGGATGATTTACAGTCCCAAGAAACCAGTGGACTTGTACGTGGCTGGGAGGAGGTGGCTGCGGATCATGTCGTCCTTAGTGACCCAGAGGACTCCGGACTGAATGCCTCAGCTAACCTACGCTGCATGGCCTCCCTGATCCTGCAAAGTCTGCGGAAGGATCCTCGTATTCTTCGGATCAAGGAGAGGGACCATTACTGGCTGGCCACTCTCCTTGATCCACGGTACAAGGGTAAGGTTGCGGACCTTATCGTACCGTCGCAGAGGGAGTAGAGGATGAGACAACTCCGGGAGGCCTTGCAGAAAGGTCTGTGCAACGCGTTCCCAGAGACTGGGAGGTTACAAACTCCTGGTCCTGGACAACGAGTTGCTGAGGCTTCGGGCAGTCAAAGAATGAGCGGTGGGGAAGGTGGCCGTCTGACCAATGCGTTCAGACAATTCTTTAGTCCGCAGCCCCAAAGTATGATCGGTTCCAGCAACCATCGCCAGCGTCTGATATACATGGTCCAGGAATACCTAGGGGCAAGGTCAGACTTGGACACCTTCCCCACCGAAAATCCTCTGGCTTACTGGGTCTTGAGGATGGATCACTGGCCAGAGCTTGCACAGTATGCAATTGAGCTACTGGCCTGTCCTGCATCCAGCGTTCTTTCAGAACGCACATTCAGTGCTGCTGGAGGATTTGTCACGGATCACAGGGTGCGCCTGTCCACCGACTCGGTTGATCGACTGACTTTCATCAAGATGAACCAGTCTTGGATCACCACCAGCTACCACACACCAGATGCTGATATAACAGACTAATTGATTTTAAAATGTCACATCCCTTCAAGACTGATGCTGATGCTGAGTGCCTGTGCTGTTATGTTGACTGGCTATCCTCCTCCTCCTCCTCAATGATACGATTAATGATGATAGCTTGGAAGATCATTTTGGTTTATGGGTGACGCCACCAGTGGCTAAGGCCCAATTTTTCAGCCCCTGTTTAACAGGGGCGTGTAATTAAAATTTTTGATGCAATACTTTGCAACAGGCCTCATTGCTGTGCTCCAAGTACAGTATCTGTGAGGGGTTGCAGTGTTGTGCCACCAGTGCCTAAGGCCCAATTTTTCAGCCCCTGTTCAACAGGGGCATGCAATTATAATTATTGATCTAATAATTCACAGCAGGGCCCATTGCTGCGCCCACCAAGAGTAACTGTCAGGCCTTACAGTGTTGTGGCACCAGCACCACCACCACCACCACCAAAGGCCCAATTTTTCAGCCCCTGTTCAACAGGGGCATGCAATTATAATTATTGTTCGAATAATTCACAGCAGGGCCCATTGCTGCGCCCACCAAGAGTAACTGTCAGGCCTTACAGTGTTGTGGCACCAGCACCACCATCACCACCACCACCACCACCAAAGGCCCAATTTTTCAGCCCCTGTTCAACAGGGGCATGCAATTATAATTATTGATCGAATAATTCACAGCAGGACCCATTGCTGCGCCCACCAAGAGTAACTGTGAGGCCTTACAGTGTTGTGGCACCAGCACCACCATCACCACCACCACCACCACCAAAGGCCCAATTTTTCAGCCCCTGTTCAACAGGGGCATGCAATTATAATTATTGTTCGAATAATTCACAGCAGGGCCCATTGCTGCGCCCACCAAGAGTAACTGTCAGGCCTTACAGTGTTGTGGCACCAGCACCACCATCACCACCACCACCACCACCAAAGGCCCAATTTTTCAGCCCCTATTCAACAGGGGCATGCAATTATAATTATTGATCTAATAATTCACAGCAGGGCCCATTGCTGCGCCCACCAAGAGTAACTGTCAGGCCTTACAGTGTTGTGGCACCAGCACCACCATCAAAGGCCCAATTTTTACTACCACTGATCAACAATTATATGTTATTACAATTCCTGATATAATAGTTGACAGCAGGGCGTTCCAGCACCCACCAAGAATAACTGTGAGTGCTTTCAGTGTTGTGCCAACACCAACAACTAAGGGGCCTATTTCTGCAGAGTATATACGGCAGGTCCCTACTTTCAAACATCCAACTTACAAACTACTACTACTTGCAAACGGAAGAAGACAACAGGAAGTGAGAGGAAATCTACCCCTTGGAAGGAAAATTCTCTCCTGTAAGAATTAATATGGGAGAAAGGTGTCTCCTCTCTACTGATGCTTTATCACCAATCCTTGTTTCAATAAAAACACCACATTTCAAAAACAGTTGCCATTGGGACGCAAAGTGAGGTGAAATGTTCTGAACAGGGGCACAGACAGCAAAAAAAATGTGACAGGGGTGATAACCGTTCCCTATGTTTTACAAAAAGCTAAAAAAAAGGAATTTGGCATGGAGCTACACTTAAACAATGCAGCTGTTCAAAATTACAAACAGATTCTACATAAGAACAAACCTACAGTCCCTGTCTTGTATGCACCGCCTGTATACGGCTGTTCAGAGTCTATAGGTCCTTTTTTATTTTGTGTGTGGGGTTCCCCTTAATATCCATACAAGACCCAAAGGGGCTGGTAATGGGCTGGGGTAGGGGGGGGGGGGTCATGGGGTAGCTATGCCATTTTTCCTAAAGATTTTCATCCATATTACCGGGACCAGACATTGCATTAAAGCCGCAAGCAGTTTTAAATGGCTTTTTTTCCTTTAGAAGTGTCATTTTGTGCAGGGACAGTTCTAAACACGGGAAACACGTGGCACTTCACAGGCATACTTTAGACACCCCCCAGGTACAATATTTAAAGGAATATTTGACTTTTTTTTTCACTTTATGCATCATTAAAATGACTGCTCCCGGAAAACGTCCGTTTTTAAAACTTCTTTTTGCATTGATACATGTCCCCTGGTGCAGAACCCGGGTTCCCAAACTCTGTTTCGGACAATAACATGGATAATAGTCATTATAATTAGCACTTTAGAATCCGAACGTTTGCATCCATTGTATTTAATAGGGTTCTAATGTTCGTGCGAACTTTCGGTCCGTTCGCGGGTTCTGGTGCGAACCGAACCCGGGGGTGTTCGGCTCATCACTAGTCAGAGGGAAGAATGTTCTTTACATTGGTGATTAGTGGGAAGGATGCTCCTTACATTGGTGATCAGTGGGAAGAATGTTCCTTACATTGGTGATCAGTGGGAAGAATGCTCCTTACATTGGTGATTAGTGGGAAGAATGCTCCTTACATTGGTGGTCAGTGGGAAGAATGTTCCCTACATTGGTGGTCAGTGGGAAGAATGCTCCATACATTGGTGGTCAGTGGGAAGAATGCTCCTTACATTGGTGATCAGTGGGAAGAATGCTCCTTACATTGGTGGTCAGTGGGAAGAATGTTCCTTACATTGGTGGTCAGTGGGAACAATGCTCCTTACATTGGTGGTCAGTGGGAAGAATGTTCCTTACATTGGTGGTCAGTGGGAAGAATGCTCCTTACATTGGTGATCAGTGGGAAGAATGTTCCTTACATTGGTGGTCAGTGGGAACAATGTTCCTTACATTGGTGGTCAGTGAGAAGAATGTTCCTTACATTGGTGGTCAGTGGGAAGAATGCTCCTTACATTGGTGATCAGTGGGAAGAATGCTCCTTACATTGGAGGTCAGTGGGAAGAATGTTCCTTACATTGGTGGTCAGTGGGAAGAATGCTCCTTACATTGGAGGTCAGTGGGAAGAATGTTCCTTACATTGGTGGTCAGTGGGAAGAATGTTCCTTACATTGGAGGTCAGTGAGAAGAATGCTCCTTACATTGGTGGTCAGTGGGAAGAATGCTCCTTACATTGGTGGTCAGTGGGAAGAATGTTCCTTACATTGGTGGTCAGTGGGAAGAAGGAGGAGGACACACCCAAAGAGCTCTCTCTGAGAACCAGCCTTTTTCAAGCTTGGGCCTTGCCTGCTAGCTTGGCCCAGGAATAATGCCTGATCCTGGGGGAGGCCCTGGGAGGGATCCCCCTGATGACACGGAGCCTAGTGAGGAGGAGGTGGAGGACCTGACTGTGGGTCCAGACCCTGCTGTGGATACAAATGTCTTCAGTCAGAAGATTATCGATCGTTTTAGGGCGATTCGAAGAGAGGAAGAAAAACTTAAAGTTTTGAAGGCTGAACTCAAAACCAAATATTTCCAGGCCTGGAGTAAAAATCGTTCGGCCATGAAGCCTGAGCTACAGGAATTGGAGGAAAAGGTGAAGAAACAATCTTTATTATTGGAAAAGATGAAAGATAAAAGTGGAGCATTTAAAGAAAAATGTGATGAGAGGAGATTTGCCAGCCAGACAGCAAGTTCCATGGCCCCACCTGCTGTGGTGACTGAGGAGCAGAAAGAGAAGGCCTTGTGCAAAGAGTTGCCTGGAGTTTCTGCTGGGACTTGTAGTTCCTCTGCTAAGTTTGCTGCACAAGGTATGCCTGCTGTTTGCAATGAGATTGCCTCACCTGAGCCTCCCTGTGGTGGGGGAGGGGATCAGCATATTGCACCATGTGCAGTGGAAGAAGCCATGGAGATTTCACCTGTTGCAGTGTCAGACCTGCCTGCACTGTCCCCTGATGGAAGTCCTGTCCTGATGGAAGAGAACCGGCCAGCTGAAGCTTCTACAAGCACAGCAGAGGGAACTGACACTGCTGGGAAGACTGCAGGAACTGTGAATATTCCAGCAAGTACTAAGAATGACAGTAATGATAAAGCAATGGATGTGGTGGGTGGTGGTGAAGGGGTTAATTCTGCTGGGAAAAATAAAAATGACATTCCTCCCCCTGCTCAGCGGAGGAAAGACTCATCGATTGTTCAGACCAAATCTGTACAATCGATATCTGCTACAAATGTGTCAGATGTTTCAAAACAAACAGATGTTTTATCTGCTGGGGGGAATGTGGGGAGTTATGCGTCAGTTTTGGGGAGTCGCACCAAGGAGGGTGGGGGGGATGCTGCAAATGTTAGTGGTCACAATTTGGGGAGGTTTGGTGGGGGGATGGTTAGTGGGTACCAGAGGAGAAATGTGGTCCACTTGAAGTGGGAGGGGGAGGGGACCCCACCAGTAAGGGGGAGGGTGGCAGAGTTGGTTCTGGAAATGGGGTTTAATGTTTCAGATATTTTTGCTTTGATTTGCCCCGTGGGGAGTTATGAGTTTGATTTGTCCTTTGTAAAGCCTGAGGGTTTGGATTTGTTTTGGGAACGATTTAGGAGGTGCGGGGGCCTTCCGCAGTGGAACGGTTGGGTGCCAAAGGTGATTTCCAGGCAGCCTCTGATAAAATCTGTGACGATCCTGGTGCGTAATGAATCTATACCTGAGGCTGATTTAATAGTATGGCTACGCCGATATGGTGAGGTCCTCGCTCCACTGCGGAAGGTCCTTGATCTGCATGGGATTTGGACAGGGGCCTGGACACTGTCATTAAAATTAGGGGTGCTGGAAAATGTAGTCCAACATCTGCCCTGTTCAGCCTTTCTGGGGAGGGATAGGCTGACCATTTTTTACCAAGGTCAGCCTAAAGTATGTAACAAATGTGGTGAAAAGGGCCATTTTGCATCTACCAGCACCCGTAAAAAGTGTTCACTGTGCCAGGATATGGACCATTTGGCTAAGGATTGTACCGAAATTCGGTGCAATTTGTGCCAAAAGCTCGGTCATCCATATAGTCAATGCCCAGAGGCATTGCATAACTTGCCGGGATTGGAGGCTGAGCTGCAGAGGCTGGATAAGGAGGATGAGGCCACTGAAACTGTTGTCCCTCCTGTGTCTGTGACATCTCCCCCTAGTGATGTGGTCCCTGAGTCTGTCCCTCCTGTGTCTGTGACATCTGTTAATTCTGTTCCCCCTAGTGATGCGGTCCCTGAGTCTGTCCCTCCTGTGTCTGTGACATCTGTTAATTCTGTTCCCCCTAGTGATGTGGTCCCTGAGTCTGTCCCTCCTGTGTCTGTTACATCTGTTTCCATTTCCCCTAGTAATGTGGTCCCTGAGTCTGTCCCTCCTGTGTCTGTGACATCTGTTTCCGTTTCCCCTAGTAATGTGATCCCTGAGTCTGTCCCTCCTGTGGTACGTAGATCCTCCAGACTGGCGGAGGCTGCTGGGGGGGCAGGTTTAGCGGATCTTCCCACTCAGCCTCCAGTCCCTGCCCCTTGCACGCGCAAGCGTGGTCAGGGGAATGTGGGGGTGCTGGATGGGGATGGGGCTGATGGAAGGGTATCCATACCCCATGTCTCACGGTCTGTTGATGGGGATTCGGATGATGAGGGGTGGGAGAAGATTAGGAGGAAGAAAAAAAAGAAGAGGAAGACGAGAAAAGCGGTCATTTCTTCCTCAGAGTCGGACCCAGGAGGGGTTCCTCTTGGCAACACCTTTTCTGTTTTGTCGGGTGATGAAATGTCAGATATATCTTTCTCTTTATCATCTATGGATGAGGGGGAGTCACGCAGTCTGAAGAGAGCTGTTTCTGGGGATGAGAGTGTGGTAAAGGTTAAGAAACGACTCCCCCAATCATCCTGATGGAATATCAGACCTGCCTTTGGTGATCTGCCCATCTCTGGGGGAGGAGCTATTTTCTTTTCCTGTGTTGGTGTGAGTTTTAGGAAGATTTATTTTCCAGTAATGACATGATTTTTGCTTTTGCTGTAAAGTATTTTTTGTTTGAGAGCAGATTTGCTATATTTATTTTCATTTTTATGTAAATATGTATATATATTGTTTTTATGCTTATTGATTGCAAGTCCTTTTAATACTGAAAAATTGGGAAGAATGTTCCTTACTAGTGATGAGCCGAACACCCCCGGGTTCGGTTCGCACCAGAACCCGCGAACGGACCGAAAGTTCGAACGAACATTAGAACCCTATTAAATACAATGGATGCGAACGTTCGAATTCTAAAGTGCTAATTATAAAAACTATTATGCATGTTATTGTCCTAAAAAGGGTTTGGGAACCCGGGTTCTGCACCAGGGGACATGTATCAATGCAAAAATAAGTTTTAAAAACGGTCGTTTTCCGGGAGCAGTCATTTTAATGATGCATAAAGTGAAAAAAAAAAAGTCAAATATTCCTTTAAATATCGTACCTGGGGGGTGTCTAAAGTATGCCTGTGAAGTGCCACGTGTTTCCCGTGTTTAGAACTGTCCCTGCACAAAATGACACTTCTAAAGGAAAAAAAAGCCATTTAAAACTGCTTGCGGCTTTAATGTAATGTCTGGTCCCGGTAATATGGATGAAAATCTTTAAGAAAAATGGCATAGCTACCCCATGACCCCCCCCCTACCCCAGCCCATTACCAGCCCCTTTGGGTCTTGTATGGATATTAAGGGGAACCCCGCACATAAAATAAAAAAGGCCCTATATACTCTGAACAGCCGTATACAGGCGGTGCATACAAGACAGGGACTGTAGGTTTGTTCTTATGTAGAATCTGTTTGTAATTTTGAACAGGTACATTGTTGAAGTGTAGCTCCAGACCAAAAATCTATTTTTAAACTTTTTGGAAAACATAGGTAAGGGTTATCACCCCTGTAACATTTGTTTTGCTGTCTGTGCCCCTGTTCAGAACATTTCACCTCACTTTCCGTCCTAATGACAACTGTTTTTGAAATGTGGTGTTTTTCTTGAAACAAGGATTGCTGATAAAGCATCAGTACAGAGGAGACACCTTTCTCCCATATTTATTCTTACAGGAGAGAATTTTCCTTCCTAGTGGTAGATTTCCTCTCACTTCCTGTTGTCTTCTTGCGTTTGCAAGTAGGAGTCGTTTGTAAGTTGGATGTTTGAAAGTAGGGACCTGCCGTATATACTCTGCAGAAATAGGCCCCTTAGTTGTTGGTGTTGGCACAACACTGTAAGCACTCACAGTTACTCTTGGTTGGTGCTGGAACGCCCTGCTGTCAACTATTATATCAGGAATTTTAATTACATATAATTGTTGAACAGTGGTAGTAAAAATTGGGCCTTTGATGGTGGTGCTGGTGCCACAACACTGTAAGCCCTGACAGTTACTCTTGGTGGGTGCAGCAATGGGCCCTGCTGTGAATTATTAGATCAAGAATTGTAATTACATGCCCCTGTTGAACAGGGGCTGAAAAATTGGGCCTTAGGCACTGGTGGCACAACACTGCAACCCTTCACAGATACTGTACTTGGAGCACAGCAATGAGCCCTGTTGCAAAGTATTGCTTCAAAAATTGTAATGACACGCCCCTGTTAAACAGGGGCTGAAAAATTGGGCCTTAGGCACTGGTGGCACAACACTGCAACTCCTCACAGATACTGTACTTGGAGCACAGCAATGAGCCCTGTTGCAAAGTATTGCTTCAAAAATTGTAATTACACGCCCCTGTTAAACAGGGGCTGAAAAATTGGGCGTTAGGCACTGGTGGCACAACACTGCAACTCCTCACAGATACTGTACTTGGAGCACAGCAATGAGCCCTGTTGCAAAGTATTGCTTCAAAAATTGTAATTACACGCCCCTGTTAAACAGGGGCTGAAAAATTGGGCGTTAGGCACTGGTGGCGGCACCCATAAACAAAAATGATCTTCCAAGCTATCATCATCAATCGTATCATTGAGGACTCGGAGGAGGAGGATAGCCAGTCAACATAACAGCACAGGCACTCAGCATCAGCATCAGTCTTGAAGGGATGTGACATTTTAAAATCAATTAGTCTGTTATATCAGCATCAGGTGTGTGGTAGCTGGTGGTGATCCAAGACTGGTTCATCTTGATGAAAGTCAGTCGATCAACCGAGTCGGTGGACAGGCGCACCCTGTGATCCGTGACAAATCCTCCAGCAGCACTGAATGTGCGTTCCGAAAGAACGCTGGATGCAGGACAGGCCAGTAGCTCAATTGCATACTGTGCAAGCTCTGGCCAGTGATCCATCCTCAAGACCCAGTAAGCCAGAGGATTTTCGGTGGGGAAGGTGTCCAAGTCTGACCTTGCCCCTAGATATTCCTGCACCATGTTTATCAGACGCTGGCGATGGTTGCTGGAACCGATCATACTTTGGGGCTGCGGACTAAAGAATTGTCTGAACGCATCGGTCAGACGGCCACCTTCCCCACCGCTCCTTCTTTGACTGGCCGAAGCCTCAGCAACTCGTTGTCCAGGACCAGGAGTTTGCAACCTCCCAGTCTCTGGGAACGCGTTGCACAGACCTTTCTGCAAGGCCTCCCGGAGTTGTCTCATCCTCTGCTCCCTCTGCGACGGTAACATAAGGTCCGCAACCTTACCCTTGTACCGTGGATCAAGGAGAGTGGCCAGCCAGTAATGGTCCCTCTCCTTGATCCGAAGAATACGAGGATCCTTCCGCAGACTTTGCAGGATCAGGGAGGCCATGCAGCGTAGGTTTGCTGAGGCATTCGCTCCGGAGTCCTCTGGGTCACTAAGGACGACATGATCCGCAGCCACCTCCTCCCAGCCACGTACAAGTCCACTGGTTTCTTGGGACTGTAAATCATCCCTAAAAGACTGCTGCTGATGATGCTGAGTGCCAGCCTCCACCTCCATGCTGACACAATCCTCCTCCTCCTCCTCCTCCTCCTCCTCTTCCTGTGCGATGGGTGGGACAGAAGGAACACTGTCTGGGTAAAGGGGGCCTTGAGAGGCAAGGAAGTCCTCCTCTTCCTGCCTCTGTTCTGCCTCAAGTGCCCTGTCCATTATTCCACGCAGCGTGTGCTCCAACAGGTGGACAAGAGGTACAGTGTCACTGATGCATGCACTGTCACTGCTCACCATCCTCGTGGCCTCCTCAAATGGTGCCAGGACAGTGCATGCATCCCTGATCATGCCCCACTGGCGTGGAGAAAAAAAACCAAGCTCCCCTGACCCTGTCCTGGTGCCGTAGTCGCACAGGTACTCATTGATGGCCCTCTGCTGCGTGTGCAGCCGCTGCAGCATGGCCAACGTTGAGTTCCACCTGGTGGGCATGTCACATATAAGGCGGTTCTTGGGCAGGTTCAACTCCTTTTGCAGCTCAGCCAGGCGAGCACTGGCATTATAAGATCTGCGGAAATGCACACAGACTTTCCTGGCCTGCCTCAGGACATCCTGTAAGCCCGGGTACCTGCCCAAGAAGCGCTGCACCACCAGGTTAAGGACGTGAGCCACACAGGGCACATGGGTCAGTTGTCCCTGTCGGAGGGCGGAGAGGAGGTTGGTGCCATTGTCGCAAACCACCATTCCTGGCTTAAGCTGGCGTGGCGTCAACCACCTCTCGGCCTGGCCCTGCAGAGCAGACAGGACCTCTGCCCCAGTGTGGCTTCTGTCCCCCAAACACACCAGCGCAAGCACGGCATGGCATCTTTTTGCCTGCGTACTTGCGTAGCCCCGTGAACGGCTACGGAGCACCGCTGGTTCATAGGACAAACCACAGGAAGAGGCCATGGAGGAAGAAGAAGAGGAGGGGGTGGAGGAGAGAGGTGTGTCACAACCAGTAGTAGCATTTTGGAGGCGTGGCGGTGGGACAACCTCCAACACTACTGCACCTTGTCCTGAATCCTTCCCAGCTGCCAAAAGAGTGACCCAATGGGCCGTGAAAGAAAGGTAACGTCCCTGTCCATGCCTGCTGGACCATGAGTCAGCGGTAATATGCACCTTACCGCTGACCGCCCTGTCCAGCGAGGCCAAGACATTGCCTTCCACATGCCGGTAGAGAGCCGGAATAGCCTTCCGTGAGAAAAAGTGGCGTTTGGGAACCTGCCACTGAGGAACCGCACATTGCACAAACTCACGGAAGGGGGCCGAGTCTACCAACTGAAAAGGCAGCAGTTGAAGCGCTAGCAATTTAGCCAAGCTAGCATTCAACCGCTGGGCATGTGGATGGCTGGGAGTGAACTTCTTTCGACGGTCCAGCAGCTGGGGCAGGGAAATTTGCCTGCTAGAATCGGACGTCGGTGTACTGCTAGCAGAGTGGGCGCAAGTACTTGGCTGTGACACACCTAATTCTACACCTTCATTCCTCTCAGTGCATGTTTCAGAGAGGACTGAAGTTATAGTGGGGTTGGAGATCCCAGCTGATGCGGTGCAAGGAGAGGTCCGCTTGGTTCTTTGGTGTGGGTCTTTGAGGTAGGCTTGCCAACGAGCTGCATGGCAGGTCAACATATGTCTGGTCAGGCATGTGGTACCCAAGCGGCTGATGTTTTGGCCACGCGATATACGCTTGAGACATATGTTGCAAACAGCAGCTGTGCGATCTGATGCACTAGCCTCAAAAAAGGCCCACACCAAAGAACTTTTTGAATGACGGGCAGAGGCAGCGCCCTGCACAGGCGGAGCTCTGCGGTGTGATTCCGTCGGTGTACTGCCCTTACGCTGGCCACCAAAGGGCATCCTGCCTCGTTGGAGATGTGCCTCCTCCTCATCCTCCTCCTCCTCCTCTCTCCTATTAGGCACCCACGTGGAGTCATTGACCTCATCATCCCCTCCCTCCTCATCACTGGAGCCAATCTGGCAGTATGCTGCAGCTGCTGGAACATGACTGCCAGATTGGTGTCCTTCTTGAGCATCCCCTCTGTCTGCTCTCACGCTACTGCCTTCCTCTAGCTGGGTTTCATCATCAGACCCTTCGAAACGCTGGGCATCCTCCTGGAGCATGTACCCAACACTGTGCTGAAACAGTTCGGGGGACTCCTCAGGAGGAGGACATGGTGGGTCTAGGGAAGGAGTGACTGATGATTTGTCTGACATTGATACCAGGGAAGACGACGCTTTGGCAGCTGCTTTTCCAGTACCCTGAGCCTGGGTGAGAGAGGATGAGGAGGAGGAGGAGGGCTTGGTCATCCACTCTACCAAGTCTTCGGCATGATGTGGCTCAACATGTCCAGCTGCCGAAAAGAAGGACAAGCGTGTCCCATGGCCATGTGCTGATGACAATGCACCGCGTCCACGACCAGCACTGTTGCCCCCAGACACAGAGCCTGCTTGCCCTCTTTTATTGCCTCCTGACTGTCTGCCTCTCCTTGTTTGCCTTCCAGACATTCTAATAGATGGCCTGCAGGGAGATGGGAAAAAAGCAATAAGGGCTACCTTCAGGTGTCCTTCTCTGTCCCTTGAAACAAGGACTTTCACAGTGAAAGAAACTGACACTGTCCCTACCTAGAGTTTTCTGTCCCTAGAATAAATGTTTTTTTTAATCACAATATAGCACAAGGACAATTCACTCAATGTCTCTCCAGGTCCCTGGAAACAAGGACTTGCAGAGTGAAAGAAACTGACACTGTCCCTACCTAGAGTTTTCTGTCCCTAGAATAAATGTTTTTTTTAAGCACAATATAGCACAAGGACAATTAACTCACTGTCCTTACAGGTCCCTGGAAACAAGGACTTGCAGAGTGAAAAAAAAAAACACTCTCCCTACCTACAGTTTTCTGTCCCTAGAAAAAATGTTTTTTTTAAGCACAATATAGCACAAGGACAATTAACTCACTGTCCTTACAGGTCCCTGGAAACAAGGACTTGCAGAGTGAAAGAAAAAAAACACTCTCCCTACCTACAGTTTTCTGTCCCTAGAAAAAATGTTTTTTTTAATCACAATATAGCACAAGGAAAATTAACTCACTGTCCTTACAGGTCCCTGGAAACAAGGACTTGCAGAGTGAAAGAAAAAAAACACTCTCCCTACCTACAGTTTTCTGTCCCTAGAAAAAATGTTTTTTTTAATCACAATATAGCACAAGGAAAATTAACTCACTGTCCTTACAGGTCCCTGGAAACAAGGACTTGCAGAGTGAAAGAAACTGACACTGTCCCTACCTAGAGTTTTCTGTCCCTAGAATAAATGTTTTTTTTAAGCACAATATAGCACAAGGACAATTAACTCACTGTCCTTACAGGTCCCTGGAAACAAGGACTTGCAGAGTGAAAGAAAAAAAACACTCTCCCTACCTACAGTTTTCTGTCCCTAGAAAAAATGTTTTTTTAATCACAATATAGCACAAGGAAAATTAACTCACTGTCCTTACAGGTCCCTGGAAACAAGGACTTGCAGAGTGAAAGAAACTGACACTGTCCCTACCTAGAGTTTTCTGTCCCTAGAATAAATGTTTTTTTTAAGCACAATATAGCACAAGGACAATTAACTCACTGTCCTTACAGGTCCCTGGAAACAAGGACTTGCAGAGTGAAAAAAAAAAAACACTCTCCCTACCTAGAGTTTTCTGTCCCTAGAAAAAATGTTTTTTTTAAGCACAATATAGCACAAGGACAATTAACTCACTGTCCTTACAGGTCCCTGGAAACAAGGACTTGCAGAGTGAAAGAAAAAAAACACTCTCCCTACCTAGAGTTTTCTGTCCCTAGAAAAAATGTTTTTTTTAATCACAATATAGCACAAGGAAAATTAACTCACTGTCCTTACAGGTCCCTGGAAACAAGGACTTGCAGAGTGAAAGAAAAAAAACACTCTCCCTACCTACAGTTTTCTGTCCCTAGAAAAAATGTTTTTTTTAATCACAATATAGCACAAGGAAAATTAACTCACTGTCCTTACAGGTCCCTGGAAACAAGGACTTGCAGAGTGAAAGAAACTGACACTGTCCCTACCTAGAGTTTTCTGTCCCTAGAATAAATGTTTTTTTTAATCACAATATAGCACAAGGAAAATTAACTCACTGTCCTTACAGGTCCCTGGAAACAAGGACTTGCAGAGTGAAAGAAACTGACACTGTCCCTACCTAGAGTTTTCTGTCCCTAGAATAAATGTTTTTTTTAATCACAATATAGCACAAGGAAAATTAACTCACTGTCCTTACAGGTCCCTGGAAACAAGGACTTGCAGAGTGAAAGAAAAAAAACACTCTCCCTACCTACAGTTTTCTGTCCCTAGAAAAAATGTTTTTTTTAAGCACAATATAGCACAAGTAAAATTAACTCACTGTCCTTACAGGTCCCTGGAAACAAGGACTTGCAGAGTGAAAGAAAAAAAACACTCTCCCTACCTACAGTTTTCTGTCCCTAGAAAAAATGTTTTTTTTAATCACAATATAGCACAAGGAAAATTAACTCACTGTCCTTACAGGTCCCTGGAAACAAGGACTTGCAGAGTGAAAGAAACTGACACTGTCCCTACCTAGAGTTTTCTGTCCCTAGAATAAATGTTTTTTTTAATCACAATATAGCACAAGGAAAATTAACTCACTGTCCTTACAGGTCCCTGGAAACAAGGACTTGCAGAGTGAAAGAAACTGACACTGTCCCTACCTAGAGTTTTCTGTCCCTAGAATAAATGTTTTTTTTTAAGCACAATATAGCACAAGGACAATTAACTCACTGTCCTTACAGGTCCCTGGAAACAAGGACTTGCAGAGTGAAAAAAAAAAAACACTCTCCCTACCTAGAGTTTTCTGTCCCTAGAAAAAATGTTTTTTTTAAGCACAATATAGCACAAGGACAATTAACTCACTGTCCTTACAGGTCCCTGGAAACAAGGACTTGCAGAGTGAAAGAAAAAAAACACTCTCCCTACCTAGAGTTTTCTGTCCCTAGAAAAAATGTTTTTTTTAATCACAATATAGCACAAGGAAAATTAACTCACTGTCCTTACAGGTCCCTGGAAACAAGGACTTGCAGAGTGAAAGAAAAAAAACACTCTCCCTACCTACAGTTTTCTGTCCCTAGAAAAAATGTTTTTTTTAATCACAATATAGCACAAGGAAAATTAACTCACTGTCCTTACAGGTCCCTGGAAACAAGGACTTGCAGAGTGAAAGAAACTGACACTGTCCCTACCTAGAGTTTTCTGTCCCTAGAATAAATGTTTTTTTTAATCACAATATAGCACAAGGAAAATTAACTCACTGTCCTTACAGGTCCCTGGAAACAAGGACTTGCAGAGTGAAAGAAACTGACACTGTCCCTACCTAGAGTTTTCTGTCCCTAGAATAAATGTTTTTTTTAATCACAATATAGCACAAGGAAAATTAACTCACTGTCCTTACAGGTCCCTGGAAACAAGGACTTGCAGAGTGAAAGAAAAAAAACACTCTCCCTACCTACAGTTTTCTGTCCCTAGAAAAATGTTTTTTTTAAGCACAATATAGCACAAGTAAAATTAACTCACTGTCCTTACAGGTCCCTGGAAACAAGGACTTGCAGAGTGAAAGAAAAAAAACACTCTCCCTACCTACAGTTTTCTGTCCCTAGAAAAAATGTTTTTTTTAATCACAATATAGCACAAGGAAAATTAACTCACTGTCCTTACAGGTCCCTGGAAACAAGGACTTGCAGAGTGAAAGAAACTGACACTGTCCCTACCTAGAGTTTTCTGTCCCTAGAATAAATGTTTTTTTTAATCACAATATAGTACAAGGAAAATTAACTCACTGTCCTTACAGGTCCCTGGAAACAAGGACTTGCAGAGTGAAAGAAACTGACACTGTCCCTACCTAGAGTTTTCTGTCCCTAGAATAAATGTTTTTTTTAAGCACAATATAGCACAAGGACAATTAACTCACTGTCCTTACAGGTCCCTGGAAACAAGGACTTGCAGAGTGAAAAAAAAAAAACACTCTCCCTACCTAGAGTTTTCTGTCCCTAGAAAAAATGTTTTTTTTAAGCACAATATAGCACAAGGACAATTAACTCACTGTCCTTACAGGTCCCTGGAAACAAGGACTTGCAGAGTGAAAGAAAAAAAACACTCTCCCTACCTAGAGTTTTCTGTCCCTAGAAAAAATGTTTTTTTTAATCACAATATAGCACAAGGAAAATTAACTCACTGTCCTTACAGGTCCCTGGAAACAAGGACTTGCAGAGTGAAAGAAAAAAAACACTCTCCCTACCTACAGTTTTCTGTCCCTAGAAAAAATGTTTTTTTTAATCACAATATAGCACAAGGAAAATTAACTCACTGTCCTTACAGGTCCCTGGAAACAAGGACTTGCAGAGTGAAAGAAACTGACACTGTCCCTACCTAGAGTTTTCTGTCCCTAGAATAAATGTTTTTTTTAATCACAATATAGCACAAGGAAAATTAACTCACTGTCCTTACAGGTCCCTGGAAACAAGGACTTGCAGAGTGAAAGAAACTGACACTGTCCCTACCTAGAGTTTTCTGTCCCTAGAATAAATGTTTTTTTTAATCACAATATAGCACAAGGAAAATTAACTCACTGTCCTTACAGGTCCCTGGAAACAAGGACTTGCAGAGTGAAAGAAACTGACACTGTCCCTACCTAGAGTTTTCTGTCCCTAGAATAAATGTTTTTTTTAATCACAATATAGCACAAGGAAAATTAACTCACTGTCCTTACAGGTCCCTGGAAACAAGGACTTGCAGAGTGAAAGAAACTGACACTGTCCCTACCTAGAGTTTTCTGTCCCTAGAATAAATGTTTTTTTTAAGCACAATATAGCACAAGGACAATTAACTCACTGTCCTTACAGGTCCCTGGAAACAAGGACTTGCAGAGTGAAAGAAAAAAAACACTCTCCCTACCTACAGTTTTCTGTCCCTAGAAAAAATGTTTTTTTTAATCACAATATAGCACAAGGAAAATTAACTCACTGTCCTTACAGGTCCCTGGAAACAAGGACTTGCAGAGTGAAAGAAACTGACACTGTCCCTACCTAGAGTTTTCTGTCCCTAGAATAAATGTTTTTTTTAATCACAATATAGCACAAGGACAATTAACTCACTGTCCTTACAGGTCCCTGGAAACAAGGACTTGCAGAGTGAAAGAAACTGACACTGTCCCTACCTAGAGTTTTCTGTCCCTAGAATAAATGTTTTTTTTAAGCACAATATAGCACAAGGACAATTAACTCACTGTCCTTACAGGTCCCTGGAAACAAGGACTTGCAGAGTGAAAGAAAAAAAACACTCTCCCTACCTACAGTTTTCTGTCCCTAGAAAAAATGTTTTTTTTAATCACAATATAGCACAAGGAAAATTAACTCACTGTCCTTACAGGTCCCTGGAAACAAGGACTTGCAGAGTGAAAGAAACTGACACTGTCCCTACCTAGAGTTTTCTGTCCCTAGAATAAATGTTTTTTTTAATCACAATATAGCACAAGGACAATTAACTCACTGTCCTTACAGGTCCCTGGAAACAAGGACTTGCAGAGTGAAAGAAACTGACACTGTCCCTACCTAGAGTTTTCTGTCCCTAGAATAAATGTTTTTTTTAAGCACAATATAGCACAAGGACAATTAACTCACTGTCCTTACAGGTCCCTGGAAACAAGGACTTGCAGAGTGAAAGAAAAAAAACACTCTCCCTACCTACAGTTTTCTGTCCCTAGAAAAAATGTTTTTTTTAATCACAATATAGCACAAGGAAAATTAACTCACTGTCCTTACAGGTCCCTGGAAACAAGGACTTGCAGAGTGAAAGAAACTGACACTGTCCCTACCTAGAGTTTTCTGTCCCTAGAATAAATGTTTTTTTTAATCACAATATAGCACAAGGACAATTAACTCACTGTCCTTACAGGTCCCTGGAAACAAGGACTTGCAGAGTGAAAGAAACTGACACTCTCCCTACCTAGAGTTTTCTGTCCCTAGAATAAATGTTTTTTTTAAGCACAATATAGCACAAGGACAATTAACTCACTGTCCTTACAGGTCCCTGGAAACAAGGACTTGCAGAGTGAAAGAAACTGACACTGTCCCTACCTAGAGTTTTCTGTCCCTAGAATAAATGTTTTTTTTAAGCACACTATAGCAGAAGCACAAAACACACTGACACTCTCCCTACCTATCCTTCTCTTTCCCTAAACTAAAGGAATCCAGGTTAAGCAAGAAAGAAATAACAGTCACTGTCCCTGCCTATGCTACTCTATCCCTGCTCCGGAACACACTACACTAGGCCGCCGTGCTGGCGGCCTTTTATAGTGTGGGGCGTGTACTAAACACCCTCAGCAATAATTGGCCACAGGCATCCTGCCTGTGGCCAATCATTGCTCTCCTCGCTGCCGGCGCTGTGATTGGCCAAGCATGCGGGGTCACAGTGCATGCTTGGCCAATCACAGCGCCTGGATGACACTGCGATGGCGTAGTGCATTGTGGGCCGTTCGCGTCACTCGAATTTGGCGCGAACGGCCCAAATCGTTCGATCTTCGTCGAACGATCGAACAGCCAATGTTCGAGTCGAACGTATGTTCGACTCGAACACGAAGCTCATCCCTATTCCTTACATTGGTGGTCAGTGAGAAGAATGTCCCTTACATTGGTGATCAGTGGGAAGAATGCTCCTTACATTGGTGATCAGTGAGAAGAATGTTCCTTACATTGGTGATCAGTGGGAAGAATGTCCCTTACATTGGTGATCAGTGGGAAGAATGTTCCTTACATTGGTGGTCAGTGAGAAGAATGTTCCTTACATTGGTGATCAGTGGGAAGAATGTTCCTTACATTGGTGATCAGTGGGAAGAATGCTCCTTACATTGGTGGTCAGTGAGAAGAATGTTCCTTACATTGGTGATCAGTGAGAAGAATGTTCCTTATATTGGTGATCAGTGGGAAGAATGTTCCTTACATTGGTGGTCAGTGGGAAGAATGTTCCTTACATTGGTGATCAGTGGGAAGAATGCTCCTTACATTGGTGATCAGTGGGAAGAATGTTCCTTACATTGGTGATCAGTGAGAAGAATGTTCCTTATATTGGTGATCAGTGGGAAGAATGTTCCTTACATTGGTGGTCAGTGGGAAGAATGTTCCTTACATTGGTGGTCAGTGGGAAGAATGTCCCTTACATTTGTGATCAGTGGGGAGAATGTTCCTTACATTGGTGATCAGTGGGAAGAATGTTCCTTACATTGGTGATCAGTGAGAAGAATGTTCCTTACATTGGTGATCAGTGAGAAGAATGTTCCTTACATTGGTGATCAGTGGGAAGAATGTTCCTTACATTGGTGGTCAGTGGGAAGAATGTTCCTTACATTGGTGATCAGTGGGAAGAATGTTCCTTACATTGGTGGTCAGTGGGAAGAATGTCCCTTACATTGGTGATCAGTGGGAAGAATGTTCCTTACATTGGTGATCAGAGGGAAGAATGTTCCTTACATTGGTGATCAGTGGGAAGAATGTTCCTTACATTGGTGGTCAGTGGGAAGAATGTTCCTTACATTGGTGATCAGTGAGAAGAATGTTCCTTACATTGGTGGTCAGTGGGAAGAATGTTCCTTACATTGGTGATCAGTGGGAAGAATGTTCCTTACATTGGTGGTCAGTGGGAAGAATGTTCCTTACATTGGTGGTCAGTGGGAAGAATTCTCCTTACATTGGTGATCAGTGGGAAGAATGTCCCTTACATTGGTGATCAGTGAGAAGAATGTTCCTTACATTGGTGGTCAGTGGGAAGAATGTTCCTTACATTTGTGATCAGTGGGGAGAATGTTCCTTACATTGGTGATCAGTGGGAAGAATGTTCCTTACATTGGTGGTCAGTGGGAAGAATGTTCCTTACATTGGTGGTCAGTGGGAAGAATTCTCCTTACATTGGTGATCAGTGGGAAGAATGTCCCTTACATTGGTGATCAGTGAGAAGAATGTTCCTTACATTGGTGGTCAGTGGGAAGAATGTCCCTTACATTGGTGATCAGTGGGAAGAATGTTCCTTACATTGGTGGTCAGTGGGAAGAATGTCCCTTACATTGGTGATCAGTGAGAAGAATGTTCCTTACATTGGTGATCAGTGGGAAGAATGTTCCTTACATTGGTGGTCAGTGGGAAGAATGTTCCTTACATTGGTGGTCAGTGAGAAGAATGCTCCTTACATTGGTGATCAGTGGGAAGAATGTTCCTTACATTGGTGATCAGTGGGAAGAATGCTCCTTACATTGGTGGTCAGTGGGAAGAATGTCCCTTACATTGGTGGTCAGTGAGAAGAATGTTCCTTACATTGGTGATCAGTGGGAAGAATGTTCCTTACATTGGTGGTCAGTGAGAAGAATGTTCCTTACATTGGTGATCAGTGGGAAGAATGTTCCTTACATTGGTGATCAGTGGGAAGAATGTTCCTTACATTGGTGGTCAGTGGGAAGAATGTCCCTTACATTGGTGATCAGTGGGAAGAATGTTCCTTACATTGGTGATCAGTGGGAAGAATGTCCCTTACATTGGTGATCAGTGAGAAGAATGTTCCTTACATTGGTGATCAGTGGGAAGAATGCTCCTTACATTGGTGATCAGTGGGAAGAATGTTCCTTACATTGGTGATCAGTGGGAAGAATGTTCCTTACATTGGTGGTCAGTGGGAAGAATGTCCCTTACATTGGTGATCAGTGAGAAGAATGTTCCTTACATTGGTGGTCAGTGGGAAGAATGTCCCTTACATTGGTGATCAGTGGGAAGAATGCTCCTTACATTGGTGATCAGAGGGAAGAATGCTCCTTACATTGGTGATCAGTGGGAAGAATGCTCCTTACATTGGTGGTCAGTGGGAAGAATGTCCCTTACATTGGTGATCAGTGAGAAGAATGTTCCTTACATTGGTGATCAGTGGGAAGAATGTTCCTTACATTGGTGATCAGTGGGAAGAATGCTCCTTACATTGGTGATCAGTAGGGATGAGCTTCGTGTTCGAGTCGAACATACGTTCGACTCGAACATTGGCTGTTCGATCGTTCGACGAAGATCGAACGATTTGGGCCGTTTGCGCCAAATTCGAGTGACGCGAACGGCCCACAATGCACTACGCCATCGCAGTGTCATCCAGGCGCTGTGATTGGCCAAGCATGCACTGTGACCCCGCATGCTTGGCCAATCACAGCGCCGGCAGCGAGGAGAGCAATGATTGGCCACAGGCAGGATGCCTGTGGCCAATTATTGCTGAGGGTGTTTAGTACACGCCCCACACTATAAAAGGCCGCCAGCACGGCGGCCTAGTGTAGTGTGTTCCGGAGCAGGGATAGAGTAGCATAGGCAGGGACAGTGACTGTTATTTCTTTCTTGCTTAACCTGGATTCCTTTAGTTTAGGGAAAGAGAAGGATAGGTAGGGAGAGTGTCAGTGTGTTTTGTGCTTCTGCTATAGTGTGCTTAAAAAAAAACATTTATTCTAGGGACAGAAAACTCTAGGTAGGGACAGTGTCAGTTTCTTTCACTCTGCAAGTCCTTGTTTCCAGGGACCTGGAAGGACAGTGAGTGAATTGTCCTTTTGCTATATTGTGATTAAAAAAAACATTTATTCTAGGGACAGAAAACTCTAGGTAGGGACAGTGTCAGTTTCTTTCACTCTGCAAGTCCTTGTTTCCAGGGACCTGGAAGGACAGTGAGTGAATTGTCCTTTTGCTATATTGTGATTAAAAAAAACATTTATTCTAGGGACAGAAAACTCTAGGTAGGGACAGTGTCAGTTTCTTTCACTCTGCAAGTCCTTGTTTCCAGGGACCTGGAAGGACAGTGAGTGAATTGTCCTTTTGCTATATTGTGATTAAAAAAAACATTTATTCTAGGGACAGAAAACTCTAGGTAGGGACAGTGTCAGTTTCTTTCACTCTGCAAGTCCTTGTTTCCAGGGACCTGGAAGGACAGTGAGTGAATTGTCCTTTTGCTATATTGTGATTAAAAAAAACATTTTTTTCTAGGGACAGAAAACTGTAGGTAGGGAGAGTATTTTTTTTCTTTCACTCTGCAAGTCCTTGTTTCCAGGGACCTGTAAGGACAGTGAGTTAATTGTCCTTGTGCTATATTGTGCTGAAAAAAACATTTATTCCAGGGACAGAAAACTCTAGGTAGGGACAGTGTCAGTTTCTTTCACTCTGCAAGTCCTTGTTTCCAGGGACCTGGAAGGACAGTGAGTGAATTGTCCTTTTGCTATATTGTGATTAAAAAAAACATTTTTTTCTAGGGACAGAAAACTGTAGGTAGGGAGAGTGTTTTTTTTCTTTCACTCTGCAAGTCCTTGTTTCCAGGGACCTGTAAGGACAGTGAGTTAATTTTCCTTGTGCTATATTGTGATTAAAAAAAACATTTATTCTAGGGACAGAAAACTCTAGGTAGGGACAGTGTCAGTTTCTTTCACTCTGCAAGTCCTTGTTTCCAGGGACCTGGAAGGACAGTGAGTGAATTGTCCTTTTGCTATATTGTGATTAAAAAAAACATTTATTCTAGGGACAGAAAACTCTAGGTAGGGACAGTGTCAGTTTCTTTCACTCTGCAAGTCCTTGTTTCCAGGGACCTGGAAGGACAGTGAGTGAATTGTCCTTTTGCTATATTGTGATTAAAAAAAACATTTTTTTCTAGGGACAGAAAACTGTAGGTAGGGAGAGTATTTTTTTTCTTTCACTCTGCAAGTCCTTGTTTCCAGGGACCTGTAAGGACAGTGAGTTAATTGTCCTTGTGCTATATTGTGCTGAAAAAAACATTTATTCCAGGGACAGAAAACTCTAGGTAGGGACAGTGTCAGTTTCTTTCACTCTGCAAGTCCTTGTTTCCAGGGACCTGGAAGGACAGTGAGTGAATTGTCCTTTTGCTATATTGTGATTAAAAAAAACATTTTTTTCTAGGGACAGAAAACTGTAGGTAGGGAGAGTATTTTTTTTCTTTCACTCTGCAAGTCCTTGTTTCCAGGGACCTGTAAGGACAGTGAGTTAATTTTCCTTGTGCTATATTGTGATTAAAAAAAACATTTATTCTAGGGACAGAAAACTCTAGGTAGGGACAGTGTCAGTTTCTTTCACTCTGCAAGTCCTTGTTTCCAGGGACCTGGAAGGACAGTGAGTGAATTGTCCTTTTGCTATATTGTGATTAAAAAAAACATTTTTTTCTAGGGACAGAAAACTGTAGGTAGGGAGAGTATTTTTTTTCTTTCACTCTGCAAGTCCTTGTTTCCAGGGACCTGTAAGGACAGTGAGTTAATTGTCCTTGTGCTATATTGTGCTGAAAAAAACATTTATTCCAGGGACAGAAAACTCTAGGTAGGGACAGTGTCAGTTTCTTTCACTCTGCAAGTCCTTGTTTCCAGGGACCTGGAAGGACAGTGAGTGAATTGTCCTTTTGCTATATTGTGATAAAAAAAAACATTTTTTTCTAGGGACAGAAAACTGTAGGTAGGGAGAGTGTTTTTTTTCTTTCACTCTGCAAGTCCTTGTTTCCAGGGACCTGTAAGGACAGTGAGTTAATTTTCCTTGTGCTATATTGTGATTAAAAAAAACATTTATTCTAGGGACAGAAAACTCTAGGTAGGGACAGTGTCAGTTTCTTTCACTCTGCAAGTCCTTGTTTCCAGGGACCTGGAAGGACAGTGAGTGAATTGTCCTTTTGCTATATTGTGATTAAAAAAAACATTTTTTTCTAGGGACAGAAAACTGTAGGTAGGGAGAGTGTTTTTTTTCTTTCACTCTGCAAGTCCTTGTTTCCAGGGACCTGTAAGGACAGTGAGTTAATTTTCCTTGTGCTATATTGTGATTAAAAAAAACATTTATTCTAGGGACAGAAAACTCTAGGTAGGGACAGTGTCAGTTTCTTTCACTCTGCAAGTCCTTGTTTCCAGGGACCTGGAAGGACAGTGAGTGAATTGTCCTTTTGCTATATTGTGATTAAAAAAAACATTTATTCTAGGGACAGAAAACTCTAGGTAGGGACAGTGTCAGTTTCTTTCACTCTGCAAGTCCTTGTTTCCAGGGACCTGGAAGGACAGTGAGTGAATTGTCCTTTTGCTATATTGTGATTAAAAAAAACATTTTTTTCTAGGGACAGAAAACTGTAGGTAGGGAGAGTATTTTTTTTCTTTCACTCTGCAAGTCCTTGTTTCCAGGGACCTGTAAGGACAGTGAGTTAATTGTCCTTGTGCTATATTGTGCTGAAAAAAACATTTATTCCAGGGACAGAAAACTCTAGGTAGGGACAGTGTCAGTTTCTTTCACTCTGCAAGTCCTTGTTTCCAGGGACCTGGAAGGACAGTGAGTGAATTGTCCTTTTGCTATATTGTGATAAAAAAAAACATTTTTTTCTAGGGACAGAAAACTGTAGGTAGGGAGAGTGTTTTTTTTCTTTCACTCTGCAAGTCCTTGTTTCCAGGGACCTGTAAGGACAGTGAGTTAATTTTCCTTGTGCTATATTGTGATTAAAAAAAACATTTATTCTAGGGACAGAAAACTCTAGGTAGGGACAGTGTCAGTTTCTTTCACTCTGCAAGTCCTTGTTTCCAGGGACCTGGAAGGACAGTGAGTGAATTGTCCTTTTGCTATATTGTGATTAAAAAAAACATTTTTTTCTAGGGACAGAAAACTGTAGGTAGGGAGAGTGTTTTTTTTCTTTCACTCTGCAAGTCCTTGTTTCCAGGGACCTGTAAGGACAGTGAGTTAATTTTCCTTGTGCTATATTGTGATTAAAAAAAACATTTATTCTAGGGACAGAAAACTCTAGGTAGGGACAGTGTCAGTTTCTTTCACTCTGCAAGTCCTTGTTTCCAGGGACCTGGAAGGACAGTGAGTGAATTGTCCTTTTGCTATATTGTGATTAAAAAAAACATTTATTCTAGGGACAGAAAACTGTAGGTAGGGAGAGTATTTTTTTTCTTTCACTCTGCAAGTCCTTGTTTCCAGGGACCTGTAAGGACAGTGAGTTAATTGTCCTTGTGCTATATTGTGCTGAAAAAAACATTTATTCCAGGGACAGAAAACTCTAGGTAGGGACAGTGTCAGTTTCTTTCACTCTGCAAGTCCTTGTTTCCAGGGACCTGGAAGGACAGTGAGTGAATTGTCCTTTTGCTATATTGTGATTAAAAAAAACATTTTTTTCTAGGGACAGAAAACTGTAGGTAGGGAGAGTGTTTTTTTTCTTTCACTCTGCAAGTCCTTGTTTCCAGGGACCTGTAAGGACAGTGAGTTAATTTTCCTTGTGCTATATTGTGATTAAAAAAAACATTTTTTCTAGGGACAGAAAACTGTAGGTAGGGAGAGTGTTTTTTTTCTTTCACTCTGCAAGTCCTTGTTTCCAGGGACAGAGAAGGACACCTGAAGGTAGCCCTTATTGCTTTTTTCCCATCTCCCTGCAGGCCATCTATTAGAATGTCTGGAAGGCAAACAAGGAGAGGCAGACAGTCAGGAGGCAATAAAAGAGGGCAAGCAGGCTCTGTGTCTGGGGGCAACAGTGCTGGTCGTGGACGCGGTGCATTGTCATCAGCACATGGCCATGGGACACGCTTGTCCTTCTTTTCGGCAGCTGGACATGTTGAGCCACATCATGCCGAAGACTTGGTAGAGTGGATGACCAAGCCCTCCTCCTCCTCCTCATCCTCTCTCACCCAGGCTCAGGGTACTGGAAAAGCAGCTGCCAAAGCGTCGTCTTCCCTGGTATCAATGTCAGACAAATCATCAGTCACTCCTTCCCTAGACCCACCATGTCCTCCTCCTGAGGAGTCCCCCGAACTGTTTCAGCACAGTGTTGGGTACATGCTCCAGGAGGATGCCCAGCGTTTCGAAGGGTCTGATGATGAAACCCAGCTAGAGGAAGGCAGTAGCGTGAGAGCAGACAGAGGGGATGCTCAAGAAGGACACCAATCTGGCAGTCATGTTCCAGCAGCTGCAGCATACTGCCAGATTGGCTCCAGTGATGAGGAGGGAGGGGATGATGAGGTCAATGACTCCACGTGGGTGCCTAATAGGAGAGAGGAGGAGGAGGAGGATGAGGAGGAGGCACATCTCCAACGAGGCAGGATGCCCTTTGGTGGCCAGCGTAAGGGCAGTACACCGACGGAATCACACCGCAGAGCTCCGCCTGTGCAGGGCGCTGCCTCTGCCCGTCATTCAAAAAGTTCTTTGGTGTGGGCCTTTTTTGAGGCTAGTGCATCAGATCGCACAGCTGCTGTTTGCAACATATGTCTCAAGCGTATATCGCGTGGCCAAAACATCAGCCGCTTGGGTACCACATGCCTGACCAGACATATGTTGACCTGCCATGCAGCTCGTTGGCAAGCCTACCTCAAAGACCCACACCAAAGAACAAAGCGGACCTCTCCTTGCACCGCATCAGCTGGGATCTCCAACCCCACTATAACTTCAGTCCTCTCTGAAACATGCACTGAGAGGAATGAAGGTGTAGAATTAGGTGTGTCACAGCCAAGTACTTGCGCCCACTCTGCTAGCAGTACACCGACGTCCGATTCTAGCAGGCAAATTTCCCTGCCCCAGCTGCTGGACCGTCGAAAGAAGTTCACTCCCAGCCATCCACATGCCCAGCGGTTGAATGCTAGCTTGGCTAAATTGCTAGCGCTTCAACTGCTGCCTTTTCAGTTGGTAGACTCGGCCCCCTTCCGTGAGTTTGTGCAATGTGCGGTTCCTCAGTGGCAGGTTCCCAAACGCCACTTTTTCTCACGGAAGGCTATTCCGGCTCTCTACCGGCATGTGGAAGGCAATGTCTTGGCCTCGCTGGACAGGGCGGTCAGCGGTAAGGTGCATATTACCGCTGACTCATGGTCCAGCAGGCATGGACAGGGACGTTACCTTTCTTTCACGGCCCATTGGGTCACTCTTTTGGCAGCTGGGAAGGATTCAGGACAAGGTGCAGTAGTGTTGGAGGTTGTCCCACCGCCACGCCTCCAAAATGCTACTACTGGTTGTGACACACCTCTCTCCTCCACCCCCTCCTCTTCTTCTTCCTCCATGGCCTCTTCCTGTGGTTTGTCCTATGAACCAGCGGTGCTCCGTAGCCGTTCACGGGGCTACGCAAGTACGCAGGCAAAAAGATGCCATGCCGTGCTTGCGCTGGTGTGTTTGGGGGACAGAAGCCACACTGGGGCAGAGGTCCTGTCTGCTCTGCAGGGCCAGGCCGAGAGGTGGTTGACGCCACGCCAGCTTAAGCCAGGAATGGTGGTTTGCGACAATGGCACCAACCTCCTCTCCGCCCTCCGACAGGGACAACTGACCCATGTGCCCTGTGTGGCTCACGTCCTTAACCTGGTGGTGCAGCGGTTCTTGGGCAGGTACCCGGGCTTACAGGATGTCCTGAGGCAGGCCAGGAAAGTCTGTGTGCATTTCCGCAGATCTTATAATGCCAGTGCTCGCCTGGCTGAGCTGCAAAAGGAGTTGAACCTGCCCAAGAACCGCCTTATATGTGACATGCCCACCAGGTGGAACTCAACGTTGGCCATGCTGCAGCGGCTGCACACGCAGCAGAGGGCCATCAATGAGTACCTGTGCGACTACGGCACCAGGACAGGGTCAGGGGAGCTTGGTTTTTTTTCTCCACGCCAGTGGGGCATGATCAGGGATGCATGCACTGTCCTGGCACCATTTGAGGAGGCCACGAGGATGGTGAGCAGTGACAGTGCATGCATCAGTGACACTGTACCTCTTGTCCACCTGTTGGAGCACACGCTGCGTGGAATAATGGACAGGGCACTTGAGGCAGAACAGAGGCAGGAAGAGGAGGACTTCCTTGCCTCTCAAGGCCCCCTTTACCCAGACAGTGTTCCTTCTGTCCCACCCATCGCACAGGAAGAGGAGGAGGAGGAGGAGGAGGAGGAGGATTGTGTCAGCATGGAGGTGGAGGCTGGCACTCAGCATCATCAGCAGCAGTCTTTTAGGGATGATTTACAGTCCCAAGAAACCAGTGGACTTGTACGTGGCTGGGAGGAGGTGGCTGCGGATCATGTCGTCCTTAGTGACCCAGAGGACTCCGGAGCGAATGCCTCAGCAAACCTACGCTGCATGGCCTCCCTGATCCTGCAAAGTCTGCGGAAGGATCCTCGTATTCTTCGGATCAAGGAGAGGGACCATTACTGGCTGGCCACTCTCCTTGATCCACGGTACAAGGGTAAGGTTGCGGACCTTATGTTACCGTCGCAGAGGGAGCAGAGGATGAGACAACTCCGGGAGGCCTTGCAGAAAGGTCTGTGCAACGCGTTCCCAGAGACTGGGAGGTTGCAAACTCCTGGTCCTGGACAACGAGTTGCTGAGGCTTCGGCCAGTCAAAGAAGGAGCGGTGGGGAAGGTGGCCGTCTGACCGATGCGTTCAGACAATTCTTTAGTCCGCAGCCCCAAAGTATGATTGGTTCCAGCAACCATCGCCAGCGTCTGATAAACATGGTGCAGGAATATCTAGGGGCAAGGTCAGACTTGGACACCTTCCCCACCGAAAATCCTCTGGCTTACTGGGTCTTGAGGATGGATCACTGGCCAGAGCTTGCACAGTATGCAATTGAGCTACTGGCCTGTCCTGCATCCAGCGTTCTTTCGGAACGCACATTCAGTGCTGCTGGAGGATTTGTCACGGATCACAGGGTGCGCCTGTCCACCGACTCGGTTGATCGACTGACTTTCATCAAGATGAACCAGTCTTGGATCACCACCAGCTACCACACACCTGATGCTGATATAACAGACTAATTGATTTTAAAATGTCACATCCCTTCAAGACTGATGCTGATGCTGAGTGCCTGTGCTGTTATGTTGACTGCCTATCCTCCTCCTCCGAGTCCTCAATGATACGATTGATGATGATAGCTTGGAAGATCATTTTTGTTTATGGGTGCCGCCACCAGTGCCTAACGCCCAATTTTTCAGCCCCTGTTTAACAGGGGCGTGTAATTACAATTTTTGAAGCAATACTTTGCAACAGGGCTCATTGCTGTGCTCCAAGTACAGTATCTGTGAGGAGTTGCAGTGTTGTGCCACCAGTGCCTAAGGCCCAATTTTTCAGCCCCTGTTTAACAGGGGCGTGTCATTACAATTTTTGAAGCAATACTTTGCAACAGGGCTCATTGCTGTGCTCCAAGTACAGTATCTGTGAGGGGTTGCAGTGTTGTGCCACCAGTGCCTAAGGCCCAATTTTTCAGCCCCTGTTCAACAGGGGCATGTAATTACAATTCTTGATCTAATAATTCACAGCAGGGCCCATTGCTGCACCCACCAAGAGTAACTGTCAGGGCTTACAGTGTTGTGGCACCAGCACCACCATCAAAGGCCCAATTTTTACTACCACTGTTCAACAATTATATGTAATTAAAATTCCTGATATAATAGTTGACAGCAGGGCGTTCCAGCACCAACCAAGAGTAACTGTGAGTGCTTACAGTGTTGTGCCAACACCAACAACTAAGGGGCCTATTTCTGCAGAGTATATACGGCAGGTCCCTACTTTCAAACATCCAACTTACAAACGACTCCTACTTGCAAACGCAAGAAGACAACAGGAAGTGAGAGGAAATCTACCACTAGGAAGGAAAATTCTCTCCTGTAAGAATAAATATGGGAGAAAGGTGTCTCCTCTGTACTGATGCTTTATCAGCAATCCTTGTTTCAAGAAAAACACCACATTTCAAAAACAGTTGTCATTGGGACGGAAAGTGAGGTGAAATGTTCTGAACAGGGGCACAGACAGCAAAACAAATGTTACAGGGGTGATAACCCTTACCTATGTTTTCCAAAAAGTTTAAAAATAGATTTTTGGGCTGGAGCTACACTTCAACAATGTACCTGTTCAAAATTACAAACAGATTCTACATAAGAACAAACCTACAGTCCCTGTCTTGTATGCACCGCCTGTATACGGCTGTTCAGAGTATATAGGGCCTTTTTTATTTTATGTGCGGGGTTCCCCTTAATATCCATACAAGACCCAAAGGGGCTGGTAATGGGCTGGGGTAGGGGGGGGGGGGTCATGGGGTAGCTATGCCATTTTTCTTAAAGAATTTCATCCATATTACCGGGACCAGACATTACATTAAAGCCGCAAGCAGTTTTAAATGGCTTTTTTTTCCTTTAGAAGTGTCATTTTGTGCAGGGACAGTTCTAAACACGGGAAACACGTGGCACTTCACAGGCATACTTTAGACACCCCCCAGGTACGATATTTAAAGGAATATTTGACTTTTTTTTTTTCACTTTATGCATCATTAAAATGACTGCTCCCGAAAAACGACCGTTTTTAAAACTTCTTTTTGCATTGATACATGTCCCCTGGTGCAGAACCCGGGTTCCCAAACCCTTTTTAGGACAATAACATGCATAATAGTTGTTATAATTAGCACTTTAGAATTCGAACGTTCGCATCCATTGTATTTAATAGGGTTCTAATGTTCGTTCGAACTTCCGGTCCGTTCGCGGGTTCTGGTGCGAACCGAACCCGGGGGTGTTCGGCTCATCACTAGTGATCAGTGAGAAGAATGTCCCTTACATTGGTGATCAGTGGGAAGAATGTTCCTTACATTGGTGATCAGTGGGAAGAATGTTCCTTACATTGGTGATCAGTGAGAAGAATGTCCCTTACATTGGTGATCAGTGGGAAGAATGCTCCTTACATTGGTGGTCAGTGAGAAGAATGTTCCTTACATTGGTGATCAGTGGGAAGAATGTTCCTTACATTGGTGATCAGTGGGAAGAATGTTCCTTACATTGGTGGTCAGTGGGAAGAATGTCCCTTACATTGGTGATCAGTGGGAAGAATGTTCCTTACATTGGTGGTCAGTGGGAAGAATGTTCCTTACATTGGTGGTCAGTGAGAAGAATGCTCCTTACATTGGTGATCAGTGGGAAGAATGTTCCTTACATTGGTGATCAGTGGGAAGAATGCTCCTTACATTGGTGGTCAGTGGGAAGAATGTCCCTTACATTGGTGGTCAGTGGGAAGAATGTCCCTTACATTGGTGATCAGTGGGAAGAATGCTCCTTACATTGGTGATCAGTGGGAAGAATGCTCCTTACATTGGTGATCAGTGAGAAGAATGTCCCTTACATTGGTGATCAGTGGGAAGAATGTTCCTTACATTGGTGATCAGTGGGAAGAATGCTCCTTACATTGGTGGTCAGTGGGAAGAATGTTCCTTACATTGGTGATCAGTGGGAAGAATGTTCCTTACATTGGTGGTCAGTGGGAAGAATGTTCCTTACATTGGTGATCAGTGGGAAGAATGTTCCTTACATTGGTGGTCAGTGGGAAGAATGTCCCTTACACTGGTGATCAGTGGGAAGAATGTTCCTTACATTGGTGGTCAGTGGGAAGAATGCTCCTTACATTGGTGGTCAGTGAGAAGAATGTCCCTTACATTGGTGGTCAGTGAGAAGAATGTTCCTTACAGACAACTTAAAGGATCTTTGGTGTCTGTGGCTTTGGCTCTGGAACTATGCAGACGCTGTCTAACTGGAGGTCAATCATCTACTGCTCAGGGGACTCCTCACAACCTCTGAAGGGACCCTTGTTGAGGTTTGCCGCTTTACGAGGTTTACATATGAAGGATTCACCTGGCAATTCGCAAAGCAAATGTTTGCTGGACATTCATCCATCTGTATTTTACAACATTCAGCTAAGAGGATTCCCCCAATGTGTAATGTGGCATCTGATGGGCAAACTTTGGCTGATTTTACACGTGGCTGGTGAAACTTGTTTGGAATCTATTACTATATTGTATTTTGGTGGGTGGATCTTGTTTGGCCTTATGTGACGTGTTCTGTTTCAAATGCCCTTTATGCATTGACATACACTATATTACCAAAAGTATTGGGACACCTGCCTTTACACACACATGAACTTTAATGGCATCCCAGTCTTAGTCTGTAGGGTTCAATATTGAGTTGGCCCCGCCCTTTACAGCTATAACAGCTTCAACTCTTCTGGGAAGGATGTCCACAAGGTTTAGGAGTGTCTATGGGAATGTTTGACCATTCTTCCAGAAGTGCAATTGTGAGGTCAGGCACTGATGTTGGAGGAGAAGGCCTGGCTCGCAGTCTCCCCTCTAATTCATTCCAAAGGTGTTCTATCGGTTGAGGTCAGAACTCTGTGCAGGCCAGTCAAGTTCCTCCACCCCAAACTCGCTCATCCATGTCTTTATGGACCTTGCTTTGTGCACTGGTCCAAATCATTTGGTGGAGGGAGGATTATGGTGGGGGGTTGTTTTTCAGGGGTTGGGTTGGCCCCTTTAGTTCCAGTGAAGGGAACTCTTAAGGCGTCAGCATACCAAGACATTCTGTACAATTTCATGCTCCCAACTTTGTGGGAACAGTTTGGGGATGGTCCCTTCCTGTTCCAACATGACTGCGCACCAGTGCACAACGCAAGGTCTATAAAGACATGGATGAGCGAGTTTGGGGTGGAGGAACTTGACTGGCCTGCACAGAGTCCTGACCTCAACCTGATAGAACACCTTTGGGATAAATTAGAGCGCAGACTGTGAGTCAGGCCTTCTCGTCCAACATCAGTGCCTGACCTCACAAATGCGCTTCTGGAAGAATTGGTCAAACATTCCCATAGACACCCTCCTAAACCTTGTGGACGGCCTTCCCAGAAGAGTTGAAGCTGTTATAGCTGCAAAGGGCGGGGCCAACTCAATATTGAACCCTACGGACTAAGACTGGGATGCCATTAAAATTTGTTGTGTGTGTGTAAAGGCAGGCGTCCCAATACTTTTGGTAATATAGTGTACCTTCTTAGACCCAGTCTGGGCCACCTGCTGACAGCGTAGCTCTTCAATAAAACACAGAAGTGGAATGCAATGCAAATTTTCTTCAGACAATTGCCGTAGTCTTTTGAAGTGTAAAGAAAAAAAGAACTTTCCTGTGCCTGTGAATAACTAACACTAACTAACTAAAAGTGGTAAGGGTTGAGCTAGGACTGAATTAACTAGCACTAAACAGGAGGGGAGGACAGAGGAAGAAACCAAAAGCACATTGTAAACAAGTTGCAGTGGGCAATAACTGCCACTAGATGCCAGTATACTACAACTGAGGGCCTTTTGGCTTATGTTCTCTTGCAGGGATTTGATTGTCACTTCCTACCAGATGAAGTGCGGTACACACACAATGGGTCCCCCATGCTGGATGTCGATCAGGTGATGCTCACGGTGTACAGGTAAATTTTGCTGTATATTTTCATAGCAGTATTCTGATTCTATACGAAGGGGGGGGGGTGACAACCCAGGATGCCAATTGGGGGCAGGGCAGCTAATAAAAGGTTAGCACCGGCCCTCCAACGTGGGGGCCCCCCCGGGCAGCTTTATGGTGCAGGAAGTTCCAAGAGCTGCAAATAACAGCTTAGTCACCCCGTCATGTCATGTTAAGCAGCCCCTTCATTTCCCGAATGAACATAGTGAATGATCAATTCTGATCTCTCCTGTGTTCATTCATAACTGAAGCATAGTAAACTGCGATTACTATGCTTCAGTTTGTAAATGATCAGGGAGCCTCTGCACAGAGTGCTTCCCGTTCTTTGATTCTGGAGTGCAGCTGAAGCTTTCCTCAATCTCTTTGCGTTTTTTATTTTATTTTTTTATTTTTTTTTACATCTACAAACACAAGCAACTTTTAAGGTGCCAAACATATATTTATAAATTATTATTCATTTTTTTTACAATTTTTTTTAATAAATAGAAAAAAAAAATATGCACAATTTCTATTTCAATAAATACGTGAAGTTTATGCTTTGGCATTATACTCCAACACTGAACTATTAAGACGCCAAATGATAAAAGTTTCCTCAATCTCTTTCTCTGTTTCAAAAGTGAGATATCAGGGGTCTGAGGGGTCTGTTATATTAGACCCCTGATATTTCACACACCCCCCTTAAAAAAAAAACATTGTAAAAAATTGTTTAATAAATACATAATTATGAGCCCATTCACACAGGTACTCTGACCACATGAACAAGGCCGCCATCAGGAATTTTGGGGCCCCTTGTACAGCTTCAGGCATGGGCCCCCTGGGGCAGAGAAGAACCGGGGGTGCTGCCGCCGCAAATTGAGAAGCGGGGGGGCTGCCGGGCCTCTGGAGACCTCTGGGCCCCTACTAAAAAAAAAAAAGAAATAAAAAAAAAAAATTTGAAAAAAAAAAAAATTAAAAAGGGTTTGTTTTTTTTTTTAAAAAGGGGGGGGGGTTGCCATCCGGGGCCCTGGGGACCTCTGGACCCCTTACAAAAAAATAAAAAATAAATGTTATAAAAAAAGGGGGGTTGCCATCCGGGGCCCTGGGGACCTCTGGGCCCCTTACAAAAAAATTAAAAATAAATGTTATAACAAAAGGGGGGTTGCCATCCGGGGCACTGGGGACCTCTGGGCCCCTTACAAAAAAATTAAAAATAAATGTTATAAAAAAAAGGGGGGGTTGCCATCCGGGGCCCTGGGGACATCTGGGCCCCTTACAAAAAAAAAAGAAGGGGGGTTGCCATCCGGGCCCCTTACAGGTGTACTGCCTGTACCCCCCTGATGGCGGCCCTGTACGTGAATAAGTGGTTTGTTTATGCAGCTGGAGCCATGTTCAGGGCCATACACCTGCACCCACACACCAAGCTATGTGGTGAAAATCAATAAAAAATGTTCAACCTGTAAATTTAAAACAAAAAAATACATTTTTTTTTTTTTCATACAAATACTTTAACTGTATAATCCACACAAGCAACTTTTAAGGCACCAAAAACAATAAACTTTACATATTTATACATTTTTATTGAATTTTTTTATTTATGAAATGGCAAAAATATATATATAAAATTTGCACAATTTCTTTTTAAATAAATATGTGAAGTTTATGGTTTGGCAACTTAAAAGTTTCTTGTGTGTAGAGTATACAGTTAAAGCATTTTGTATGAATTGTAGATTTAAAAACAAAACTAAAAACTGAACTTTTTAAGGTGCCAAACAATAAAACTGACATATTTTATCTAAAAATATATATATATATATATTTTTTTATAAATTTTTTTATTTAAAGATAAGACACAGATATGAACATCAAGACAACTTTGCATTACAATAAGATTGTAGTGAGCATATTAACCGAACAAAACAGTACAATTTTATTCACAAATTTTAAAAATTATTAAATAAAATGGTATTTTTTTTTTTAAATATATGTTTGTTTGGCATCTTTAATTATATACTCAACACGCAATTAACTTTTAAGGAGCCAAACATATTGGCATATTTTATATGACAAATCATTTTTACAATTTTATTCAATAACTAACATTTTTTTTTTTTTAATAAAATGGTCTTTTTTTATTTATTTTTTTAGATATAAATATGTGAAGTTTATTGTTTGGCATCCTTAATTATACACTCTACACACAAGAGACTTTTAGGTGCCAAACAATAAAATTCACATATTTTACATATAAATCAATTTTTACAATGTTATTCAGTAATTTTAAAAAAATGGAATAAAACTGTAATGTTTTTTTTATACAAATATGTGAAGTCTGTTTGGCATCCTTCAGTATACATTCTACGCACAAATTGCACAATGGACTTTTAGTTTCATAATTCAAATATTGAACATCACAGCATACAATGGTACACATGTGTTGGTTATGTTTATAGGCCTTTATTTATTTTTATATATTTTTATTTACCATTAAATATATAATTGTCTAAAAATGTTCAAGTAATTTATTTACGGCACTCCTCACCTATCACCACAACATTTCCACCTCTTAAGGGTATAAAAATTATATAAATATGTAAATATTATTGTTTGGCACCTTAAAGGTCCATTGTGTGTAGAGTGTATAATTAAGGATGCTAAACAAACTTCACACATTTATATATTATAAAAATTACCATTTTTATGTGATATATTTTATATTTAAGGTGGCAAACAATAACAATCACATATTTTACATAAAAATACATTTTTACAATTTTATTTGATAATTAATAAAAAATATATTACAATAAATTGTAATTTTTAATATATAAATATGAGAAGTTTGTTTAGCATCCTTAATTATACACTCTACACACAATGGACCTTTAAGGTGCCAAACAATAATATTTACATATGTATATTTTTTTTTTTTTACAATTTTATTTAATTTTTAAATAAATATTAATAAATAAAATTGTATTTTTTTTCTGTCAAAATATATTAAATGTATTGTTTGGCTAACTACACAATGGACTTGTAAGGTGCCAAACAATAAAATTCACATATTTTACATAAAATACAACTTTTACAATTTTAATTAATAATTAATAAAATATATCACATAAATTTGTAGTTTTTATAATATATAAATATGTGAAGTTTGTTTAGCATCCTTGATTATACACACTACACACAATGGACTTTTAAGGTGCCAAATTATAATATTTACATATTTTATATATATATATATATATATATATATATATATATATATATTTTTTACAATTTTATTTAATCTTTAAATAAATATTAATAAATACAATTGTATTTTTTTTTCTGTCAAAATTAAGTTTATTATTTGGAATCTTAAAAGTCCCTTGGTTATACCGTACATAATTAAAGTATTTGTTTGAGTAGTTTTAGGTTGTGGTGTCACGACTCATGACCCATCTATTCCTATACATCATTATTCTATATTTACAGTTCAGAAAACGTGTCTCACTTTGAAGTCAGATCAGTTTGAAAAACAAAAAAGTGTTTTGTTTTTCTTTTCTACCAAAGATGTTTGTTTTTCTCCAGTTTCTTATGAGAAGTCTGGAGATTGTATCCTACAGATAGGAGATCTCAGTTTGTAGAAGGAAAAAAAAAAAGGAAACAAGAATTATATAACAAAATGGCAACTGTTTAATACACATTTCTGTAGCAAACTAAATATCTTACATTAAATTGTATATATTTTTTAAATATATAAATATGAGAAGTTTGTTTAACAACCCTAATTATACACTATACACACAATGGACTTTTAAGGTGCCAAACAATAAAAATTCACATAAATTTAAGTAAAAATAAATTTTTACTATTTATTAATTAATAAAATATATGACTCAAAATTGTAATTCTTATAATATATAAATATGTGAAGTTTGTTTAGCATCCGAAATTATGCACTCTACACACAATGGACTTTTAAGGTGCCAAACAATAAAATTCACATCATTTTACGTAAAAAAATATTTTTACTATTTATTAATTAATAAAATATATCACGTAAAATTGTAATTCTTATAATATATAAATATGTGAAGTTTGTTTAGCATCCTTAATTATGCACTCTACACACAATGGACTTTTAAGGCGGCAAACAATAAAATTCACATCATTTTACGTAAAAAAATATTTTTACAATTTATTTATTAATTAATCAAATATATCACGTAAAATTGTAATTCTTATAATATATAAATATGTGAAGTTTGTTTAGCATCTTTAATTATACACTCTACACACAATGGACTTTTAAGGTGCCAAACAATGAAAGTTCACATAATTTTAAGTAAAAAAAATTTTTTTTTTCAATTTTATTTATTAATAAAATATATCACATAAAATTGTAATTCTTATAATATATAAATATGTGAAGTTTGCTTAGCATCCTTAATTATGCACTCTACACACAATGGACTTTTAAGGCGCCAAACAATAAAATTCACATCATTTTACGTAAAAAATTATTTTTACAATTTATTTATTAATTAATCAAATATATCACGCAAAATTGTAATTCTTATAATATATAAATATGTGAAGTTTGTTTAGCATCCTTAATTATGCACTCTACACACAATGGACTTTTAAGGTGCCAAACAATAAAATTCACATCAATTTACAATTTATTTATTAATTAATTAAATATATCCCGTAAAATTGTAATTCTTATAATATATAAATATGTGAAGTTTGTTTAGCATCTTTAATTATACACTCTACACACAATGGACTTTTAAGGTGCCAAACAATAATATTTACATATTTACATAATAATTTTATTTAATCTTTAAATAAATATTAATAAATAAAATTGTAATTTTTTTTTTTCTGTCAAAATATATTAAGTTTATTGTTTGGAATCCTCAAAGTTCCTTGAGTGTACCCTACATAATTAAAGTATTTGTTTGAGTAGTTTTAGGTTGTGGTGTCGTGACCCATCTATTCCCACACATCATTATTCTATATTTACAGTTCAGAAAACGTGTCTCACTTTGAAGTCAGGTCAGTTTGAAAAACAAAAAAGTTTTTTTTTTTCCTACCAAAGATGTTTGATTTTCTCCAGTTTCTTATGAGAAGTCTGGAGATTGTATCCTACAGAAAGGAGATCTCAGTTTGTAGAAAAAAAAAAAAGGAAACGAGTATTATATAACAAAATTGCAACTGTTTATAATACACATTTCTGTAGCAAACTAAATATCATCCAGCTCGGATTTACATCTACTATAAAGCATCCAAAAAATATTTTTTGTGACACCTCCAGACTATTCATCTGTCTGTTCTGTCAAAATAATGCAAAGGCCAGTGTGGAACTTTAAATGCCAACAGAATTATTCACTAGAAAAGGCGAACCATGGTTATAAATCACCAATAAATATTTCTACCTCCACTTATTGTAGTTGTCTGTGTTTTCCAAACCAGACACAAATTCCTGTGCAGTCTTTTTAATCCAGGCTGTTTTGTGGTTAAAAAAAAAAAATAAAAAAATAAAAATCCCAGTACAGCAGGCCCAGTTCATTGTCTGAAGTCTTTGAAAAACCACTATGTCACAATTAGTATCATTTTATTTTTGTGTTGCTCTTGAAATATGTTATTATCACTATTATTAGAGATGAGCAATCTTGTAAAAAGCTGGTTTTCTGCCAAACCAACCCCAGCACTCCTTAACCACTTCAGCCCCGAGAGATTTTACCCCCCCCCCTCCTTACCAGAGCACTTTTTACAATTTAGCACTGCGTCGATTTAACTGACCCAAACGAAATTTGCGTCCTTTTTTTCCCACAAATAGAGCTTTCTTTTGGTGGTATTTGATCACCTCTGCGGTTTTTATTTTTTTGCGCTATAAACAAAAAAAAAACAATATTTTTTTACATTTTGCTACAATAAATATCCACCAAATAATAAAAACAAAACAAATTTCATCTTCAGTTTAATCCAATATATATTGTTCTACATATTTTTGGTAAAAAAAAAAATCACACAATAAGGGTATATATTGATTGATTTGTGCAAAAGTTATAGCGTCTGCAAACTATGGGAAAGATTTATGGCATTTTTTTTTTTTTTACTAGTAATGACGGTGATCTGCGATTTTTAGCGGTACTGCGACATTGCGACTGACAGATCGGAAACTTTTGACACTTTTTTGGGGCCATTGGCATTTATACAGCGATCAGTGCTATAAAAATACACTGATTACTGTGTAAATGTCACTTGCAGGGAAAGGGTTAACACTAGGGGGCGATCAAGGGATTCCCTCAGTGTGTTCTAACTGTGGCGGGATAGGATTGACTAGGAGAGGAAACATATAGTTTTTCCTACTTAGTAGGAACAAATGATATGGCTCCTCTCCTCAGACAGCACAGGGATTTGTGTGTTTAGCCTCCAGGGGCGTGCACACGCCCTCTGGTGCTCGAAAAAGGGTAGGACGTACCCATACGGGATTTCGCCCAGGAGAGCGTGATATGGTCGGGAACCGGTTAAAAAAGAAAGTGAAGTACCGATGGTTCGCTCCCCCACTTTTTTTTTGGGTGCGGGGGGGAGCGAGTACCAGAAAAAAAAGAAGCCTATCCAGGTCCGCACTCACCAGAGCACCAGAGGACGCCTTGCGTTCTACAGGATGAAAGGCCGGAAACTGGAAGCGACGCAATGACGGATATTGATTCGCTAAAATCACAAGTGGGAGGGTTCAGGGCGCAGTTCTCTGCGCCCCGAGGACAAACTGAAACAAGCCAATTACAGCCTCAGCCTCAAATCACATGCTTCTCAAAAATTTACAGACCTAATAGACACCCATTAGTCCACTGCCCCGCACAGTGCAAAGGACTGGTTTAAATAGTAAGTTTTCTTCTATGTGGTATACTATCTGTTGACCAAGATGTTGAAGACCCTTTTCTGGTCTGCAGTAATTACCTTTCAGCAATTTCCAAAGTCTGCCCATAATGCAAACTTTCCTTCTGTCAATTGCCAGGGCTGTAACAAAACCTGTGCACTCACCTGTCAGGTCCCCTCTCACTATCCAATATGCCTCCCTATTGGACCAGGGGGGCGACCGTCGGAACAAGCTGAGCTGCACCTGAGTACAATGAGCAGACCTGACCAATAGATCCTGCTCCCTGGTAGGCAGAGAGCACTCTAAGTTTTACCTGACCATCTTCCTGGTAAGCAGAAAGATCAAAAATTATACTCTCTTCTAGCACCTACCTAGGAGGGTGCTACATGTAAAAAAATAAAAATAAATCCTGAACATCTTCCCAGAGTAGTACAGTGTTATTGTGGTACCACTGAATTGCTCTGGTCACTGTATGCAAAAAAAAATTGTAAGAAAAAAATTAATAAAAAAATTACAAAAAATTATTAATTATTATATATTTTTAAATACTGTCACCAGTTAGTTTCCCAGATACCAGCATATCCTGGGCAACGATAATGATTGGATGGAAAATTCAACCTGGCCAACCCTGTCCTAAGAAGGCTTTGCCGGGTTGCCTTTACTGGACAATTGCTAATGCTTTTTCCTGGGGATAGGTGGAGTTAAGTCCATCTTCCATAGGCTAAAATGCTTACACTAGACCAGTGATGGCGAACCTTGGCCCCCCCGGATGTTTTGAAACTACACTTCCCATGATGCTCAACTACACTGCAGAGTGCATGAGCATCATGGGAAATGTAGTTCCAAAACATCTGGGGTGCCCAGGTTCACCATCACTGTACTAGACCAAGAAGAAACTGAGTAAGGTAGTGATGGACCTTGTTGGGGGTAGAACGTCCATGGCAGCTTGATTTGTAGAAGGGCTGTAAGGTGGGTCCCTTTAGAGGTGGAAATGTTGTGGTGATAGGTAAGGAGCGTCGTAAATAAAATAATACATTTTTAAACAATTATATATTTAATGGTAAATAAAATAAATAAAAATAAATAAAGGCCTATAAACATAGCCAACAAATGTTGAGGGTTTTGAAGGGCACCCACTTCTGCAGGGCTTTTTTTTAATGGGTTTGAGGGAGATCTGATTAGTGGTTTCTACACTTGTGCACAACAGAAAAATTTGTTTAGTTTTATTTCTTTTCGGTCCTGTTGATTCGTAATCATTCGTAATTTTGCTAAACGGGATTTTTCGTGTTCGGACTAATTCGTATTTTCGCAAGCGACATTTTTCGTTGAATCGGAATGATTCGTATTAATGTAAGCCTTATTTTTAGTTGATTTACAATTCGAACTTTCGGTAGAGTACATTGTTTTTCGTTGATTCTGGACACAACTCCTTTTTTCGTAACCTTTTTTTTGGTTCGTGGATTCGTAATTTTCTGTGTCTCTCTCACAATGGCGCTGCCTATTATGCCTAACATGCTTCAATGGATTGGTATTTTTCTAAATACATAGCGGTTATTTGTAACGATTCGAAATCTCGTATTTTACTTTCGTTTTTGACATCCGGCTATAGCCTCCTCCCCCTGTACACCATTTTGAGAGGGAGTTCAGCACGGTGAGGGAGGAGCAGAGAGCAGAGCAGAGTGTTATTGTGTTCGAATGGATTCGTACATTCGTAACTTTTTTCGTAACGAATTATGCCGAAGGCATTCGCTATTTGCGATATAATTTATTTCGGATTCCGTTTTATTCGTAATTGCTTTGTTCGGAAATTCGAATGCTTCCGAATGTTGGTAAATTCGTACGAATTTAGATTCGTTACGAAACTAATTGCACAAGACTAGTGGTTTCGGCTGAGGAGCTTGGAAGAGGTAGGTCCCAATGCTCCTATCAGGTTAGTGTGCCGTTTCTTACCTACGTCCACAATTAGACCAAGGAGAATAAGTCTGTTTTGTAGAACAATCTTTAATTTATGAATGAACAACTTCCAGCATCCATAGGCAGCTTTATGGGGGGAAAAATACAATGGGCATGTGCTAAATTTTTGTTGCCTAATTGCTTACTACAGCTAATCTTTTCTAATTGTTGTGTTCAAAGATTGGCTTTTCCTATATCGTAGGTTTTCTGAACGGGAGACATTGGTGGAAAGTATTATTTTAGAAGTAAAAATTACAGAGCCGTTGGACGGCATTGTTCTTCTCGGAGAGAATTCTCTAGAAGTTCCAGAGTTTTATGGCATTTCTTCTAAATCGGTGGACAAAAACATCCTGTCCTTCAAGAATCGTTTGGAAAGACCAGGGACAAACTGTGTGGCCAGGACCCTTGGATCTGAACTGGGTCTTCCTGCCTATGGACAGATGGTGATAGAGGATTCAAAGCGTGACAGCAGACCTGTTGCTGGATCTCTTCCGCACCCGCGAGTCAGGAACTGTGAGTGCACTGATGACGTATTAATTGCCCATCTAGATATGGAATAGTACCCCATTGTTGGTGAAAGTGGGAGGAATTGTACCCTTTTGTTGGTGTCAGTGGGGGGAGTAGTGCTCCGTTGTTGGTGTCAGTGGGAGGAATAGTGGCCCATCGTTGGTATCAAAGGAAGGAATCATGACCCATTGTTGGTGTCAATGGAAGGAATTGTGTCCCAATGTTGGTGTAACTGGAAGGGGTAGTGCCCCATTGTTGGTGTCAGTGGAAGGGGTAGTGCCCCATTGTTGGTGTCAGTGGGAGGAATAGTGGCCCATTGTTGGTATCAATGGAAGAAATATGCACCATCCTTAGTGTCAGTGGGAGGAATAGGGACCCATCGTTGGTATCAACAGAAGGAAAAATGCCCCAGCATTGGTGTCAATGGAAGGAGTTGTGCCCCATTGTTGGTGTCAATGTTGTTGGTGTCAATGACAGGAATTATGCCCCATTGTTGATGTCAGTGGATGGAATAGTACAGCAAGCAAAGGGCCACAGTTTGGAGACCACTGCCCTAGAACCTAATCCAACCAAGAAAAAAATATTACCATGATGAATAATTGGGCTGCCAAAACTACCCACAACCCAACACTTAAGCTTACATTCCATGGCCATACGTGTGTTCAGTGCAGATTTTACTGACAGGTCTAGGCCAGCCATTATGTCCCTTTCTGTAATAATTACTGCTTAGCAAGAGTTGTTTATTTTATATACATTATTTTTAGTTGAAACTTTTTTTTATTCTTTTTCTCTCCAGACAGGCAAGAAAAATTACGATGTTCTGGCAACAAGGCCTGCCACCCGGGACTAAAGGAAATGAGGTTACTGAAGGCCAACTGTGCCGATCTTCTTGAGATGGGTATCAGATATGAACACCTCAGTCCTCCCTCCCCCCACGTCGATTACATACCGCTCCAGGTTGAGTATCGCAGCCAAGACAATCGAAAACAGTTGCAGGTCAGTAATAAATCTTCTAACAATACCATAAAAAAAAGAGAGGTCTCAGTTGTGTATGTTGGCGGATGTATGTGATACCATGTGACGACCTTTGGTGTTAAACATCCCAAATTTGTGAATTGGCAACCAAGATACATTCCTAATTCTCTGACTTGCACTTTATCCATTTACTTATTTCATGTTTGCAGACATAAAAAATAAAAAATTAACAACCGTGGAGGTAACATTTATATTATATGTGTGGTTATCCAGTGTTGGGTTGTAGTAAAGACACTGCAGTAACGCATTACAAATAACATTTGCCATTTTTAGCAACCAAGATGCCCAAATGCAGGTCCACTTTGCCAGTTGGCTGCTTCCATTTGGCCATTCCACAATGGAGGCAGAGAGAATACTTAAGCAACCAGTCTAAAATGAGCTATGAACTAAATTGGGGTGGTGATAGGGCTATGAACAGTCTTCCAGCACACAGTCAGGAACAGGTTGAGCCCACAGGTAGCAAGTCCATGGATGCAACAAAAGAGGGAGTGAGGGTAGGTTGACAAATCCACTGTCCTGTGGGGAGACTCTCCGACTCCAACCAGATCTGACTTTAATTGAAATGCCAATTGTGTGCCAGGTTTTCTAGTCCAACATCACAAATGCTCTTTTGGCTAAATGAGCACCAGTGATGAGCTTAGGTTTATTCCAAACTCCGGTTCGGTTGAACCCAGAGTCCAGCTGTCATTCCTGGGCCAATCAGCTGCAGGCTGGACAAATGCCATAACGCATGCTCATGATATCATTGACTCTATATGGCCATATTAGGTCAATGACATTGACCTATTATGGTCATGTGGCCTTATTAGGTCAATGTAGTGAGCACCCCCACCCCATTGTGTGGTGCAGCTGTGGGGCGGGGAAACTCCCCACCCTCAGTTCATTGACTCGGACAGATGACTTTTGGGTTCAGTCAAACATGGGTTCTGACCAAACCCAGAGCCGAAACCAAGCTAATCCCTAATGAGCAAAAATTCCCGTAGACACACTCCAAAATTTGGTGGAAAGTTTTCCCAAAAGGGAACCCTGTAACAATGTTCATTGTTTTGAAAAAGGGATGTCCAACAAGCTCATATAGCAGTAATGGCAATACACACATTGTCACATGGAACATGCAAACTCCATGGAATAGAGAAAACCGTGGGAAATCTTCCTATGGGGACACTAGTTCTGGTGACAACCAGAGATTCCCTCACTGTGGAGGGATTTTCTCTCACTTCCTGTTGTGGCTATGGGACAGGAAGTAAAGGGAAATCCCCCCAATGGACACAGATGCCAAAAAAAAAATGAACAGCATGTCTTTGAAGTGTGGAGGAAACCCACACAGGCACAGGGAGAACATGAAAACTCCATGGTTGGGTTGGGATTTGAACCGACGACCCAAGTGCTGCTCAGCAGAAGTGCTAACCACTGTAATGCCCATTTATTCTTAACTGCTCCGCATTTCAGGCTCAGAACATCTGGATTCCTGTAAACATCTCAGGCGCAGTTCCCAACACTCCACCCCGGGCGGCCTTCATGCCCATGTTTATCCTGGAAATCGACCAGTTCATCTTGACCCCTCTTACCACGGCCACTCTCGATGCCGAAGATGATGAGACTCCAAAGAATAAACTTGTATTTAAGATCAGTAAGCCACCGCCCGAGGGATTTATCACCCATGTAGATGACCAGACCAAAGCCATTACCTCCTTCACCTGGCAAGACTTACATGACCTGAAGATAGCGTACCAGCCACCCAACACCTCCCATCCCGACAGACGCAACTACGAGGTGAGTTGTGAGCTTACATTTCTAAATTCACCCGTTCTTGTCTAACAGCAGTCAGTAGATTATCAAGGCAATAAAAGTGAAAATGATAAATACTGTGAGTTGAATGGGAAGTGTATAGGAACATTTCTTATAGCCCCAGGGCTGTTTTTTTTTCTTCCTTTTTTTGGATAGAGTTGAAAAGAGTTAAAATTACTTAGTCTGTAACCATATTGAGAAGATTTTCCCTCACCTTCTGTTCCAGGGACACCCATCCCCTGTGTCCCCTTGGAGAGATTTGTCCTCACTTCCTGTCCTGACATTTCCTAAAGTTTATCTCCAGGATAATGTATTTTTTAATTTCTGGATGGAGTTGGTAAGAGTTAAAATTACTGTGAAAGTTCTGTCTGTGACCGTAAAACTTTGTCTTACGGTAATTGTGTGTTTTTAACACCCCCCCCCCCCCACTGCAAGTCTAGTAGGGCCCTTACTGAGGCAGGGGAGATGTTTAAAATGCGTTGCCCTAAAACTGGTTTATTGTTTCCATTTATTGTCATATTAATAGTGACTGTTTTCTCTACTTGTACCTTTTTAGGTGGAATTTCAAGCAATCGATAGCTATTTCCTGAGCAGCACCCCCATAATGGTCCATTTCTCCATTAGAACTGCAGAGACAAACTCCCCCAGAGTGTCCTGGAATATGGGTGAGTACCCAAACAAAACATTAAAGGATAATCTAAAAGCATTTTTTTTTTTTACCATTGGATAGAGTGGAGAGGGATTAGAACACCTATCAGGTTTTACTGCTGTCTGTGCCCCCCCCCCCCCCGCCGAAAGTGAAAGAAAATCCCACATTTTGGGTTGTCAACAGAACAGGAACAGAGGGGAAATCTACCTATGGGGACACTAGTTCTGGTGACAACCAGGGATTCCCTACCCTTGGGAGGGATTTCCTCTCACTTCCTGTTGTGGCTATGGGACAGGAAGTAAAGGGAAGTCTCCCCAATAGGACACAGGTGGCAAAGAATAAACTGACAGAGATTATAACCCTCCCCTACTTTATCCAGAAAAAAAAAAAAAAGTTTTGCCTATAGTTCTAATGCTCGGTTCACACTACGGTGACCTAAAAGTTGCGCGACGTACGGTGCGACTTTGCCAGGCGACTTCCTGTCGATTTGCTGGTGACTTGATGCGACTTGAGTACTACTTTGAAGCAAGGAAGGGGGCTACACCGCAGGGAATGCCTGGGTAATCTTCCTGTAATGTCGGATCCAAATCACATCAATATAGATGAGGATCCGACTTGGAGGTGATTTTCATTAAAGTCTATGGGCACAAGTTGGATAGGAAATGCCTTGAAGTAGCACAGGAACCTTTTCTAAAGTTGGAGCGACCTTAGTAGTGCTAATTAAGTGCTAATTAAGACACCTCTCTCCGATCCCAAGAAAACCTCTGGTCACAGCATACACTTACCGTATATACTCGAGTATAAGCCGAGTTTTTCAGCACATTTTTTTGTGCTGAAAATGCCCCCCTCGGCTTATACTCGAGTCACCTTTTTGCGCCTGATCTCCCGGATTTTGGGGACCCCAAACTTGGCACACATGTAGCCCCTCTTCCTCTACAAGTGTGCAAAGTTTTTTGTCTGGGGGACCTACGGCCGGGGAGCACCGATTTTTCAAAGCCGTGCCCCCCTTCCATAGACTCCAATGTTAAACGGTAATTTCTCTGGTGACTTTGGGGACCCGGTACCGGCCGGTCAGAGGTCCCCTGGACCCTACACTTGGCACACATGTAGCCCCACTTTTCCTCTACAAGTATGCAAAGTTTGTTGTCTGGGGAACCTACACCCAGGGAGCATCAATTTTTCAAAGCCGGGCACCCCTTCCATAGACTCCCATGTTAAACATCAGTCTAGTCATGGGCACAGTGAGGCATGCAGATGGACACCCTAGGCTTATATTCGAGTCAATACGTTTTCCCAGTTTTTTGTGGTAAAATTAGGTGCCTCGGCTTATATTCGGGTCGGCTTATACTCGAGTATATACGGTAATTAATTATTATTATTATATATAAATATGTGTGTATATGTGTGTGTGTATATATATATATATATATATATACTGTGTGTGTATATGTATATATATATATATATATATATATATATATATATATAAACAGTATCTCACAAAAGTTAGTACACCCCTCATATTTTTGTAAATAGTTTCTTCTTTCTTTTCATGTGACAACACTGAAGAAATGACACTTGGCTACAATGTAAAGTAGTGAGTGTACAGCTTGTATAACAGTGTGAATTTGCTGTCCCCTCAAAATAACTCAACACACAGCCAGTAATGTCTAAACCGCTGGCAACAAAAGTGAGTACACCCCTAAGTGAAACTGTCCAAATTCGGCCCAAAGTGTCAATATTTTGTGTGGCCACCATTATTTTCCAGCACCGCCTTAACCCTCTTGGGCATGGAGGTCACCAGAGCTTCACAGGTTGCCACTGGAGTCCTCTTCCACTTCTCCATGACGACATCACGGAGCTGGTGGATGTTAGAGACCTTGCGCTCCTCCACCTTCCGTTTGAGGATGCCCCACAGATGCTCAATAGGGTTTAGGTCTGGAGACATGCTTGGCCAGTCCATCACCTTTACCCTCAGCTTCTTTAGCAAGGCAGTGGTGGTCTTGGAGGTGTGGTTGAGGTCGCTATCATGTTGGAATACTGCCCTGCGGCCCAGTCCCTAAAGGGAGGGGATCATGCTCTGCTTCAGTATGTCACAGTACATGTTGGCATTCATGGTTCCCTCAATGATCTGTAGCCCCCCAGTTCCGGCAGCACTCATGCAGCCCCAGACCATGACACTCCCACCACCATGCCTGACTGTAGACAAGACACTCTTGTCTTTGTCCTCCTCACCTGGTTGCCACCACACACGCCTGACACCATCTGAACCAAATAAGTTTATCTTGGTCTCATCAAACCACAGGACATGGTTCCAGTAATCCATGTCCTTAGTCTGCTTGTCTTCAGCAAACAGTTTGCAGGCTTTCTTGTGCATCATCTTTAGAAGAGGTTTCCTTCTGGGATGCCATGCAGACCAATTTGATGCAGTGTGCGGCGTATGGTCTGAGCACTGGCAGGCTGACCCCCCACCCCTTCAACCTCTGCAGCAATGCTGGCAACACTCATACGTCTATTTCCCAAAGACAACCTCTGGATATGACGCTGAGCACGTGACCTCAACTTCTTTGGTCGACCATGGCGAGGCCTGTTCTGAGTGGAACCTGTCCTGATAAACCGCTGTATGGTCTTGGCCACCGTGCTGCAGCTCAGTTTCAGGGTCTTGGCAATCTTCTTATAGCCTGGGCCATCTTTATGTAGAGCAACAATAATTTTTTTCAGATCCTCAGAGAGTTCTTTGCCATGAGGTGCCATGTTGAACTTCCAGTGACTGAGAGTGAGAGCGATGACACCAAATTTAACACACCTGCTCCCCATTCACACCTGAGACCTTGTAACACTAACGAGTCACATGACACCGGGGAGGGAAAATGGCTAATTGGGCCCAATTTGGCCTTTTCACTTAGGGGTGTACTCACTTTTGTTGCCAGCGGTTTAGACATTACTGGCTGTGTGTTGAGTTATTTTGAGGGGACAGAAAATTGACACCGTTATACAAGCTGTACACTCACTACTTTACATTGAGGCAAAGTGTCATTTCTTCAGTGTTGTCACATGAAAAGATAGAATAAAATATTTACAAAAATGTGAGGGGCGTACTCACTTTTGTCAGATACTGTGTGTGTGTGTGTGTGTATATATATATATATATATTGTGAGGGGGTTAACTCGGTAGCGGGTGTGTGTGACCCCCTGGTTGGGCTCCCCACACAAAAACAGGGCCAGCAGACGGAGGTTGTGGTTTTCAAAATCAAAAGGTGCGGTTTATTTCTCTATGTACAGTGACAAAAACACAGCAAAGCCAAAAAGAAACAAACAAAATAAATCCTGGTCAGTTTGACCTCTGACTAAACATGCAGGTTTCCTAAACTAACAACTGGGATCAGCCTAGTGCTGTCCTAGTCCCTAAGTCCCTGGTTTAGTAAAAGTCCAAACAAATAGCCACACAGGCTTTGCCTCACCGCACAGGGGTTCACTCTCCCTAGACAGTCCACACAGGTCTGGTTCCAGGCATGAGCTAATATCTAATGAATCTGGGAGTTTCTTATAGAGGCCTAAATGAGCTGACAAGGTTCAGCTGGTCTCATCAACTCCCTGTCTGCACGACGCCCAGCCCTCTCCCTAGAGGTATGAGTCATCCATGAGCACACTAGCCTTATACAACTCTCCACCTAGTTGTACAAATCGGCGTAAAGCCTGAATCTGGGCGAAATATATCTACCCCCCTGGATGCAACCAGGTGACTTTACCTTCCTGCTGTCACATACCCCCCCCTCTTGTTTTAACCTCGGGGTTGGAACACCAGCAATCAGGCATTCATGTACTCGAGACAAAGCATCCACATTCCCCATTTGAACGCCAGGGCGATGCTTTACTGTGAAGTTGAATTCCTGGAGGGCCAGGAACCACCTATTCACTCTTCTATTTGTTTCCTTGTTTTGAGCCATCCACTTTAACGGAGCGTGATCCGTAACCATGTCAAAGTGCCTACCTAGCAGATAGTACCGAAGGGAATCTAGAGCCCACTTCACCGCTAAACACTCCTTTTCAACCGTGGCGTAATTTACCTCATGGGACTTCAACTTCCTGCTGAGGTAAATGACTGGGTGCTCTTCCCCGTTCCAGACCTGGGACAATACTGCTCCTAACCCCACATCTGACGCATCACTTTGTACGACAAAGTCTCTAGAGAAGTCGGGTGAGTACAACACTGGCTGGCTACATAAGGCTTGTTTCAAGAATTGGAATGCTGCCTCAGCCTCGGGGGTCCATTTAATCATGACCGACCCTTTCCCCTTCGTCAGGTTGGTTAGGGGCACAGCCTTAGAAGCAAAGTGGGGAATGAAGCGCCGATAATAACCCGCGATTCCCAGAAAGGCTCGTACCTGCTTCTTGCTGTTGGGACGTGGCCAACTCTGGATGGCCTCGACTTTGTTGAGTTGGGGTTTTATTACTCCCCTGCCAATGGTGTACCCAAGATATTTGGCCTCCTCCTGCCCAATGGTACACTTCTTGGGGTTAGCCGTAAACCCCGCTTCCCGAACAGAGTCCAGGACTGCTTGCACTTTTGGCAGATGTGAGGCCCAATCTGTGCTATGGACAATTACGTCATCCAGGTAAGCCGCAGCATACTTCCGATGGGGCCTCAGCATCTGGTCCATTTTCCGCTGGAATGTGGCCGGCGCATTCTGTAACCCGAACGGCATTCTCTTATATTGGAACGCCCCGTCTGGGGTTACAAATGCGGTTTTCTCTTTGGCCGACTTGGCCAGGGGAATTTGCCAATACCCTTTTGTGAGGTCAAGAGTCGTCATGTATCGGGCTGTTCCCAGCCGGTCGATCAACTCATCTATACGTGGCATGGGGTAGGTGTCAAATTTTGTAACTTTGTTCAACTGACGAAAATCGTTACAAAATCGCCAGCTCCCATCCGGTTTAGGCACCAACACAATGGGACTAGACCAATCACTTTGGGACTCCTCTATCACCCCTAAGTTCAGCATTTTCTGTACTTCCTCCCGTATTGCCTCCCGTCGGGCCTCTGGGATCCGATAGGGTTTTAACTTCACCCTTTCACCGGGCGGGGTAATAATATCATGCTCTACCCCAGATGTTTGTCCCGGCAGCTCAGAGAACACCTCCTTGTTGCGAAGCACAAACTCCTTAACCTCCTGTTGTTGGGGTTGTGACAAGGTGGCTGCTATTCCAACCTCCGGAATCACGCAACCAGTTTGAGCTGGTGACCAAGTTTCTGCGACTAGGGACTCTCTATCCCTCCAGGCTTTCAACAGATTAACGTGATATATCTGTTCGGGCTTTCGCCTTCCTGGTTGTCTGACCTTGTAATTCACTTCGCTCACTTTTTCCATTATCTCGTAGGGGCCTTGCCATTTGGCAAGGAATTTACTTTCAACCGTAGGGACAAGTACCAATATCCTATCCCCCGGGGAAAAGGTACGGGTCTTTGCTCCACGGTTGTACACTCTCTGCTGTGCCAACTGCGCTTGGGCCAAATGTTCCTTCACGATGGGCATTACCTGTGCAATTCGATCTTGCATCAGGGCGACATGCTCAATCACACTCCTGTGGGGAGAACTCTCACTTTCCCAAGTTTCCTTGGCAATATCCAACAGCCCTCTTGGGTGTCTCCCATACAGTAACTCAAAGGGGGAGAATCCCGTAGAGGATTGGGGCACCTCCCTAATAGCAAACATCAAATAAGGAAGTAGACAGTCCCAATCCTTTCCATCTCTATCCACCACTTTCTTCAACATTTGTTTTAGGGTTTTGTTGAATCTTTCAACCAGCCCATCGGTTTGGGGGTGATACACAGATGTACGCAATTGCGTCACTTTGAACAATTTACACAGCTCTTTCATAACCCGGGACATAAAGGGTGTACCTTGGTCCGTAAGCAGTTCTTTACAAATACCCACCCGGCTAAAAACAAGAGATAGCTCTTTGGCTATGGTTTTGGCCGAGGTATTTCTGAGAGGGATCGCTTCTGGATAACGGGTGGCATAGTCCATTATAACCAATATGTACTGGTGCCCCCTAGCGGACTTGATTATAGGACCTACCAAATCCATTGCGATTCTCTCAAACGGGACCTCAATGATGGGTAGAGGGACCAGCGGGCTACGGAAATGTGGCATCGGGGCCGACCTCTGACACACAGGGCAGGAGGAACAATAATTTTCTATGTCCTTCATCACCCCAGGCCAATAGAATCTCTGTAATACCCTCTCTCGGGTTTTCTCTGTCCCCAGATGACCTCCAAGAATGTGCCCATGGGCCAACTCCAACACCAACTTCCTGTAAGGTTTGGGCACCACCAGCTGCTCAACGGTTTCTTCTGCCCTTTTTGCCACCCGATACAGTAGGTCCTTCTCTACGCTGAAGTATGGGTAAGTGCAGGTATTATCTGGGTTCACTAACTCGCCATCTATTTCCACTACGTTTTCCCGTGCCTTTATTAGGGCGGGGTCTTTTAACTGTTCTGTGGCAAAATTTTCCCTGTGAACCTCCAGATCAGAAAACTCCACAGACGGTAGGTTTTCGTCTGAGGAGGTGGGCTCCTCTCCAGTTTCTTGAGTCTCCCCTGCCAATACTGACAAGGGAAATTCTGGAGAGTCCTCACCACTCTCAGAGGAGTTCTGGCTATCACATTCCTGGTACATAGGGGCACCAGTGGGGGGCTCAGGATCATCCCACAGTTCCCAGAACTTCGGAAAATCCCTTCCCACAATGGCGTCATGCGGTAACTGAGATACTAAGCCCACTGGATGAGAGAGGGTACCTTTGGGGGTCTCGAAACACACTGTAGTCACTGGATACTCTCGGGTGTCCCCATGCACACAAATAACAGCTACCTTGCTATTCCCAGAGACCTCTGTTTTAACTAACTCAGCCTTTATCAGGGTCACAAGGCTACCTGAATCCAGCAATACCACAACATTTCTACCATTAATACACATTTTGCATAAATGTTTCTCAGTTCCCCGAATGGCAGTGCATGCGACTGTCGCACACAGCGACTGACGTCTGCCCGTCAGAAAGTCACACTGCATGGGTTCCTCCACAACCGGGCAATTGGCTGCAATATGTCCCGCTTGCCGGCAGCGGTAGCAAACGATCCTTCTTGCGGCCTCTTGAGCCGCTGATTTCCCAGGCTGTTCTCGCCAAACTTGGGGTAGAGCTCCCACCCTCTCACTCTCTCCACCCTCACCCCTTGGAATCCTCTTATCCGCCCCTGGGGATGGTCTGGTCTTAGGGTGGAAAGTCCGAGAGTCTCTGGAAGAGGCCGTCAGGTTCTCTGTAGCCAAGTATCTCTCTACACGATCCACAAGTTTACCGGCCGTTTCTGGGTCTCCGTGGCTTACCCACTTTTGAATGGCGGTAGGAAGAGCTCTCAAGAAACGATCCATCACAACACGTTCCACAATCTCCGGTGCGGACAAAGTCTCTGGCTGTAGCCACTTCCTGCTCAGGTGAATGAGATCATACATTTGAGACCTGGGGGGTTTTCCAAGCTGGAAAGTCCAGTTATGCACACGCTGAGCCCGGACAGCCAGGGTGACACCCAGCCTTGCCAATATTTCAGCTTTTAGCATCACATAGTCTTTTGCTTGGTCAGGCTCTAGGTCATAGTAAGCCTTCTGCGATTCACCAGTTAACAGAGGAGCCACCAGTCCAGCCCACTGCTCCTCAGGCCACTTTTCTCTTTCAGCAGTCCTTTCAAATGTGGTCAAAAATACCTCTGGATCATCCTCTCCAGTCATTTTTGTCAATAAACGACTCACCCCAAAGGACGCGGTATTAGTGGGACGGCTTTCCTCACTGGTCTGCGGACGTTGCTGCATTACTGCTTCCATTTGTTGTAGTCTCTGCTCTTGCTTCTGTAACAGGTCTATGAAGCGGGCCTCAGATTGCTGCTGGGCTTGTTGATGAGCTTGCTGCTGGGCTGCAAGGCTCCTTTGCAAACCTGCATTTGTCTGCTGTTGATTGGCATTTGCTAGAGCCAGCTGTTTCAGTATCTCCTCCATGCTGGCTTAAAAAAAACTGCCACTGGTTCTCCACCAACTGTGAGGGGGTTAACTCGGTAGCGGGTGTGTGTGACCCCCTGGTTGGGCTCCCCACACAAAAACAGGGCCAGCAGACGGAGGTTGTGGTTTTCAAAATCAAAAGGTGCGGTTTATTTCTCTATGTACAGTGACAAAAACACAGCAAAGCCAAAAAGAAACAAACAAAATAAATCCTGGTCAGTTTGACCTCTGACTAAACATGCAGGTTTCCTAAACTAACAACTGGGATCAGCCTAGTGCTGTCCTAGTCCCTAAGTCCCTGGTTTAGTAAAAGTCCAAACAAATAGCCACACAGGCTTTGCCTCACCGCACAGGGGTTCACTCTCCCTAGACAGTCCACACAGGTCTGGTTCCAGGCATGAGCTAATATCTAATGAATCTGGGAGTTTCTTATAGAGGCCTAAATGAGCTGACAAGGTTCAGCTGGTCTCATCAACTCCCTGTCTGCACGACGCCCAGCCCTCTCCCTAGAGGTATGAGTCATCCATGAGCACACTAGCCTTATACAACTCTCCACCTAGTTGTACAAATCGGCGTAAAGCCTGAATCTGGGCGAAATATATCTACCCCCCTGGATGCAACCAGGTGACTTTACCTTCCTGCTGTCACAATATATATATATATATATATATATATATATTGTGACAGCAGGAAGGTAAAGTCACCTGGTTGCATCCAGGGGGGTAGATATATTTCGCCCAGATTCAGGCTTTACGCCGACTTATACAACTAGGTGGAGAGTTGTATAAGCCCAGCTGAGGCTAGTGGGCTCATGGATGACTCATACCTCTAGGGAGAGTGTGGGGCGTCGTGCAGACAGGGAGTTGATGAGACCAGCTGAAGCTTGTCAGTTCATTTAGGCCTCTATAAGAACTCCCAGATTCATTAGGTGTTAGCTCATGCCTGGAACCAGACCTGTGTGGACTGTCTAGGGAGAGTGAACCCCTGTGCGGTGAGACAAAGCCTGTGTGGCTATTTGCTTGGACATTTAAAACCAGGGACTTAGGGACTAGGACAGCACTAGGCTGATCCCAGTTGTTAGTTAGGAAACCTGTATGTTTAGTCAGAGGTCAAGCTGACCAGGGTTTATTTTGTTTATGTTTCTTTTTGCTTTGCTGTGTTTTTTTGTCACTGTAAATAGAAAATAAACCGCACCTTTTTGATTTTGAAAACCACAACCTCCGTTTGCTGGGCCTGTTTTTGTGTGGGGAGCCCATCCCGGGGGTCACACACACCCGCTGCCGAGCTAACCCCCTCACAGTTGGTGGAGAACCAGTGGCAGTTTTTTTTTAAGCCAGCATGGAGGAGATACTGAAGCAGCTGGCTCTAGCAAATGCCAATCAACAGCAGACAAATGCAGGTTTGCAAAAGAGCCTTGCAGCTCAACAACAGAACTTCGCAGCCCAGCAGCAAGCTCATCAACAGAGCCTTGCAGCCCAGCAGCAGACAAACGCAACTTTGCAACAGAGTCTGGAGGCTCAGCAACAAGCCCAGCAGCAATCTGAGGCCCGCTTCATAGACCTGTTGCAGAAGCAAGAGCAGAGACTACAACAACAGATGGAAGCAGTAATGCAGCAACGTCCGCAGACCAGTGAGGAAAGCCGTCCCACTAATACCGCGTCCTTTGGGGTGAGTCGTTTATTGACAAAAATGACTGGAGAGGATGATCCAGAGGTATTTTTGACCACATTTGAAAGGACCGCTGAAAGAGAAAAGTGGCCTGAGGAGCAGTGGGCTGGACTGGTGGCTCCTCTGTTAACTGGTGAATCGCAGAAGGCTTACTATGACCTAGAGCCTGACCAAGCAAAAGACTATGTGATGCTAAAAGCTGAAATATTGGCAAGGCTGGGTGTCACCCTGGCTGTCCGGGCTCAGCGTGTGCATAACTGGACTTTCCAGCTTGGAAAACCCCCCAGGTCTCAAATGTATGATCTTATTCACCTGAGCAGGAAGTGGCTACAGCCAGAGACTTTGTCCGCACCAGAGATTGTGGAACGTGTTGTAATGGATCGTTTTTTGAGAGCTCTTCCTACTGCCATCCAAAAATGGGTAAGCCATGGAGACCCAGAGACGGCCGGTGGTCTTGTGGATCGTGTAGAGAAATACTTGGCTACAGAGAACCTGACGGCCTCTTCCAGAGACTCTCGGACTTTCCACCCTAAGACCAGACCATCCCCAGGGGCGGATAAGAGGATTCCAAGGGGTGAGGGTGGAGAGAGTGAGAGGGTGGGAGCTCTACCCAAAGTTTGGCGAGAACAGCCTGGGAAGTCAGGGGCTCAAGAGGCAGCCAAATGGATTGTTTGCTACCGCTGCCGGCAAGCGGGACATATTGCAGCAAATTGCCCGGTTGTGGAGGAACCCATGCAGTGTGACTTTCTGACGGGCAGACGTCAGTCGCTGTGTGCGACAGTCGCATGCACTGCCATTCGAGGAACTGAGAAACATTTATGCAAAATGTGTGTTAATGGTAGAAATGTTGTGGTATTGCTGGATTCAGGTAGCCTTGTGACCCTAATAAAGGCTGAGTTAGTTAAAACAGAGGTCTTTGGGAATAGCAAGGTAGCTGTTATTTGTGTGCATGGGGACACCCGAGAGTATCCAGTGACTACAGTGTGTTTCGAGACCCCCAAAGGTACCCTCTCTCATCCAGTGGGCTTAGTATCTCAGTTACCGCATGACGCCATTGTGGGAAGGGATTTTCCGAAGTTCTGGGAACTGTGGGATGATCCTGAGCCCCCCACTGGTGCCCCTATGTACCAGGAATGTGATAGCCAGAACTCCCCTGAGAGTGGTGAGGACTCTCCGGAATTTCCCTTATCAGTATTGGCAGGGGAGACTCAAGAAACTGGAGAGGAGCCCACCTCCTCAGACGAAAACCTACCGTCTGTGGAGTTTTCTGATCTTGAGGTTCACAGGGAAAACTTTGCCACAGAACAGTTGAAAGACCCCGCCCTAATAAAGGCACGGGAAAACGTAGTGAAAATAGATGGCGAGTTAGTGAACCCAGATAATACCTGCACTTACCCATACTTCAGCGTAGAGAAGGACCTACTGTATCGGGTGGCAAAAAGGGCAGAAGAAACCGTTGAGCAGCTTGTGGTGCCCAAACCTTACAGGAAGTTGGTGTTGGAGTTGGCCCATGGGCACATTCTTGGAGGTCATCTGGGGACAGAGAAAACCCGAGAGAGGGTATTACAGAGATTCTATTGGCCGGGGGTGATGAAGGACATAGAAAATTATTGTTCCTCCTGCCCTGTGTGTCAGAGGTCGGCCCCGATGCCACATTTCCGTAGCCCGCTGGTCCCTCTACCCATCATTGAGGTCCCGTTTGAGAGGATCGCCATGGATTTGGTAGGTCCTATAATCAAGTCCGCTAGGGGGCACCAGTACATATTAGTTATAATGGACTATGCCACCCGTTATCCAGAAGCGATCCCTCTCCGAAATACCTCGGCCAAAACCATAGCCAAAGAGCTATCTCTTGTGTTTAGCCGGGTGGGTATTTGTAAAGAACTGCTTACGGACCAAGGTACACCCTTTATGTCCCGGGTTATGAAGGAGCTGTGTAAATTGTTCAAAGTGACGCAATTACGTACATCTGTGTATCACCCCCAAACCGATGGGCTGGTTGAAAGATTCAACAAAACCCTAAAACAAATGTTGAAGAAAGTGGTGGATAGAGATGGAAAGGATTGGGACTGTCTACTTCCTTATCTGATGTTTGCTATTAGGGAGGTGCCCCAATCCTCTACGGGATTCTCCCCCTTTGAGTTACTGTATGGGAGACACCCAAGAGGGCTGTTGGATATTGCCAAGGAAACTTGGGAAAGTGAGAGTTCTCCCCACAGGAGTGTGATTGAGCATGTCGCCCTGATGCAAGACCGAATTGCACAGGTAATGCCCATCGTGAAGGAACATTTGGCCCAAGCGCAGTTAGCACAGCAGAGAGTGTACAACCGTGGAGCCAAGACCCGTACCTTTTCCCCGGGGGATAGGATACTGGTACTTGTCCCTACGGTTGAAAGTAAATTCCTTGCCAAATGGCAAGGCCCCTATGAGATAATGGAAAAAGTGAGCGAAGTGAATTACAAGGTCAGACAACCAGGAAGGCGAAAGCCCGAACAGATCTATCACGTTAATCTGTTGAAAGCCTGGAGGGATAGAGAGTCCCTAGTCGCAGACACTTGGTCACCAGCTCAAACTGGTTGCGTGATTCCTGAGGTTGGAATAGCAGCCACCTTGTCACAACCCCAACAACAGGAGGTTAAGGAGTTTGTGCTTCGCAACAAGGAGGTATTCTCTGAGCTGCCGGGACAAACATCTGGGGTAGAGCATGACATCATTACCCCGCCCGGTGAAAGGGTGAAGTTAAAACCCTATCGGATCCCAGAGGCCCGACGGGAGGCAATACGGGAGGAAGTACAGAAAATGCTGAACTTAGGGGTGATAGAGGAGTCCCAAAGTGATTGGTCTAGTCCCATTGTGTTGGTGCCTAAACCGGATGGGAGCTGGCGATTTTGTAACGATTTTCGTCAGTTGAACAAAGTTACAAAATTTGACACCTACCCCATGCCACATATAGATGAGTTGATCGACCGGCTGGGAACAGCCCGATACATGACGACTCTTGACCTCACAAAAGGGTATTGGCAAATCCCCCTGGCCAAGTCGGCCAAAGAGAAAACCGCATTTGTAACCCCAGACGGGGCGTTCCAATATAAAAGAATGCCGTTCGGGTTACAGAATGCGCCGGCCACATTCCAGCGGAAAATGGACCAGATGCTGAGGCCCCATCGGAAGTATGCTGCGGCTTACCTGGATGACGTAATTGTCCATAGCACAGATTGGGCCTCACATCTGCCAAAAGTGCAAGCAGTCCTGGACTCTGTTCGGGAAGCGGGGTTTACGGCTAACCCCAAGAAGTGTACCATTGGGCAGGAGGAGGCCAAATATCTTGGGTACACCATTGGGAGGGGAGTAATAAAACCCCAACTCAACAAAGTCGAGGCCATCCAGAGTTGGCCACGTCCCAACAGCAAGAAGCAGGTACGAGCCTTTCTGGGAATCGCTGGGTATTATCGGCGATTCATTCCCCACTTTGCTTCTAAGGCTGTGCCCCTAACCAACCTGACGAAGGGGAAAGGGTCGGTCATGATTAAATGGACCCCCGAGGCTGAGGCAGCATTCCAATTCTTGAAACAAGCCTTATGTAGCCAGCCAGTGTTGTATTCACCCGACTTCTCTAAAGACTTTGTCGTACAAAGTGATGCGTCAGATGTGGGGTTAGGAGCAGTATTGTCCCAGGTCTGGAACGGGGAAGAGCACCCAGTCATTTACCTCAGCAGGAAGTTGAAGTCCCATGAGGTAAATTACGCCACCGTTGAAAAGGAGTGTTTAGCGGTGAAGTGGGCTCTAGATTCCCTTCGGTACTACCTGCTAGGTAGGCACTTTGACATGGTTACGGATCACGCTCCGTTAAAGTGGATGGCTCAAAACAAGGAAACAAATAGAAGAGTGAATAGGTGGTTCCTGGCCCTCCAGGAATTCAACTTCACAGTAAAGCATCGCCCTGGCGTTCAAATGGGGAATGTGGATGCTTTGTCTCGAGTACATGAATGCCTGATTGCTGGTGTTCCAACCCCGAGGTTAAAACAAGAGGGGGGGGTATGTGACAGCAGGAAGGTAAAGTCACCTGGTTGCATCCAGGGGGGTAGATATATTTCGCCCAGATTCAGGCTTTACGCCGACTTATACAACTAGGTGGAGAGTTGTATAAGCCCAGCTGAGGCTAGTGGGCTCATGGATGACTCATACCTCTAGGGAGAGTGTGGGGCGTCGTGCAGACAGGGAGTTGATGAGACCAGCTGAAGCTTGTCAGTTCATTTAGGCCTCTATAAGAACTCCCAGATTCATTAGGTGTTAGCTCATGCCTGGAACCAGACCTGTGTGGACTGTCTAGGGAGAGTGAACCCCTGTGCGGTGAGACAAAGCCTGTGTGGCTATTTGCTTGGACATTTAAAACCAGGGACTTAGGGACTAGGACAGCACTAGGCTGATCCCAGTTGTTAGTTAGGAAACCTGTATGTTTAGTCAGAGGTCAAGCTGACCAGGGTTTATTTTGTTTATGTTTCTTTTTGCTTTGCTGTGTTTTTTTGTCACTGTAAATAGAAAATAAACCGCACCTTTTTGATTTTGAAAACCACAACCTCCGTTTGCTGGGCCTGTTTTTGTGTGGGGAGCCCATCCCGGGGGTCACACACACCCGCTGCCGAGCTAACCCCCTCACAATATATATATATATATATATAATATAATGTTTGGGGGTTCTAAGTAATTTTCTAGCAAAAAATAATAATTTTTTAGCAAGTGGTTGAATGGGGACCTGCTCCAAGAAAACTACGGAAAGTGCCATTGCTTGTCTCCTGTTGAAAATACAGGATGCCTGGCTGTCTGTGGCTTCAGAACCTTGAGACCCTGGAACAAGAATGCAAATTGAGAGTAAAAAAAAGATTAAAGTCAGAACGACAGCCAGGAAATTAGTATGTTCAGAGGCAGGTGATGGCCGTTGCATCCTCCATGCTTCCTTAGGTTGGTTGGTATCCTTTATTTTTCCTATCGATCATTATAAACCTTCCTGTGTTCGGCGGTTGCACTCATCGCTGTACGTTCTTAAAATACACTCTATAATGCAAATTTTCATTTTTAACAGTAAACAAGTTTTGATCCTTTTTATGTAATTCACACTTTTTTTTTTTTTCTACACGGAATGATCAGGTTTTTATGTAATAATTATAAAATTGTAGCACAGCTTTTGAAAAAAATAGAAAAAAAAAAGAAAAAAAAAAAGTTTAACTAATCTTCATTTCAGTTTATTCACATGCAAAAAAAAAAAAAACCTCTTTATGCGGCGAAAGGCCTTGTGGGTAATGGCATTTTTACAGCTTCCATTTAGTCACCTGAAGTTCTAGTAGAAGTAGGGGCTTGTTCACATGGGAGGGTGAGGGGTGGTAAAAATAGGGGGTTGTACAGCGGTTTTACTGCCCCCCGGCCTATACTTTTTAGGGTTCATTCCGCCTTGCGATTGAAAAGTATTTTTTTGGGCTAAAAACAGCGCGTGAAAAACGTCTCCCCTGCAGTCTCAGTGTGAAAGCCGGAGTGCTGTCACTGAGGCGATGCGCTGGCAGGACGTTAAAGGTCCTGCAAGCAGCATCTTTGGAGCGATGAAGGAGCGGTGTGTATACAGCGCTCCTCCACTGCTCCTGCCCATTGAAATGAATGGGCACTGCTTGCAAAGCGCTTCGGCAGCGGCGCTACATGGGCGCATTTAACCCCTTCATCGGCCGCTAGCGGGGCGCTTTTAACCGAATAGCGCCGCTGAAATGACGGTAAAGTGCCGCTGAAACTAGCAGCGTTTTACCGTAAATGCCTGCCCGCTCCAGTGTGAAAGCAGCCTAATGCACACGATCGGAAATTCCGACAAGAAAACCGTGGATTTTTTCAGACGGAATTTTGGCTTAAACTTCTGTTGCATTCACACGGTCACACAAATCTTGTCGGAAATTACGAAGGTCAAGAACGCGGTGACGTACAAGACGTACGATGAGCCGAGATCAATGAAGTTCAATAGGCAGTTCAGCTCTTCTGCTTGATTCTGAGCATGCGTGTTTTTTTTTGTGCGTCGGTATTGCATACAGACGATCGGAATTTCCGATAGGAACTTTTTCCGTCGGAAAAATCGAGAACCTGCTCTCAATCTTTTGCTTGCGGAAATTCCATCCAGATTGAAAAGATTCAATTACCCTTCAGGTCTGGTATGGATTTTAAGGGGAACTCCATCCCAAATTTAAATAAAAAAATGGCGTGGAGTTCCCCATAAAAATCCATAAAAATCCATACTAGACCTTTTATCCGAGCACGCAACCTGGCAGGCCGCAGGAAAAGAGGGGGGGGCGAGAGAGTGCCCCCCTCCTGAACCGTACCAGGCCACATGCCCTCAACATGGGGAGGATGCTTTGGGGGTCTGTGACCCCTCAAAGCACCATGTCCCCATGTTGATGGGGACAAGGGCCTCATCCCCACAACCCTTGCCCGGTGGTTGTGGGGGTCTGCGGGCGGGGGGCTTATCGGAATCTGTAAGACACCTTTAACAAAGGGGACCCTCAGATCCTGGCCCCCCCCCCTATGTGAATTGGTAAGGGGTACATTGTATCCCTACCATTTCACAAAGAAAGTGTAAAAAATTGTAAAAAAACCACACAGATACCGTTGGGAAAAGTCCTTTATTAAAAATAAAAAAAAAGATTCCAGCGGTGGTAATCCACTCTCGGTATCCTGCAAAGGGTGATCTCCTCTCCGGGGTCCAGGCTCCAACGATGATGTCCAACGCAGCGAGGAACAGCACACGGTCCTCTCTTCACCGGAGCGGAGACACCCCGGGAATGACGTGGCTTCAGCCAGTGACAGCTCTTAAGTAGCTGAGGGTGGGGCCACCCGTCACGTGACTCCATCCCCCTCTGACGCAAGGGGAAACCCGGGCTTCCCCAGTGACGTGCGGGTGACCCCGCCCCCCTCTGATGCAACGGAAACCTGCGTTACATCAGAGGGGGGCGGGGTCACCCGCAAGTCACTGGGGAAGCCCGGATTTCCCCTTGCATCAGAGGGGGACGGGGTCACATGATGGGTGTCCCCGCCCTCAGCTTCTTAAGAGCTGTCACTGGCTGAAGCCGCGTTATTCCCAGGATGGCTCCGGTGAAGAGAGGACCGTGTGCTGTTCCTCGCTGCGCTGGACATCATCGTTGGAGCCTGGACCTGGAGAGGAGATCATCCACCGCTGGACCCCGGAGAGTAGATCACCCATCGCAGGATACCGAGAGTGGATTACCACCGCTGGAATCTTTTTTTTTTTAATTTTTTTTAATAAAGGACTTTTCCCATGGTGTTTGTGTGTTTTTTTTACAATTTTTTACACTTTCTTTGTGAAATGGTAGGGGTACAATGTACCCCTTACCAATTCACATGGGGGGGGGCGGGATCTGGGGGTCCCCTTTGTTAAAGCCCCCCCCGCCCGCAGACCCCCACAACCACCGGGCAAGGGTTGTGGGGATGAGGCCCTTGTTCCCATCAACATGGGGACATGGTGCTTTGAGGGGTCACAGACCCCCAAAGCATCCTCCCCATGTTGAGGGCATGTGGCCTGGTACGGTTCAGGAGGGGGGGCGCTCTATCGTCCCCCCCCTCTTTCCCTGTGGCCAGCCAGGTTGCGTGCTCGGATAAAGGGTCTGGTAGGGATTTTTGGGGGGAACTCCACGCCATTTTTTTTTAAATTTGGGGTGGAGTTCCCCTTAAAATCCATACCAGACCAAAAGGGTCTGGTATGGATATTTGGGGGAACCCCACATCATTTTTTTTTTATTTGACGCAGGGTTCCCCTTAATATCCATACCAGACCTGAAGGGCCTGGTAATTGAATTTGGGGGGAGCCCCACGCATTTTTTTTATGACTTTTCTCTGTATTGCCGGGAGCCGACAATTCATTAATAGCCGCGAGTGCTTTTAAATGACTTTTTCCTTCAGAAATTACACTTTATGCAGGGACAGTTCTAAGCACGGGAAACATGCGCTACTTCACATGCATATCATACACACCCCCCAGGTACGAAATTTAAAGGAATATTTCACTTTTATTGTTTCACTTTAAGCATTATTAAACTCACTGCTCCCGAAAAAACGGCCGTTTTTAAAACTTTTTTTTTGCATTGATACATGTCCCCTGGGGCAGGACCCGAGTCCCCAAACACTTTTTAGGACAATAACTTACATATTAACCTTGATAATTAGCACTTTTGATTTCGAAAGTTCGAGTCCATTGTATAGGGTTCTAAAGTTTGCACAAACTTTAGGTCCGTTCGCAGGTTCTGGTGCGAACCGAACAGGGGGGGGTTGTTTGGCTCATCCCTAGTGTACTGTAGGAGACCAGATATAGTGACTGCAGGCTCTTGGGTTTAGTAACACTTTAAATGACAGATTGCTGTGGGTATCAGTTTTGTATGTTACGTAACATTTCAGATTATATTTTCTTGAACTCTTTTATTGCTACAGCTGGATTTGTCCTTAAAACAAGCTTGTTTTAGTTTGCTAGAAAAAATATCCGCGTTGATGATGTCACTTTCTATTGGCCGCGCTCCCCAGGTTTGAACGTGCTGGAGGGACAGTCTCGCCCCATCACTTGGGATCTCTTCCAGATCGTGGATAACGATAACATTCAAGCTGTCCGCCTGGTAACAGTGGATGGGTTGCATCACGGACGTCTCACGCTGAGAGGTGCAGAAATGTCTTTTTTCTTCTCTGTTTGGTTTATGAGAACGTGCAGCAAGCGGGAAGAAATATTTAAATAGGACAAAGCGTGGTTCAGTAATGGCCAGCGGCGGTTTTATGGACTTTATTAAAGCTGAACTCCAGAGGCAGATGCCAAAAAGACGTAAATGAATGCAGCTCTGTAATTATCATAATTTTTTTGCTGCCGGCCCTTTTAAGGGGCATTTAAAGTGCACCTTCGCCCTAAAAAAAACAATCAATGTGCATCTGGCTCCACCCCCCTCCGTCTCCTACCATTTTAATTTTAAAAAATGTCCAGCCGCACTGTTTTGCGTGTTTTGGGGAAACAATGGATATAGAAAAATCTAAAAGTGTATGGCCAGCCTAAAGTCCCTTTGTCTAAAGCAGTGGTCTCCAAACGAAGGCGCTTTTCTTTTATCCGGACCTTGGGGCACTGGTTCATCCACTGATACCAACAATGGGGCATAATCCCCTCCACTGACACCAATAATGGGGTACAATTCCTCCCCTAATGCCAACAATGGGGCACTATTGCTTCTACTAATACTAACGATGGGGAACTATTCCTTCCAATGACACCAACGATGGGGCACTATTCCTCCCAATGACACCAATGATGGGACACTATTCCTCCCACTGATGCCAATGATGGGGCACTATTCCTCCCAATGACACCAATGATTGGGCACAATTCTTCTCACTGATACCAATGATGGGGCACTATTCCTCCCTCTAATACCAACGATGGGGCACTATTCCTTCCACTGACACCAACGATGGGGCACTATTCCTCCCCTAATACTAACAGTGGGGCACTATTCCTCCCACTTATACCAATGATGGGGCACTATTCCTCCCTCTAATAGCAACGATGGGGCAGTATTCCTCCCCCCTGATACTAATGATGGGGCACTATTGCTTTTAGTGACACTAATGATGGGGCACTATTCCTCCCACTGACACCAATGATGGGGCACAATTTCTCCCAATGACACCAACAAGGGAGCCTAATGACACCAATGAGGGTGTACAATTCTTCCCACTAACACCAATAATGGGGCACTATTCCTTCCACTGATGCTGAGATATTTTCTACTCCCAATGGCCACAGTCTGGCCCCCCTAAGGCTCCTTTCACACCGGGGCAGGTGGTGGGGTGACGGTAAAGCGCCGCTATTTTTAGTGGCGCTTTACCATCGGAATTGCAGCGGTATTCGGCCGCTAGCGGTGCGGTTTTAACCCCCACTAGCGGACAAAAAAAGGGTTAATACTGCCCGCAATGTGCCTCTGCAGATATAGCCGCGCTGCACCATTGCTTTCAATGGGAAGGAGCTGTGGAGGAGCGGTAAACACACCGCTTCTTCACCGCTCCAAAGATGCGGCTAGCAGGACTTTCGGAGCGGTCCTGCTAGCGCACCACTCCAGTGTGAAAGCCCTCTGGGCTTTCACACTGGAGAAACAGCAGCCGATGTTTAGGGTCGGTTTGCAAGCGCTATTTTTAGTGCAATAGCGCCTGCAAATCGCCCCAGTGTGAAAGGGGCCTAAAGTCTGAAGGCTAGTGAGCTGGACCTTTGCTTAGAAAGTTTGGAGGTCCCGACTCTAAAGGGAGCCTTCTTGTCTTGTTACAAAAAGCTTTTTTAGATTCTTTGACTTTATTGGTCATCACCAATTTGTATTTTCTGCTATGCCACATGTCTTGACCTTCCTGTACGGTGTCACATTCCAAACCTGAGCATTTTGCATATGCAATTGATGTCTTGCAAAAGTCAATAAAAATAGTTTTAACCAAAAAATCTCAGCTTTGAAGAAGTTTAGTAATAATCATTTTATTCTATTCATCAGACTCCAAGGCTTTCGTTTTCACTGTCCAGGACATCAAAGATGGCGTTGTACGTTACCACCACGATGACAGTGACACCACCAAAGACTTCATTGTCTTCCGAATTTTTGATGGCAAACACAGCATCCGACACAAATTCCCCATCAACATTCTCCCTAAGGACGACAGCCCACCCTTCCTGGTTAACAATGTGGGTTTCGAGCTCCTGGAAGGTGCCTCCATCCTCATTGAGAAAGACATGTTACTGGCAACCGATATGGATTCCAGTGATGACCACATCCTCTACAATATCACCAGGCCACCTAAAGCTGGAGAATTGGTGAAGAGATATTCCTCCGAGAGTCCCGGTAAATGCCACCTCTAGGTGTGTTCTACTTATAGTCCAGCAGTGTTCCCCTCTTTAATTATGGACTGTTCTGAAAACCTGAAGATAACTTTTTTGGAGGCTTTTAACACCAATGAAGGTAAAAACTGTGTGGTTTGTCCTAGGTGTTCTGGTACCGACGTTCCTGCAGAGGGATCTCTTCCGCGGCCTCATCTATTACAGACACTTTGGTGAGGAGATCTTCCAGGACTCCTTCGAGTTTGTATTGTCAGACAGCCACCAGCCTCCCAACTACTCTGACAAGCATGTGAGTTCCTCCTGCTTTAAATTCCAGAACTTTCCACTTAGATATAGTATAGTAAATAATATAACTACTTTAAAATTAAATTGTAATAACATGTGTTAAATAAGTACTGTATATACTCGAGTATAAGCCGACCCGAATATAAGCCGAGGCACCTTATTTTACCACAAAAAAATGGGAAAATGTATTGACTCGAGTATTGTTAGCGAAATTAGGCTGTACGCAGAGCATACAGCCAGATATCGTGTCTCTAATAGTAACACATTTCGTCTCAATGCAATAATACTTCTTTAAGCTAAAATTCACTCACCTTTATTCGAACCCCATTCATACAAATCAAGAAGCATCACCAGACTGTCCTCATCTCGTCATCACAGCCTCACTGACTGTCAACGCTCATAAAAGGCTTTTATTAAACTCCCAGCCGGAGGAAGTGAGCTAACAGGGTGTGAGCTCCACCCAGCAGATGACCATATAAGGATATCCCTTCCAACAGGGTTATTTAAATACATACAATACATTAATACAACAAAATAACCTTTTACAGACATGTATACATTCAAATAGACTAGCAGTGACATGCACTGTTTCCAATGACGGGAACCATATGACAATTATGGCTCAATGGACCACAATTGTCGTATAGTTATGCTATAGTTCCTGTGGACGCAGATCTGTCCGCTCTGAGTCATTTAATGCCAACACCAAGAAGTGGCCAGTCCCTTGGCGAGGCATAAAACAAATATCCCTAAAAGGAGAAAACATTGCTGTGTCCACAGGAAGATTTTCCCGCCACCGGTCTTCCACCAACGTCTGTATGTGCGAATACGTTGAAATAAGCGCATTACAGCAAAACCGACACTGGGGGACATCTGACAACATATATTAATAAAATTTTCCACAACAGTATAAGCCTAGGGTATCCATCTGCATGCCTCACTGTGCCTCACTTTGCCTCACTGTGTCCATCTGCATGCCACACTGTGCCCATGCCTCACTGTGCCCATGCCTCACTGTGTCCATGACTAGACTGACGTTTAACATGGTAGTCTATGGAAGGGGTGCCCGGCTTTGAAAAATCGGTGCTCCCCAGTCGTAGGTCCCCCAGACTTTGCACACTTATAGAGGAGAAATTGGGCTACATGTGTGCCAAGTTTTGGGTCCAGGGAACCTACGACCGGTCGGTACCGGGTCCCCAAAGTCACCCGAGAAATTACTGTTTAACATGGGAGTCTATGGAAAGGGCGCACGGCTTTGAAAAATCGGTGATCCCTGGTCGTAGGTTCCCCAGACAACAAACTTTGTACACTTGTAGAGGAAGAGTGGGGCTACACGTGTGCTAAGTTCGGGGTCTAGGGGACCTACGGTACCGGGTCCCCAAAATCCGGGAGATCAGGCGCAAAAAGGTGACTCGAGTATAAGCCGAGGGGGGGATTCTTCAGCACAAAAAAATGTGCTGAAAAACTCGGCTTATAGTCGAGTATATACGGTATATAAGATTTTAGTGGTTGGGCTTACATTTTTGTAGCAAAGTCTCTAGCCTCCTCCAGTCTAATGAGAACCTTCAGGGCCAAAGATAGCTGACATCATTCAATATGTGGTGGGTTGTGAGGCATAGTGGGTGCAAGGTGGATAAAGTTATTGGGCGCCAGACACTTCTTGGATGTAAAAGAGGTTTTATTTCTCTTAACATTCCTTTTTATATTTTGAGGGGAAAGAGGCTTAGGGCCAGGACACCCTTTAGCAGTTTCAATTTTAATTGGCAGACTCTGAGACTTCAATAGGAGGACAGCCGTACAGGGAAAGGCCCCCAGCAAGGCGCCACATCTGCACGTGCACGATTGCTGTCTCCTATGGCAACAGTCTTTAGCAGTTCCTAACTCAAATCGTTACAGTCTTCTACTTCACTACAACTTCTACTTGCAGTTCTTCAGCCCCTTGAGCTCCTGGTCTCTCACTGGACCCTCTGATTCACTGACTCTGAATCCCTGGAGCTCCTTAAAGCTTTGCGGTGGTATCTCCCTCAAGCATCACCCACGCTTCCCTGCTAGGTCCCTAGCTTGGCACTGCAGATACTTCTCTAGCTTCACCCCCGCTAACCAGCTCGGTCCCTGGCTTGACTCACAAGGCTAATCTGCAAGCGTCACCTCCGCTGGTTGGGTCCCTGACTTGATCACCGCCTGAAGTTTCCCGATTCTCCACCGTGCCAGTTCGGTGAGAATGCTGCTCCGGTACTTGCTTTAGTTACTCACTGTGGTCCTTGGTAAAAGTGATTGGTCCCTTTGTGGCGAAAGCTTCCCTTCTACCTCCGACCTCTGACAGGTTCTCCGGCCGACAGAACCGTCACTTATGGTTGGACTGCAAGCCGCAATCCCAACCCTGCGCTGCTCTCTTACTTCTGGATAGGCCCTCAGACGGCCTGGCAGCCAAATGCCCCCAGGATAGGCCCAATATCCAGCCTAGCAGCCTGGGGCGTACGACACACGTCCATCCAGACAGCCATCCAGGTGGCACAGAACAACGATCACCTGACTCCACCCGAATATATAGGTTCTTACAGCAGGCCAAGGGATTCAAGAAAACCCCTGCCCATTGGCTGAGATACCCCATATACCCATAACCTGACTTGGGTTGCCCTTCTCATATCTAGTACCACCAAGTACCCGGCCACCTAGCGGTAGAAGATAAAAGTGCAACAAGGCCCAACTTAGAGAGAAATCAATGGATCTCTAACAATCGACCATGATAACTACTCCTGACAAGTAAATTTGTGAGGAGCTCCCTGACTAAACCCCAGGCCACTAAATATACAGTATTTATCTGCGTATAACACGCACCCTAACTTTAAGAGGGAAGTTTCAGGAAAAAAACTTTCCACAGACCCCTGTGTATAACACACAGGCACAGTTTACCCTCTATTTTAAGGGTAAAAAAGTGAGTGTTACACGCCAATAAATACAGTACTTTAATTGAGAAACTGAGGACAGTGTTGCTAGTCCATGCAATGGGTGACATAGGTTCCTTGTTTTGGATGTCACATTGTACTTTGAAGACATATCTGTGACTGGACTAAGCCCCTACTGCACTCTGCCAGGATAAGGGGTGGGCAGGAGGGGTAGCCGCTCTGGGTGCAACCATAGGCAGGACACACCATTACCATGCGTAAGCTCCAGATCAGAGGCTGGCAATAAATGGAACGTGACTTCATGTCAGCTCTAACCACTGCTGCTGTCACATTGTGCGCCAACATGACCGCTCTCCACCCCCTTCTAACCACAGCTGATAGGAAAAACACACCATGCATACACAACTACCTCCCAGCTGCTAGAAAGCAAGCAATTGGGCATGCATGTGCAGTACACACATAATGGCAACCATAGACAGCTGGAGAAAGGGGGCCGAGAATGGGCACAGGGCAGTACACCCATTCCACGGCATGCATTAGCATTTGGGAAGGGGGTACAGTACTTCATCCTTGCTCTGGGTGCTGGAGGAACCTGTCCCTGTACTGAAGGCAGATAATATATTCCCCAAGGGGACTTTATGTAGCAAAGATTGTATACACTATATTATGGCCTACCTACGTTCAACAAGAAAGAGTATGTACAACTCAGTGTGTATGTGTGTGTATATATATGTATCTCAGGCCAGAGGTTCTATAGAGTCAATTTTGATCAATCTTGATCTCCTTGTGGTCAATTGAAACCAGTAACTTTTGCATTTGTTCATTTAGAATTTCAATTACAGCTCACTTGAAAGTGGTTGAAAATGCTGAAAAGTACAAAAGGCAAAACTTTTTTTTCATTTTGGATAGAGTAAGGGACGATTAAAACCCCTGTCGGGTCTCTTCACTTCCTGTCCCATAGCCTAAACAGGAAGTGAGAGAAAATCCCTTCAAAGGGATGGAATCCTGGGGTGTCACCAGTACAATAGTGTCCCTATTGTAAGTTTTCTCCTCTATTCCTGTTCTGGTGACAACCCAAAAATTTTCATTTTCCTTCACTCTCTGGGTTAAGTTTGGATCCATGCCTTTATCCCCCACCTTCCACAATAATATGTGGGTTTTTTTGGGGAAACTTTTTTTGCTGGGTATTTTTAGTTATTTTTTCTGTTGGTTCTGCCCCTACTGCAATTCTGGCCTAGGCCAGAATGATGTGTGTCCCGCTCCTGCATCCCTGGGAAACCTACATTGCATATCTCAGGAGGGCCCATTCACAGAATGGCTGGGGCATCTGAGATTTTTAATTTAAAAACCAGCTTAACAGGTAAGAAAGGATGGGGGGGGGGGGGGGAAGGTTGGAAGAAATAAAGTTCCACTTTAAGGGCCTGTGTTGATGGGCTTTTGTTCACTTCAAATCAATTTTGCATTCCCATACAAGACTATGTGAATACAAAACCTGCAGGTCAAATGCAGGCCAGATGGAGGTCATCTGCAGTTCCACAAGGCCAGTCAATTAATTCTGAATGATCTCAGAAGCATCTCAAACCGATACCATTGACACAAGTTTAAATCCTGTCAACACAGGTCCTGAGGCTTGTGTAATCCAAGAGTACAAACAAACGGCAACTTCCCCAAACTATAACTTGCCTTAACAGCAAGGAGCACATGGAAGGGTGACACAGCTTACGGACGTATTTGCAAATGTGTGCAAATGTGTTTGTTTGTACTGTTGGTTATTTGGTGAGGGGGCCCACTGGACACCTTTGCTGCCATTGTGCTAATTTCTGGGTGTCCAGTGCGCCCCTGTGTCTTTGGGGAGGGAGTGGGCCCCCTCCAGGCATACCTGCCCTCAATCTATCTATCCATTACTATATATGAACTCATACTATGGAGGCTCTCGATGTTTATAGAGTTAGGACTGCAGATAATACTAGGGTGCCTTGTCATGGCCACTGTAGCTTACTCATGTATTTGCAAATGTGTGCAAACTAAACCCCTGTTTTTAATGTGAACTGTTAGACAGGATAATTTGGTTTGTTGCAGGCTGGCTGGTAAGTTGAGCTGGGAATTTCTTTGTTTTTGTTTTGTATAGTCCAAGGCATGCATTCCCTATGGAGTGTGCACATTGGACAGTGCACATGGATCGCACTGTGGAGAGCACTCCAGAAACTTTAGAAGTCAGCGTATGCGGAAAAAAATCAAATATGTTTTTCAGATGGAACTGGTAGCCTGACTTCTAGAAAACTTGGATTATTCTTGTCAGTGGCTTCCAGCTTTGTGCAGGAGATCGCTGCAAAGCTGCCCAGAATTGGCTTCCTAACGCATGTCTAATCATTTTCTTAGGTTGTTGTAATCCTTATTATTTCTGTGAAGGATCAGCTTCCCAAAGAAGTATCTGGAAGTACAAGACATCTTATCGTGAAAGAGAACGAGGTGACCAGGCTCGGCCGTAATCAACTTCACTTTACCGCCACAGAGTCACCGCATAGTCAGCTCTTGTACACCGTCACCAAACCGTGTCACTCTCTGATGTCCCCGAGGTATGAGTCAGATAATGGATCTCCTATTACACCAGGGGCCTCAACACATTCTAAACAATGGGCCATTTTATTGTCCTTTTGACTTCAGGGGGGCCGGACTATTGATTGATGGTGGCTGTAGATGGGCCCCCTTGCTTTGGTGGTGAGTGTAGATGGGCTCTCTTGCATTGGGAGGTGAGTGTAGACAGGGCCCCTTGCATTAGTAGTCAGTGTAGACAGGCCCCCTTGCATTGGTAGTCAGTGTAGACAGGCCCCTTGCATTGGTAGTCAGTGTAGACAGGACCCTTTGCATTAGTAGTCAGTGTAGACAGGCCCCCTTGCATTGGTAGTCAGTGTAGACAGGCCCCCTTGCATTGGTAGTCAGTGTAGACAGGCCCCCTTGCATTGGTAGTCAGTGTAGACAGGCCCCCTTGCATTAGTAGTCAGTGTAGACAGGCCCCCTTGCATTGGTAGTCAGTGTAGACAGGACCCCTTGCATTAGTAGTCAGTGTAGACAGGCCCCCTTGCATTGGTAGTCAGTGTAGACAGGCCCCCTTGCATTGGTAGTCAGTGTAGACAGGCCCCCTTGCATTGGTAGTCAGTGTAGACAGGCCCCCTTGCATTGGTAGTCAGTGTAGACAGGCCCCCTTGCACTGGTAGTCAGTGTAGACAGGCCCCCTTGCATTAGTAGTCAGTGTAGACAGGCCCCCTTGCATTAGTAGTCAGTGTAGACAGGCCCCCTTGCATTGGTAGTCAGTGTAGACAGGCCCCCTTGCATTAGTAGTCAGTGTAGACAGGCCCCCTTGCATTGGTAGTCAGTGTAGACAGGCCCCCTTGCATTAGTAGTCAGTGTAGACAGGCCCCCTTGCATTAGAAGTCAGTGTAGACAAGCCCCTTGCATTTGTAGTCAGTGTAGACTGGCCCCCTTACATTGGTAGTCAGTGTAGATGGGCCCCATTGCATTGTTGGTGAGTGTAAACTGGCCCCCTTGCATTGTTGGTCAGTGCAGATGGTCCCACTTGCATTATGTTGGGTTTAGATTGGCCCTTTGCATTGGTGGTGAGTGTAGACTGGCCCCCTTGCGATTGTGGTGAGTGAAGACTGACCCCCTTGTACTGGTGATCAGTGTAGATAGGCCCCCTTGCATTGGTGGTGAGTGTATATGGGCCTCCTTGCTTTGGTGGTCAGTGTAGATGGCCCCCCCTGCATTGGCGGTGAGTATAGGCAGTCCACCTTGCATTGGTGGTGAAACATTAGGATTCAAAATGTATCCATTAAGTAGCAGAGAGACTGCTATCAGCTAGAGCAGTGGTCTCCAAACTGCGGCCCAGGGGGCCAGATGTGGCCCTTTGCTTGCTTTTATCTGGCCCTCGGGGAACTATCCACTAATTCCAACAATGGAGCATAATTCCCCTTTACTGACTCCAATGAAGGGGCAGAATTCCTCCCAGTGACACCAAAGATTGGGCACAATTCCTTCAAATAGCACAAACAATTGGGCCCAATGACACAAACAATGGGGCACAATTCCTTCCAATGACACCAACAATAGAGTGCTATTCCTCCCATTGACACCAACGATGTGGCATTGTTTAGTCCCACTGACATTGGGAACTTTTATACTCCCAATGCCCACATTCCGGCCCCCCTTAAGTCTGAAGGACAGTAAACTGGCCCTTTGTTTAGAAAGTTTGGAAAACCACTGAGCTAGAGGACACTGATTGGAACAGCATACGGTGCATCCGGAAAGTATTCACAGCGCTTTACTTTTTCCACAATTTGTTAAGTTACAGCCTTATTCTAAAATGGATTAAATTCATTATTTTCCTCAAAATTGTTCAAACAATACCCCATAATGACAACGTGAAAGAAGTTTGTTTGAAATATTTGCAAATTTATTAAAGCGGATGTAAACCCGCTGACACTTTTTTAGTACACCTGTAAGGCAAAAGGCATAATGAACTAGTATGCACCGCATACTAGCTCATTATGAAATACTTACCTTCGAACGATGCGTCGGTATCTCACCCAAACCACGCCGAGGGAGATGACATTTTGCCCCGGCGTGTCTTCCGGGTATCGCGGCTCCAGCGCTGTGAGTGGCTGGAGCTGCGATGTCGTCACTCCTGCGCATTCGTGCGGGAGACTTTTTTCTGGCAAGGTCCGGCGTCTGCCAGGCTTTCAGCCGAGAATCCCCTGTGTGCATGCGCTGCTGAAGTCAGTGGCTCATTGCAAGGGGAATATCTCCTAAGCCGTACAGGTTTAGGAGATATTCTTTTTACCTACAGGTAAGCCTTATTATAGGCTTACTTTTAGGTAAAAGTACAAAAAATTACTTTACAACCACTTTAACTACTTCCCACCCGGCCACTGTATATATATACGGCCGGGTGGGCGCTCTCTCCTTCTGAGTGGACGTTCAGGAACGTCCCTCAGAAGGAGGGGGATCGCGTGTGCGCGTTCCCACGCAGCGGCGCAATCCCGATGCACGCGTGTCACCCGGCGCATCTCGATTCGGCAGGAGGGCTCTGTGATTGGCCCCCCTGATCACATGACAGCCGTGTCCAATCACAGCCGTCATGTGATGTAAACAGAGAGCCGGTTGCTAGGCAATCAGCTATCCTCTCCTCACACAGAAGTCGTCGGTGAGGAGAGGAGAGCGGATCGCTGCAGTTGGCTGGTGATCAGTGAGTATGAGCTGTTTTTTTTTTAGCTTTTTACTCACTGCTCACCAGCCTAGTGTCCCCACACAGTGTAAAACACAAACATGTCCCCAAAGTACATGTCCCCAAAATACATGTCCCCACACACACCTGTTCCCCACATATGTGACAGTAAAATCATATGTCCCAATGATCATTTGCACACATATGTCCGTGATCACCTGCGCACATCTGTACATGATCATTTGCGTACATATGTCTGTGATCACACGAACCAATTATACACTTAACGGATTTTTTTTTACCAAAAACATGTAGTAGAATACATTTTGACTTAAATTTTTTACAAAATTCGATTTTATTGGATTTTTTTTAAAATAGAAAGACGAAAATATATATTTTTTTCCAAATTTCTGCTCTTTTTTCGCTTATATCGCAAAAAATAAAAACCGTAATCGTGAATAAATACCACCAAAAGAAAGCTCTATTTGTGTGAACAAAATGATAAAAATTTCATTTGGGTACAGTGTAGCATGACCGCGCAATTGTCATTGAAAATGCGAGAGCGCTGAAAGCTGAAAATTGGTCTGGGAAGGAAGGGAGCTAAAGTGCCCAGTATTGATGTGGTTAAGGAATAAAAAAATGTAAAAAATCCCATGTACATAAGTAGGGGTGCAACGGATCAAAAAACTCACGGATCGGATCAATCCTCGGATCAGGGGTCACGGATCGGATCATTTTCGGATCGGCAAAAAAAAAAAAAAAATTACTAATATCCACGTCATTTCCCCCTCACTGTAATATCCATAATCTTCCCCCCCCTGTAATATCCACAATCCCCCCCCCCCCTGTAATATCCACAATCTTCTCCCCCTGCAATATCCACAATCTTCTCCCCCTGCAATATCCACAATCTTCTCCCCCTGCAATATCCACAATCTTCTCCCCCTGCAATATCCACAATCTTCTCCCCCTGCAATATCCACAATCTTCTCCCCCTGCAATATCCACAATCTTCTCCCCCTGCAATATCCACAATCTTCTCCCCCTGCAATATCCACAATCATCTCCCCCACTTACCTTACTCTCCCGCCGGCCAGTTCAGATCCACGAGCAGCGAGGGTGAGGGGTGATGACGTCAGAACGCACAAGGCGGCCGGCGCCGGCGCCGGGTGTACCAAGATGGCCGCGGCTCCGGAGCTAGGCCGAAGCCGCGGCCTTACCTAAGGCCGCGGATCGCGGTGTGTGCCGATCCGAACGGGGTGACCCATTCGGATCACGGATCGTCACCGATCCGTTGCACCACTATACATAAGTATTCACAGCCTTTGCTCAATACTTTGTTAAAGCTCCTTTTGCACCAATTACAGCACCAATTACAGCCTCCAGTCTTTCTGAGTATGATGCTACAAGCTCGGCACACCTATTTTTGGGCAGTTTCTCCCATTCTTCTTTGCAGGACCTCTCAAGCTCCATCAGGTTGGATGGGGAGCGTCGGTGCACTGCTATTTTCAGATCTCTCCAGAAATGTTCAATCGGGTTCAAGTCTGGGCTCTGGCTGGGCCACTCAAGGACATTCATAGAGTTGTCCCGTAGCCACTCCTTTGTTATCTTGGCTGTGTGCTTAGGGTTGTTGTCCTGTTTGAAAGATGAACCTTTGCCCCAGAACGAGGTCCAGAGTTCTCTGGAGAAGGTTTTCATCAAGGATGTCTCTGTACATTGCTGCATTCATCTTTCCCTCGATCCTGACTAGTCTCCAAGTTCCTGCCGCTGAAAAACATCCCCGCAGCATAATGCTGCCACCACCATGCTTCACTGTAGAGATGGTATTGGCCAGGTGATGAGCGGTGCCTTGTTTCCTCCAGACATGACGCTTGCCATTCAGGCCAAAGAGTTCAATCTTTGTTTCATCAGACCAGAGAATTTTGTTTCTCATGGTCTGAGAGTCCTTCAGGTGCCTTTTGGCAAACTCCAGACGGGCTGTCATGTGCCTTTTACTGAGGAGTGACTTCCGTCTGGACACTCCCCCATACAGGCCTGATTGGTGGAGTGCTGCAGAGATGGTTGTTCTTCTGGAAGGTTCTTCTCTCTCCACAGAGAAATGCTGAGGCTCTGTCACAGTGACCATCGGGTTCTTGGTCACCTCCCTGACTAAGGCCTTTCTCCCCCGAAAACTCAGTTTGGCCGAGCAGCCTGAGTCTAGGAAGAGTCCCGGTGGTTCCAAACTTCTTCCCTTTACAGATGATGGAGGCCACTGTGCTCATTGGGACCTTCAATGCTGCAGACATTTTTCTGTACCCTTCCCCAGATCTGTGCCTCCATACAATTCTGTCCCCGAGGTCTACAGACAATTCCTTGGACTTCATGGCTTGGTTTGTGCTCTGACATGCACTGGTAACTGTGGGATCTTATATAGACAGGTGTGTGCCTTTCCAAATCATGTCCAATCAACTGAATTTACCACAGGTGGACTCCAATCAAGTTGTAGAAACATTTCAAGGATGATCAGTGGAAACAGGATGCAGCTGAGCTCAATTCTCAGTGTCATGGCAAAGCTGTAAATACTTATGTACATGGGATTTATTCGTTTTTAATTTTTTATAAATTTGCAAAGATTCCAAACAAACTTCTTTCATGTTGTCATTATGGGGTGTTTGTAGAATTTTGAGGACAATAATGAATTTAATCCATTTTGGAATAAGGCTGTAACATAACCAAATGAAGCGCTGTAAATACTTTCCGGATGCATTTTTCTAATTATGTCAAATGGTGCTTCTAAAAGTCAATATGGGACATAGATGGAAAAAAAAGACAAACAATTCAGACATCTGAATCATTATACTTTGTCTACAGCCTGAGTGGGATGTTTATTCTCACTTGATGCATGTAAGGCTGTAGAGTTTCTTTTTGTAAAGTTATAATGCCAAAGTGCTTCTATGGATGGGAAGATGTCTTAAAATCGCTATCCGCAATTTAAATTTATTGTTGTTGCAACTGATGTTATATTTAGTTAATCAGATGGTTTTTATGTAACCCTGTTGGCCATATCCAAAGTACAGAAACTCATATCAACCAATCAGAATTCACTCTAAAGCCACAGCGCCGCAAAATGCTAATTCTGCACATTGCACTTTGCTGTGCTTTAGCCGTGTCCATGACTTTTATTATCATCTTCAAAACAAATCTTTTGGGGAGGACTGTTTTGTACACCTCATGATTTCTAGTCTAAATGTATTCTAAACATGTTGAGATATTTGTTTCCCAATAATGTTCTCCCTAATCATTACAAATACATGTGAAAACCTAACTAGAGAAAGGCCAGTCTGCCCTCCACCTGCCAAACAGTCTACCACCTGCTCCGTGTCACCTACACACATATCCTCCACTTAGGTAATGTCTCATGTCCTATTGAAGTATTACAAAGAGTGAACTTCTATCATGACTTTTAAAAAAAGAATTAGACTCGCCTTCCCCGCACATTGTGAGGTTTAACAAGCAGAGGCTATGGACACATTATAACCCAGTCTCTGTATTCTCTACAGGATCCAGGATGCCGGGAAACTTATCCTTGTAGATACAGCAAACACCTTAGAAAAAGATCCACTCATCCCTACCCTGAATGCTTTCACCCAGGTGGGTGCAATTCCTTTCCTTCCTTCCCCTATTCATTGCACTCTTTATTCCTCCCTCTCTCATCATCTCTCTATCCCTCTTTTGGTATGTTGGCATTTCTTTCTTTCTCTCTCATCCTCTCCTTACTGTATTCCTTGGTTTTTCTCAATCTCTATGGTTTCTTTTTCTCTCTTCCTTCCTTGCTTCCTTCCTTAAATATTTTCCCCCTTTTCTTCCCCCCTACCTTCTTTCTTGTCTTTCTTTCTTTTCCTACTTCTCCTTGCTTTTCCTTTTCTCCCTATCTTCCTCCTTCCTTCCTTCCTCCCTTCCTTCCTTCTTCCTTCCTCTCTTTCCTTCCCTTCTTTTTCTATTCCTTCCTCTCTTTCTTTTCCTCTTCCTTTTTTCTTTTCCTTTTCTTCTTCCTTCCTTTCTTTCTTTTCTTCTTCCTTCCTTTCTTTCTTTTCTTCTTCCTTCCTTCCCTTTTTATCTTCCTTCCCTTCTTTCTTTCTTTTCCTCTTCCTCTTCCTTCCTTTCTTTTTCTCTTCCTTCTTGTCCTCCTTCTTTCTTTTCTTTCTTTTCATTTTCCTTTGTTTCTATACTTTCCTCTTCCTTCCTATCTTTCTTTCTTTCCCTCCTTTCATCCTTCCTTGCTTTTCCTCTTCCTTCTTTTCTCTACTTTCATTCCTTTCTTTCTTTTCCATCCTACCTTTCTTTTCCTCTTCCTTTCTTTTTTTTCCTCTTCCTTTCTTTTCCTCTTCCTCCCTTTTCTTTCTTTTCTTCTTCCTTCCTTTCTTTTCCTCTTCCTTCTTTTCTTTTCCTCTTCTTTCTTTTCTTTCTTTTCATTTTCCTTTTCTCTACCTTCCTCTTCCTTCCTATCTTTCTTTCTTTTCCTCTTTCATCCTTCATTGCTTTTCCTCTTCCTTCTTTTCTCTACTTCCATTCCTTTCTTTCTTTTTCTTTTCCATCCTACCTTTCTTTTCTTCTTCCTTCCTTTCTTTTCCTCTTCCTCCCTTTCTTTCTTTTCTCCTTTTTTCCTTTCCTTTCCTCTTCCTTCCTTCCTTCCTTCCTTTCCTCTTCCTTCCTTTCTTTTCCTCTTCCTTCTTTTCATTTTACTTTTTTTTTCTCTAATTTCATATTCCTTCCTATCTTTCTTTTCCTCTTGCTTCTTTTCTCTACTTTCATCTTTCTTCCTTTCTTTTCCATCATACCTTTTTTTTCCTATTCCTTCCTTTCTTTTCCACTTCCTTCCTTTCCTTTCCTCTTCCTTCCTTTCCTTTCCTCTTCCTTCCTTTTATTTCCCTCTTCCTTCCTTTCTTTTCCTCTTCCTTCCTTTTTTTTCCCCCTCTTTCTTCCTTCCTTTTTCTACTCCTTCCTTTCTTTTTCTCCTTCTTCCATTCTTTATCTTCTCTCTCGCTCTCCTCATTCCTCTCTCTTCTTTTCACCCTCTATCTTTCACTTCCCTTCTCCTCTCTCTCGGTATGTGTATGCTCTCTTCACCATGTCTGGTGATTCCATTGACAAGGAAGAACATTTCTTGTCTCCGTTCTTTTTCTCAGGACTGGAGGAATGGAAGAGTTTGTCTGCCTCACACAAAAAAAGTTTTTCTTCCTTCAGTCCTTTTATAATTCAGACCTATTGTTTGGCTGTTGATGATATTTTGAAATCCTCTGGCCAGGAATCGGTAACCCACCTGAAAGTGGCGTACATGCCGCCGACCCAGGACATCGGACCCGACCCCATGTATATTCAGTTTGAGTTCTCGGTAAGCGATGAGGACGGAGGAAAGCTAACTGGACTCCTCTTCAATATAACGGTCATGCCGGTAGATGATCAGACCCCCAAGGTGTGTATGTGCAGCAGACGAGATGTATTCAGTAGTATTATTACTGGTTATAAGAATTTATTTCTAGAGAATATAATTACATGTTCATTGGTGCCTTTGCTCACCAAATGTTACCTTTTAGATTTTTACCAGCGCTGTGAGAACTGAGGAAGGCGCCAGCTCTCTGATTACTGGGGAAAATATTGATCTTTCTGATGTGGATACAAAAGAGGAGAATCTGAGAATTATTTTGAAGTCCCGTCCTCTGCATGGAAACCTGGAACTCCGCGGAGTCATCCTGCCTGAGGGAGGCTCGTTTAACCTTGAAGACATTCGAGCCTTAAAAGTCAGGTAGGAACAAACTGCCTCTTCATTACAAGATGGAATTGCCACCAAGTATGAGTGTTTATGCTCCTCCAGAGTTTCCAGAGTTCCTTAAGTTATGGTTAAAACAGATACCCAAAGCCTTGAGTTATGGTTGATTTGACCTCCCATTTGAAGGGTGCCTGCATAGTTCCAGGTCCATCGCCACTTGGCAGAGCCAGTAGCTATGATCTGTTTTAACGGACTGTAAGGGTTGCATTCTAACCACCACTGTAATGGTGGACATTCTTCCCACTGACCACCAATGTAAGGAGCATTCTTCCCACTGATCACCAATGTAAAGAACACTATTCCCACTGACCACCAATCTAAGAAGCATTCTTCCCATTGGCCACCATTTTAAGGAGCAATCTTTCCACTGGCCACCTCTGTAGGGACATTTTTCCCACTGGCCACCATTGTAAGGGGAATTATTTCACTGATCACCAACGTAAGGGGTATTCTTCCCCATGACCATCAATGTAAAGAGCATTATTTCCACCAGCCACTATTTATAAGAGCATACTTCCATCCAGAATGACCCACGTGTGGCTGTGCTAGGTATGCTGGAAGGGAAGCTTCTTCCCTTTTTGTGGGTGGCACCATTAGCAAGTATCTCACCAAAGGTAAACTCTGCACTAAGGATGAGAAAAAGAAGAAATGGCTGCACATCCAAAGTTTCCAAAAGTGCCTTTTATTGCAGACGGTCAAAATACACCAGGGATACCAGGTGTTAGTCACGTAGACGCGTTTCACACATCTGATCTGTGCTTATATAAGGGGGGGGGTGAGATTTGGAAAATGTATAAAGTACTGCCAACATCCTGATAAATATAGAGAAAAGTGTGCAACTAGTACACGAGAGTCAATTCAAAAAAATGGTGGTTGTATCAATATTTGACTGAGAAGATCATACAGAGTCCCAACATGTTTTGCCCTTCAGGGCTTCGTCAGGGGAAGTATGTCTCAGATATCCAAACAGATGAACAACTGATAAATAGACAAAGAAGAAGGAATTAACACTTAGAAATCAATAATTGACAGTCAATTTGAAAACATTGGAGATCGGCCTGTAATCAGGTCCACAATTAATATGATGCTGGTAACTTACCACCAAAGACCCTAGTGTCCCTAGTGACCCTGTGATACTACTCATAATTTTTACAAACTTTGTATAAATTGTTAATAAAAAAATATTATTTTACCAATTGGTAATTGAGTCTTCCACTGTGTTCAGTACCATGTCAATAGCACCGTTATAGTCCCGTCCACTTTTCCTCTCATGTTTTGTCATAAAAATTTGGGATGAGGTGCGTCAAATCAGGTGTCTACCCATAGTCAGACCACAAAAGCAGTTATCTAGTACACAAGAGGTTGCCCCATAGGACTTTTCTAGGCAGAAAAATTATTCAAAGGAGTAGATATGTATAAAAAACGCACATAACGTGCTAATTTTATTAAAGGTATGAAAAAATATATATATGCATGAAAAATACAACAAACATTTAAAATGAAATAAATGAATCGCTCATATACAAAGTGCAAATATCAACCCAAATGCTGACCGTCCACTGCCCAATGCGATTTTAGGGTCAGGCGGACAGATTTATAGCATGGCATTTATAGCATGGGATGCCATGCTATAAATCTGTCCGCCTGACCCTAAAATCGCATTGGGCAGTGGACGGTCAGCATTTGGGTTGATATTTGCACTTTGTATATGAGCGATTCATTTATTTCATTTTAAATGTTTGTTGTATTTTTCATGCATATATATATTTTTTCATACCTTTAATAAAATTAGCACTTTATGTGCGTTTTTTTTTATACATATCTACTCCTTTTGAATAATTTTTCTGCCTAAAAATTCCTATGGGGCAACCTCTTGTGTACTAGTTGCACACTTTTCTCCTGCTCTGTCCTTTAAGAGGAGGTTCACCTTAAATAGAAACTTTATATTCCCAATATCTGTACAATATTTACAATAACAGGTCACCAACCTTTTTTAATTTTGGAGTCTCTAATTGAAGATAATGAGTTGTGTTTAGTTGCACTTCCTGGTTTTACTCCCGCGGGAGTAGGCGGGTCTTTTTCTTTCCCCTGCGACGCTGTGTGTGCTGGGATGTCGGCGCAATGTCTCCTGGGAGCAAAGTGTCATGCTTCCCAGGAGACGCCGTCCAGCGGGGAGACGCCAGGAGACGCGCATTCACCGCTACCCGGAAGTCTGGCGGAAGTCTGTGCGTGTGGGCTTCACGATGCCCACAAGCAAAATGGAAAAGACAGGAACCGTTTTTATAAATCTTGTGAAGGAATGTGATGAGCATAATGTTAAACTAGAAAATGTCTATTCTCTATGCATCTTTACTATACTATAAAGTCTATAGTGCTTTTGTTTGTACACAACTGCTGTAACTTTTCCTTACTACATATGGCCTCTAATAACACCCCCTCCCATCGAGAAGACTGGAGAAGACAGAAAATGGCGGATACCCTCTTCTCCCACAACACTTTGGAATGCGGATATGAAGATAGGACCAGAGGACAGCCCAGCTTAATCATCACGTTTCTGTACTCTTTTTGTATTGTAGCCAATCAGATGTGTTTATTAGTGTCACATTAACATAATAGTGACGTATCATGCTGTGTGTAAAAAGCTTAGTACTGCCTGGAATAAATCATTAGATACGGAAGTAACGGACCTGAACGGATGTGTCAGTCTTTGCTTTCAAGCATGCATGCAATGTTATCTAAACTTTACAATTCGGAACAGTAGTAGAATCCATATTAACCCCGTTGGGGTTAAACGACCATTACAATCTTTTTTTTAAATGAAAACAGACGGGGGACACTTTAAAGAGCAGGACGAGTGAGTACTTATTAGTCATCTATAACCACATGTAATAGACATAAATAAAAAAAAAGTATGGACCGCGGAACCTCCGCTTTAAGCAGTACCATTAATCATTTGGTAATGATTAAGCACAGATCAGATGTGTGAAACGCGTCTACGTGACTAACACCTGGTGTCCCTGGTGTATTTTGACCGTCTGCAATAAAAGGCACTTTTAGAAACTTTGGATGTGCAGCCATTTCTTCTTTTTCTCTAGTTTTTACGGAGGCGGGCCGGGGCTAGCAGCACTCCTACTTGGTTCCAATCAAGGTATTGCGCACACCTGGAGCAGCAGATTCCTCTTCTTTTGAGTAAACCTAAGGATGGTGGTGCTGGGGATTCCTGTAACTTGCTGCCAAGCTCTATACTGTCAAAAGTTTGCCAAACACATATTTCTATTTTAGAATTCTGGTTTCTGTTGGCAGGTATCAGCACGATGACTCAGAATCATACGAAGATGTTATTGTTTTCACCGTGACAGATGGACATAATGAAGCGGATGGAGTGCTCGGTATTCAGGTAATTTAATTTAGGAATTGTACTTCTTAAAATAAATGACACATAATATTCATTTTTATCATTTTTTTACATTTCCATGTATATATTCAGCTCATTCCTCAGTTACCTTCACCTGCCTGCTGTTCTGTTGTGCACATTGCAGGTCGCAGTACCCTCAAAAAAGTGCCTTTGATTACACTAAACCCCTCTCACATAACAGCTGAATCAAGAAAAAGTTTCAGGTACCAAAGTGTAATCGGTCATTAATAAAAAAAAAAGATATAATATAAATTCTTGTTCTGCAGTGACAGGTGATAAATCTTTAATTTTATTTAAAGCAGAACTTAAAATGCAATATTTAACTTCAATCTAGAGATTTTTTTTTCTGCCACCAGATAGCCAGTATCATTTAACCCACTTTCTCTGAGCCCAGGTTATCCTGGACCCACCCCCCCCCCCAAGGCTGTGACTGAACAGTGAAAGGAGAATCGGCAGAATGATGAGCTCATCTCTTTGTCACTCTGTTTTCTCCTCCTATCAGCATGTTCCTTGTCAGCACATGAGCTGCATGCTTATTGTTCTGCTTCTTTCTCTCAATCTCCAGCTCTGCTCCTATACAGGGACTGCAAGAGGGTGATACCGGGTCAGATTCTGGAACTTTCACTGCTTGCATTTAAAAATACATTTAATGACTACAGAACTGCATTCATTTGTGTCTTTTGTATCAGCCTGGAATTTAGCCTAATTTTGGGAGAACGAGAGGGTGCAAAAACAGATGTTTTTTTTTTTTTTAATTAGTGTGAATCTTTACAGCATGTAGTCATATGCCAAGGCATTGGTCTTGTGATCTCTCCTGACATGGAGGTTCAGTGTTAAGGGCAAAGCCGCTTACTGGTCAGGTGTGCCTAGAATATCCATTCTCCAAGATCCTCTGACCACCAATGTAAGGGATATTCTTCCAACTGACTACCAATGTAAGGGATATTCTTCCCACTGACCACCAATGTAAGGGATATTCTTCCCACTGACCACCAATGTAAGGAGAATTCTTCCCACTGACCACCAATGTAAGGGATATTCTTCCCACTGACCACCAATGTAAGGGATATTCTTCCCACTGACCACCAATGTAAGGGATATTCTTCCCTCTGATCACCAATGTAAGGAACATTCTTCCCACTGATCACCAATGTAAGGGATATTCTTCCCTCTGACCACCAATGTTACATAGTTAGTTACATAGTTAGTCAGGTTGAAAAAAAGACACAAAGTCCATCCAGTACAACCATAAAAAAAAAATAAAAAATATATCGTACAATCCCATATACCCAATTCTATACCCACAGTTGATCCAGAGGAAGGCAAAAAACCCCAGCAGAGCATGATCCAATTTGCTACATCAGGGGAAAAAATTCCTTCCTGATCCCCCGAGAGGCAATCGGATTTTCCCCGGATCAACTTTACCTATAAATGTCAGTACCCAGTTATATTATGTACATTTAGGAAAGTATCCAGGCCTTTCTTAAAGCAATCTACTGATCTGGCCAGAACCACCTCTGCAGGGAGTCTATTCCACATTTTCACAGCTCTTACTGTGAAGAAACCTTTCCGTATTTGGAGGTGAAATCTCTTTTCCTCTAGACGTAAAGAGTGCCCCCTTGTCTTCTGTGTTGACCGTAAAGTGAATAACTCAACACCAAGTTCACTATTTGGACCCCTTATATATTTGTACATGTTGATCATATCCCCCCTTATTCTCCTCTTCTCAAGAGTGAATAAATTCAGTTCCTCTAATCTTTCCTCATAGCTGAGTTCCTCCATGCCTCTTATCAGTTTGGTTGCCCTTCTCTGCACTTTCTCCAGTTCCCCAATATCCTTTTTGAGAACTGGTGCCCAAAACTGAAATGCATATTCCAGATGAGGTCTTACTAATGATTTGAACAGGGGGGCAAAATGATGTCTCTCTCTCTGGAGTCCATACCTCTCTTATACAAGAAAGGACTTTGCTCGCTTTGGAAACCGCAGCTTGGCATTGCATGCCATTATTGAGCTTATGATCTACCAAAACCCCCAGATCCTTCTCCACTACGGATCCCCCCAGTTGTACTCCCCCTAGTATGTATGATGCATTCATATTCTTAGCCCCCAAGTGCATAACTTTACATTTATCAACATTAAACCTCATCTGCCACATAGTCGCCCAATTAGACAGGGCATCGAGGTCGGCTTGTAAATTGGCGACATCCTGTAAGGAAATCCGCTGCATAGCTTGGTGTCATCTGCAAAGACAGAAATGTTACTTTTGATCCCAAACCCAATATTATTATAAAGATATTAAAAAGTAAGGGTCCCAGCACTGAACCTTGGGGTACACCACTGATAACCTTGGACCATTCAGAGTAAGAATCATTAACCACGACTCTCTGAATTCTGTCTTTTAGCCAGTTTTCTATCCATTTACAAACTGATATTTCCAATCCTGTAGACTTTACCTTACACATGAGCCGTGTGTGGGGAACTGTATCCAACGCTTTTGTAAAATCCAAGTATACCACGTCCACCGCCACCCCTCTGTCCAAGTATACCACGTCCACCGCCACCCCTCTGTCCAAGTATACCACGTCCACCGCCACCCCTCTGTCCAAGTATACCACGTCCACCGCCACCCCTCTGTCCAAGTATACCACGTCCACCGCCACCCCTCTGTCCAAGTATACCACATCCACAGCCACCCCTCTGTCCAAGTATACCACGTCCACAGCCACCCCTCTATCCAAGTATACCACGTCCACAGCCACCCCTCTGTCCAATTATACCACGTCCACCGCCACCCCTCTGTCCAAGTATACCACGTCCACAGCCACCCCTCTGTCCAAGTATACCACGTCCACCCCTCTGTCCAAGTATACCACGTCCACCGCCACCCCTCTGTCCAATTATACCACGTCCACCGCCACCCCTCTGTCCAAGTATACCACGTCCACAGCCACCCCTCTGTCCAAGTATACCACGTCCACCCCTCTGTCCAAGTATACCACGTCCACCGCCACCCCTCTGTCCAAGTATACCACGTCCACCGCCACCCCTCTGTCCAAGTATACCACGTCCACCGCCACCCCTCTATCCAAGTATACCACGTCCACCGCCACCCCTCTGTCCAATTATACCACGTCCACAGCCACCCCTCTATCCAATTATACCACGTCCACCGCCACCCCTCTGTCCAATTATACCACGTCCACAGCGACCCCTCTGTCCAAGGTCTTACTTACCTCTTCATAAAAAGAAATCAGGTTTGTCTGACAACTTCTGTCTTTCATGAATCCATGCTGTCTGTTGCTTAAATAGTTTTTTTCCAGCAAGAACTCATCTATGTGGTCTTTTATTACTCTCTCAAGTATCTTCCCAACTATGGAAGTTAAACTAACAGGTCTATAGTTACTTGGTAAAGACTTAATTCCCTTTTTAAATATAGGCACCACATTGGCCCTGCGCCAATCCAGTGGTACTATTCCTGTCATTAATGAGTCCCCAAAAATTAGATACAATAGCTTTGAAATTACAGAGCTCAATTCTTTTAGGATCCGTGGGTGGATGCCATCTGGTCCAGGTGCTTTATATACCTTTATTCTGTCTAAATATTTCTGGACCATATCACTTTTGAGCCATTGTGGATTTGTGTCATTACCACCCCCATTATGGACATGAACTCCCCCATGCTCCTTTGTATACACAGAACTGAAGAAAGTATTTAATAAATTTGCCTTCTCTTTGTCCCCAGTCACCCACTCTAGATTATTTTGTAAGGGGCCTACATGCTCAGACTTGACCTTTTTACTATTAATATATTTGAAGAATTTTTAGGGGTTTGTCCTACTATCTTTTGCAATCTGTCGTTCGTTTTGAAATTTTGCATCCTTGATTTCCTTTTTACATATTCTGTTATATTCTTTGTAACATTTAAACGACACTAGTGTTCCTTCATTTTTATATTTTTTTAAAGCTCCTTTCTTATTGTATATACAATACAATGTAAGGAGCATTCTTCCCACTGATCACCAATGTAAGGAACATTCTTCCCACTGACCACCAATGTAAGGAACATTCTTCCCACTGATCACCAATGTAAGGAACATTCTTCCCACTGATCACCAATGTAAGGAACATTCTTCCCACTGATCACCAATGTAAGGAGCATTCTTCTCACTGATCACCAATGTAAGGGGCATTCTTCCCACTGATCACCAATGTAAGGAACATTCTTCCCACTGACCACCAATGTAAGGAGCATTCTTCTCACTGATCACCAATGTAAGGAACATTCTTCCCACTGACCACCAATGTAAGGAGCATTCTTCTCACTGATCACCAATGTAAGGAGAATTTTTCTCACTGATCACCAATGTAAGAGGACACTACAAAAACATCACTTGTGCATTCAAGAGAGAAGACCCTGAGTATAAAAAAACACCTGATGCGCCTAAACATGTCTAATCGCATGTTAATGCTAGGTGCTTTTAGCGCTTGAACATTTTTTTTTTTTTTTATTGGGCAGAAAATAATTTATTCTGACCATTGAAATAAAAAAAAAATGAAATGAAATAAATAAAAAGCTCAAGCGCTTGATGCACCTAAACACGCTTGAAAAAAATGCAACATAGGAGCATTTGGAGGAGCCCTAGTGTGCATGAGACCTTATTCATTTTTTTTTCATGATTATCGCTGACATACAGTGCCTTGAAAAAGTATTCATACCTATCTATTTATTTGGGATTTTATGTGATGGACCAACACAAAGTGGCACATAATTGTGAAGTGGAAGGAAAATGATAAATGGTTTTCAAAATGGTTTACAAATAAATATGTGTAAAGTGTGGTGTACATTTGTATGGTGCCCCCCGGAGTCAATACTTTGTAGAACCCCCTTTCACTGCAATTACAGCTGCAAGTCTTTTTGGGGATGTCTCTACCAGCTTTGGACATCTAGAGAGGGATATTTTTTCTCATTCTTCTTTGCAAAATATCTCAAGCTCTGTCAGATTGGATGGAGAGCGTCTGTGAACAGCAATTTTCAAGTCTTGCCACAGATTCCAGATCCAGATTGGATTTAGGTTTGGACTGTGACTGGGCCATTCTAACACATTAATATGCTTTGATCTAAACCATTCCATTGTAGCTCTGGCTGTATATTTAGGGTCGTTGTCCTGCTGGAAGGTGAACCTCTGCCCCGGTCTCAAGTCTTTTGCAGACTCTAACAGGTTTTCTTCTAAGATTGCCCTGTATTTGGCTCCATCCATCTTCTCATCAACTCTGACCAGCTTACCTGTCCCTGCTGAAGAAAAGCATCCCCACTACATGATGCTGCCACCACCATGTTTCACGGTGGGGATGGTGTGTTCAGAGTGATGTGCAGTGTAGGTTTTTCACCACACATAGCGTTTTGCTTTTAGGCTAAAAAGTCCAATTTTGTCTCAGCTGAACAGAGCACCTTCTTCCACATGTTTGCTGTGTCCCCCACATGGCTTCTCACAAGCTGCAAACAGGACTTCTTATGGCTTTCTTTCTACAATGTCTTTCTTCTTGTCACTCTTCCATAAATGGCAGATTTGTGGAGAAGCACGACTAATAGTTGTCCTGTGGACAGATTCTCCCACCTGAGCTGTGGATCTCTGCAGCTCCTCCAGAGTTACCATGGGTCTCTTGGCTGCTTCTCTGATGAATGCTATCCGGTCAGTTTAGGTGGACGGCGATGTCTTGGTAGGTTTGTAGTTGTGCCATACTCTTTCCATTTTCAGATGATGGATTGAACAGTGCTCTGTGAGATGTTCAAAGCTTGGGATATTTTTTTATAACCTAACCCTGCTTTAATCTTCTCCACAACTTTATCCCTAACCTGTCTGCTGTGTTCCTTGGCCTTCATGATGCTGTTTGTTCACTAAGGTTCTCTAACAAACCTATGAGGGCTTCACAGAACAACTGTATTTATACTGAGGATTAAATTACACTCAGGTGGGCTCTGTTTATTAGGTGACTTCTGAAGGCAATTCGTTCCACTAGATTTTAGTTAGGGGTATCAGAGTAAAGGGGGCATCTAAGTAATTTCGAGCATGCGCGGGTTTCCACAGCGACAGGTAAGTGTACACACGCTCGGGTCTCTCGTCGAGAAACAGGCCGACGAGATTCTCGACAAGAAAAAAGACCGCAGGTCGTCTTTTTTCTCGTCGGGGAATCTGGGCAGTTTTCTCGACGAGAAAACTGAAACCCGCGTACACACAGCCGGTTTTCTCGGCAACAAAACTCTCCCGGCAGTTTTCTTGTCGTTTTTTGCCGAGAAAACCGGTCGTGTGTACGCGGCCTCAGACTTAAGGGGGGCCAGACTGTGGCCATCGGGAGTAGAAAAGTTCCCCGGAATCAGTGGGAATAAACAATGCCCCATGTTTGGTGTCAGTGGGAGGAATCATTCCCCATTATTGGTGTCATTGGGAGAAATTGTGTCCCATCGTTGGTGGCATTTCGAGGAATTGTGTCCCATCCTGCGTGTCAGTGGGAGAAATTGTGCCTCATCATTGGTGTCAGTGGGTCGAATTATGTCCCATTGTTGGTATCAGTGTTTGAAAATAGTGCCCCAAGGCCCGGATCAAAGCAGGCAAAGGGCCACATCTGGCCCCCGGGCCGAAGTTTGGAGACCACTAATCTATCACATAAAATCCCAATAAAAAAAAAACATTAAAATTTTTGCTTGTAACATGATCAAATGTGGAAAATTTCAAGGGGTGTGAATACTTTTTCAAGTCACTGTGTAGGGCAAGGGAGTATTTTAAAATAATTGCCTCTGGATCTCAAAAATTTTAAGTTTAGCATATTCTTATGTTTTTTATCAACTTTCAATAGCTTACTGATTGTGATATTGCACAGTGAAATGTAGATGTAAAAATGTGGGGTTCTCTGAGACCTCAAAATTATTGCAAGGGTTCCTCCAGGGTAAAAAAGGTTGAGAAAGGCTGCATTCAGGTTGATGCAGAGAATATCCAATTACCTTTTTGGGAGCAAATGTTCCTTTTTAGAGGAAATTGAATGTTTTTTTTATGAGCTCCTTTTAACTTGCTTTAGATCAACTGCAGGTTTTGGAGGTGTTTTATAATGAATTGATTGCTGTCTTTTGGTTGCACTCCATGGACATGTGTCTTTTTTACCCTCTATAGCCTCGTACACACGACCGGTTTTCTCGGCAAGAACCAGCAAGAAAATTGCTGGCAGAGCTTTCTTGCCGAGTAAACCGGCCGTGTGTACGAGGCTTTCAGGTTTCTCGTCAAGAAAACTGCCCAGAGTCTCGACGTGAAAAATAGAGAACCTGCTCTCTATTTTCTCGTTGGGATTCTCGTCGGCCTGTTTCCCGACGAGAAACCCGAGAGTGTGTACGCTTACCTGTCGCCGTGGAAACCCGCGCATGCTCAAAATGACTTTGACGCATGCGCGGTAGCTTCCTAGGCATAGGTAGGGTCAGAGGCGGCTCTAGGTTTAGTGAGGCCTTAGGCAAAACTTAGACATGAGGCCCCACTCACGCCTATAATGGGAAATATAATTCAAGCAAGAAAAATGGCAGCAGAAAATGCACGGATCTAGCACACAGGTGATCAGCACAACTTCCAGGGCACCCTCCTCACCCATCAGACATATTCAGCCAATAAGGGGGGAGAGAGGGGGAGGTGAGAAAGAGAGATCCGATGGCGCCAACATTAGTATTGATCACAGGCAAATTAGAGTCAGGTTGGTCAGTACTACTGTACTAGTGGAAGGGACTCAGAGAGTGCTTAAAATCCACGGGTTAGGGGGTGCAAATCTCTTGCCCTGCCCCGGGCGCCGACAACCTATGCTACGCCACTGCTTGGGAGTCTCCCTTTTCCTGTGAGTGCAAGGCCTTAGGCGACCGCCTAATTTGCCTAATTAGAGAGCCGCCTCTGGGTAGGGTGTAGCAGCGACGGCATCGAATGTGACGACGCTCGTCGTAGTTGACGTCACCGCGTTCGGTCCATTCAAAAGAACGGCGGTTCTTTTGAATCAAGCGTGTGTACACTCGGCCGGGCAAAGATTATTGTCAAGAATCTCGTCAGGGAAAAAACAACGTTTTTTTTTCCTGACGAGATTCTCGGTCGTGTGTACGAGGCTTTACACTCTACTGACTTGGAGCCACCAAAGTCTTTGCCATGCCGGTATTTGATCACGTGTGCCATATGCCAGAATCCTGTAAATAAATGGAGTGGACGGCGATTCCCTAAATTGATACATTTGTTCGCTTCTCCGACAAATTTTTAGGAGCGGTTCCAGTGTAATGTAGCACAATATATATAATGACGGAAGTATCTCTCATTACCCCAACAAATTGGCATCCTCGCTGGGCCCTCTACCATCCTGTTAAACAAGCGCCTCCATTAACCTCTGAATGGTGGGTATAATTAGGAAGGTAATGAGGCGTCCGCTGTGTCACATACACCTGCAATATCTGTGACAACGGGAACGTTTAACAGCAGCTGCATATGGAAATACGGACAATTCAGGCACTCGCTTTGTGTCATCCAATTGTCAATAAAGTAGACTTAATAAAGAGACCCCGTCACGACTGAGCTGACGCACAAATTAGAAATCTTCAGTCGGAAAGCTGAACTCCAGCTTTACCTTCAGTTGAAGAGGTTCCTCTCCTGTACTGACAAAAATAGGGTACCCAACTTCTATTATCCAAACTGTTTTCTGCTAGCCCAATACTATTAGAAAAAAAAGGGAAAAAGGAGACTCCCAAGCAGTGGCGTAGCATAGGTTGTCAGCGCCCGGGGCAGAGCAAGAGATTTGCACCCCCAACCCGTGGATTTTAAGCACTCTCTGGGTCCCTTCCACTAGTACAGTAGTACTGACCAACCTGACTCCTACACCGACCTACCTGATTACTATACTAACCTACCTGATTCCTACACTGACCACTAAACTGACCTATCTGATTGCTATACTGACCACTACACTGACCTACCTGATTCCTATACTGACCTGCCCTCCTCCTCCCCCCCCCAGTCTCCGCACGGTCACAATCCCTGGGATCATCATGGATGGTCTTCAGTGTACATTTACTCACTGCTGTGTCAGTGTCACCGCTGGAGCATAAGGCGGGACTGCACCGCAACTTCTTTCTCATAGTGAAACGGAAGAGCTCACAGTCATCTAGACAGCACAGCGCAGGAGAAGAGCTGCGGGTAACCTGCTGCCTGCCACTGCGCCCCTCTAAATTTTGTGCCTGGGGCAACTCCCCCCTGGCCCCCCCACGCTACGCCACTGCTCCCAAGGGCTTATATGCAGCTAAAAAGATTGTAAACTCATAAAGAAAAGAGTTTTTTTAATTTCATTTATTAATAAATATCAAAAAATTGTTGTACATAAAAGGATGAAGAAAAATTGATCCAATACATACAAGGACAACATTAAGAGCTCTGGCGTACAGTTAATATATGATGTTCACATATCTATATCTCACAATGACCAAATGTAGTTAACCATTTGGTTGCCACATGCGGATTCCCCAACGCGTTTCGATCATTTCAATCGTATGGAGCTTCTTCAGAGGGTTATATAGATATCTCATGTGGAACACCATAGAATCTAAACCAGAGTGGATCATAAAAACATGGTGGCCAAATTCTCCTCTCCTGTACTGAAGCTGCTTACTTCGATTTTACTGCACACTGTGAGCTTCTCGCAATGTACATTAGAATCTGCAGCAAGTAACTAGAGCCCACCCCTATTTATTGGCTGGAAGATGTCCAGCATTATCTAGCCCTTTCCTTCGTAACCTGACTGTCTCTGTGTGCATGTAAATGCTGTGTGCCTAGGAAAGCTCACTCCTCCAGACTGACATCCCCCTATCAATGCAATTTGATATTTGCATGACTCCTTCCATGAGCCATCACAATTCACAATGCTTGGATCTGACCCCCCCCCCCCCGATCAAATCAATGTGGTGGGATAAGTGATGGGATGAGATATGTGAATACCTTCTGTTTTAGAAAGGCTCTACTGTGCTACCCACTGATTTGGTGGGGGGGGGGGGGGGTTGTCGCTTTGTTCCTTTCTCACCATAACCTGAACTGTCTTGTTTGGTCCCAAGCCCTACTCCAGGGGTGACAAACTCAATATCATTGCAGGCTGCATCAGCAGTATGGTTTCCCTCAAAATGCTGGTTGTATCTGTAGGACTATGTATCTACTGCTTATCATATTAAATAATTGCCTCTGCATACGATTATTGTTGGTTATAGTAATAACTTTAGTAATAAAATAACTAGCTCTGAAAGTAGAAGTTCTGGGTTATGCAGAGTAGAGAGCTCAGAAGTACGCTATGTATAGAGTGCAGGGTTCAGGAGTGCACTGTGTACAGAGTGCAGGGTTCAGGAGTGCACTGTGTACAGAGTGCAGGGTTCAGGAGTGCACTGTGTACAGAGTGCAGGATTTAGGGGTGTGCTAAATACAGAGTGCAGGGTTCAGGAGTGTGCTACATACAGAGTGCAGGGTTCAGGAGTGTGCTACATACAGAGTGCAGAATTCAGGAGTGTGCTACGTACAGAGTGCAGGGTTCAGAAGTGTGCTACATACAGAGTGCAGGGTTCAGAAGTGTGCTACATACAGAGTGCAGGGTTCAGAAGTGTGCTACATACAGAGTGCAGGGTTCAGGAGTACACTACGTGCAGAGTGCAGAATTTAAGAGTGTGCTATGTACAGAGTGCAGGGTTCAGGAGTGTGCTCCTCCTTCTCGGCTCTGACCACGACTCTTCCCCATTCCCCACCTCTGCATACATCTCCCTGCACATCTCCACAGCCCTAATCCCCCCCACAACCCCAAAGCTTTCTCGTATCTCCACTCTCTCCTACTTGGCATGGCTGTAGTACCTCCCTGTGTAGGTCTTGCAGTAAGATTGTTCTGTCTGATTCTGGAGACCTGTCCCCGCCGTGAGTGCATGCAGAGATCTGTTAGGTCCAGGAGCTGCTAAACACAGAAGGCTTCTAATGCCCTGTACACGCAATAGGAATTTCCGATGAAAAAATTCAGACGGAGTCCGTCTGAGTTTTTTCATCGGAAATTCCGACCGTGTGTGGGCCCCATCAGAGAAATTCCGATGAATTTCATCGGAATTTTAAAATAGAACCTGTTCTATTTTTTCCGATTAAATTCCGTCGGAATTCCGATGGGAGTTTGGTCGGAAAAAGGTCCGATCGTGTGTACGCGGCATAAGTCTACAAGTGACAGATGGGGAGGGGGGAACAAAGGGTGAGAGCCGGCGGTGGTGGTATAGAGTTTGGCTGCAAAACTGGGTGCGAGGACATCCTGACAAGGCCGGATTCGGTCCGCGGGCCTTGTGTTTGATTTATGTGGACAAATAACCTGAAACAGCTGTATGCAGTTTGGAATAAATTATTCTATAATAGTTGGCTTTGTGGGCACCATACACCAAGGATTCTGAATGTGCATCCGGCCAGTGGGGCATAAAGCAGTGATATGCATGGATCTGCAGATGAATAAAATGGAGTATCTCTGAGCTCGGAGTCTGAACAATTTTTACAAACACTGATTAGACCAGGGGTGTCCAAACTTTTTTCAAAGAGGACCAGATTTGATGAAGTGAACGTGCGTGAGGGCCGACCATTTTGCCTGACATTCTGTGAACCATTAAAATTCGATCTAAGTGTGTTCGTCCGAGCAATTAATACACAATGCCCAACAAGAATTCCCCTACCTTTGTGGCTGTGTGTGATGAAGAGATGAGCTCAGGTGTGTTATTTGGATATACCGTATTTATCGGCGTATAACACGAACCTTTACTTTAAAAAATCTTACATTTTAAATAGAGAACTGTGAATCAAAATAAGGGTCAGTGCCCATCAATACAGCCTCACAAGTGCCATGAATGCAACACCCCCGTTGCCCTGAATGCAACACCCCCGTTGCCCTGAATGAAACACCCCCGTTGCCCTGAATGCAACACCCCCATTGCCCTGAATGCAACACCCCCATTGCCCTGAATGCAGCACCACCCTTGCCCTGAATGCAGCACCCCCCTTGCCCTGAATGCAGCACCCCCCTTGCCCTGAATGCAGCACCCCCGTTGCCCTGAATGCAGCACCCCCGTTGCCCTGAATGCAACACCCCCATTGCCCTGAAAGCACCACCCCCCCTTGTCCTGAATGCAGCACCCCCCTTGCCCTAAATGCAGCAACCCCCTTGCCCTGAATGCAGCACCCCCTTTGCCCTGAATGCAGCACCCTCTTGCCCTGAATGCAGCACCCTCTTGCCCTGAATGCAGCACCCCCTTGCCCTGAATGCAGCACCCCCTTGCCCTGAATGCAGCACCCCCTTGCCCTGAATGCAGCACCCCCCTTGCCCTGAATGCAGCACCCCCTTGCCCTGAATGCAGCACCCCCATTGCCCTGAATGCAGCACCCCCCTTGCCCTGAATGCAACACCCCCGTTGCCCTGAATGCAACACCCCCGTTGCCCTGAATGCAACACCCCCGTTGCCCTGAATGCAGCACCCCCCTTTCCCTGGATGCAGCACCCCCCTTGCCCTGAATGCAACACCCCCGTTGCCCTGAATGCAAAACCCCCGTTGCCCTGAATGCAACACCCCCTTTGTCCTGAATGCAACACCCCCTTTGTCCTGAATGCAACACCCCCTTTGTCCTGAATGCAACACCCCCTTTGTCCTGAATGCAACACCCCCTTTGTCCTGAATGCAACACCCCCGTTGCCCTGAATGCAGCACCCCCACATTGCTCTGAATGCAGCACCCCCTTGCCCTGAATGCAGCACTCTCTTGCCCTGAATGCAGACTCACCATTGCAGCCTGATTCATTCATCTGCAGCCTTGGAGGAGACGGGGAAGGGGCGGGACGAGCGCCGACAGACATACAGGAGAATTTCCTGTTTTCTCGGCGGCCTCTTTAATCGAAACTCCTGTGATGGACAGAACAGTCGTCCAATGGCAGCGCAGGAGACGGAACTTCCTTTTACACAGGACACAGTGTAAACGGGAAGTACTCCTGTATGCACGGCCCTCGTCCCGCCTCCTTCAAGGCAGCCAGCATGTATTTCTTTTGCGGCCCCCGGCGCTCAGGAATTCGTTGGGGGCCACAAAAGACATACATGTCAAAATGACCAGGCGGGCCGTCCGACACTGGAACGCGGGCCGGACATTGGAAATGCCTGGATTACACGGTCTAGTTTTGATAGCAGTAGTTAGAGCAGGCTGCTGTATTTGTGAACTTTGTTGCAAGATGACCCCACATTTTTTTTTTCCCCTGCAGATTATACCGGTAAATGATGAGCCCCCAGAGTTGAAACCCGGCTTGAAATCTAGTCTGGATTTCCCAGAAGGCGGTCACGTCTACATAACGGCTGAAAACCTCTATGCAACCGACCCAGACAGCGATGATGCAACGCTCACGTACATGATCGCCCGCATGCCTCTGTACGGGATGATACAGAGACAAGGGGTCATGGTGGAGAAGTTCACACAGCTTGATGTGATTCAGAGATTAATTACATACATTCACACAGGTGAGATAATATGTGCCTAAAAACATGTGGGTTGCAGATTCCTCCCTCCCCTTACATTCAGCCCTATCCTATTTTTATATATATATATATATATATATATATATATATATATATATATATATACAGTATCTCACAAAAGTAAGTACACCCCTCACATTTTTGTAAATATTTTATTCTATCTTTTCATGTGACAACACTGAAGAAATGACACTTTGCTACAATGTAAAGTAGTGAGTGTACAGCTTGTATAACAGTGTAAATTTGCTGTCCCCTCAAAATAACTCAACACACAGCCATTAATGTCTAAACCGCTTGCAACAAAAGTGAGTACACCCCTAAGTGAAAATGTCCAAATTGGGCCCAAAGTGTCAATATTTTGTGTGGCCGCCATTATTTTCCAGCACTGCCTTAACCCTCTTGGGTATGGAGGTCACCAGAGCTTCACAGGTTGCCACTGGAGTCCTCTTCCCCTCCTCCATGACGACATCACGGAGCTGGTGGATGTGAGAGACCTTGCGCTCCTCCACCTTCCATTTGAGGATGCTCCACAGATGCTCAATAGGGTTTAGGTCTGGAGACATGCTTGGCCAGTCAATCACCTTTACCCTCAGCTTCTTTAGCAAGGCAGTGGTCGTCTTGGAGGTGTGGTTGGGGTCGTTATCATGTTTGAATACTGCCCTGCGGCCCAGTCCCTGAAGGGAGGGGATCATGCTCTGCTTCAGTATGTCACAGTACATGTTGGCATTCATGCTTCTCCAAATGAACTGTAGCTCCCCAGTTCCGGCAGCAAGCTGCCCCTTTTGCCCTGTGTTAAAGACGGCCCTGATTAGAGTGTAAGCTCCAGTGGGTCAAAATATAAATAGTTGCGCTAAACCTGGAATGTGACCAGGAATCAAAGAAATAAACACTGAGTGGCAAATACCAATATAAAAGTGCATCAGTGATAAATAATGCGTAAATGCTTATTAAACACTAATTATAAGCAATAAACAAAAAAAACAATAACGTGAACACTGAACAATGATGTGTGAATAGTCCACTTGTTTAAGTGCCCCGAGACGACGTGAATTTTCACAAAACGCGCAGGGCGGAACGAGCGGAGTGCTGTCGTCGCCCCCCACTGCTCGGTCTACACGGACGGATCTGTGTGTTAGCGTCCGACCGGTCGGCGCTGATGTACTCAAGGCTGTCTTTTTTCTTGCTCAATGTGAGTATGTTTTTTTGTTTTATGTATCAATAAATATCCCGAAGATTTTACACTATCCAGCTTCCTTTTTTCCTTTCTATGTGCTCTAAATTGAGTGTTGAAAGTGCTGACATACAACTGATGACACATGGTCTGTTTGGCTAAACCAACTGGGATTCATTTTATGCCTGTTGAGGTCCTCCGTCATAGGGGACCAACTCCATCTGGTAAACAGGACTATTTACTGGTGGTGGTGGATTTCACGTTTGGTTATCAGCCTCTAATGAAGATTGGAGAGCCCCTTTTTTGGATATCTGCACGGGTGTCTTTTTGGATTTTATTACATGGACTTTGTTTGATTTTGTTTCTTTAAACAAGTGGACTATTCACACATCATTGTTCAGTGTTCACGTAAGGCCCGGTTCACATAGGGGCGACTCCTCAGGCGACTCGGTCGCCTGAGGAGTCGCGTCCCGGTCTGTACAATGGAACCGTTCTAATAGGAGCGACCTGAGTCGCTCCGACTTAGAAAAAGGTTCCTGTACTACTTTTGGGGGCGATGCAGGGCGACTTGCATTGACTTCTATACAGAAGTCATTATGCAAATCGCCTCGGCGGGTGTCTCAAGTCGTCTTGAGATCGCGCCGCCGAGGTCACCCCCGAAGTCGTGCCGCCCCTGTGTAAACCGGGCCTTATTGTTTTTTTGTTTATTGCTTATAATTAGTGTTTAATAAGCATTTACGCATTATTTATCACTGATGCACTTTTATATTGGTATTTGCCACTCAGTGTTTATTTCTTTGATTCCTGGTCACATTCCAGGTTTAGCGCAACTATTTATATTTTTTCTACTTTGCACACTGATGTTTGTTTTCAGGTTAGTTGCTGCTTCCCATATGTAGACAATTTAGTCAGATATTTGTCTGAAGCCTCGTACACACGATCGGATATCCTATGGATTCTAATCCGATGGTTTTTTCCATCGGAAATCCGATGAAACTGACTTCCATCAGTCTTGCCTACACACCATCAGTCAAAAAACCGACCGTTTCAAACGCGGTGACGTAAAACACTCAGACGAGCCGAGAAAAATGAAGTTCAATGCTTCTGAGCATGTGTCGACTTGATTCTGAGCATGCGTGGGTTTTTTATCCGATGGAGTTCCCCACAGACGATAGTAATTAGCTATCGGTTTTTTAACCATCGGATAAATTTAAAACATGTTCTATTTTTTAAAACTGATGGAAAAAAGACCGATGGGGCCCATACATGATCGGTTTGTCCGATGAAAAAAGTCCATCAGACGGTTTTCATCGGTATAAAACCGATCGTGTGTACAGGGCTTAAGAGTCATCCTAGCGCAGTTTCTTTTCCCTTTTCTTTCCAGTGGGTCAAAGTCTAATCTACTGTAACGGACTCTATGAATTCTTTACATTGTTTTCCCTCCTGAGTTATACCGCACTTCTCAGCACAGAAGAAGTCAGCCCAGAAACGGGCGAGCTGCCTCAATGTTCAATATTCTCATCAGAAATCTCGCTGTTTCTTTTTTCCCCATTTTTTGTTTTTTGTGACAACTGGCAATACCACACAACCTGCCAAGGCAAATCAACAGGCTTTAATGAATTCCACGGATATTAATCACCTTTTTAAAATTCTAATTTGCTGACACGACAGGCTGACGTCTTTCCTGCCGAAGCACCTGTCAAAATCCGACTTTCCAAAATGTTCTTCCTAAAATAAATATTTTTCTGCTTGAAAAACAATCTTCCTTCCCCGGACGAAACGGCACAACAGATGCTCCAAATACTCAACTTTGTGTAAGAAAAACATTAAAATAAAAAAGATTGTTTGTAGTTTAGAATAATTAAATACAATATTAGCAGCTGAGGATCGGGGTTACATGACAGCGACTGCAGAATCTGAAATTCAAACTTGACCACGAATGCTTAGAATGTGTCAGCAAGTGCAAAATTAATACAAATGCATCAAGGGGCTCTTAGCATAGGGGGGGGGGACGATATTGATAAAAGGGGGCTTCCAGATTCCAATAAGCCCCCTGCCCATAGACCCCTAAAATCATTGGGTCGGGGGTTGTAGGGAAGAGGCTCTTGTCCCCTAATGTCCACAGCTGGTCCTGACAGCACACAGTCAGGGCCGCCATCAGGGGGGTACAGGCAGTACACCTGTAAGGGGCCTGGATGGCAACCCCCCTTTTCTCTTTTTTTTTTTTTTTATAAAAAAAATGTTTTTATTTTTTTGTAAGGGGCCCAGAGGTCCCCAGAGGCCCGGAGGTCCCCAGGGCCCCGGGTGGCAACCCCCCTTTTTTTTGTAAGGGGCCCAGAGGTCCCCAGGGCCCCGGGTGGCAACCCCCCTTTTTTTTGTAAGGGGCCGGGAGGTCCCCAGGGCCCCGGATGGCAACCCCCTTTTTTTGTTTGGTCTTTCTTTTTTTTTTTTGCCAGCACCCAAAGAGCCCCCCCGACCCTAACAATTCACAGCGGCATCCCCCGCTTCTCAATTCGCGGCAGCCCCACCCTTCTCAATTTGCGGCAGCAGCACCCCCCCCCCCACCCCCGGTTCTCCTCTGCTCCAGGGGGCCTATGCCTGAAGCTGTGTAAGGGGCCCCAAAATTCCTGATGGTGGCCCTGCACACGGTGATGTCAAAGTGCCCGCCATATTTCAGGGCAGGTGGACCAGAGTACTGGCTGAAAAGAATCTTACTCCCAGTGGCGGCTGGTGGTATATTTTTTGGGTTGGGGGTGGCAAATAGACATGTGCAATTCGTTTTATTCCGAATTAGTTTTTTTATCTAATTTAGACAAATTTGTTCATTCGTAAATATCCGAATAAACAAAACACCTGTTTAATGAATTTTTCCGAATATTCGTAAAATCGAATATTCGTGAATTCATAAATTCGAAAATTCAAAATTCAAAAATCCGAAATTTCTGAAATTGGAAAATTCAAATATCCGAAAATAAGAACGAAAATTCAAAAGAACGAAAATCCAAAAATAAGAACGAAAATTTGAAAATCTGAAATAACTAACTAATAATAACTTAACTATTACTAACTATTAAATTATAGGTATTGGAATTTCCTTTCAAATTTGGCTGTTAGAGAACGTAACGAATACGAATTTATCTGAAGTTATGAATTTTTCGAAATAACGAATGCCGTTACGTTCCAACGAATGGAACGTAACAAATTAATAATAATAAATAACAATAATAATAATAAAACGTTTTTATTATTATTGTTATTATTATTAATTCATTCCGCTCCATTTGTTTAGATGCGGCATTCAATATTTTGGATAATTCGTAACTTCGGATAAATTTGTATTCGTTACGTTGACTAACAGCCAAATTTGAAAGAAAATTCCAATACCTATAATTTAATAGTTTGTTATTATTAGTTATTTAGAGTTTTTGGATTTTCGTTCTTTTGAATTTTCAGATTCTCTTTCTTATTTTTGGATTTTCGAATTTCCGAATTTTCTTATTTTTGGATTTTCAAACTTTATAAATTTCGATCATAACGAATGACCAGGAAAAAAAATGAATGAAACAAAAATTAACAAATTTTTCGGCAGTGCACATGTATAGCGGCAAACAATGCATCAACAGCCAACCTCCTCACCGGTCGGTCACCAGCTCCGCACTTGCCCTATCGGGCAGTGCTGCCTCCCCTGCATCTCTTCCAAATCACGCCAGCTTTCGCCATGCGTCTCCTCCTCCTAGGCGGCCAATAGGATCGGTTCTCCTTTCGGGCCAATCGGTTGACGGGTCTCATGACCCGCTTCCTGATTGGCTGGGAGTAGAATCAGGAAGACAATAGGGAATATTTATTCGCTATTGTCAAACAACTGGGTGGGCTCGGGGCGCAGAGCACTGCGCCCGGAGCCCACCCTTTTTTCAAGCCTATTAGAGCCTCTGGCTCTAATCACATGCTTCAAAAAAAAAAACCCATTGGAATCCACGCATCCAGCGCCCTGCATGTAGATTAGGGGGTCGGACCCATGGATAGAGGGCGGCGCCCCTGCGCCCTTCATTACAGGCCACCACTGCTTACTTCTTTAAATCATCTCCTAGACAAAGCATGCGGTAAATTCTGCATCAGCCGGGGGTGGGGGGCAAAAAGTTTATCATTGACTGGGTGCCCGGAGTTCCATATTAAATGAAGTAAATTTTACTCCTTTACCCCTAAACAAAACTAGTAATATATTCAGCGTCAGCTTGGTAGGGGGGGCAAAGTTTACAATTAATTGGGTGTTCACAGTTCTGCATTAAATTATTATACCTATAATAGTAAAGTATAGACTAACTTACGAAATATCTATATTTAACCCCCCCCCCCCTCCCCACGTTGAGATATCGTTTAATTACACTTAGGTCTTTGGACCACTTGCATTTATATATATTCAATAGCTACAAAGAACTTAAAGTGTTACTAAACCCACAATAGTAAAATCAGTCTGTATATGCAGTAAAGCATGCTTGTTATACTCACTGTGGAACCTAAGGGGTTAATCCTCTGCATTGTGTAAAAAAACTGTTTGATCCTGTCTTCTCTGATCCTCCCCTTTCTTTTATTGTCCCCAATCCATCTGCTGATAGAACAGAGCCTTGGGGACACTCTGCACATGCTCAGTTTAGTGTGTATTGCTAGAGAGGTTTTTTTTTTGTTTTGTTTTTTGGGAGGTTGTGATCAGCATAGGACCAATCAGCACTGTCCAGACAGAAAGTCAAGGGTAATGCAAAAGATATTTAGAAAAAGGTATTTAGCAGTTTATATTTACTAAAATAATATTGGCTCCATGTTCTGTGTACTGTTCAGTGAATGCAGGCTCCTGTATTTGATAACACTTTAAATCCACTTTTTGCGCACCGAATAAATTTATAAACCGAGATATTACCTTGTAAAAGTAGCAGTGACATCACTGTGCTGTACATTGCCTGTGCAGAGAGCAGAGCTGTGGGAGGGGCCCAGCAGGCTCCTCCCTGTACAGGCTGCCTGCAGAAAACCACAGGAGGGGGCGGAGACAAGACCAGTCAACCTGCACAAGGAGAGAGCAGCAGCAGTGAGCGGTCTTTATTACGGGAAGCTCCTGCACTTACTGTAGGTAAAGTCTCACACTGGATGTGGAACTGTGAACATCCAATTAATTATAAAAATAAAAACCTGATGTTCCTTCCAAAAATCCAATAAGGAGAGGTGTCCCTATTTAGGAGAGGGAACTCTTTTGCAATCCATTCTTGCCCCCACCTGCATAGGGGTCAGAAAGTCTACAGCCCACTCTCCTGGCTGCAGGTCTACTTCTCCCCCGGCCCCTGTCCAGGGCCTCCATGTGCTGGTTACATTCATGCTGGTGTGGGGTGTTTATCTCCTATGCCCCAGGTGCACTGGGGCTCCTCACAACCTAGGTTTTATGTGGGTCCTGCCTCACCCATGACCTTACTGTAGGAGGGCTCTACCTAAAAGGGGCCTAGCACCTGATGACACTAACTGCTGTTACCAAACACTATTCTGGCAGAGAACCATCTAAGTGGCAAACTAGCTAGCTGCACCTGCCTACATGCACATGCAGTGGCATCTCTAGGGTTGGCATCAGCCGGTGCCATAAAACATGGTGTCGCCCCTCCCCCCCATCCCCGTTGCCTACATGATAAAAGAGATGGTCGGAGACTGCAGAGAGGATACAAGAGATGGTCAGAGATTGTGGCAATAGCCATACTCACAGTGGCGTGAGAGTCTCCAGCAGCCATGGATGGAAGGTGTGGGGGTCCAGTCTCTGGGACTCCATGTGGCCCTGCTCACAGTGGTGTGGTGGGAGTCTCCAGTAGCCATGGATGGATGGTGGCGGGCCGGGATCCAGTCTCGGGGTCGGGGTTCCGGAGGTGCGCCCACTGCCATGCAGCTGTTCTGCCATTCATTCAAACATGGCGCCATGCAGCGCCATGGCGTCACTGATTCACTGTGCATGCGCCAGCCCTTCTGAAAATAGCTGAGTATGTCCGAGCCCAGTCGACATTAGTCATGAGTTTAGTCACGTAACAATATTTTTCACGGATGGTTGGCAATTCTGTTATCACCCCTCTGGTGGGTGTCACCCAGGTTCTGTCCGCACCCCCTCCCCCCCCTGCACCCTCATAGTGATGCTCACTGTGCTCATGTCCTCAAGATGCCAAAAATAAGCTGGGGTGTACAGTGCATGGTGAATGTGTCATACATACACACAGAAAAATCGCAACGAGAACTATGCACATTTTTACATATTTGCCAATAGAGACTTTTGCCCAAAAAGTGTAGCCCTTTCAGTTATTGAGCGTGGCATTTTATTTCTCCTTTTAGCACTGAATATTCTGATTTTTAGATCATCCCAGTCTTGGTTGGCTTTCTTTAATAGGCTTTTTACTCTAGGTGAGACCACATACTAATTTCTGGTCGTGCAAAAGACTTTTGTTTTGTTTTGTTTTTTTCGTTTTTTCTTGTTTGTGTTTTTTTTTGACCTTGGCCTAATTTTTTGATACTTAACATGTTTTTCTGCACCTTTAAGGAGGCGAGATTGGACCCCATCCCCAGGCAGATACAGTTACGCTCATAGTCTCAGATGGAGAATCCACTACAGCCGACACCTGTTGCTTCAATGGCCCTCTTCCCCCACCGATCCCTCTTCACGCCAGCCTCCCCGTCTACGATCTGAACATCACTCTAACGCCTGTCAATAATCAGCAACCTATCATGCACATTGGTGAGTACGATGTGACTAACGAGGTCACAGTTCCGCTCTGGAGCCGTTGGAGTGGAAGGTAATTAAGCATCCATCCAAAGCATCTCAACGACGAGCGCGACTTACCATATGTTATAGCCAGAACGTAGGTGGCTAAAAATATCCCTTTTGAATTAAGACGGCACGCCAGACAGCGCGGAAAATGGTTTACCTCTTTTTTTTGGAATTGTGCTTTCCCTGACTGGATCTATAGAAATGGCTGTACGTACCACAGGGGGGTTTATAATCTGCAGAACTCAGAACAGAGCAAGGAAAAATGTTCTAATATCATTGCTCTAAAAATGTTCAAATATTGCTCTGGCCCCTAATCCTTCAGTACGAAAACTGACTACCTCCAACCAACTAACTAATACGTACAGTATATACATATTAATGTATGTACATATTAAATCTTAACTCGTGGGGACTGATGGCGACTAAAAATAAGGGGGTAAAGTAACCAAATGATCAGGACTAATGGGGTCCAAAATGGGCGACATAGTAACAAAATGATCGTGAACTAATGGGGACCAAGAATAGAGTGACAAAGTAACCAAATGACCCTCAACTAATGGGGAACAAAAATAGGGGGACAAAGTAGCCTAATTCTCCTGAACTAACGGGGACCAAATATGAATGAAATGATCCTGAATTAATAGGGACCAAAAATTAGGAGAAAAAGTAACTCAATGATCCTGCTAATGGGGACCAAAAGTAGAGGAACAAAGTAACCAAATTATCGTGCCCTAATGAGGACCCAAAAAGAGTAACTAAATAATCCCGAACTCATAGGGACCAAAAATGGTGGTGGTGTGGGGTATGGGGGCAAAGTAATCAAATGATCCTGAACTAATTAGGAATAAAAATGGGTGCACAAAGTAACCAAATGATCCTAAACTAATGGGGATCAAAAATTGAGGGACAGCGTAACCAAATTATCCTAAACGAATGGGGACCAGATATGACGGGGCAAAGTAACAAAATAATCTTGAACTAATCAGGAGTAAAAATAGGCGGAATCAACCAAAAGATCCAGAACTAATATAGGGGGACAACGTAACCAAATTCTCCTGAACTAATGGGGACCAAAAAATGGAGGGGAAAATGAATGAAATGATCCTGAATTAATGGGGACCAAAAATTAGGAGAAAAAGTAACTCAATGATCCTGTTAATGGGGACCAAAAGTAGGGGAACAAAATAACCAAACTATCTTGCGCAAACGAGGACCCAAAATGGGGAGAGTAACGAAATTATCCCGAACTCATAGGGACCAAAAATAGTGGTGGTGGGGGGTATGGGGGCAAAGTAATCAAATGATCCTGAACTAATTAGGACTAAAAATAGGGGGACAAAGTAACCAAATGATCCTGAACAAAAATTGAGGGACAGTGTATCCAAATTATCCTAAATAAATGGGGACCAGATATGACGAACAAAGTAACCAAATTATCCTGAGCTAATGGGGACCAAAAATTTGGGGACAGCGTAACCAAATAGTCCTAAACTAATTGGGATCATATATGAAGGGGCAAAGTAACCAAATGATCCTGAACCAATGAGGATCAAAAGTGGGGGGGCAAAGTAACCAAATAATCCTAAACTAACGGGGACCAGATATGAAAGAACAAAGTAACCAAATGATCCTGAACAAATGGAGACCAAAAATGGGGGGACAAAAAACTAATTATCCTGAACTAATGGGGACCAAAAATTGGGGGACAGCGTAACCAAATAATCCTAAACTAATGGGGATCAGATATGGAGGGGCAAAGTAACCAAATGATTCTGAAAAAATGAGGACCCAAAATGGGGGGGCAGAGTAACCAAAAGATTGTGAACTAATAGGGAACAAACATATGTGTATTTGAGGGGGGGGGGGTGATCAAATGATCCTGTACTAATGGGGACCAAAAATGGTGGTGACAAAGTAACCAAATGATCCTGACGTAACTGGGACCAAAAATAGGGGGACAAATTAACCAAATGATCCCGAATGGGGACCAGAAATGTGGGGGCAATGGAACCAAATGATCCTGAACTAATGTGGAATTAAAAATGGAGGGGAAAAGTAACCAAATGCTCCTTAATTAGTGGGGACCAACAAGGGGAAACAAAGTAACCAAGTGATTTGGAACTAATGGGGACCAAAAATGGAGGGACAAAGTAAACAAATGAACCTAAACTAATGGGTGCCAAAAATAGGACAAGGTAACCAAATGATCCTGAACTAATAAGGATCAGAAATAAGGGGAAAGAGTAAACAAATGATTCTGAACTAATTGAAAATAACATAGGGTGACAAATTAACCAAATGATCCTGATCTTATGAGGACCAAAAATAGGGGTACAAAGTAGCCAAATGATCCTGAATGGAGACCAGAAATGAGGGGGCACAGTAGCCAAATGATCCTGCACTAATGGGGACTGAAAGATGGGGGGACAAAGTAACCAAATGATCCAAAACTTATGGGGGTCACAAATGGGGCAAAAAATAACCAAACTATCCTCAACTAATGGGGACCAAATACAAGGGGTCAAAGTAACCAAATGATTCCTCACCTAATGGGGACCAAAATGGGGGGCAAAGTAGCGAAACTATCCTGAACTCATGTGGACCAAAAATGGTCCCTGATTGGCCACAGCCGCTGATCGACAAAAGTTTTCCAACATTCTAAAGATCAACATCTTGTCAAACAATGACGGCCACACGTGGACTGAAATTCAGCTGGTCCCCCTGCTGTGCCAGCTGAATTTTGGTCCATGGATGGCAAGTTTAAGACAGCATTCAAATGTTTGCGTGCACATTGTAGCGCAATTGCACATGAGTTTTAGTGCCTGTCAGTGTGACTCAAAAAAAAAAGTATCTGATTCGTATTGCAAAAAAACACACGCATGCGCACTGGAAAAAAAAAGTCAGCCATTGTAGGTAGATATGTGTATCTGTATATACTGTTTATATGTTTATGTGTGTTTAATGTAAGATGTTTTTGTCATCTTAGTGTAATTTTAAACAGGACAAATTATAAAATGAAATGTATACTTTTTTACAGTTAAACTTTTTTTTTTAAACTTACACTGGCCAAAATAGAAAAATATATATATTTTTTGTTTTTGTTTTTTACATTTTATGTCTGTAGATTACCTAGAAAATAATATAATATGTGTATGACAGTATTGCCAATGGATAGCCTAGTTTGATCCAAAAAAAAAAAAAACATGTTTTACTTTTTTATCTCAAAGCGGAGTTCCAGCCGTTTTTGTGTTTATTAAAAAAGTCAACAGCTCCAAAAAGTGTATCTGCTGACTTTTAATAAGCACACACTCACCTGTCCCAGGATCCAGCGATGCAGCCGCCCGAACCCTCGTATCTCTCCTTCGCTTCTCCCTGGTGCCGGCATCACAAGTATGAGCAGTTTGACAGCTTGGGGCTTCACAGCCAGGAGCTCACTGCGCTTACTTGAGTCACGCTGCACCTTCTCAATGGCCGAGCAATCTTCTGGGACCTGTGACGTGTCCCAGAAGACTGCGGGGTGGGAGGGGGAGAGGAGAACTTCCGCTCAAGTCGCCTAGGCGGCCCGAGCGGAAGCGTGTCCTGGGTACCTGTCAAAACTATGTACCCTTCCCCCACCCCAAAAAAAAATTAGATGCCAAATGTGGCATGTCAGGGGGTAAAGAGTGCTTAAAGCGGAACGTCGACTTTTGGGTGAAACTCTGCTTTAAGTGACTAAAGATTTATACCCCAATAAACAGGCCAATCATGGAAATGTAAAAATTGCTCTGGTCTATAAAAGGTATAAAGATAAGAAACCTGGGGTTGTTCAGGATGTTTTGTGTGAACACATAAATAGCCGGGTACACACTACAATTTCTGTCAGCTCCAGTCGGAGCCGCTGTACTAACCTTGCAAGGTTAATTCAGCGATCTCCCCACTGAGCTGTTCTGACAGGGGGTGGCTATCTGCTATTGGCTGAGAGCAGGGCCGCTGATAGGGGGAGGGGGGCGGGTGCACCAGTCCTCCTCTAGGGGGCCCTGGGCACACAGGAATCAGTGTGGTCGGAGGGGCAATTACAAAAACATACCCTGTGCAGCTCTCTGCAGCAGCTGAAAGCTGGCTTTCAGCTGCTGCAGGGGTAGACACAGACACAAGGCATCATTCCTGTAATTGCTTCCCCTGCACCGATCACCCTCCCTGTTCTGCCTACTTCTGATCCCCCCCCCCCCCCGTGTGCCCCCCTGTCATTGTACCATGCCCCCCCCCCCATCCTGTAAAAAAATAAATTGTAAGAAAAAATATTTTTAAACATAGTGAATCAAAATATTTTTAAACATTGTAAAATAAAATACTTTTAAACATTGTGAAATAAAATAATTTTAAAAATGTAAACATTTTTTTTTTTTAATCAGATATATTTTTTTTAAACTATCATTTTTTTTTAAACTATACATTATTTTTTTATTTATTTTTTTAAATAATAAAAAAAGGCTTATTCACACAGGTTCTCTGTTATGTTTGTGTCTGCTAATAACGATTTTAGGGTATTTTTAGTGTAAATATTGTTTTGATATATTGGGTGGGGGGCCCTGCCAGGTAGGCTGTATGGGGCCCAGCGATTTCTAATAGCAGCCCTGGCTGAGAGCTCTGATCGGGAGTCAGTCGGCTGCCGATTTTCCAGCATGCAGGTCTGACAGAAGCCGGCAGGATAGACCAACCTACACACAGGCAGAATGTCGCCTGACTTTTTTTGTACCGACATTCTGCCCGTGTGTACGGGGCTTAAGGTTAGTTTCACACCATACAGGTGCAACCAAGCGCGCACATTGTTTTTGTGCTTGGCATGTAGGGCAGCCCATTCATTTCCATGGTTCTGCCCTATGCATCAGAAATGCACAAATAAAGTCCCTCACCCTTTTTGAAAGTTGTATGGCACTGAACCACATGATCAACAATTAATGGCATGCCATGCGTCTGCTAAAAGCGCAGCGTGTTTCTCTACATGTCTGGAAAGCTTGCGATTTTATGTGCTTTCCCGACACGCACAAGATGTGAACCTAGCCTAAAGCCTCGTACACACAACCCATCGTTTTTCTCGACGAGATTCTTGTCAAGCTTTCCTTGCATACACACTGTCAATTCCAAATCTTGTTGTTGTAAAGCGCGGTGACGTACAATGCGTACGACGGCAGTAAAAAGGGGAAGTTCCATTCCAATGGCTCCACCCCTTGGGCTGCTTTTGCTGATCTCGTGTTACCGCGTGTTAGTAAAAGTTTTGGGAGAGACGATTTGCGCTTTTCAGTCTTCGTGCTTTCAGTTCGTTTTAGCCTGCCGAATGTGCTATCTCCATTACGAACGCTAGTTTTACCAGAAGGAGCGCTCCCGTCTCATACTTGATTCTGAGCATGCACGATTTTTTAAGACTCGGAAAAGCATACACACGACCGGTTTTCTCGTCGGGAAACAGGCCGACGAGAAAAATGAGAATCCTGACGAGAAAATAGAGAGCTGGTTCTCTATTTATCTCGTCGAGTTTCCCGGCAGTTTTCTCGACGAGAAACCATACACACCAACGGTTTTCTCGGCAAGAAAGCTCTCCCAGCAGTTTTCTTGTCGTTTCTTGCCGAGAAAACCGGTCGTGTGTACGAGGCTTAAGTGTGAATATTTCTAATCTCTTCTTTTGTGTGATCACAGGTGATATATTTGTGGTGGACGAAGGATCTTCATCTGTCATCACCCCAGCCCACCTGAATGCGTCCGACGCGGACACCCTGGCTGACAATTTGATATTCTTCATGGAGACACAGCCACAATTCGGATATCTGAAGAACACGCTGCCCAGGCCTGGCTCAGAAAAGTCCGCCTCTGAGATAAAAATAAGTATGTTATATTCCCGGCTGAGTCCACCATTGTCAGGCTCTTCCATATATTCTGAAATTTTTAACATTGTATCAATAGGACAGATCATGTAATGCCATGATCTGTCCCACTTCATGTATGTTATAGGTGTGCGCAGCCGATTGCATTAGGGTGTGCACCCCAAACCTCAAACACACGTGCTCATGAGAATCAGACAAATGGTACTTTTGTTTAAACTAGGGCTGTGGAAATTAACTATTAATTCCTCGATTAATCGATTAATTGTTTTGATCGATCAAAATTATTTTGATCGATCAAAATTCTTTGGGCTTGCCGTGTCCATCTGAAGGGCTCCTTTGCTGTGCCTTCATATCTGCATGCCGGCGGGACCTCACTATCTGCCACACACAAGGGCTGTTACACTTCCCTCTATCACTTCCCTCTATCAACCTGGGATTCTACAGCCATCCACTGGGAGTTGTGATAGTTCCCTTCACGGGACATCTACATGCCGACGGACTGATGTTAACCCCTCCTCATCTGGATTCAGCAGTGGTATCGTTGTACACATATTTATACCAGTATCATACTTAGCTACATGTTTTTATGACTGCTTTTGCTACCGTTTGGTATTACTCGCACCATTTTTACAGTTTATGTAGCTACATCAATTTTATCTCCAGTGCAATATTTATTTTGTTACCTACTTGATGACTATAAAAGTTTTAATGCTATTCCCATCGAGCGCTGCCTTTGTGTGTTTTTTGTATCCTGCTATCCATTTTTCCGGTGGTTGGGAGCTGCACTGGGAATCGGCCTGCAAGGAGATCAGCTAAAAGTAGTTGGATCTATGTGCGTTATAATTAATCGAAATTAGTCGATTAATCAATTTAAAAAAAAATTGATTAATCGAACACGAAAATTTTAATCAGTAACAGCCCTAGTTTAAACAGATCCATACGAAAAAAACCTAGAGAAGGGACAGTTTTGAAGGAGAAATGGACGGGTGAATTTGGGTCTGGGACATAGATGTGGGCAGGGGGTGTGCCAGGCAATGGTGTGCAATGCCAATTTCCCCTACTGCCTGGCTTCCCCCTGTGTTGCTGGTTTCCCTCCTCTCCCCCCTGGCTGCTGAGCGGGATGTTTCAGGATGGAGAGTGGGGGAAGGGGTTAATCAATGTCGTCTTCCTTTTCTAAATAAATACAGTGAACACACTCACTCACTGTGTTCAATCATAACTGAAGTATAGTAAACTGTGTTTACTATGATTCAGTTTGTGAATGAACAGGAAGCCGCTCAGCACAGAGCACTTCCTATTCATTCACTGTCCAGGGCAGCTGAGGCTGCAGAGAAAGTCATGTGTGTTTTGAGCTTTGGGGTGCACACCCTAATGCAATAGGCTGCGCACACTTATGGTCCAGGAAATGGAGATTTAGGAACTGTGACACATTTTGAATGGAGACAGACTTAGACTTTGTATTCTTCTTAAGGTTCCTTCAGCTTACAGCAAGTCACCTCCGGGTCTATCCAGTACGTCCAGTCTCATCATCGCGGCATAGAACCCACAGGGGACTTCTTCATGATCTCGGTTAGCGATTCCCTTCACAAGTCTATGAGCGTTCCTCTCTACATTGTCATCCAACCCACTAATGATGAGCAACCTCAGCTGCATATCAAGAACCTTACGGTAAGCTCAGCTTTTTGTGTCCTGGATTTTGGTATTTACCTGACAGGTGAGAGTCTAATCTTAGCCAGTATACAGTCAGGTCCATAAATATTGGGACATCGACACAATTCTAATCTTTTTGGCTCTATACACCACCACAATGGATTTGAAATGAAACAAACAAGGTGTGCTTTAACTGCAGACTTTCAGCTTTAATTTGGGGGTGTTTACATCCAAATCAGGTGAACGGTGTAGGAATTACAACAGTTTGTATATGTGCCTGTCACCTTTTAAGGGACCAAAAGTAATGGGACAATTGGCTGCTCAGCTGTTCCATGGCCAGGGGTGTATTATTCCCTCATTATCCCATTTACAAGGAGCAGATGAAAGGTCCAGAGTTCATTTCAAGTGTGCTATTTGCATTTGGAATCTGTTGCTGTCAACTCTCAATATGAGATCCAAAGAGCTGTCACTATCAGTGAAGCAAGCCATCATTAGGCTGAAAAAACAAAACAAACCCATCAGAGAGATAGCAAAAACATTAGGTGTGGCCAAATCAACTGTTTGGAACATCCTTAAAAAGAAAGAATGCACCGGTGAGCTCAGCAACACCAAAATACCGGGAAGACCACGGAAAACAACTGTGGTGGATGACCGAAGAATTCTTTCCCTGGTGAAGAAAACACCCTTCACAACAGTTGGCCAGATGAAGAACACTCTCCAGGAGGTAGGTGTATGTGTGTCAGATGAAGAACACTCTCCAGGAGGTAGGTGTATGTGTGTCAGATGAAGAACACTCTCCAGGAGGTAGGTGTATGTGTGTCAGATGAAGAACACTCTCCAGGAGGTAGGTGTATGTGTGTCAAAGTCAACAATCAAGAGAAGACTTCACCAGAGTGAATACAGAGGGTTCACCACAAGATGGAAACCATTGGTGAGCCTCAAAAACAGGTAGGCCAGATTAGAGTTTGTCAAACATCTAAAAAAGCCTTCACAGTTCTGGAACAACATCCTATGGACAGATGAGACCAAGATCAACTTGTACCAGAGTGATGGGAAGAGAAGAGTATGGAGAAGGAAAGGAACTGCTCATGATCCAAAGCATACCACCTCATCTGTGAAGCATGGTGGTGGTAGTGTCATGGCGTGGGCATGTATAGCTGCCAATGGAACTGGTTCTCTTGTATTTATTGATGATGTGACTGCTGACAAAAGCAGAAGGATGAATTCTGAAGTGTTTCGGGCAATATTATTATCTGTTCATATTCAGCCAAATGCTTCAGAACTCATTGGACGGCGCTTCACAGTGCAGATGGACAATGACCCGAAGCATACTGCGAAAGCAACCAAAGAGTTTTTTAAGGGAAAGACGTGGAATGTTATGCAATGGCCAAGTCAATCACCTGACCTGAATCCGATTGAGCATGCATTTCACTTGCTGAAGACAAAACTGAAGGGAAAATGCCCCAAGAACAAGCAGGAACTGAAGACAGTTGCAGTAGAGGCCTGGCAGAGCATCACCAGGGATGAAACCAGCTTCTGGTGATGTCATCGCTGTGACGGACCTGGCCGGGACAGAGGCTTTTGGAGGGGACTGGGTGCGGGCCTCCTGCCTTGCGACCGTGGGCCCTGGCATTTGGGGGAACGGTGCTCTTTGTGAGCTGTATGCCTGGGGACCCTTGAGGGGGTGTTACTTCGGATTCAGGTCCATGTCCCCCCAAGACACACAGACTCTGGGGACCCTGTATATGCCATATTAGAGTGACTGAGGCATACTGTTGGGACGTTCACACCTTCACACTAAGGATATGCGAATACAATCACCTCCAGCCATCTGTCTGTCCTCTGTGCTACTTTGACTCTGCTAAAATGTGTGATGTTTACACTTAGGAATGTGTATTGTATAGCAGGTGAGACAGGTAGGAGCCGGGATGTCTACCCTGAATGGTCATATCTATGAGTCACCTTGGCTGGCTAAAGGATTTAGTTAATTAGCTCATGTTAATTATGTTTTGGTTACTCCCTCTGTTACTGTATATAAGACTTGATTTTTGGTTCTAATAAAGTCTCTCTTGGTTGAACTTACATACAGCCTGCCTGGTGTTTGTTCTGACCGACCACAAATGGATTCGAATGGCACATAGCGGTAGTTGGAATCCTGGAACACCGGATAATCCAATAGAGCAGAGAAATGTCGGGAGAGGGGAGCCGAGCGAGCAAAGGGGCTCGTTACATTGGTTGGCAGCGGTGGGATTTGCTCTCCAGTTACTGGGACACTCCAAACCACCACAGTGAATGACCAGCTATGCAGCCTGCAGGAAAGTCACGCTGAAAGACCTACTTGAGAGCCGAGATGGACCAGAAGAAGGGTGATGCAGGACCCCGGTCAGTTGAAGATTTGTTTCAGCAACGAGTGCGGTAGTGGTTGGCATTATATGGGGCTAACCCATCAGAGACCGCCATACAGGAAGCCATTAAAGACATCCAGCTGCAGGATGCCCGACAAGAGAGAGAACGAGAGCGACAAGAGAGAGAACGAGAGCGACAAGAGAGAGAACGAGAGCGACAAAAGAGAGAACGAGAGCGACAAAAGAGAGAACGAGAGCGACAAGAGAGAGAACTAGAACGACAAAAGAGAGAACTAGAGCGGCAACATGAGTGGAGAATGGCGCAAATACGGCAATCGGGGACAACGCCTAAAGAACCAGCCGCCATGGAAGAGGAATTCGGAAGGAGGTTGCGAGAGATGCAGGGAGGAGAAGCAGGCCTTCTCCCCCCCAACAGTTAACCAGAGCAGATGGTGTGGAGTCCCCAGCAGAAGTGCTGGCAACAGGGCAGAGTGATACCCACCTCTGCCCAGCACCGGAAACCACTGTGGAGTTTCAGGGAGCCGGGGCAGTTGGCCCCTCTCCCCAGCAACAAGCTGAGGCAGTAAAGCTTTTACTCCCAGCTGAATCACTGGCAGCAGGGCAGAATGCTACTGGCATCGGCACACAACTGCCACAGGAGCGGATATCGGTGGATCGGACTGCGTTCTCCACTCACAGCAACCCAGCAGAAGAGCTGGCAACAGAGCAGAGTGCCACGGGCCTCTGCTCTCAACTAACCGAAGAGGGAGGTCCTGTGGTATTGGATGGGACTTCAGTCCTCACTGACACAACCCCAGAAAATGGTGTGACACTGAGACAGGAGGATGTCAGCCTTGCTTTGCAAGCACTGGGAGATTTCCACCTACCACAAGTGGATGGGACTTCAGTCTTCACTTGTATACCCCAGGGATGCCGGGCAGTCGACCCAGATCCCCAACAGCATGACGGACTGAGCCCAGTCACCCTGTCTTCTCTCCTTCGGCAGAAAGGACTCCAGGGAGAAGGGCCAGTCCAGACCTCTCCCCAGCGGTGGGTATGTTCTCTGAGAGAGGCAGAGGTTGGCTGGGTAAGTAATGCTCTGTTTGGAGCAATTTATTTGGGGTACTGTGTGGATACCGGCATTGGGGGAATAGAACTATGGACTAACTTCGGAGTCAACCCGTTTGGGGTCTCCTCCTATGTTAGTTTCCTGCCGAAAGGGGAGATGTGTGACGGACCTGGCCAGGACAGAGGCTTTTGGAGGGGACTGGGTGCGGGCCTCCTGCCTTGCGACCGTGGGCCCTGGCATTTGGGGGAACGGTGCTCTTTGTGAGCTGTATGCCTGGGGACCCTTGAGGGGGTGTTACTTCGGATTCAGGTCCATGTCCCCCCAAGACACACAGACTCTGGGGACCCTGTATATGCCATATTAGAGTGACTGAGGCATACTGTTGGGACGTTCACACCTTCACACTAAGGATATGCGAATACAATCACCTCCAGCCATCTGTCTGTCCTCTGTGCTACTTTGACTCTGCTAAAATGTGTGATGTTTACACTTAGGAATGTGTATTGTATAGCAGGTGAGACAGGTAGGAGCCGGGATGTCTACCCTGAACGGTCATATCTATGAGTCACCTTGGCTGGCTAAAGGATTTAGTTAATTAGCTCATGTTAATTATGTTTTGGTTACTCCCTCTGTTACTGTATATAAGACTTGATTTTTGGTTCTAATAAAGCCTCTCTTGGTTGAACTTACATACAGCCTGCCTGGTGTTTGTTCTGACCGACCACAAATGGATTCGAATGGCACATAGCGGTAGTTGGAATCCTGGAACACCGGATAATCCAATAGAGCAGAGGAGTGTCGGGAGAGGGGAGCCGAGCGAGCAAAGGGGCTCGTTACAATCGCGTTCCAGACTTCAGGCTGTAATTGACTGCAAAGGATTTGCAACCAAGTATTAAAAAGTGAAAGTTTGATTTATGATTGTTAATCTGTCCCATTACTTTTGGTCCCTTAAAAAGTGGGAGGCACATATACAAACTGTTGTAATTCCTACACCGTTCCCCTGATTTGGATGTAAATGCCCTCAAATTAAAGCTGAAAGTCTGCAGTTAAAGCCCATCTTGTTCGTTTCATTTCAAATCCATTGTGGTGGTGTATAGAGCCAAAAAGATTAGAATTGTGTAGATGTCCCAATATTTATGGACCTGACTGTATGCTTGCCTGAAGACCTTTAGACTCGGCGAGCATTTACAAAGCTTTCGGGAAGTTTCAAGCAGCTTTTTCCAAGTCTGTAACGACCATTTATACACAGGAGCTGGTAGAGAGGGATTTTAAACACACTTAAATTTGGAGATTAGGCGATGAGCTTCAATGTGAACGTGGACAAGGCCACTTTCACAGCCTGCCAAAGGTACCATCTCGCCCACCGGACCTCCGTCACCATGTATCTACGGCTCCAGTGCTCTACCTGCGGACTCAGGACAGGCATGGGGGTGTGTCGGTGGGCGCAACAGAGGGAAACCAGGGAACGACCATTCGCTAATCTCCCTTACGATACATGACAATGGAAGTCACATGTATTACATCACTTCCAGGATCAGATGTCACTTCCTTAGCTGATGTGGTGGGTGAAGAAGCTAATGGAGAACAATCTGTACCACATTAGCTTCAATGAAAGGCAAGGGAGACAATGACCGTCCAAAAGACCCCTCACATCTCAGTAAAAAAGAACCTGTCACAGCAAAAGGCTATCACGTTTGGGGCTATTGTCCCCCCCATGTGATAGTAATAAAGATAAATGTAAAGAAAATTAAAGTGTTACTAAACCGAGGACCAGTGGCGGCCCGTCCATACAGGGCGCAGGGGCGCCGCCCTGCTAACCCATGCGCCCGCCCCCTAATCTACAAGCAGGGTGCCGGACACATGGATTTCAATGGGGTTTTTTTTTCTTGGCAGAGGATAAAGGAGGGATAATTCATAGAAATAAAAAAATAAAATCGCTGTGTGAATGTGAGAGCATTATCACAATTGTCACAAATAATGCCTATATTTTGCCTAATAGGTTTATTTGCTCATTAGATCCATCGAGTGGCCATAATGTAGTATTTTCCTGATTATGGTATTTTAAGAAAATAATGCATTATGGCCACTAGATGGAGCTGATCATGGAAAATAAACATATTAGGTAAATACCGTGGAAATTGGTGATGGCTGGGCAAATGTTTGTGCCTAACATGCTTGAAATTAATCCAGCAATTTTTATTTTTTTTTAATAAATAAACTCCATAGTTCTAAAAGCGTGTGCACATTTTTAGCTTGCATTTTCAGAGGGTTTTCAGTAAAAAAAGAAAATGTGTTAAAAAATTTAAAAGATAAAAAAATTATATCTATCTATCTATCTATCTAGATATATCCCCATCTATCTATCTATCTACATATATATATATATATATATATATATATATATATATATATATATATATATATATAAAATATTTTATGTACCGTATCTGGAAAAAATGGCAACATTCTGATCATAGAAAATAAACATATTAGGCCAAATATGGTGATAATTTGTGGTGGCTTGGCAAATGCTTGTGACATTCGTCCAGGTGAATTTTTTAAATAAATAATAAAACCCATAATTTAGCATTATTATTTTTTATTTGCGTTTTCGGAGGGGTTTGCAATGAAAAAAAAAAAGAAGTGTTTTCGGAAAGTGGCAAAGGTCTTGTGCACCTCTTTACTCTCCTCCTTGCCGGAGGAGTACCACAAATTTAGCGATGTCTTTGACAAAGGTCAAGCCAGTAGTTTGCCTCCACACCGGTCGTATGATTGCGCAATTGACCTTCAACCTGGTGCCTTGCCCCCTTGTGGCCTGGTATACCCTTCATCTGTCTCGTGGATAAAGCCATGGAGGACTATGTTGCCGACGCACTTTCTCGAGGGTTCATCCGCAAATCCTCATTTCCTGCTGGTGCTGGCTTCTTCTTTGTGAAAAAGAAGAGTGGTGAACTGAGACCTTGTATCGATTTTATAGGGGTCTCAATCGCATCACGATTAAGAGCTCCTGTCCGATTCCGTTGATTACGGAATTATTTGACCGCCCCAAAGGGAGCAACGGTTTTCACAAAGCTCGATCAGAGAGGGGCATACAATCTTGTGAGGATCAAGGAGGGCGATGAATGGAAAACTGCGTTTAATACCAGGACAGGGCATTATGAATACCTCGTAATGTCTTTTAGTCTCTGCAACGCCCCTATGGTTTTTCAGGAATTCATTAACGATGTCCTCCGAGATATGTTGCAGCAATGTGTGGTGGTTTATCTCAACGATATTCTCCTCCTCCCGAAACTGGTGACTGCTGCTTTGTCCCTGAGAATCTCCATATTGCTTTGCTCCAGACTTACCATTCTCATAAGGCAGCTGGCCACGCAGGGAAGAATCAACTCATTTGGGCTATTATTTTGGTGGCTAGTCTCCGCGCTGATGTGACCGCCTTCGTAGCCGCTTGTCCCGTGTGTGCTCAGAGTAAGACACCACAACACCTTCCAGTGGGCCTCCTACAGCCTATACCCAATAGAGAGAGGGCTTGGACCCACCTGTCTAGGGATTTTATTGTGGAGTTACCCAACTCCCAGGGAAACACAGTTATTCTTATGGTGGTTGACCGGTTCTCGAAAATGTCACATTGTATTCCACTAAAGAAGTTGCTCATATCCAAAGAACTGGCATCGATTTTTGCTCGAGAGATCTTTTCGTTACATGGGCTACCCAAGGTTATCATCTCGGACAGGGGTAGTCAGTTTGTCTCCAGGTCCTGGCGAGCCTTTTGTGCACAGTTGGAAATTCAGCTTTCCTTCTCCTCTGCGTATCACCTGCAGTCCAATGGGGCCACAGAATGAGCCAACCAAGCCTTGGAGCAGTTTCTACATTCTAAATTTCGGACCACCATAACAACTGATCAGACCTCTTACCTTGGGCGGAGTTTGCTCACAATAGTGCCGTCAATACTGCTTCCCGATTGTCTCAGTTTATGGCGAATTATGGTTTCCAACTATTCATGTTGCCTGACTCATTTTGTTCCTCAAAAAATTCCTACGTTAGAAGAGCATCTCCGTGATCTTTGTTCCACTTGGGTGCAGGTCCAAGAGTCCTTGCGAAGTGCCAGTGATGGGTACAGACTCCCTGCTGACCGCAGGTGCCTTCCAACCAGGTTAGGGAGAGGGTCTGGCTGTCATCTAGTAAGCTCAGACTCCATGTTTAGGTATTAAGCATTCCGCGCTTAGGTATTGGCTCGGTTGCAGCCTTCCCTAAGGAACTCCACAACAGGGGGCTCCGATAAGTATAAAATGTGTATATGAATTGGGGAAAGTGGCCCCAACTATGAACTGAGGAGTGATCTGTCAGATCGCTTTTCACAGATAAACGTGCTCTGATTTATAACAGTGACTAAGCCAGTGGTTTATGATATCCCAGGGTAACTGTCTGCTTAGCCCTATGTGGGATAATGGATGCTGTCAGCAATGATCCACTAGCATATAACACACAGAGAAAAACTTAAAGTGTCCTAACTTTACCATGCAAAAGTCAATAAAGTGACTATACTGCTCAATTGACATGAGTACTGTGCAAAAATCAAAAAACATAAGTGAATATAGAAAAGAAGTTCATATAAATGTAGCAAGGTTCCCATTTCCTATGTAGATATAGACTACAGTTGACAAACAAGAAGGAACCTAGCTCCCTCCGGTGTTCAATTGTTACGTTGCATCAACCTGTTCGTTTAATGATATCAAAGCAAGGCATGCTGGAACTCGTAGTACAGGGAGAAAGAGACTCCATTGCCATGGGTAGTGAATAGACTATAGTACCCACAATGCAGCTGTACTCCCAAAGTGCATTGCCTCGTCACTTGGCCTTCTGGGACTGTCTACTTAAAGGAGGGGAGGAGCCACGGAGGGTCTCTCTGGACATCGCCCTGCTAGCAAGAGGAGCGTGGGTGAGGCCTGTTGTGTGTGTGTGTGTGTGTGTGTGTGTGTGTGTGTGTGTATGTATGTGTGTGTAGGCCTCATAGCCTGGGCCTACTGTTGTCAGAGAGGCCTGCCTGCTAAAGAGAGAAGAATCCTCCTTTGGGAAGCCCAGCTGACCTTCCAGAGTTGTCCAGACATCTTCCTCTCACAGACATCTCGTACGGCGGAGTGAGGGACGGAAGACCGGGACAGTGGAGGAATTGTGTACTGGAGCATCAGCAGGGGAACCTGCCAGGCGGTCTAGGCCTATTTGGGTGAGCACCTGCCCAGGATTTATTAACTATTGTATAGGCCTGTGACTGTTAAGGCCCACCACCACTAGGATCGTGCCACGCACCAGAACTTAGTGCATCGTGTGGTAGTGCGCAGTTTAAAGTTGGCGTTTGCACCGCCTTAGAGTTACACACTCCCAAAAGCATTGCGGGAGTTCAGTTTTCTTAAACACCCTTTGGATTACAAATAATATGTGCACCAAAGTTTGCTAGCGAAGACTCCTACCACCGAGGAACTTGTACACTGATCTTAGCCAGGCTTGACTAGAACTTACAGTGACGGGACACAGGGTGGTATTACCCGCTAGGGGGAGCTCGCGAGCACAGAACTTTTATACTTAGAAAATAGACATTAATATTGTGTATACCATTGTCCTATCTATATTATTGACTCTGCAGGGCCCTGCACCAGTCAACTGTAATGCTGTCTTAATTTGCCACTTTTAATACTAAGTAAACTTTGATTTTTGATGTAGCAGACAACTGTGTGGAGTTATCTATCGCCCTACTGATTAAGTGCCATGATCAGGTAATGGTTTTATTTACTGTATTACTATTGTGTGATACTATTGTGGCTCCTATCACACCAGTGGGTCCCACAATATCTGTGCAAACCAGTTGTGCCAAGGGAAGGGTTTGAGCCAAGTTCTTGGGGTTGATACTAGGCAGAACATAGACCCAACATCTGAATCAGCAGCTCCTTCGGGGG